>JBBGZY010000487.1:95000-695000 GCA_037952925.1 Lithobates clamitans
ACCAAAATAAAGCTCTATTGGTGGGAAACAAAAAGACATCAATTTTGTTTGGATACAGGGTTGCACGACCGCGCAATTGTCAGTTAAAGCAATGCAGTACCATATTGCAAAAAATGCCTGGTCAGGAAGTGGGTAAATTCTTCAGGGCTGAAGTGGTTAACATAAATATACACGTTTCACATTGAAAAAAGAGCAACATTTAAAAAAATATTTTGTTTCATTTGTAAATAACTTTTCAGTGCTTTGTACCATTGCTGACAGCTGAAGTATAAACAAAACAGTTGCGGTATGTATTGGTAATATGTATTGGTAAGATTATATCGGTACTCGTAAAATAAAATGGTATCAGTGTATGCCTAGTTTGTATGCCATTATGCTGATAAAAAGTTTGTTTGGGGTTTCAGTTATGCACAAATCTCAAGAACTCCAACCATTAACACCTCCGCCCCCCCCCCCCCCAAAGATTGTGTATGGGTTTTTTTGACAGCGTAAGGTAATGGTTTGGCTGTGTAGGTCAAATTTGACTGTAGGAAAGAGTGTTGTGTGCAGAGATTTTCAAACTTGTTACCAACGGTCAAGGTACCACTCCTGCACAGTCAAATCACAGGCTACAGGGCAGCAGGTCCAAGTGGTTTCAAGAATAAGCATACGTCTTACCATCTGTTATTCTCAGCAAGAAATCGGTCTATCCATGGGCAGAAATATTAAGTGAAGGATAACCATGTACAAATGCTGAACTATCCAGCAGCACATACTCCCTAGAGATTAACTCATTTACATTTATTAAAGCAAAAACACAGACAGAATCCAAACAAATTACGCTGTAAGTTGTCTTTTTTTGTTTCTCTTAGAAAGGTCTTTTGTGTCATGAATTATAATGTGTTATATGATGCATTTGTTTTTCTGATTGCCTGAATGAGCCCCCTTTCCTTTCAATTTTTTTTTAAGTTATATTCCCTTTTACATTCTGTTTTATTGTAGGACTTGCTCATCTGGGGAGAAAGGCCAGCTCTCCATCTGTCAGCAAGTGGTGATGGGGCTTCCGCTTTTTATTCTGTCACTTAGCAGCTTAGTATTGCCAACCTTTGTTTCCGTAAGGCTTTGCCTAATTGGATTAATGAATGTGACAAGTTCATAGACATTGTAGGATTTTCATTCAGTGACATAACAATGAGTGGGCAAACTACTAAGAAGTCGCTCTCTGACATATTAACAAAATATTTTTTCTGTTTTTTATAGAATATAATGTGAGAAATTATGCAATACTGGGGTGTGTGTGTGTGTGTGTGTGTATAATGTAAAGTTGGGGGTTGTTTAGTTCTCGTAGTAGATGCTTTTGCCAGTAACATAACAGTTTCTCACGCAGGGGTTCTTCTCCAGCAAATAAATACACAATACAGAAAATGCTAGCCCACCTGGCTCTCTATAGCAGTACTTCTGATCTTTATCCTGGTCACACAGACCACTGGATCCTTCAGTGTGAACAGCTTTACTTTAGCGCCCACAGCTCTGCTCTGGCCTTAGTCCTTAGGCTGTTTCACTGCCTCTTGCAGTCACACATGTTCTGGCTGCCTCCTGCAGTCCCTCTGACTCCTGGAGATCGCCTGTCTCTTGGTGTGGAGCAGTCTCCAACTGGGAGCCCTGAGGTATTCCCATAAACTCATTACAAGGGCTGTGCTCTTCTGACAGTGGCGGAATTATAGGGGTCGCTGAGGTTGCCATGGCGACCGGGCCCCTTGTTGCAGGGGGGCCTTGAGGGCCCCCTGTATACAGTACTTCGGGAGGAGCGGAGACAAGCTCCCCGATTCGAAGCCGAACTGTATTCGGCACATGTGCAGGGAGCTGGTCACATTGATTACAAAGTGAAAGCACAGTGCTGTGCTCTTTGTCTCCCCCTACAGTGCAGTACCCGGCAGGAAGAGCTAAGGTAACGGTCTGCCGTTTTTTATCTACTGTATGTGTGTTTATATGTATGTGTGTGTATGTGCATGTGTGTGTGCATGTATGTGTGTGAGCATGTATGTATATGTGCATGTGTGTGAGCATGTATGTATATGTGTGTATGTATGTGTTCAGTGGCGGTGCGTCCATAGGGGCGCATGGGCGCCGCCCCCTCTCTCCAGGCACCCCTCTATCACAAATAGATAGATTCATGCATAGCGTGAATCTATCTATGGCCGCCACTACCCCCCCTATTCAGACGCCTGGACCCATGCTTGGCGCTCACAGTCCACCCAGGTGTGTTAGAAAAGCGAATAAATATTCGCTTTCCTAACACTGAACCGCCTCTCCACCAATCAGTTGCTCAGGTCTGTTACCCGTCACCTGATTGGCTGAAACGACAGGCGCCGCTATTGGATGTCTATCAGGAGGAGAGGATGGGAGGAGACGCATGGAGGACCCCCCTCGTCGCCGTCACCCGCTGCCCCACCGAGACAGGGTAAGTGCCGGGCAGACTGCGAGCGGGCAGGGGGGGTCACAGTAGCAGCATTTGATGGCACAGTGGCTGCGTTTTAGGGCACAGTGGCTGCGTTTGATGGGCACAGTGGCTGCGTTTCATAGGCTCAGTGGTGGCAATTGATGGGCACAGTGGCTGCGTTTGATGGGCACAGTGACTGCGTTTGAGGGCACAGGGGTAACAATTGATGGGCACAGTGGCTGCGTTTGATGGGCACAGTGACTGCGTTTGAGGGCACAGGTGTGGCAATTGATGGGCACAGTGGCTGCATTTGATGGGCACAGTGGCTGCGTTTGAGGGCACAGGGGTGACAATTGATGGGCACAGTGGCTGCGTTTGATGGGCACAGTGACTGCGTTTGAGGGCACAGGGGTGGAAATTGATGGGCAAAGTGGCTGCGTTTGATGGGCACAGTGGTGGCAATTGATGGGCACAGTGGCTGCATTTGAGGGCACAGTGGTGGCGATTGATGTGCACAGTGGCTGTGTTTGATAGGCACAGTGACTGCGTTTGATAGGCACAGTGACTGCGTTTGATGGGCACAGTGGCTGGGTTTGATGGGCACAGTGGCTGCGTTTGATGGGCACAGTGGCTGCGTTTGATGGGCACAGTGGCTGCGTTTGATGGGCACAGTGAGGCTGCAATTGATGTGTTTTTTTTAAAGAATTTTTCAGTTTGCTTGCGCCCCCCAAAAATTTTGAGCACCATCTGCCACTGGTTTATGTGTGTGTGTGTGTATATTTATATATATATGTGTGTTTACATGTATATATGCACATTTTATGTATGCACTATTAATCCTGACCCCCTATATGTGTCCCATTAGAACCAATTTTTTTTTTGCTTTTTCATAGTACCAGCAAAAAAAATATCCTGTTCCTCTGAAAAGTGATCCATGCTCAGATCGCTTTTCAGAGGCATTTGACAGCCGGTAAAGAGGCAATGTGTTGCCTCCTGACCGCCTGTTTTAACCCCTTAAATGCATCATCACTATGCTGCAACTGCATGCAATGCACACAGTTGCAGGGTGGTTGCAGTGCAGCCACTTCAAGGGTGCCCTGACTGGAAAAAGATTGAGAAACACCGACATAGAGGAACCCATCTCTCTATTTTCCTCCTGCAGCCCCTGAATGCGTGTGGGAGGGAGAGGAGGAGAAGCGGGGGGGGGGAGGAGAAATCGATTCCTTTACATGCAACCACCCACTTACGACCGGGCCCTGGTGTTCCGCCATCGGGCTCGGAGAAAAGAGCCCTGTCTGGGGGTCAGGGGGGCCCTTCATGGTTTCTTGCATCAGGGCCCTGATGATTCTAGTTATGCCTCTATCATCTGAGCACACACCCTGCTGGCCATCTACAAAATCTGGACACAGGGTTGGAGATCCCGTCCCACCCAAGACACTGTGGAATGTCCAAACTACAGAGCCCCATGACGGAATACCAAAACCTGGAGAAAGCTGTGAAAGCAGTCTTCTCCAGTCCACACCTATGTTCTGCAGTTTTGCACCAAACAAATGTGCACACCCTGTGTCCCCAAACTACCAATTTTACCGTGACAGCATCTCCTACTGTCACATATCCCCTCCCCCCTTTGTTTTGAACCTGAAGGGGGCAGAACTCACCAGCCTGAATCCTTGATTGGGGCACATCTGCGCCAGCTGTCCGCTGCATAGGCCCAATCTTTTTTTTCAGGTGTGTTTCCAGGCACGCCCTAGCCTGGATCGCAGCAGGGTCCTACAGTTCTGTATCCTCAGCCTACTCTCTCTGTCCTTAGGGTTCCTGAACTCACATTTCTGGTGGCCCCCTGCCTTTCCTTCCACTTCCTTTCAACTGTTTCCGTATTCTGTAGGGAACCTGCTCCTGACACTACTCCTGATGAGGAACCACATTTACCCTCTCTGGTACCCATTTTCCCCATCACAATAGGTCTCTTGGGTTTACCAACTCCCCAGAGCTCAAAATCTGTGTATCATGCTCATTTTCCAAGAAATTATTCATGGTCATATCAAGGCCATTATTTACGTTAACATTCAGTAACGTAAGTTTACCAATACTGTCCGTTCTTTGTTCAGGGTTTGTTAGGGCCAGGCCCAAGGAGGGACAACACACAGGTAAGCAGCTTACCCTTATTGGACCTTTACTTCACCTGTTGTCCAAATCTCTATGGGCAGTTGTCCCAACAACTGACATTGAGCAATGCATGACCCATTGCTAGCAGCATCATTCTTTGCCAGCTCACACTTTTCTATGTCACAATTTTTGTTCCTTTCTGTACTAGATTTTAGAGCATCTCCGGGTACCTCAACTAATACCTCTTTGCAGGTGACAGACAGAATCTCTGCTTTTGCCGCGTCCATATCTGGCTCTTCCTTCTTTGGAGGTCTAGCGGGTGAGGGAGTATCCGCGCCATTTACTAATCCCTGCTCAGCCGCACCTCGGACCGCACTAGCAGACATGTCCATCACCACATCAGGTGGAGAGACCTCTGATTTCTCTAGCAGTCCCCCAGAGCGACTTCCGTACTGAACCATATCCAGAAGCACCCTCACAGGAAACCGGGAGATCACTTGCCACATTATTAGAAAGCCCCGTACCAACCAGTTCCACTGGTGATTAATGTTAACCGGCACAGCTTGTACTACCTGGCTCCATCTATTGGTACCACGCAGCACCACCACATCCGACTGTAATGGAGGCACCCAGGTATCCAAGGAATGTGCCTTCACCAGTTCAAGCAGTTCCACTAGCATACTCTTCATTTAAATACACTCCACATCAATATTTAAGATGTTTTTAGGGACCTTTCCTTTATCAGAGACGTGCAGGGGCTCATTCACTGCAGCTTGAGAGCCCGAGACATTTAAGAGGGCCTCCACTTCACTGGAAGTACCCATCACAGCCAGACGCTCCTCTGAAACACTGTCAGATGCATGTCTCCCACTCATGCCCTCTAAGGCTCCATTCACACTAGCGCGTTTTTTGATGCATTTTGCATTTTGCAGAAATGCACAGGAATTTTTTAACATGGGTTCCTATGGAACATGTTCACATCAATGCCTTTTTGTTTCTCTGCATTTTTGGAAAGGGTCAGGGACTTTTTTTCATGCAAAATGCAGCGTTTTGCATGTAATAGAATTCAATGGACAAGCATCAAAAACGCAAGTGCACCGTTTTTGCAGCGTTTTTGATGCGTTTTTGCCGTTTATTTATTTAATTTATTTTTTATTTTTTTTAAGACTGTAAAAAAAAACTGTAAAAAAAAAACAAAAAAAAAAAAAAAAAACGCAAAACGCAAATCGCGGCAAAAACGCTGCTCAAAAACGTGGCAAGCATGAAAAAAAAACCTCCAAAAACGCTCAAAAGCAACATGCATAGGTGTGAATCGAGCCTAACTCACCAATAAGCCTCTGCAAGTCAACATTCATTACATTGTCACCTTGACACTTGACATTCAGCGGCTGGGCTGTGGACAACACATCTGCCATACCTGCGCCCTGATCTGGTCCTTCTGACTGGAGGGAAACAACTCTTGCAGGGACCAACGCACCTTCAACCATCGGCCGCTCTGCAATCTCCCTGTCTGGCATAGCAGTTGTTGTGTCCATACCCCTGTCGCTTGACATAGCCTTGTCTAGCATGGCTAGCAATTGTTTGGCCCAGCTGTCCCAATCCATTGTGCTTCCATTCCGAGTGCTCTGCAGCACCTCATCACCTGCTCTAGGAGGCACCTGGGATTCTGCAGCGCAAACAGTACCTCTGTCCATTTTATATAAACCACAGTTTGACAACATGCTTTCACTCTTAGATAATGCATCATCCGTCAAAGCAGGCTGCAATACACCATTTTGGCCAGCTTGCCCTGGGAGCGCTAACACACTCAGCTGTGTTCTTTCAGCTTTGGCTGGCTGACTTAACCCCTTACCAACTGGTTTAAACATAGTTTGAGTGGACTGCTCCCACACACTCTCACAGCATGGTGCAGATCCAGTCTGTTCAACCAGAGCAATATCAGGGCTGTCCTGGACAATCTCTATCTCCAACATATGGAGACCACCAGAGATTTCAATGGACAACACTGTGGCTCTGCTTCTGGTTGCCAAGGGAGACATCCCCCCCTTCCTCATTATTAGTGAACACATCACCAAAATAAGTACACGTATTAGTAATATCTCTATCATCAGTATTCAGAAACATAGCAGGGTTATACGCTTTTTTCAGCCCATTTATGATCATAATGCACAGCACCCTGTGTGCTGCCCAGCACACCACCCTTCCTCTCCAAAGGGAGTCTTTTGCCCACTAGGGTGGCTCCCCAGTTTTCCTGGGAAACCACGTGCCTCACCACTGCGGGCTCCTGGGAGGTTTCTCTGGGCAACTCTGCAGCACCTGTCACTGTCGCTAGGGAACATTGCACACCTAGTGGCGTAGCGTGGGGGGGCAGGGGGTGCCATGGCCCCGGGCGCAACATTTGGGGGGAAATCCCGTATCATTGTGTGTCACTTTGCCTCAATCCTCCAAATTACTATTTACTGTGTCCTTTGTGATCCGGAGGCCATGTTTAATCTCAGTTGGTGCCCTGTGATTGGGCAAATGGGGTCATATGCTGCGGTGGGCCTGGCCTGTCCGTGATCACGGGCAGTGCATGCGCAAAGGCTGTTCCTGGAGTCCCGTCCCACCTCTTTATTTGAGCCGCCACCATCATCTCCTCCTCCTCTCCGCCTGACCGTGCCGGATCTGGAACTGGCACTGGGACGTCATCTGGTAATCGTTCCCCGTTGGCATTGTGGCAGACTGATCGAAAAAAAGCAGGTGAGTCGTCTCAGAGGAGGGAGCAGCCGCCGCCAGCCAGCGAGCAGTTAGGGAGAGTCATGCCACATACATGCATTCATTTCAGCCAGCGAGCAAACATGCAGCATGCCTGACAGTGTAGTGTAGTGGGGTAGGCAGTGTAGTGCAGTGTAGTGTAGTGGGTAGGTAGTGTAAGAGGAGTGGGCAGTGTAGTTTTAGTGGGGTGGGCAGTGCAGTGTTAGTGGGGTGGGCATTATAGTGTAATGGGGTGGGCAGTGTAGTGTAAGTGGGGTAGGCAGTGTAGTGTAAGTGGGGTGGGTATTGTAATGTAAGTGGGATGGGCAGTGTAGTGTAGAGAGGTGGGCAGTGTAGTGTAGTGTAGTGGGGTGGGCAGTATAGTGGAGTTTAGTGGGCAGTGTAGTGGGGTGGGCAGTATAGTGTATTAGAGTTTAGTGGGCAGTGTAGTGGGGTGAGGAGTGTAGTGGAGTTTAGTGGGCAGTGTAGTGTAGTGGAGTTTAGTGGGCAGTGTAGTGGAGTTTATTGGGCAGTGTGGTGCGGTGGGCAGTGTAGTGTGGTGGGGTGGGCAGTGTAGTGTAGTAAAGTTTAGTGGGCAGTGTAGTGGGGTGGGCAGTGTAGTGGAGTTTAGTGGGCAGTGAGTGGGGTGGGCAGTGTAGTGGAGTTTAGTTGGCAGTGTAGTGGAGTTTAGTGGGCAGTGTAGTGTAGTGGAGTTTAGTGGGCAGTGTAGTGTAGTGGAGTTTGGTGGGCAGTGTAGTGTAGTGGAGTTTAGTGGGCAGTGTAGTGTAGTGTAGTGGAGTTTAGTGGGCAGTGTAGTGGAGTTTAGTGGGCAGTGTAGTGGGGTGGACAGTATAGTGTAGTGGGCAGTGTAGTGGAGTTTAGTGGGCAGTGTAGTGTGGTGGGCAGTGTAGTGTAATGGAGTTTAGTTGGCAGTGTAGTGTAGTGGGGTTTAGTGGGCAGTTTAGTGTGGTGGCGTGGGCAGTGTAGTGTAGTGGAGTTTAGTAGGCACTGTAGTGGAGTTTAGTAGGCACTGTAGTGGAGTTTAGTGGGCACTGTAGTGGAGTTTAGTGGGCAGTGTAGTGGAGTTTAGTGGGCAGTGTAGTGTGGTGGGGTGGGCAGTGTAGTGTAGTGCAGTTTAGTGGGCAGTGTAGTGGGGTGGGCAGTGTAGTGGAGTTTATTGGGCACTGTAGTGGGGTGGGCAGTTTAGTGGAATTTATTGGGCAGTGGAGTGTAGTGGAGTTTAGTGGGCAGTGTAGTGGAGTTTAGTGGGCAGTGTAGTGGAGTGGAGTTTAGTGGGCAGTGTAGTGTAGTGGAGTTTGGTGGGCAGTGTAGTTCAGTTTAGTGGGCAGTGTAGTGGGGTGGGCAGTATAGTGTAGTGGGCAGTGTAATGGAGTTTAGTGGGCAGTGTAGTGGAGTTTAGTGGAGTTTAGTGGGCAGTGTAGTGTGATGGGGTGGTCAGTGCAGTGTAGTGGAGATTAGAGGGCAGTGTAGTGTAATGGAGATTACTGGGCAGTGTAGTGGAGTTTAGTGGGCAGTGTAGTGGGGTGGGCAGTGTAGTGGAGTTTAGTGGGCAGTGTAGTGGAGTTTAGTGGGTAGTGGAGTGGAGTTTAGTTGGCAGTGTAGTGTAGTGGAGTTTATTGGGCAGTGTAGTGGTGTTTAGTGGGCAGTGTAGTGGGGTGGGCAGTATAGTGTAGTGGGCAGTGTAGTGGAGTTTAGTGGGCAGTGTAGTTGGGGTGGGCAGTGTAGTGTGGTGGGGTGGGCAGTGTAGTGTAGTGGAGATTAGTGGGCAGTGTAGTGGAGTTTAGTGGGCAGTGTAGTGGGGTGGGGTGGGCAGTGTAGTGTAGTGGAGTTTAGTGGGCAGTGTAGTGGGGTGGACATTTTAGTGGAGTTTATTGGGCAATGTAGTGGAGTTTAGTGGGCAGTGTAGTGTAGTGGAGTTTAGTGGGCAGTGTAGTGTAGTGGGGTGGGCAGTATAGTGTAGTGAGCAGTGTAGTGGAGTTTAGTGGGCAGTGTAGTGGGGTGGGCAGTATAGTGTAGTGGGCAGTGTAGTGGAGTTTAGTGGGCAGTGTAGTGGGGTGGGCAGTGTAGTGGAGTTTAGTAGGCAGTGTAGTGTGGTGGGGTGGGCAGTGTAGTGTAGTGGAGTTTAGTGGGCAGTGTAGTGGAGTTTAGTGGGCAGTGTAGTGGGGAGGGCAGTGTAGTGGAGTTTAGTGGGCAGTGTAGTGCGGTGGGGTGGGCATTGTAGTGTAGTGCAGTTTAGTGGGCAGTGTAGTGGGGTGGGCAGTGTAGTGGAGTTTAGTGGGCAGTGTAGTGGGGTGGGCAGTGTAGTGGAGTTTAGTGGGCAGTGGGTTGGTTGGTGTAGGAATCAGGTTGCTCAGTACTATTGTAGGAAAGGAAGCGACTCAGGGAGTGCTAAAAGTCCACAGGTTAGGGTGAGGGGCGCAAATTACTTGCCTTGCAGTGTAGTGTAGTGGAGTTTAGTGGGCAATGTAGTGGGGTGGGCAGTATAGTGTAGTGGGCAGTGTAGTGGAGTTTAGTGGGCAGTGTAGTGGGGTGGGCAGTGGAGTTTAGTGGGCAGTGTAGTGGGGTGGGCAGTGTAGTGGAGTTTAGTGGGCAGTGTAGTGTGGTGGGGTGGGCAGTGTAGTGTAGTGGAATTTAGTGGGCAGTGTAGTGGAGTTTAGTGGGCAGTGTAGTGGAGTTTAGTGGGCAGTGTAGTGTAGTGGAATTTAGTGGGCAGTGTAGTGGAGTTTAGTGGGCAGTGTAGTGGGGTGGGCAGTGTAGATGAGTTTAGTGGGCAGTGTAGTGGGGAGGGCAGTGTAGTGGAGTTTAGTGGGCAGTGTAGTGGAGTTTAGTGGGTAGTGGGGTTTAGTGAGCAGTGGAGTTTAGTGGGCAGTGTAGTGGAGTTTAGTGGGTAGTGTAGTGGGGTGGGCAGTGTAGTGGAGTTTAGTGGGCAGTGTAGTGGGGTGGGCAGTGTAGTGGAGTTTAGTGGGCAGTGGGTTGGTTGGTGTAGGAATCAGGTTGCTCAGTACTATTGTAGGAAAGGAAGCGACTCAGGGAGTGCTAAAAGTCCACAGGTTAGGGTGAGGGGCGCAAATTACTTGCCTTGCAGTGTAGTGTAGTGGAGTTTAGTGGGCAATGTAGTGGGGTGGGCAGTATAGTGTAGTGGGCAGTGTAGTGGAGTTTAGTGGGCAGTGTAGTGGGGTGGGCAGTGGAGTTTAGTGGGCAGTGTAGTGGGGTGGGCAGTGTAGTGGAGTTTAGTGGGCAGTGTAGTGTGGTGGGGTGGGCAGTGTAGTGTAGTGGAATTTAGTGGGCAGTGTAGTGGAGTTTAGTGGGCAGTGTAGTGGAGTTTAGTGGGCAGTGTAGTGTGGTGGGGTGGGCAGTGTAGTGTAGTGGAATTTAGTGGGCAGTGTAGTGGAGTTTAGTGGGCAGTGTAGTGGGGTGGGCAGTGTAGATGAGTTTAGTGGGCAGTGTAGTGGGGAGGGCAGTGTAGTGGAGTTTAGTGGGCAGTGTAGTGGAGTTTAGTGGGTAGTGGGGTTTAGTGAGCAGTGGAGTTTAGTGGGCAGTGTAGTGGAGTTTAGTGGGTAGTGGGGTTTAGTGGGCAGTGTAGTGTAGTGGAGTTTAGTGGACAGTGTAGTGGAGTGGAGTTTAGTGGGCAGTGTAGTGGAGTTTATTGGGCAGTGTAGTGGAGTTTACTAGGCAGTGTAGTGGGGTGGGCAGTGTAGTGGAGTTTAGTGGGCAGTGTAGTGTGGTGGGGTGGGCAATGTAGTGTAGTGGAGATTAGTGGGCAGTGTAGTGTATTGGAGATTACTGGGCAGTGTAGTGGAGTTTAGTGGTCAGTGTAGTGGGGTGGTCAGTGTAGTGGAGTTTAGTGGGCAGTGTAGTGGAGTTTAGTGGGCAGTTTACTGGAGTGGAGTTTAGTGGGCAGTGTAGTGTAGTGGAGTTTATTGGGCAGTGTAGTATAGTTTGGTGGGCAGTGTAGTGGGGTGGGCAGTGTGGTGTGATGGGGTGGGCAGTGTAGTGTAGTGGAGATTAGTGGGCAGTGTAGTGGAGTATAGTGGGCAGTGTAGTGGGGTGGTAGGTGTAGTGGAGTTTAGTGGAGTTTAGTGGGCAGTGTAGTGTGGTGGGGTGGGCAGTGTAGTGTAGTTTAGTTTAGTGGGCAGTGTAGTGGGGTGGGCAGTGTAGTGGAGTTTAGTGGGCAGTGTAGTGGAGTTCAGTGGGCAGTGTGGTGTAGTGGAGTTTAGTGGGCAGTGTAGTGGGGTGGGCAGTATAGTGTAGTGGGCAGTGTAGTGGAGTTTAGTGGGCAGTGTAGTGGGGTGGGCAGTACAGTGTAGTGGGCAGTGTAGTGGGGTGGGCAGTGTAGTGGAGTTTAGTGGGCAGTGTAGTGTGGTGGGGTGGGCAGTGTAGTGTAGTGGAGTTTAGTGGGCAGTGTAGTGGGGTGGGCAGTGTAGATGAGTTTAGTGGGCAGTGTAGTGGGGTGGGCAGTGTAGTGGAGTTTAGTGGGCAGTGTAGTGGAGTTTAGTGGGTAGTGGGGTTTAGTGGGCAGTAGAGTTTAGTGGGCAGTGTAGTGGAGTTTAGTGGGTAGTGAGGTTTAGTGGGCAGTGGAGTGGAGTGGAGTTAAGTGGGCAGTGTAGTGGAGTGGAGTTTAGTGGGCAGTGTAGTGGAGTTTAGTGGGCAGTGTAGTGGGGTGGGTAGTACAGTGTAGTGGGCAGTGTAGTGGAGTTTACTAGGCAGTGTAGTGGGGTGGGCAGTGGAATGGAGTTTAGTGGGCAGTGTAGTGTGGTGGCTTGGGCAGTGTAGTGTAGTGGAGATTAGTGGGCAGTGTAGTGTAGTGGAGATTACTGGGCAGTGTAGTGGAGTTTAGTGGGCAGTGTAGTGGGGTGGGTAGTGTAGTGGAGTTTAATGGAGTTTAGTGGTCAGTGTAGTGGGGTGGTCAGTGTAGTGGAGTTTAGTGGGCAGTGTAGTGGAGTTTAGTGGGTAGTGGGGTTTAGTGGGCAGTAGAGTTTAGTGGGCAGTGTAGTGGAGTTTAGTGGGTAGTGAGGTTTAGTGGGCAGTGGAGTGGAGTGGAGTTAAGTGGGCAGTGTAGTGGAGTGGAGTTTAGTGGGCAGTGTAGTGGAGTTTAGTGGGCAGTGTAGTGGGGTGGGTAGTACAGTGTAGTGGGCAGTGTAGTGGAGTTTACTAGGCAGTGTAGTGGGGTGGGCAGTGGAATGGAGTTTAGTGGGCAGTGTAGTGTGGTGGCTTGGGCAGTGTAGTGTAGTGGAGATTAGTGGGCAGTGTAGTGTAGTGGAGATTACTGGGCAGTGTAGTGGAGTTTAGTGGGCAGTGTAGTGGGGTGGGTAGTGTAGTGGAGTTTAATGGAGTTTAGTGGTCAGTGTAGTGGGGTGGTCAGTGTAGTGGAGTTTAGTGGGCAATGTAGTGGAGTTTAGTGGGCAGTGTACTGGAGTGGAGTTTAGTGGGCAGTGTAGTGTAGTGGAGTTTATTAGGCAGTGTAGTGGAGTTTAGTGGGCAGTGTAGTGGGGTGGGCAGTATAGTGTAGTGGGCAGTATAGTGGAGTATAGTGGGCAGTGTAGTGGGGTGGGCAGTGTGGTGTGATGGGGTGGGCAGTGTAGTGTAGTGGAGATTAGTGGGCAGTGTAGTGGAGTTTAGTGGGCAGTGTAGTGGGGTGGTAGGTGTAGTGGAGTTTAGTGGAGTTTAGTGGGCAGTGTAGTGTGGTGGGGTGGGCAGTGTAGTGTAGTTTAGTTTAGTGGGCAATGTAGTGGGGTGGGCAGTGTAGTGGAGTTTAGTGGGCAGTGTAGTGGAGTTTAGTGGGCAGTGTAGTGAAATTTAGTGGGCAGTGTAGTGTAGTGGAGTTTAGTGGGCAGTGTAGTGGGGTGGGCAGTATAGTGTAGTGGGCAGTGTAGTGGATTTTAGTGGGCAGTGTTGTGGGGTGGGCAGTATAGTGTAGTGGGCAGTGTAGTGGAGTTTAGTGGGCAGTGTAGTGGGGTGGGCAGTGTTTTGGAGTTTAGTGAAGCTTAGTGGGCAGTGTAGTGTAGTTTAGTGGGCAGTGTAGTGGAGTTTAGTGGGCAGTGTAGTGGGGTGGGCAGTGTAGTGTAGTGGAGTTTAGTGGCCAGTGTAGTGGGGTGGGCAGTGTAGTGGAGTTTAGTGGGCAGTGTAGTGTAGTGGAGTTTAGTGGGCAGTGTAGTGTAGTGGAGTTTAGTGGACAGTGTAGTGGAGTTTAGTGGGCAGTGTAGTTTAGTGGGCAGTGGAGTTTAGTGGGCAGTGTAGTGTAGTGGAGCTTAGTGGGCAGTGTAGTGGAGTTTAGAGTGCAGTGTAGTGTAGTGTAGTGGAATTAAGTGGGCAGTGTAGTGTGGTGTAGTGGAGTTTAGTGGACAGTGTAGTGGGATGGGCAGTGTAGTGTGGTTGAGTGGGCTGTTTAGTGTAGTGAAGTTGAGTGGGCAGTGTAGTGTGGTGGGATGGGCAGTGGAGTTTAGTGGGCAGTGTAGTGGGGTGGGCTGTGTAGTGTAGTGGAGTTTAGTGGGCAGTGTAGTGTGGTGGGGTGGGCAGTGTAGTGTAGTGCAGTTTAGTGGGCAGTGTAGTGGGGTGGGCAGTGTAGTTGAGTTTAGAGGGCAGTGTAGTGGGGTGGGCAGTGTAGTGGAGTTTAGTGGGCAGTGTAGTGGAGTTTAGTGGGCAGTGTAGTGGAGTTTAGTGGGCAGTGGAGTGGAGTGGAGTTTAGTGAGTAGTGTAGTGGAGTGGAGTTTAGTGGGCAGTGTAGTGTGGTGGGGTGGGCAGTGTAGTGTAGTGCAGTTTAGTGGGCAGTGTAGTGGGGTGGGCAGTGTAGTTTGGTTTAGAGGGCAGTGTAGTGGGGTGGGCAGTGTAGTGGAGTTTAGTGGGCAGTGTAGTGGCATTTAGTGGACAGTGGAGTTTAGTGGGCAGTGTAGTGGAGTTTAGTGGGCAGTGTAGTGGAGTGGAGTTTAGTGAGCAGTGTAGTGGAGTGGAGTTTAGTGGGCAGTGTAGTGTGGTGTAGTGGAGTTTAGTGGCCAGTGTAGTGGGGTGGGCAGTGTAGTGGAGTTTAGTGGGCAGTGTAGTGTAGTGGAGTTTAGTGGGCAGTGTAGTGGAGTTTAGTGGGCAGTGTAGTGGAGTTCAGTGGGCAGTGTAGTCTAGTGGGCAGTGTAGTGTAGTTTAGTGGGCAGTGTAATGTAGTGGAGTTTAGTGGGCAGTGTAGTGTAGTGGAGCTTAGTGGGCAGTGTAGTGGAGTTTAGAGGGCAGTGTAGTGTAGTGGAATTTAGTGGGCAGTGTAGTGTGGTGTAGTGGAGTTTAGTGGACAGTGTAGTGGGATGGGCAGTGTAGTGTGGTTGAGTGGGCTGTTTAGTGTAGTGAAGTTTAGTGGGCAGTGTAGTGTGGTGGGATGGGCAGTGTAGTGGAGTTTAGTGGGCAGAGTAGTGGGGTGGGCTGTGTAGTGTAGTGGAGTTTAGTGGGCAGTGTAGTGTGGTGGGGTGGGCAGTGTAGTGCAGTTTAGTGGGCAGTGTAGTGGGGTGGGCAGTGTAGTTTGGTTTAGAGGGCAGTGTAGTGGGGTGGGCAGTGTAGTGTAGTGGAATTTAGTGGGCAGTGTAGTGTGGTGTAGTGGAGTTTAGTGGACAGTGTAGTGGGATGGGCAGTGTAGTGTGGTTGAGTGGGCTGTTTAGTGTAGTGAAGTTTAGTGGGCAGTGTAGTGTGGTGGTATGGGCAGTGTAGTGGAGTTTAGTGGGCAGTGTAGTGTGGTGGGGTGGGCAGTGTAGTGTAGTGCAGTTTAGTGGGCAGTGTAGTGGGGTGGGCAGTGTAGTTTGGTTTAGAGGGCAGTGTAGTGGGGTGGGCAGTGTAGTGGAGTTTAGTGGGCAGTGTAGTGGCGTTTAGTGGGCAGTGGAGTTTAGTGGGCAGTGTAGTGGAGTTTAGTGGGCAGTGTAGTGGAGTGGAGTTTAGTGAGCAGTGTAGTGGAGTGGAGTTTAGTGGGCAGTGTAGTGTGGTGTAGTGGAGTTTAGTGGACAGTGTAGTGGGGTGGGCAGTGTAGTGTGGTGGAGTGGGCTGTTTAGTGTAGTGGAATTTAGTGGGCAGTGTAGTGTGGAGGGATGGGCAGTGTAGTGGAGATTAGTGGGCAGTGTAGTGGGGTGGGCTGTGTAGTGTAGTGGAGTTTAGTGGGCAGTGTAGTGTGGTGGGGTGGGCAGTTTAGTGGATTTTAGTGGGCAGTGTAGTGTAGTGGAGTTTAGTGGACAGTGCAGTGGGGTGGGCAGTGTAGTGTAGTGGGCTGAGCAGTGTAGTGGAGTTTAGTGGACAGTGTAGTGGGGTGGGCAGTGTAGTGTAGTTGAGTGGTCAGGATAGGAATCAGGTTGGTCAGTGTAGTGGTCGGCGAAGGAATCAGGTTGGTCGGTGTAGGAACCAGGTTGGTCAGTACTATTGTAGGAAAGGAAGCGACTCAGGGATTGCTAAAAGTCCACAGGTTAGGGGGGTCGCAAATTACTTGCCTTGCCCCAGGCGCTGACAACTTACGCTACACCACTGTGCACACTGACTGCTTTGGTCACCCCTAGCACGTCTTTTCCAGCACTCTGCTGGATTACATTAGGTGCATACAGAGTCCATTTGTCCTTTTCAGTCCTTGACCTTGCTGCAAGCTGGGTTTTAACCTGTGTCTCCCGACTGCTCTGGGTAGCACACTGCAGCAAGTCCATTTTTACACCTTCTGTGGATCTCCCCACCGGACACACTGCCACTTCACTGGGATCAGTCCCACAAACTGTAACAGTCTTGCCATATCCTGCAACAGATAACTTTGGGTTCATTTAAGTGCGCTGTCTCACAGATGCATCCTCACAAGTAGGGATGAGGCGAACACCCCCCTGTTCGGTTCGCACCAGAACATGCGAACAGGAAAAAAGTTCGCTCGAACACGGGAACACCGTTAAAGTCTATGGGACACGAACATGAATAATCAAAAGTGCTAATTTTAAAGGCTTATATGCAAGTTATTGTCATAAAAAGTGTTTGGGGACCTGGGTCCTGCCCCAGGGGACATGGATCAATGCAAAAAAAAGTTTTAAAAACGGCCGTTTTTTCAGGAGCAGTGATTTTAATAATGCTTAAAGTCAAACAATAAAAGTGTAATATCCCTTTAAATTTCGTATCCTATAGTATGCCTGTAAAGGGGCGCATGTTTCCCGTGTTTAGAACAGCCTGACAGCAAAATGACATTTCGAAGGAAAAAAAGCCATTTAAAACTACCAGCGGCTATTGCATTGCCGACAATACACATAGAAGTTCATTGATAAAAACGGCATGGGAATTCCCCACAGGGAAACCTCGAACCAAAATTTTAAAAAAAAAAATGACGTGGGGGGGGTCCCTCTAAATTCCATACCAGGCCCTTCAGGTCTGGTATGGATATTAAGGGGAACCCCGGCCAAAATTTAAAAAAAAAATGACGTGGGGTTCCCCCTAAATTCCATACCAGACCCTTCAGGTCTGGTATGGATTTTAAGGGGAACCCCGCGCCAAAAAAAAAAAAAAAAACGGCGTGGGGTTCCCCCAAAAATCCATACCAGACCCTTATCCGAGCACGCAACCTGGCAGGCCGCAGGAAAAGAGGGGGGGGACGAGAGTGCGGCCCCCCCCCTCCTGAACCGTACCAGGCCACATGCCCTCAACATTGGGAGGGTGCTTTGGGGTAGCCCCCCAAAACACCTTGTCCCCATGTTGATGAGGACAAGGGCCTCATCCCCACAACCGTGGCCGGTGGTTGTGGGGGTCTGCGGGCGGGGGGCTTATCGAAATCTGGAAGCCCCCTTTAACAAGGGGACCCCCAGATCCCGGCCCCCCCCCTGTGTGAAATGGTAAGGGGGTACTTACCCCTACCATTTCACTAAAAAAGTGTCAAAATAGTTAAAAATGACAAGAGACAGTTTTTAACAATTCCTTTATTTAAATGCTTCTTCTATCTTCCTTCATCTTCTTCTGGTTCTTCTGGCTCTTCTGGTTCTTCCTCCGGCGTTCTCGTCCAGCATCTCCTCCGCGGCGTCTTCTATCTTCTTCTCCTCGGGCCGCTCCGCACCCATAGCATGAGGGGAGGCTCCCGCTCTTCTCTTCATCTTCTTGTTCATCCTCTTCTCTTCTTCGTCTTCTTCATCTTCTTCATCTTCATCTTCTCTTCTTAATTTTCTTCTGCGGGCCGCTCCGCATCCATGCATGGAGGGAGGCTCCCGCTGTGTGACGGCGTCTCCTCGTCTGACGGTTCTTAAATAACGGGGGGCGGGGCCACCCGGTGACCCCGCCCCCCTCTGACGCACGGGACATGACGGGACTTCCCTGTGGCATTCCCCGTGACGTCACAGGGAAGTCCCGTCAAGTCACTGTGCGTCAGAGGGGGCGGGGTCACCGGGTGGCCCCGCCCCCCGTTATTTAAGAACCGTCAGACGAGGAGACGCCATCACACAGCGGGAGCCTCCCTCCATGCATGGATGCGGAGCGGCCCGCAGAAGAAAATTAAGAAGAGAAGATGAAGATGAAGAAGAGAAGAGGATGAAGAAGAAGATGAAGAGAAGAGCGGGAGCCTCCCCTCATGCCATGGGTGCGGAGCGGCCCGAGGAGAAGAAGATAGAAGACGCCGCGGAGGAGATGCTGGACGAGAACGCCGGAGGAAGAACCAGAAGAGCCAGAAGAACCAGAAGAAGATGAAGGAAGATAGAAGAAGCATTTAAATAAAGGAATTGTCAAAAACTGTCTCTTGTCATTTTTAACTATTTTGACACCTTTTTAGTGAAATGGTAGGGGTAAGTACCCCCTTACCATTTCACACAGGGGGGGGGCCGCGATCTGGGAGTCCCCTTGTTAAAGGGGGCTTCCAGATTCCGATAAGCCCCCTGCCCGCAGACCCCCACAACCACCGGCCACGGTTTTGGGGATGAGGCCCTTGTCCTCATCAACATGGGGACAAGGTGTTTTGGGGGGCTACCCCAAAGCACCCTCCCAATGTTGAGGGCATGTGGCCTGGTACGGTTCAGGAGGGGGGGGGCCGCACTCTCGTCCCCCCTCTTTTCCTGCGGCCTGCCAGGTTGCGTGCTCGGATAAGGGTCTGGTATGGATTTTTGGGGGAACCCCACGTCATTTTTTTTTTTTTTTGGCGCGGGGTTCCCCTTAAAATACATACCAGACCTGAAGGGCCTGGTATGGAATTTAGGGGGACCCCCCCACGTCATTTTTTTTTTTTTTAATTTTGGTTCGGGGTTTCCCTGTGGGGAATTCCCATGCCGTTTTTATCAATGAACTTCTATGTGTATTGTCGGCAATGCAATAGCCGCGGGTAGTTTTAAATGGCTTTTTTTCCTTCGAAATGTCATTTTGCTGTCAGGCTGTTCTAAACACAGGAAACATGCGCCCCTTTACAGGCATACTATAGACACCCCCCAGGTACGAAATTTAAAGGGATATTACACTTTTATTGTTTGACTTTAAGCATTATTAAAATCACTGCTCCTGAAAAAACGTCCGTTTTTAAAACTTTTTTTTGCATTGATCCATGTCCCCTGGGGCAGGACCCAGGTCCCCAAACACTTTTTATGACAACAACTTGCATATTAGCCTTTAAAATTAGCACTTTTGATTTCTCCCATAGACTTTTAAAGGGTGTTCCGCGGCATTCGAATTTGCCGCGAACACCCCAAATTGTTCGGTGTTCGGCGAACTTGCGAACAGCCAATGTTCGAGTCGAACATGAGTTCGACTCGAACTCGAAGCTCATCCCTACTCACAAGCTACTGCCTCTTTGTGGTTGCAGGGTGACACTGCAGGCTTTCCAGACTCTGCAGTGGTGTTCCAGTACCTTGGGCAAGTAAAGATCCCATGCCCTAATTGACCACATTCCTGGCATGGTACTTGTACATGGCGACTTTCTCCTGCTGCTAAGGGAAATGGCACTCTCCCAACTGCACTTTGCTGACTCTCCCAAACCCATAGACTTCTCTCTCTATGAAGTGGTGTTGCTTTAAACTTGCCATGATCCTCTGTAGGCAATATCTTTGTCTTGCAGGCCACCGGCCTGATATCATAGGCGTTGCTATGGGCAACTGCACTCCTTTCAATCTTCTGGTAAGTCTGTTGCTCACTCCTGACTCAGAGCAGGCTTCTCAAAGACAGATGCAGACCTTTGCTTTGCTAGGTAACTTTGCACTGGAGCCTGAGACAAAGGACACTTGGAGATTGGATGCCCCCACTCACTGCACCACAAACAGAGCACTTGGTTCCATGTCTTGTCATGGCTTCTCACACTGCACCTGCTTTCCATTTTAGGTCTCTTCACCTTGATAGCTGGCCTACTTGCACCAGCGTTGCCAGGGGCAACAACACCCCTCTCCCAGGTATGAGCATCCAGCTGCTCTCTTCTTACACTAAGTGGTTGGGTTGCTCTCCTCTTTAACTTGGTTCAGTGCTGCCAGGTGTCGCTTGCACCAATCCACTGCAGACTCAGACTTTGGTGGACTCTCCATACTCGCAGTCACCTGTGCACTCATTGCACCAGTGTTGCTAGGGACAACACCAGTCCTCCTTCTCCTTGGCAAACTCTGTTCAGGCATGTATGGGGCTCGTTCAGGTGGTAACAACCCCTCCAGCTACAGAGCTCTATCTATCATCTCAGCCATCCTTGCTTCTTTTAGGAGCTTTGACCGCCCCATACTCACAGTCTCATGCACTAAACACACACAGTTCAGATCACAGATGAACTTACTTGCGTGCAGGGATCTCAGATTGTGCCCGCATTCTCCACCATAATTTAAAGATGGGGGTTGTTTAGCCAGGGGCGGATCCAGAGTCTAGTCTCAGGAGGGGCACTGGCAGAAAAAAAGGTGTTGCTTACAGGGCCAAATTAAGAGCAACATGGGCCTGGTGCTAGGGATTTTGGTGGGCATTTTTATGGAAATAAATAAAATGAAAACACAAACAATTTTTTGTTAAATTTAAATTAAAGAGAGAGAGGGGTGTGAGACAGTGGTTGAGAGGGGGGGTGATAGCGAGATGGGGGGGTTGAAAGAGAGGGGATGAGAGGGAGGGGGAAAGAGAGAGAAAGGGGGTGAATAAGAGAGAGAGAGGGGGTGAGAGAGAGGGGACGAGAGAGAGGGGGTGAGAGAGAGGGGACGAGAGAGAGGGGGTGAGAAAAAGGGGAATAGAGAGAGGGTGAAAGAGAGAGAGGGTGGTAGGGGGTGACAGAGAGAACAGGGCGATAGAGAGGGGATGAGAGAGAGGGGGTGAGGGGGGTGAAAGAGAGAGGGGGTGGGAGTGAGTGGGTGAGTCTGTGGGAGGCACAGCATAGTACATAACACGGGGGGGGGAATAGCACAGTACATTACATGGATGGCACAACACATTACATGGTGGATACATGGATAAAGCACATTTAATGGTGGGCAAAGCACAGTACATTACATGGTGGGCACAGCACATTACACGGTTGGCACTGCCCAATACAGCACATTACAAGGTAGGCACAGTTCATTATATGGTGGGCACAGCACATGACATGGTTGGTACTACACAACACTGCACATGACATGGTGAGCCCTGCACAGTACATTCCATTGTGGGTACTGCGCGGCACATGCCATGGTGGACAATGTACAGCACATTACATGGTGAGTACAGCACATTAGATGGTAGGCACTGCATGGTGCAGTACATGACATGGTGGGCACAACACAGCACATGACATGGTGGGCACAACACAGCACATGACATGGTGGGCACTGCACATGACATGGTGGGCACTGCATGGCACAGCACATTACATGATGGGTACAGCGTATTACATGGTGGGCACTGCATGGCAGGGTAGGCACAGCACAGCACATGACCTGGTGGGAACTGCACATGACATGGTGGGCACTGCATGGCACAGTGCATTACATGGTGGGCACTGCACATTACATGGTGGGATCACTGCATGGCACAGCACATGATATGGTGGACACTGCAAATTACATAGCGGGCATTGCAAGGCACAGCACATGACATGGTGGGCATTGCACATTACATGGCGGGCACTGAATGGCACAGCCCATGACATGGTGGGCATTGCACATGACAAGGTGGGCACTGGATGGCACATCACATGACATGGTGTGCACTGCACATTACAAGGCGGGCACAGTGCATGACATGGCGGGCACTGCATGGCACATCACATGACATGGTGGGCACTGCACATGACATGGTGGGCACTGCACATTACATGGTGGACACTGCAAGGCACAGCACATGACATGGTGGGCACTTCACATTACATGGTGGGCACTGCAAGGCACAGCACGACATAGGGGGCACTGCACATCACATGAAGGGCAATGCAATGCACAGCACATGACATGGTCGGCACAGCACATTACATGGTGGGCACTGCAATGCACAGCACATGACATAGTGGGCACAGCACATTACAAGGGGGCACTGCAATGCACATGACATGACATGGTGGGTACAGCACATTACATGGGGGCACTGCAAGGCACAGCACAACATAGTGGGCACTGCAATGCACAGCACGTGACATGGTGGGCACTGGGCACAAGAGAGCACATTACATGGGGAGGAAGCTGGCAGTCTGTCCCCTAGCACAATAATTACACAACACCTCCCTAACAAATGTACTAACCTTATCATAACAGCATGTAAGATGTCCTTCCTCCCGGGCTCCTGCTGGTTAGGAGAACATCAGCACCCCTCCCCCCAGACAGCTCCCAGACACTGAGGATCTGTGTCAGTGTAACAGATGCTGTGATAGGAGTCAGGCATCGGTAGGCATGCTGTTTGCATATGTTAAGGGAAAAGTGGCATGCATAGTACACACAATCCTCTCACCTCTCTACAGCCAGGGAAGTTCCCCTCCCTCACTCACTCACGTCACACTGGAGCTGTCCCTGGAGAAGATAGAGGGAGGAGGTGGGTGGAGCCAACATTCACACACTAGGCGTGGAGGAGGAAGAAGTTAAATCCTCCTCCGCTCGCTCCACTCTGAAAGCTGGGACCTCCCTCTCCTCCTCCTTGGCTCTGACATGACATCACTGGTTGCTACATGCCAGGCGGGCAGGCGTTAGCAACCAGTGAGAGTCCAGGCCAGAAGCGTGGCTGTTCAACAACACCAGTGCTGCTGCTGATTCTAAACAGTGAGAGAGACACTCGGCAGTCAGTAATATTTCTCGGGGGGGGGGGCAATTGCCCCGTTGCCCCCCCTGGATCCGCCCCTGTGTTTAGCTCTTGTAGTAGATGCTTTTGCCAGTGATTCCTAACCAGTCAAGAACTGTATTTTAGGGCATGGTAGCCCATTTTTATTAAGAAGGCAAATAAAAGTCCATAACATAACGGTTTCCCATGCAGAGGTTCTTCTCCAGCAAATACACAATACAGAAAACACTAGCCCACCTGGCTCTCTGTAGCAGTACTTCTGCTCTTTATCCTGGTCACACAGACCACTGGATCCTTCAGTGTGGATGGCTTTACTTTAGCACCCACAGCTCTGCTCTGGCCCTAGTCCTAAGGCCTTTTCATGGCCTTTTGCAGTCACACATGTTCTGGCTGCCTCCTGCAGCCCCTCTGACTCCTGGAGACCTCCTGTCTCTTGGTGTGGAGCCAGGGCTGCTGATAGAAATCATGGGGCCCCGTACAGCCTACCTGATGGGGCCCCCTTCAGCTCCACCCCTAGTCCCGCCCCTGGTCCCTCCTTCAGTCCCACCCCTGGCCCCGCCCCTGCCCCCTCCCCAGACCCCGCCTTAAAACAAAATGCAGGTTTGTCTACAAGTTATATTTATTTTTCTCCTGCCAGTCATAAGTTTGATTATCCAAAAGAAATACTGTTTTCAGATGAGAAAAGACCTCTTTAATATCTATATGTAATAAAAAACATTAATTAATAAATTAAGTGGTATTTTGAAAAAATTAGGGAGATTAAACAAATGATAAAGGTGGAAAAAAACAACAAGCCAGGTCTCCTCAAAGATAGTTTACTGTAGATAGTTATCAGGTGTTTTTCAAAGTAAGCAACAACTGGGTAAACATAAGTGCACCAACAATGTCATAATGTACTGCAGACTGTGCCACCCATGCTGCCAATGCCATATTGTGCTGCAGACAGTGCCATCGATGCCGCCAATGCCTTAATGCACTGCAGACGTGCCACCCATGCCATGCTGCCAATGCCATATTGTGCTGCAGACAGTGCCACCCATGCCATGCAGCCAATACCGTAATGTGCTGCAGACAGTGCCACCCATGACGCTAATGCCATAACGCATGTGCTATTTGCTGACAGCGCCACCCATGTCGCCAATGCCATATTGTGCTGCAGACAGTGCCACCCATGCCGCCAATGGCATAATGCCATTGGCAGCATGGGTGGCACTGTCTCTGCAGGCAGCACATGCGTTATGGCATTAGCGTCATGGTTGGCACTGTCTGCAGCACATTATGGCATTGGCGGCATGGGTGGCACTGTATTTGCAGGCAGCACATGCGTTATGGGCCATAATGCATGTGCTACCTGCAGACAATGCCTCCCATGCCGCCAATGCCATATTGTGCTGCAGACAGTGCCACCCATGCCATGCCGCCAATGCCGTAATGTGCTATAGACAGTGGCACCCATGACACTAATGCCATAACGCATGTGCTACCTGCAGACAGTGCCACCCATGCCGCCAATGCCATATTATGCTGCAGACAGTGCTACCCATGCCGCCAATGCCATAATGTATAGATGCTGCTGCAGTAGTAGTAGATCTTGAATCCCCTCCCCCCGCCCCCCCCTCCAAGCAAGCACACATCTGTGTAATTTTTAGCCGGGCCCAGGGAGTCACTTCTTCCCTGATCCTGCTGCTGCCTGGACTGGAGTGTCCACAAATGATTTCAGTCAGATGCAATGTCGATGATGCCAGCTGCTCTTATTTGTCTTCTGCCGCCGCTGCTCGGTACTTCTGTCACTCGAAGGGAGAGGAATCACTCCGCGGCGCCACAGGGACAGCACTATAGAGGACACGCTGGCCGGGACTTGAGCCAGCATGAGGAGCGGGCACAGAAGAGGCATTCTTCCACACATGAAATAGAGGAAATAGTCCCTCCCCTGCTGCCACCTAGTTTGCAGATAGCTATCTGCAAAAAAAAACCGCAAAAAATAAATGTGGGGGAGGGGTGTCGTTGGGTTTCGGTGGATAGTTGAGTCAGACGGACTCTGATCGGTCATGGCTGGAGGATTTTTTTTTACATTAATTACTTATCTGTTCAGGTTGCCCGGGACCCCTGCTGGTTGTTACTGGCCTATCAGCGGCCCTGTGTGGAGCATTCTCCAACTGGGAGCCCTGAGGTGTTCCCATAAACTCATTATAATGGCTGTGCTCACCTGAGCACACACCCTGCTGGCCATCTACAAAATCTGGACACAGGGTTGGAGATCATGTCCCACCCAAGACACTGTGGAATTTCCAGGCAGTCTTCTCCAGTCCACACCTATGCTCTGCAGTCTACAAATACATATATATATATATATATACACACAGTATCCCACAAAAGTGAGTACACCCCTCACATTTTTGAAAATATTTTATTATACCTTTTCATGTGACAACACTGAAGAAATTACACTTTGCTACAATGTAATGTAGTGGGTGTACAGCTTGTATAACAGTGTAAATTTGCTGTCCCCTCAAAATAACTCAACACACAGCCATTATAGTCTAAACCGCTGGCAACAAAAGTGAGTACACTCCTAATTGAAAATGTCTAAATTGGGCCCAAAGTGTCAATATTTTGTGTGGCCACCATTATTTTCCAACTCTGCCTTAACCCTCTTGGGCATGGAGTTCACCAGAGCTTCACAGGTTGCCACTGGAGTCTTCTTCCACTCCTCTATGACGACATCACGGAGCTGGTGGATGTTAGAGACCTTGCGCTCCTCCACCTTCTGTTTCAGGATGCCCCACAGATGCTCAATAGGGTTTAGGTCTGGAGACATGCTTGGCCAGTCCATCACCTTTACCCTCAGCTTCTTTAGCAAGGTAGTGATTGTCTTGGAGGTGTGTTTGGCATTGTTATGTTGGAATATTGCCCTGTGGCCCAGTCTCAGAAGGGAGGGGATCATGCTCTGCTTCAGTATGTCACAGTATATGTTGGCATTTATGGTTCCCTCAAGTAGCTCCCCAGTGCAGGCAGCACTCATGCAGGAGGCAGCCCCAGACCATGACACTCCCAGGAGACAGTAAATTTACACTGTTATACAAGCTGTACACTCACTAATTTACATTGTAGCAAAGTCTCATTTCTTCAGTGTTGTCACATGAAAAGATATAATAAAACATTTTCAAAAACGTAAGGGTGTACTCACTTTTGTGAGATACTGTACATTAGTGCTAAGTAGGAGTATTTCTCTGATATTATCACATGGACAGTCTCAGTAGTTTTATAAACAAAAACTGCTTGACAAAGGAATGACCCAGGCATATGATCACAAAATAACATCTAGAGATGTTCTGCAATTGCCATCATTACAAGGAAGCGCCTTTTTTAGAAGTTTTTACAACATTGTATCTGTCTGCAGACCTAAATGAAAAGTTAATCTGTAATAGTGATACATATTAAATTGAAATTGAAAGTGGTAATAAAGCAGTAATAAACACAAAAACTAAAATGTAATATATTGCAGCTTTTCAATCCCTAAATGTGGTGGTTACATTTTTTCAGACTTGTTTTTCTTTATATTCACTTGGTGATATGGCCAGTAACACGCCTCCTGTACTAAGCCTGGTACACCCCACTAGTTCTTTTTGATTCAAAAGTAAAAAAAAACCTGACAGCTCAGGTCAGAGCCACAGTACTAACAATCCGACGTTAGTACAGCAATCTCCCCTGCTGTTCTATTGTGTTCTGACAGGGGGATGCCCCCCCGCCAGAACGCTCTGCTTACTGCTCTCATTGGTGCACTGATCAGGAGCTGGTTGGCTGCTGGTTTTCCAGCTGACATACACACGGCCTGAATATTGTCCGGTTTTTATTGAAACGACCTTTGGGCAGCAGCATTAACCGTCTGGTGAGAAGGTAGTGTTAAATGCACTGGCACATTTATATGAACTTTACTAACAAATTAAAGCTGAACTAGCATTCTAAAGCCAGACATAGATGTTTTGAATCTCGGCCGGTTCAGCAGGGATTCAAACCATGTATGGGCAGGCTGAATGTACCCAAGTTGATCGATCAATCAACTTGGGTACAACCAGCCTGTCAGATTTCACCTGTGATCATTGCCAGCAGCTATAGCCTGCTAGCAATAATCACTGTGTGTTCTCCTAGCCGAGATGGCTCCCCCAGTCCCCCCATTGGGAGAACACAATGGCTCCACAGGAGGGATGCCCCCATCAACACTAATTCCCCGTAAACACGGTCGGACATTCCGACAACAAAATCCTAGGATTTTTTCCGACGGATGTTGGCTCAAACTCGTTTTGCGTACACACGGTCGCACAAAGTTGTCGGAATTTCAGATTGCCAAGAGCGCGGTGATGTAGACCACGTACAACGAGACTAGAAAAGGCCAGTTCAGAACCAAGCGCGGCACCCTTTGGGCTCCTTTTGCTAATCTCGTGTTAGTCAAATTTTGGTTAGAGACTATTCGCGCTTTTTCAGACTCGTGGTTTTCAGCTCGTTTTCTGCTGTTGAGTTTGTGCTTGTGGGTTTGTATCTGCTCTACAGTGCGCGCAAGCAAGCTACGCGTGACTTGTCATTGTGTTCTTGTTCGTTCGTTACTGTTTTTCAGGTCGCTCTTCACAGGCCTTGCTGTTCTTCAGTGCGTTCTGTTACTTCGTTCTGAGCAGCCGACCGTTTTCTAGCCATGTTGCGTATACGTACTCCTCGTAGAGTTCGTGCTGTGCGGGGGCTTGGTGTTGGGGTCCTGACCTTGACACAAGTCCAGTCCATGAGCAGGGTGGGGAGGAGTTCATGGACCAAGAATTGGTTGCTTCAGCGTGACCAGTTCTGTCAAATGCCTTTGCTCCGTGAGACCCGTGAGAATAATCCTGATGATTTCAGGAACTTTCTCCGGATGACAGACCCCGTATTTCACCGTTTGTTGGCTTTGCTGACCCCCTATATCAGCAGGCAGGATACCTGCATGAGGCAAGCCATCACTCCGGAGCAGAGGTTAGTCGCCACCCTGCGGTACTTGGCGACTGGGAGAAGCCTGCAGGACTTGAAGTTCTCGACAGGCATCTCCTCCCAGGCTCTGGGGATCATTATCCCAGAGACCTGTTCTGTCATCATCCAGGTCCTGCAGAAGGAGTATATTAAGGTAAGATTTTTATCCTTTAATATCACATTTTATTGTATTAAATGTTTGATAATATATTGTATTTCTTTCCTCATTCCCTAATTACCATGATTGTAATATGCTGTGAATGTCCCCTTTGTCCTCATGCATGCTGGATTTTTATGTAATTATTTTTTTTGTCCTTAATACATATTTGCCTTCACTTACCTCCCCAGCATGCTCTCCTGGCCCTATATTCACCTCATGTAGTCACTTAATAATGTATTTTATCAGCTCCATAGTAGTGCTTTACCCCAAACACCCCCTAAAATGTTTTGAAATGTGATTTGTGCTTTAAATTCATGCAGAGTTCCAGAGGCTTTTTTTGGGGGTCCCAAAATCATTTGGAACCCTCCCTCCCCCCAACTGCCCCAAGTCAGCTGATAACAATTCTCTATCTATCCTCAATCATCTATCTGCTGACTTGGCCAAACCAATACACACTATACCCATCTCTTTAGTGGTCAGATTTATGGATGAATTCCCCAAAGCATGTAGTGCAAGGGCCTGCCTGTATACTTTCAAATGGTACTGTTTAAATTTTTGGTATTCTATTATTATCATGATAGGTAATAGCAGAATGTCCAAATGTGCTAAAATGTGTACAATGTGTATTTATATCTTTGTATTATGACACTTCTTACCTGTCCAGTGGGATGCCAATAGTGTAACCAAGGAGGGGCTGTTCAAAGTAATACCCATTATTTAGGCATTCATCTCTCAATGAAGTGGAGAGGGTTACCTGGCCAAGAGCCCCCCCCCTATAATGTTAGAAATGGCCCATGAGAGGGGGGAGGGGGAATATGATAGTTGTACCTTAAATTTTGGTCTTTAAAAATTCCCATAAATAAATGTTATCTTGATGTTGGCCAAGAATGTTTGTGTCTAATCAGCTTTCCATGTTTATGTGCAAAAAGACTCATTTTTTTTGGTTTTCCCCAACAGTTTCCTTCCACGCCACAGGAATGGCAGACTGTGGCCTCCCACTTTGCCCAGCGGTGGGACTTTCCTAACTGCGGAGGGGCAATTGATAGGAAACACATCCACATCATCCCACCACCCAACTCGGGGTCGTACTATTATAATTATAAGGGGTTCAATAGTATTGTGATGTTGGCAGTGATGTCGGCTACTTATGAGTTCCTGTATGTGGACGTGGGGAAGAATGGCCGGATGTCCGATGGTGGAGTCATTGCCCAGACCGAGTTCTACAGGCGTCTCCAGAATGGCAGCTTGGACTTGCCACCTCCAGAAAACAATGTGGAAGGACTCCCATTCGTCTTCATTGCGGATGAAGCCTTTGCGCTGGGGGACCATCTTATGCAGCCATTCCCAATGAGGACCCTCACCCCGGACCAGAGGGTTTTAAATTGCCAGCTGGCCAGAGCCAGAAGAGTGACGGAGAACATGTTTGGAATCATGGCCAGCCAGTTCCGCCTTTTTCTTACACCCATACATATGGCGGAGTATAAACTGAATCATATTATCCTGGCGTGCTGTGTTCTACACAACTTTTTATGGCAACATTCTGCCAACTATGCTGACTCAGTTGGGCCTGAGGCCAGAATTCAAAATGAACCAACCCTGACGGCGCTTGAAAGTGGCCGTCCTGGCTTGCCCTCCCTGAGTGCCTGTGATGTCCGGCTAAGATACCTTGAATTCTTTGCGGGTAGGGGGGCTATCAATATGCCAGACAATGTGTGAAACCTTTATCAAATAAAAAAAAAAAACATTAAGCAAATCTTTGGTGACATTTCCTGCTTGTGTTTGTTTTAGCTGACCCTGCCAGAAATGTGGTGAGTTCTGAAAATGGCGTGATTGTGTAACCTTATACAAAGCACTGTTGGGTGTTATTTACTAAAGGCAAAGACACTTTGCACTACAAGTGCACTTGAAACTGCACTTGTAGTGCAAAGTGGATTTTCCCTTCGGAAATAACACCCATTGTCACACAAAACACCAATTAGAGCACCCCAAAAGTGTTGTAGCGTTGAGACAATAATCCACACATTCTTGATTAACAATCTTTTTAATACTTGCACAATCACATGTGCATTTAGAAAAGGTTTTTTAAAACAAACCAACATGTTTGTTGTATAACAATTTTTGGGGTGGCATTAGAAAAAGTAGAAATGTCCATTTAGGATAAAACAGGCATGTTTAAAAACACACAAGAAAGACACAAATCTTGAACTTACAAAGTTCACATTTGGTAGAACTTGAAGGCAATATCAGACATGAGTATTTAGGAACTGTGTTTGATATTGCGTTCAGATGGGGTGAAGTCACCCCCGGAAAAGCCAAATTTTGAAGATGCACACAAATACCTGAATGTCAACATGTGCTACCTGCCATCACGGGGGATCAAGGGACGTGTTTTGGAGGAGCCACCCCTTCCTCACATCTACTTTATTATTGAGGAAGGGGTTGCACCCCCAAAACGCGTCCCGTGATGGCAGATAGCACATGTTGACACACTGTGTGCATCCTCAAAATTTGGCTTTTCTACAATTAGACAAAAAATGAAAAAATTGTTGTACACCATAAAACAAAGGGATTTGGAGGTGTTTTAAACTCTCCCCAAAACATCAATGATGTTCTTATTTTTTTGAATAACATCATATATGTTTTTCTTGATGTTTTCCAATGCAATATTACACCCCATGATCTCCCAGGATCTGTGCACTTTCCGAGGTGAAATGCCCAGGATCCACAACATCACGATCACCTAAAAAGATAGAAACCAAAAAAAAACATGTATTATAAATATGCCAGCATCCATCTCTTACCTGAGCCTGTGGTCGCAGACACTCACCTGTTGTGGTGACTAGTTCCACCACGTCTTCCTCCTCCTGCTCTTGTCTTTAGGGGATTTCCCCTTCTTCCAGAGGTGGGGGGTCTCTGGTCTTCTCGGATGAGGGGTGTCCTCTGAGTTTTTTCTCCCCTATGTTAAAAAAAATGGTATACTTAGCACACAGATATTTGATGGCAGAACTATAAATATGAAACATTGCTTGGAAGTGGGGTACAATTGTCTGTTTTGGCAGAGTTCCAAGATGTAGAATTTTTAGTGTCCTTTGTCAAGCTTCAATACTTTACCTGTTTTGTACAAGCTTCACAGATGGGGACCCCCCTATAGTATACACTGGAGCACCTGTGTGGGCCCCCTAATAAAAAGGGTGTTCGTGTGTCCCACACTAGTGCTCCAGTGTCCAGATGTGAAAACTGCTGCTGAGTGTCCTCTCCTTACACAGAATCGAGTTTGCATTTCATTCTAGTAACAAACTCATCTACACAACCAAATTATTTTCATACAAATAGGGCCTAAAAAATGTGGTCCAATGCATATGGCCAAAACAATGGTGTTTTATAGACCGAAAGAAAAATGTTTGATACGAACGAATAATGTGCCCATGAACATGAAAGTTGCCATTTTAAACTGATAGCAGTTAAGAAAAGCACATGGAGCAGCATGTAATATACATAAAAAGAATAGGAACACAGCACAACTACTTACTTTTTTGCAGCACTCTCTGGATCTTTCTGTACTGCTCATGTTCTCTTGATTTGAGGTCCGACCACCGCTTCCTGATCTTTCGATCGTCGTACCCCGAAATTCCGGTGCAGACTCTTGACCACATTTTGCCATTATCTTGGCCTTTCTGACATTAGGGTTGGTGTAAGGTCCATACTTCCTGTCATAGTCTGCCTTCTTCAGGATGTCCACCATCTCCAACATCTCCCCAAAGGACATATTTGAGGCCTTAAATCTTCTCATTCTGGATCGGGACGTTTCCGGCTCCGGGCATTCCTCCCCCTCCTCCTCGTTGCTATAATTAGCACGCACCTGACGTGTCTCCGCCATGTGCTCTTCCCCCACTGCGCTGAACTAAAAGGGGCGGGGAATAGACTAGAAAGAACGTCAGGGGCGGGCAGAGTTACACGCATGCGCAGTGTGTATAAAGCGTAACGCGTGCGTAGTACGTACGATCTGTGAGCGGAGGAAGGAGTATCGGAGGCGCCGATCGTGATAACGAAGGTAAGAGCAAAACTTGGGCCTATACTGCTTCGAGATTGAGGCCTATATTGTAACAAGATTAGGAGAGTTTTGACTGACATTAGGATTTGTCTTGTGTTGTGTTTTGCAGAAAAAATGGATGGCTTCAATGACCACAACTTCCTCCCCTTGTTCATAGACAAGTACAGGGAGCTGCCCTGTCTGTAGCAGGTGAAACATCCGCATTATAATAATAAACAAAAGAGGCAGGCAGTGCTGGAGAAACTGCTGGAGTTGGTGAAGCTGGTGGTCCCCACGGCAACCATCCCCTAGTTAAAAAACAAAATTGGTGGCCTGAGAAGCACTTATCTTAGGGAGCGCAAGAAGGTCACGGATTCCCAGAGATCTGGAGCTGGAGCAGATGACGTTTATGTCCCCAGGCTGTGGTACTATGAGAGACTTTGTTTTCTGTCAGACCACACTGGAGTCAGGGAATCCCTCTCAACCCTTCCTTCCACTCTTCCTTCCACCCCAGCTGAGGCTTCCGATGTCCAACCTGGGACTTCCAGCCAGGAAGAAGTGGAGGAGCCCAGCTTGAGCCAGGTATAGCATTCTTCTACAGATTTCTTTGCAAAACATAAATGATGTTTACTAGATGTTATTATTGATCACTAATTGCAGATTTATTAAAGTGTTTTACATATCAATAGACAGTAGTGGGCAAAAATATTTGGGACAAGAATGAAAAATGCTGGGCTCAGAATGATCATCAGTTATATTTCTTAACATTCAATTTGCAACAGTCATGAGGTGACAATTGTGTGTGATTGATGAAGAAAAAACTCAAACTATGTCTCTTTTTCATACACAGGAAGACCTCAGCCAGGAGGAGGCTGTGGAATGTGGCACACAGGAGGAGGCTGTGGAATGTGGCAGCCAGGAGGAGGCGGGGGTTAGTGGCAGCCAGGAGAAGCCTGGGACCAGTTGGAGCCTGACCGAATCGCAGGTTCCTCCCCTCCGGCTTCCATACAAAAGACCGAGGAAGGGGAGTAACGTTGCAGGATTCAGCGCTCAGGCTCATTCAGGAGGCTTCTGCATCCCTCAGAGCCTTACCCACTCCTAAAGAGGCCTTTGCCTGCATGGCTGCCACCAAACTGAAGGGCATGCAGGAGGGCCAACGCCTTATGTGCGAGAAACTTATTTATAAAGTCCTATCTAAGGGGGTGATTGGCGAAATCACACCCAATACCGACGTGATTGAGTTGAACCATCCTCCTCCTGCTGCCACAACTCAACCACCACTGCCACAGCGTGGAAGGAAGCGTGGAAGGAAGACCAGAGAGTGATGGCCCTGGGTTCAGTCTGGTCTGACAAAAGATGCAGTCTCGTGTATGACCACAGCCTGGGGACACAGATGTCATCTGCTGCTTTCCGGATCTCTGTGACTTCTGGACCAGACTGCACTCCCTTAGATATGGACTCCTCATGCCACCAATTTTGCAGTAAAATAATTGATGTGTGCCCTGGGGGCCAAAGGCTTCACCAATTTCTGCTGTTTCTCCAGTGTTGCCTCCCTCTTTGTTTAGTTCTGAGCCCTTAATAAAGGAATTTTTGGTTCAATTATACTTGCCTATGTGTGTTTTCCTTAAAAAAAAACAGTTTGTTGGTGAGGAAGCAGGTACATTTCAAAAATACAATGTGAAATTAACAAGAGACACCAACACCAAACAATCTCATTGGGATTAAATAATACAAGATATCAATGGTGTTGTGGTAACTGGACACACAAAACACACACAAAAATATTCTGGACTAAAAAGCCAAAAAAATTACAAAAAAAAACCCAGCCTTGAAACAAATTTATTTACAATTAAAAACAAACAAAAAAAAAAATTGGTCAGATGTGACAAATCAAAATATATTGAGGGAATCCCGATAAATAATAAAGAAAGAAGTTTGTGAGAAGTCTGTGTGTATATAAACAGCAAAACTACTTAATTCTTCTCACATTATAAAGAAGAAGAGAGTGCGCTGTATTAAACCATTTTTTACATTGCAGCGTGACGAAAGTGCTGTATCCATTGCGAACGCTAATTTTACCAGACCGAGCTTTTCTGTCTCGGAATTTCTTCTAAGCATGCGTGGCACTTTGTGCGTCGGAACTGGCCACACACGGTCAGAATTGACGCGATCGGATTTTGTTGTCTGAAAATTTTATAGCCTGCTCTCAAACTTTGTGTGTCGGAAAATCCAATGGAAAATGTCCGATGGAGCCCACACACGGTCGGAATGTCCGACAACACGCTCCGATCGGACATTTTCCATCGGAAAATCCGACCGTGTGTACGGGGCATAACTGTGTTGATGGGGGAAATTGAGCAATTTTCTTTCCTGCAACCACCATCTATGGCCGGCTTAAAGTGGTTGTAAACCCATTACAACCACTTTAACCTACAGGTAAGCCTAGATTAAGGCTTGACTAAAGGATTTGTCAACCTTGGGTCCTTACCATTAGATTAAAGACACAGACCGCGTGACATGGGTTTTAAAAGGCCACAGCAGCCCCCATTTATTAACAAAATAATAAATAACATAACGTGAAAAACACGTAACACATACCCGTAAGAACAAAAATAATATCCAACAGCAAGAGGTCTTTGGGTGTATTAAAAAGGCACACTTTATGACTTTAATGGTCTATATCCTCAGCTGTACCCCAACTGGCTCGAGGACGCTCGGACATCACACCAACTTCCATATTCCCCTCCCCCAGGGGACTTATCTCCTGGGAGAACCACCGCTAACCAAAGGTAAGCGCCATCCTTAAATGGGCCCCACTAATCCTGTGACCATGCAAAATTTTCACTGACCCCCCAAAGACCCCTTGAACCGCCACATGAGCTTGATTGAAAACCTCATTCAAGCGAATCCCTCCACACCTGCAAAGCCCGAACCACCCCTTCCTGAAGGCCAAGGGACCAGATGTCTATACCCACAGCATTCAAATGAACACCGTCATCTCTCCAATATCGAACAGACTGATCCTCCAACTCCCTGTGTCAGACCACTATCCCTCCCAGCCTGGCCACAAACCTCCCAATCTCCCTGTTCAACTTGGTTCTGGCTTTGTTCACTCGGGCTACGGAGCGGGCGTAACGCCACCTCTTTCTCGCCACAATATCTGACCATACTATGATGCATCCAGGGAAATCATGCAACAGGCGCAAAACATCAAACTTTATATCCCTCGCCAAATCCCTGGCTGCCCGTACCCCTAAATCATTGCCCCCTGCCTGAAGAACTACCACATCTGGTGGCCTGTCAACTCTTGAAAAATAATGAAATTCAGGGAGAACCTGGCCCCACATCATTCCACGAATCCCTAACCATTTCAGGACAGCCTCACTCCGTGAAATGCCCAGTTGTCTCCCATCTGGGTGGACATCTGCCCGAACAGCCCCCCAGAAAACATATGAATCCCCAAGGATCCACACCAGACCAGGAGGAAGACCTGAAAGGAAACAAAAAGGAACATAGAACCATGCACAACACTCAATGACACTTCAAAGCAGGTGAGGGCGAACTTAAATCTTAAAACGATCTGACTCCCACCTCCCTATCCGTCTCACTACCTGGGAATCCAAACCCCACCTGGCCGCTTCTGTGGCTGCCCCCACACGGAAGGAGTGAGTATTAAACTGTGAAACCCCCCTGCCCAACTGCTTTAAACAACGGCGAAAAACGGACAAAAATTGAAAACGCGACAGGGATGAACCATCTTCGTGCAATAAAAAGGTCCCCGACCCCAACCCCCTCGCTTCCAGATACCGTTGCACAGAAGAAACCGGACAAACAGACACCGGCAGTACCCGAAACAATGGCCCCAGACCTGTTCTTGCTCACCATCTCCCCAATACGCAATGCCCCGAAAAATGCTAATGCAAAAGCCACCGTGAACAGCCTCACCTCATAATCAGAAGTACAAACCCCTGGCAACAGCCCCACTAACTCCTGAAGCAACTCAAACGAGCCCGGGCGCCTAGAATCCGGCTGAACTCGCCCCCTCCGGAACCCCTTTATGGCCTGGCGCACCCTAAAATCCTTCGTCACATCCGTCAGGCCTTGAATCCAAAAGAAAAAGGCTAAGGCAGCTAAACTCCTGTTCATTTTTGACACCGATGTGCCCCGCGCAAAACCATTCCCAATAAAGTACAGCAGCAAAGCCAAGTGCTCCTGTTGTGAAACACTCCTCCCAACCGAACTTACCAGGTTAGACCACTCACCCCACACCGACGAGTATGCTGCCCATGTACCCCCAGTCACCGATCGACGTAACAGCTCCTCCGTTACTCCAATGCCAGTCTCCACAGCCTGTCTGGACAAGGAACCCCCAGTTGCTCCGACTCCGGCGCCAACCTTCGAAACCTTGTCCACTGAAAACGAGACAAAGAATCGGCAATGGAATTCAAAACACCCGGGACATGAACAGCTTGTACAAGACAATTCAAACTTAAACACCGTAAAACCAAGTGATGCAGCAATTGCACCACCGGCGGCGAAGAAGCTGACAAGCTCGATATTACCTCCACCACCCCCAAATTGTCGCAGTGAAAACAGACCCGCCGGTCCTGAAATTTGGAGCCCCAAATCTCAACCGCCACCACAATCAGAAATATTTCAAGTAACACTAAATTACATAAGAACCCCGCCACACTCCACTCCTCGGGCCATGCCGCCGCGCACCAAGCCCCTTGGCAAAAAGCCCCAAAGCCCGAACTACCCGCCGCATCCGTGAAAATGTCAATGTCGGAGGCTGCCACAACAGGGGCCATCCATAATGACCTGCCATTATATGTGACCAAAAACTCACCCCAAACCCTCAGGTCGGCCTTCAGCTCCCTCGAAAGCCTGATGAAGTGATGCGGCAAAAGGACCCCCGCGGTAGCAGCACAGAGACGACAACTAAAGATGCGTCCCATAGGCATGATGCGGCAGGCGAAATTAAGCTTACCCAATAACGACTGCAACTGCCTAAGCCTCACCTTCTTTGCCGCCAGCGCCTCTGCCACCCCCCGACGCAAGTCTTCCAGTTTGTCGCTCGGGAGCCGACATCCCATTAGACGTGTGTCAATGACAATGCCCAAAAATTGTATGACCGTGGAAAGACCTTCCGTTTTACCCGGCGCCAAGGGAATCCCGAAACGGGTCGCAATAGATTCCAAAGTGTGCAACATTACTGAGCAGACTGAAGAATCCGGGGGACCAATGCAGAGGAAATCATCGAGAGTGCAGCACCGACCTCAACTGAGTCTCTTCCCGAACCACCCATTCCACAAAGGTGCTGAAGACCTCAAAATATGCGCAAGAAATGGAACAGCCCATCGAAAGACACCGGTCAAGATAAAACTGCCCCTCCCAACGACAACCCAGCAAATGCTGACTGTCCGGGTGCACTGGCAGCAAGTGAAAAGCGGATTCAATATCCGTCTTTGCCATCAATGAACCCTGGCCCAACTTCTGAACCCAACGAATTGCATGATCAAAAGAGATGCACGACACTGCAGCCAAATCCGGAGAAATCACATCATTCACCGACGTCCCTTTTGGATACGACAAATGATGAATTAACCGGAATTTGTTGGGTTCCTTTTTGGGGACAACCCCAAGGGGGGACACGTGTAAAGATGACACGGGGGGGTGATCGAATGGTCCAGCCATTCTCCCGAGTTCCACCTCCTTCGCCAACTTGTCAGAAACAACCTGGGGAAATTGGCGGGTTGATTTTAAAGTGCCGAGGCGACGGGGTCACTGGCCCCGAACACAGGATCCGAAAACCATGGGCAAAACCATCAGCTAAAAAACGTGCCGCCTCCCTCCACGGATACCTATCTAGATACGGCACCATCGCGGGGAGGTTTACCAGCGTCTTCCCTTTTTGAAGTCGACTCAACGGGTTGGGACTTTCCTTTCTTACAAACACTTGGCATAACTGTGGGAGCCCCCGCAACCAGAGCACTCGTGACGGAAATGACAGTTCGTGCCAAAACGGCACAACCCCTCGTTATACTGCCAACAAAAACCCGTGCCTGGGACATAAGCTTCATCCAAAGCCCAATGTCCTTATGATCCCAACGCAAGCCCGGACACAAAGCCTTGCGCTGTCGGAATTTCTCGTCATAACGCAACCAAGCAATACCCCCATAAACCCGATAAGCCTCCCCAATGGCATCCAGATAACAAAAAAGCGGAGAACAATTCTCCGGCGCTTTTTCGCCAATCACGCTAGCCAAGATGGCAAACGCCTGAAGCCGATTCGCAAAAGTGCGAGTAATATGCCTCCAGCGACGCTTCTCTTCTTCCTCCTCCTTGCTTTCGTCTGCCTTCCCTTTGTCAATATTACATTTTGCCAATGGCAAAAGAGAGAATATTTCAACATATTCCCCTTTCCAAATTTTTTCCCGTACGTCTTGCTTCAAATGAATCCCCAGTGGGCCCTCGAAGCACACGTAAATTTCGCACTTCGCCCCATCCGCCAACCGCACCTTATCCTCAGCAGACTCCTTCCCTTTACTCGCGTCCGCCCCAGTCACTTCTGTCTGCGACTTCTGTCTTCTGTCTGCGACGCGGCCGTCACGCTATCACCGGAGGACACCCCTGCCCCCGAGACCGCCACCGGCCCCGTTGAGGGAACCGTGGTAGGAAAACTAGAGATCCCGCCCAAGGCAGCCGGAGCCCATGCCCCAACAGGCCCTTGAGATGTTTTAGGAGTTCCCACCGGGTCAAAATGGGCCAACAAATCCTGAAATCCACCTGTACTAGCCCCCGCAGAAACCCCCACTTCACCCCCCCACCTGACTACTAAGTATAGGTAAAATTGGCGACTTACCAGGCTGCAGCCGCACCGCCACACGACTAGCCATCTGTCCGGATCCCAGCTGACTCCGCAAGGCAGGACGCCTCCCGACTGACCGATCTTCATCATCATCTGCGCTGGTAATCTCGCCGGACTCAGCCGTAGAATCTTGCCGCAGCGACGTCCCCTGCCTCCTTCGCACCGATGACTCTTCACCTGGGCTCCTGGAAGCCTCCTCTTCTGCCCTAGGCATAGTTCTCACCACCGAAGAGCTGCTGGGCACTGTAGTACCCCCAGCTGCAGCAGGGACGTGCTGTCTCTTTAAGGGTCCCCCCAGCTTGAAGGCTTGCACTGCTCCTGGCCTGCGATCCCACTGGCGAACCAGCAGAGGGCACTCCAACCCCCCTGCCGTTCGTGTCAGTTCCTCTCTCCTGCTGAGTTCCCCTCCATGCAGCGTCCGTGGAGGGAGCCAAATGCTCCGGAGCCCTGCGTCTGCGGCTGGCGGGGGACGATGGCGGCACCCCCCCAGTGAGTATCCTCTGTTCCTGCGGCTCCACTTCGCTCTGGGCAGCTGAGGGGCATGTCCGCCCCCCACCGCTGATACCGCTGCTTCTCCCACGTCGAGCCGCCCTCCCCACCATGACATCCATGCGGGGGGGGGAGGGCTGCTGCCTGCTCCGGCCAGTGTTGCGAGCTGAAGGAGAGTGTCGGGGGGTAGGATTCCTCCCAGGGCCCCCAGCGGAACTGATAGGATGCAGCCCAGCAGCAAGCCCTGGAGGGTCCCTGGGACAGGGGCTCCTTCTAGCCTGTTGAGCCCCTGGGACAGGAGATGGGCTCAGGCGCTCTGGAGGGCGCACCTTCCTGGCTCCTTTTTGCCCCGGGGGAGAATGGGCAGGTGAGGGGGAAGCTCCCGACCCCCCAAGCACATCAGATAGCTGTTGTTGTAGCCACTGAGGGCCCCACTCGACCGCTGCGGCCCTGACCTGAGCCAGCAAGGCTTCAAGATCACTCATCTCCCTATTTCTCTACCTGCAGGTGATCCGCAAGGGTGTCCCTAGAAGATGTTTCCTCTCCAACTTCTCTGAGTGATGAAGAATCGACCCCCTACACCGGACCCCAAGCCTCTGGACCCTGCCCCATCTGCTTTCTACCTCCAATCAGGTAAGAGATGACTTCGTGCCTCCACCACTGACCTGACTGACCGTTACCTGACCCCTGTTCCTCCCATAGTCATGCAGCCCCTGCGTCCATTCTCTCCTATGGGTCTCACTTACCTGTAGGTGCAAGAAATATCTCCCAAACCTAAAAGGTTTAGGAGATATATGCAGAAATAGCGGCACCAATGTCTACGGCGCATGCGCCTTAGACATCGGGCGCAGGCGCACTGAGCGTGACGTTTCTAACAGCGATCGTGCCTTTAGTGGCGGCACCAGCGCTCATGCACGGGAGTGACGTCATCGCGGCTCCGGCCAGTCACAGTGCCGGAGCCGTGATACCCGGAAGTCACTCCGGGATAGATGGCGGCGTCGGAGGAGGTGAACGAGGGCCGATGCGGGGGCTTCGTTCTCAGGTAAGTAATTCATAATGAGCTAGTATGCTATGCATACTAGCTCATTATGCCTTTGTCTTGCAAGGTGTATTTTTTTTCAGAGGCTTTATTTCCTCTTTAAGGTCTGTTTAAAGATTTGTAGGTTGCAAGCCGTTGCCCATCTATATTCCTCTCCACTGACGTTAGTTAAGACCCAGTTTGCCAGCTCTCCTGCCTTTCCCATTTCTAATGGCACTTGGCAGGGGTGTCCTCTTTCCCCTCTTCTCTACGCACTCTGTATTGAGTCCCTGGCAGCCCATATAAGGCAAAACCCCAATATTCATGGTATTCCGGTCTGTATTAGAGATTTTAAGATCTCCCTTTTCGTGGACGATGTATTACTCACACTCACACAACCCCATGTCTCTCTCCCAAACCTTCATATGGAACTAGATCAATATAGTCTTCTTTTTGGTTACAAAATCAATACCTCCAAGACTGAAGCCCTTCCCCTTAATACCCCTGACTGGACGCTATCCCACCTTACGCAATCGTTTGACTACTTTTGGAAGACCTCAACTTTAAAGTACCTAGGCATCAATCTTACATCTACCTACGATACTCTTTATAAGGCTAATTTTCCCTTCTTATACACTTCCATTAAAGCATCCCTTGCTAAGTGGAGGTCTCAGAGGTTGTCCCTCCTTGGTTGCCTGGCAACCAATTAAGATGGCAATCTTGCCTAAACTTCTTTATCTCTTTGAGACACTACCTATACCTATACCTGTTGAACTTCTTTTGGAATTACAAAAGGCACCGCATTGCTAAGTCTATCCTCTTTGCCCCTCGTAGTCAAGGCGGCCTTGCGTTCCCAAATATAGCTAAATATTATCTAGCGACTCAACTGCGTCCTCTTGCTTCATGGTATACTCTGCATGCCTATAATCGTTGGACACAAATTGAGAAGCTGTGGCTGGCACCGATCCACCCGAATTCCATCATATGGAGTACCTAACTCCCGCTTAAAAATTTACGACTGCTAGGGCCCATGTCACTCGTGCGGAGTCTATGGCTCCGTGCCAAATCGGTCTAGCCCCTTACCTCCCCGGCCTCCCTGGCAACCTCATTTTTGTTCAATGTCCCGGACAGCTTGACCTCGCTGATGTCTCACCCTTGGTTGGAAAAGGCCCTATTTCACTTTGGTCAATTGGTGGATCTTAGAACTAGAAGGTTGCAAACATTTCAGGATTTGCAGGAAACCTATGACCTGCCTAGGCAGGCTTTTTATAGCTACTTGCAAATATGACATTTTGCGCAGTCCTTAGTTACAAATCTACAGTTCTCTCCCCTGACAGATTTCAAGAGAGTTTGCTTGGAGGGCTCATCCCCTAGCGGTATGATATCGCGTATGTACCAACTTTTAATCACAGACCCTTCCCCAGCTGGACCTCGGCACGCCTATATGCGTAAGTAGGAGCAGGTCTTAGGTGAGGAGTTACCCTTGAAATCCTGGCAATCCTTGAAATCCTGGCAATTAGTTTGGTCACAGGCATCTAAGAGCTCTATTTGTACCCTGTACAAAGAGAACCAATATAAGATACTCTACCACTGGTACCAAACCTCAGACCTGCTCCATTCCATATATTCATCTGCCGACTGTCGGTGCTGGCTTTGCAATGCTGCTGTGGGTACGTTGTACCATATCTTCTGGACATGTCCTTTAATTACTCCTTACTGCCGGTTGGTCCACTCTCTAATCCATTCCATCTTTGGCTCCTGGGTGCCTTTCAAACCTACAATTTTTCTTTTGGGCCTTCCACCCCCTTCTTCCTCTAAAATGGCTAGAAAGCTACATGCGCATGTGTTAACTGCCGCACGGTGCTTGATTGCCCTTAGGTGGAAAAAGCGGGACCCTCCTTCTATGGCTGTTTTGCACTCCAGGATCCGAGATGTGAAACGGATGGAAAGCCTGATCGCTTGATAAATGAGACTCTCAAGGCTCATAATCGGGTTTGGGAATTGTGGGATTCGTTGGAATCCCCTTCAGCATGAAGACTTCCTAATCTGGCGACATCCTGCCTCTGAGGTCGGTCCTGGTGTGGGTGGTTGCTCTTTACTGCTCTCTCCTCTCCCTTTATTCTTTCTCTGCCTCTGTTAGGCTCACTTGTCTGTTTTTTCTTTTTTTTTGTTTGTTTTTTTTTTGCCAATACGCCCATAACAGCGCTCTCTCCTATTAGAGTGTATATCATTAGACAGTTGTGCCATTGTAGTCATTATGTTACGGTGTCTGAGACCAATGAATCTGTTGATATCTACCATGCGCATGTCCTATTTCAATTTTCCCTACCTTTATTATTGTTTTTTTCTTTTCAGGATGGTATTGCCTATGGGCACTTATTGGCTTTCGTCATGTATATCCTCTTGTATGTTTTTGTCCTTTTTGTTGAAAACTATTAAAAAATTGTCAGTTTAAAAAAAAAAAAAAAAAGATTTTTAGGTATGTATGCAAATTTAATTAGACTATAGTTGAACCAAAGACCATTTGGTGAAGGTGGGCTCTTGTCATGATATGCAAGTATGCACAGTATGTTTGCAAATTTGGCAAACTTATCTACACGCATGGAGTGAGAGGGGCATGGTTTCAGTTTCATGACTGATAGCATAGATTACTGGACAGCCAACCACCCTTGGTAATCCACAGTGACCCCCTCAGAATTCTGGAGACCCCAATGACACACACACAACAGGCAGCTTTCGTGTGCAAAGTGAGTCTGAACTCTTTATTAAGAATGATATCTTTATATGTGAGTTACAACACAGAAGGGAGGGGCAAACTCGCTCCTAAGTTTCTAAGGGTTAACCAGGCTTCTACAGAGAGATTTTTCCATCATTAATTTTAAGCTCATCTGCAAGAACGAAAGTTCTAATTAATTAAGTTCTAATTAAAAAGTTGGCTCAAGCAAAAAGGTCTAAAACTCTAACGAGAAAGAAGTGTAAGATAAGGCACGTACATTCTTTAAAAACAAGCTTGTGAAATGGAGGGTAGGTCACAAAATGGAGTGACAGTTGATCATATGCTCTATTACAATCCCCTCTTAAGTCATAAAAATGACTTACATAGTTTCTACTGTAATAAAGACTGAGGTAAGCTTTACTTTCAGCACCTGGGTCTAGTGGCTCTAGTAATTAAACACATCATTTTACCTTAATCTCACCATCTCATCAACAGCATAAGATTCCTTCAGCCAATGGACTCCAGACACCAATTAATTACTCACCAAAGAGAGCAGAATTAGTAAGAATAACAGTTTCTTACCGTGGCCACTTGTCTGCTCAACTTGAGTTTCATGTCTCCCTGGCCGGCAGCCCACTGGACTGTATCCGAGTCGAAAGGCACCATTCTGTTAAATCAGGTTAGGGAGTCTCTAATCAAGACATTCAGATGAGATAGTAGACCTAGATCTTTGTAAAATAATATAATTAGGTGACTTCTAGTTTACTACATATCCAACATTACTCATAACCTGATTTTTTGTGCATATGCATATTTGAACTTCATCAGTAACATTTTATCATGGAATGTGGTTGACCCTTCCCCTATCTCATTTTTCTCCTTATGATTCCCTTTTTGACCTGTTACATGTGTCATGTATAGGTTGTGCTCCACATATGCCTTTTATGGCACCCAAGTCCTCAGGGTGATATATACAGTTAGTTATGATCCATGTGGGTAGGAAAACAATCAAAGTGATCAAGAATAGGAGGCACAAGGCCTTCCCAGAAATCTGCGGCGAAATAGGCGAGGTCATCTTTTTCAGTCTTGACCACCTGCTTCACTCACTAGTCACAGGTTTTTACTGCTTACTTCACCTCCTTTGTCTTTAATCTTCCTCTTAGGTGTTTGGCTCACCTTCTTCACATGACTGGCATGAATCCAGGCCTGTTGTCCTTCTACCAGAATAGCTGTGCGGGTAACTGCAATCACTGTGGTTGGGGGTCTGAAGGGATACTCCTGCTTCTTTGTGCGGTTCAATTGCTGGACCACCACAGTGTCACCCACCTGGAAAGGGCGTGTAGGTTCCTGTGAAGAAAAAGGATAGGTGTGAGCAACATTTCTTTCAATTTTATCCAAAGTTTTCTTACATATTCTTCCTGAATGAGATCAAGATACCCTCTTTCTAACATAAGCTGCTGTCTGGCCCATGGGGTGGGGAATGGTCTACCCATTAGGACTTCAAACGGAGAGTATCCTGTTTTCTTAGAGGGTGTCATTCTTACCTCAGCTAGAACTGCTGGGAGGACCTTCTTCCAATTGGTAAACGTACCTCCAGTGGCCTTCCTGATCTTATCCTTAATGGTTCTTTTCATCCTTTCCACTATACCTGAACTTTGAGGGTGATAAGGTATCTGAAACTTCCAGTCAATTTTGAGCGTTTTTACTAGATCTTGGCAGACTTTGGCCACAAATGCAGGGCCATTGTCTAAGTTGATCTGAAGTGGGCATCCCCATCTGGGAATTATTTCCTGTGTAAGAATTCTTACTACTGTTTGTGCATCTTCCTTTGTTGTGACAAACATTTCTATCCATCTTGAGAACATGTCCACTATTACAACTAGGTATTCTTGTCTCTTACCTAACTTAGGCATGTGTGTGAAATCAATTTGTAAATGAGGGAATGGTGTGGATGGATAGATTAGGTGTAAATGTTTTGCATTGTGAGGGTTCCTGGGATTATTCCGGATGCATGTGATGTATCTGGAAACATATGCCTTCACTAAGGAGGGAAGACCAGGGGTGTAAAAATCCTTGTCTAATAATTCACATCTGACCTGCCAGCCTATGTGTCCTACACCATGGTATTGTACAATGAATAAAGGAGCACTTGCTACAGGTTGACAAGCTCAGATTCTGAGCTTTTCTGCACACCTACTGCATTCCATTGTTGGATGTCTTTGTCTGTAGCATATGTTTGGAGATCATGCAATGTTTGATCTAGGAGTGGGATTTCAGGTGAGAGCAATGACATTTGGATGTCTGCTGGCTGTGTGGATGCTGCCTCTCTTGCTGCTTTGTCAGCTAAAGCATTTCCCTTGGCTATGACATCTTGCTGACCTGTATGTGCCTTACAGTGCAATATAGCAATGGATTTTGGTAGTTGTATGACTTCTAACAGGCTTGTGACAAGTGTGGAATGTGAGATAAATTTTCCATCTGCTGCTTTGTAGCCCTTTCTTTTCCATATAACTCCAAAATCGTGTGCAACACCAAATGCGTACTTGGAGTCAGTGTAAATGTTTATATCCTGTCCTTCAAAAAGCTGACAAGCTCTGGTAAGGGCTATAAGTTCTGCAGCTTGTGCTGATTGGAATGGGACAGGGTTTGCTTCCAGTATGCCATCAGGCAATTGGACAACAGCATACCCTGCATGGTATGTGTTATCATTTGGTCTTGAACAAGACCCATCCACAAAGACATTTTGTGCTCCAGGGAGAGCAGTTGAAGACATGTCTGGTCTGGGGGATGTGTCTTGGTGGATGAGGTCCATGCATTCATGTTGAGGCACTACCTCATCTTCCTTACCTTTCAAGCCTAGCAAGTCATTCAAGATTGGAGCTGGGCCAGAAGTGGGAGAGGCATATTTTATCTCAAGTTTTGGCTTAGAAAGTAATATTACTTCATAGCCGCTCAGCCTTTGGGCTGACATGTGCTGGGTATGGATATTCTTTAGTAGAATGGATACATTGTGAGTGGTGTGTAGTGTGGTGGCATGTCCTAGAATGAATGATGCAGCCATTTCCACCACCATCGCACAGGATTCCAGAGCTCCGAGGCACACCAGCATGCCCTGCACTGGCATAGGCACAATCCTTAAAAAAAAATGCAATAGGGTGGAGTTTTGCCCCCATGCTTCTGCACTAGGACCCCCGCCATTGTTTAACATTGTCCCTGGCAGGCAATCCAAATCCAGGAGCTGTGACCATTGCATTTTTAAGATATACAAAAGCATTGTACATTTCATCATTCCATTTCACACAATCTGGCATGTCAGTACCGGTAGCTTGCCTCAGGAGATTATCATAGTAGGAACAATCAGGTATCCATTGGCGGCAGTAACCAATCATACCAAGAAAGTATACCATGTCCTTCTTAGTGAGTGGGCGGGGCAGACTAATTGAGAGCCGCAGCTCTCTTGTGACTGATTTTCCTTTCTCCTTTGGAGAGTACAAAACCAAGGTATTCAACAGTCTCCTGACACCATTGTAGCTTTTTCTTAGAAACCTTGTGACCATTATCTGCTAACCAATGTAACAGATATAAACCATTCTCCTTGCATGCAACCTGGCTTGGACTACACAACAACAAATCATAGTAGGACGGAACCATGACAGAGTGTCCAGGACCGCAGGGTTGCCTGTAGGACCACTGAGTAGACTACAAGGGAATCTACATAACCCTGGGGCATTCTACACCGGGTCATCTGGCAGTTTTTATTTAAAAACAAAAGGTAAGGATTGGCTGTGTCTCCTTATCCACAAGGATGCTAAAAATAATGCATTCATTAAATCAATCACAAAAAAATACTCTGCATCGGATGGTATGGAGGTAAGGAGTAAATGGCACATCAGGCACTGTAGGCACAATGGACACCACCAGGTTATTTACAGCTCGAAGGTCTTGAACAAACCTATAACTGCCATCCGGTTTTTTAACTGGGTTGATGGATGTGTTGTAGGGGGATACAACTTCTTTTAGAATGCCCTTCTTTAAGGGTCCTTTCACACTGGGGCGGTTTGCAGGCGCTATTGCGCTAATAATAGCACCTGCAAACCGACCCAAAAGTGCCGCTGCTTTAATTCCAGTGTGAAAGCCCCGAGGGCTTTCACACTGGAGCGATGCCCTGGCAGGACGGTAAAAAAAGTCCTGCCAGCAGCATCTTCAGAGCGGTGAAGGAGCGGAGTGTATACCGCTCCTTCACCGCTCCTGCCCATTGAAATCAATGGGACGACGCGGCTATACCGCTGGCAAAGCGCCTCTGTAGAGGCGCTTTGCGGTGGTTTTAACCCTTTCTTGGCCGCTAGCAGGGGGGTAAAACCACCCCGCTAGCGGCCGCATACCGATGGTAAAGGGCCGCTTACAATAGCGGCGCTTTACCACCGACAACGCCCCCGCCCCAGTGTGAAAGGACCCTTAGGGGCATTGCCTTCATCTTTTTCTTTTGACAATGGATACTGTTTGTGATAAATGTGTTGTGCCTATTCTTTAAAGGTGGCCTTGTATGGGGTACAGGAGATGAGCCCTACATCTAGAGCGCTCTCTGACCATACTTTGTCAGAATCACTGAGGAGTCCAGTGTCTGTCTCTTGCACTTCAGTATTCAATATTATGGGCCATATGGGGATCTTTTAAGAATGAGCAATCACACCTCTCTGATTGGTTATCTCTATTCTAATCCCTAACTTACCTAGTAAGTCTCTCCCAAAGAGATTGACAGGGCAGTTTGGTTTTATCCTGAAACTGTGGTACAACAACACTGATCCGCATTCTACATTTACTACTGGGAGGGGAGGGGTTAACTTTCCTTGGACATGCAGAGTCACCACTGGCCGCTCACCAAAGGAGCGAGAGACAAGGGGGAACACTGGGACACCACACCCTGGGCAGCTTCACTGTTGTGGCTTAGCCTGGGTCCACTGAATGGGGTATTTCACTCCCTGTTTTTGCTGAGGGTTCTGTATCTGGGAAGGGGCTTGACTATTTTGTTGTTGATTGAAAGGTTCATACGGGCATTGATTTTTCCAGTGGCCCTCCTGTCTGCAGTTGAAACAACTGGTTCTGGACTGCTCAGGACTCCTAGAAAATCCTCTTCCTCTTCCCCACTGCCCACCATTACCATGGGAAGGCATTTGCTGTGCTCCTCCTTGGTAATGGGCACTTACCATTTTTTTTCCTTTGCTATATGAAAACATCCTGCAGCATCCCTTTCTGTTAATGTTTTCTGAAAAACACCCAAAGTACTTGTTGGCCATTCAGAAATCATTTGCCTGACCATTAATCCCATCTGTGATTTTATGTTAGAGATGTAAGTCTGAATCATCAGACTAGTCATATCTGCCTGCAAGGATAACCCAGCCTCTTGAGTCCAGGTATCCATTAATCTCTTCCAAAAATCCAATACTGATTCACTTGACTTTTGTTTGCACGCTATAGCAGTTGAGAGGGAAGACTTATTTTTAAAAGCACTTGTCATTTCTTTCTCAATTTCTTCCCACATTTTCTTCCTACCATCTTCAGTGTTAAGCCCATAATCTGCTGCTTTGGTGTCACCGTCTTGTGTTACAGCTATGGTTGGGACATGAACCCAGTTCAATGCAGTTGTATGTCCAATTATTCTATCAATAATCAGGTGCATGTCTTCTTGTTTGTAAGATCTATATCATCTTTTGTGGGGCTGGGATAGATTTGTGTATGGTGGAGGGTTAAATGGAAGGAGGGGGCAGTTGGGTCTGGTCTCTTTTTATCTGCCTTTTCCCTGTGCTCCCTCTCATAATCCTCCCCACCTAAAAATTTGTTGGGTTTCTTTTGTTTCTTACTATCCCTCTGGAACCAATACGGGCATATTTTAACCAGCCCTCCCCCCCCCACCCCTAACCATCTCATATAAGTCATGTCCTATTGTGGGTCCCAGAGTACCAGGGAAATGCCTTTTTTTATATATATATATATATATATATATATATATATATATATATATATATATATATATATCTCCTAGACATACCGTATTTATCGGCATATAACACGCACTTTTTTCCCCTGAAAATCAGGGGAAAATCGTGGGTGCATGTTATAGGCCGATCCCCCCCCAATTGTGTGTGATCGGAGTGATCGCGGCAATTGCCGCGATCGCCGCCGACATACACAGCCATGTGGAAATTCAAATACGGAGCCGAGACTGCAGGGACTCGGCGGAGCGGAGCTACACATAGCCGAGAGTCCTCGGGCTTTCTCGGCGCCGCTTACAGTCCCGCCCATAGGGCGGAACTGGGCGGGACTGTAAGCGGCGCCGAGAAAACCCGAGGACTCTCGGCTATGTGTATCAGCGCTCCGCCGAGTCCCTGCAGTCTCGGCGCCATATTTAAATTTACACAGGGCTGTGTATGACGGCAGGGATCGCGGCGATCCCACAAAGCTGCACGGGGGCAAGGCTGCACGGGGGGGCAAGGCTGCATGGGGGGGCAAGGCTGCACTGGGGCAAGGCTGCATGGGGGCAAAGCTGCACTGGGGCAAGGCTGCACTGGAGAAAAGCTGCACTGACATGGCTGCACTGACATTGCTGCACTGACAAGGCTGCACTGACATGGCTGCACTGACAAGGCTGCACTGGGGCAAAGCTGCACTGACAAGGCTGCAATGGACACTGGGGCAAGGCTGCACTGACAATTCTGCACTGGGGCAAAGCTGCCCTGACAAGGCTGCAATGGACACTGGGGCAAGGTTGCACTGACACTGACAAGGCTGCAGATGGACACCGATAACGCTGCATTGATGGGCATTTTAATGTAAGTTTTTCTTCCTTAACCCTTTCATGACTAAGCCTATTTTTGAAATTTGGTGTTTACAAGTTAAAATCCGTATTTTTTGCTAGAAAATTACTTAGAGTTCCCAAACATTATATATATTTTTTTAGCAGAGAATCTAGAGAATAAAATGGCGATTGTTGCAATATTTTTTATCACACGGTATTTGTGCAGCGGTGTTTTAAACGCAAATTTTTGGAAAAGGGACACTTTCATGAATTTTAAAAAATCCAAACAGTAAAGTTATCCCAATTTTTTTGTATAATGTGAAAGATGATGTTACGCCGAGTAAATAGATACCAAACATGTCACCCTTTATAATTGCACGCACTCGTGGAATGGCGACAAACTACGGTACCTATGAATTTCCATAGGCGACGCTTTAAAATTTTTTTACGGTTACCAGGTTTGAGTTACAGAGGAGGTCTAGGGCTAGAATTATTGCTCTCACTCTGACGATCGTGGCGATACCTCACATGTGTGATTTGAAAACCGTTTACATATGCGGGCGCGACTTCCGTATGCGTTTTCTTCGCTGCGCGAGCTCGCGGGGACAGGGGCACTTTAAAAAAAATTTTTTGTTTTTTTTTATTTATTTGATTTATTTTTTTACTTTATAAATTGTGTTTTAAAAAAAAAAATTTTTTTTTTTACTTTTATTGCTGTCACAAGGAATGTAAACATCCCTTGTGACAGTAATAGGTGGTGACAGGTACTCTTTATGGAGAGATCGGAGGTCTAAAAGACCCCCCATCCCTCCTTTACACTTCAAAGTATTCAGATCGCCGAAAACGGCGATTCTGAATACTGTGTATTTTTTTAAATTCGGCGCCATTGGCAGCCGAGTAAACGGGAAGTGACGTCATGACGTCGCTTCCGCGTTTACAACGAGAAGGCTGGAACGAAGCCGCCCACGGCTTCGTTCCAGCCCGCCCCCAGCCGCCGAGGGCGGCCGGTTGGACACCGAGCTTCCCGATCGCACGGGAGGCCCGGTAACAGCGGCGGGAGGCGGCGGGAGGGGGGGACGTCCCCTCCCGCTCCTCCGGTATAACAACCGAGCGGCTTTTAGCCGCATCGGTTGTTATACTCGGGTAGCCGATCGCCCGCTGTAAACAACGGTACCGGGATGATGCCTGCAGCTGCAGGCATCATCCCGGTATAACCCCGAAAAGCCGAGTACGCATATCTGCGTACGGTCGGCGGGAAGGGGTTAAACTTTACTCCTAAAAGTTTTTTTCCTTAAAATTCCCTCCTTAACTTGGGTGCGTGTTATACGCCGGCGCGTGTTATACGCCGATAAATACGGTAATCCTTTTACCATGTCCATGTGATGTGTCCACCCCGATAGATTTGATACCCAGGGGACTATGAACTCACAATCCGTACCACAAACCCTAGCTACATAAACTTTACATGTTTCCCCAGGGTTGGGAGGATGGGGAGGAACTCCTTTACCATATTTTTGACCCATATTGACAGTGGGAAACCACTGTCTTACCTTACAATCGTCTGATCCACACAATAAATTATGTTATACGTCTTAACGACAGAAAGAATAAGCAGAAACGTTTTGGGTCGCGGTGGATTTACCTCATAGACTATTCTCCTTCCCACAAGGAGTAAACAGTACTGTTTAAATATTTGTGTCCTTCCCAAAAGGACTTTGTAAGGTCTGCCAAAGACCCTTTTCTATATTTGTGTCCTTGCCAAAAAGACTTAATTAGGTCTACCAAAGACCTTTTTCTATATTAGTCTATTTAGGCATGGTCCGTCTCCTTTCTATACAATTTAAACGGTTCTAAAGCTTTATCAGAGCCACGGAAAGGAAACAATTTGTCAGATAAGACAAAAAATTAACTTACCGTAGAATAACTGCTTTAACCGGGACGAGCCCCCATCTGATAGCATAGATTACTGGACAGCCGACCACCCTTGGTAATCCACAGTGACCCCATCAGAATTCTGGAGAACCCAATGACACACACACACAACAGGCAGCTTTCGTGTGCAAAGTGAGTCTGAACTCTTTATTAAGAATTATATCTTTATATGTGAGTTACAACACAGAGGGGAGGGGCAAACTCGCTCTTAAGTTTCTGAAGGTTAACCAGGCTTCTACAGAGAGATTTTTTTCATCATTAATTTTAGGCAGCTAAAAGGAATTTACAAAGATAGCTTATCTGCAAGAACATAAAGTATCGCAAATCGGCCCAAACACAATCAGTCATACAGTGAAAGATCTAATTAAAAAGTTGACTCAAGCAAAAAGGTCTAAAACCCTAACTAGAAAGAAGTGTAAGATGAGGCACGTGCATTCTTTAAAAACAAGCTTGTGAAATGGAGGGTAGATTCCAAAATGGAGTGACAGTTGATCATATGCTCTATTACAATGACTATGTGCAATGTTGATCAGATTAAGATGAGACATACTGTATGTTGTCACAGGCCCCTCTTCTATATAAAGTACAAAGTCTTTTTGCCTCTTTTGCCTCTATGTCTCTTTAATGATTATATGGAAAGAATGCGTTTAGCCCTGCGCCCTGAATCTTTTCTGCACTCTTCCACTGGCTCCAAACAGTCTAGGTGTTTCTTTTTGGGGTTTTTTTTGGGAATGCTGAACTCATATAGGGATAAGGAGCATGGGATATCCCTCTAAACTTTAGAACTAAACAACTTTATGAATCCTCACTTCTGGCTGTGCTGCCCAAAATTGAATGTCTCATAGAATCTCTGTGCTGTTGGTGACATGCACTCCTCCCAGGGTTAAAAGCTTCACACAGTCACTATTTTTCAGGACTGAGGTCGTACATTCGATCAGCTGAATAAAGAGAGAGTGGGTAATTAGAACTCTCATATTGAGTTCATGTGGAGGGGTACATTTGTGGCATAAGGACAGTTGAAGTGTTCTTAGATAAGCTGACTGTGGATGGCTGCCAGCTCGTGACAGTAACTCTGTGGAAGGCAAAGACAGAAGGAGAGCAGCACCATCTACGTGCAGCATTATTAAGACATTTTATTCCATAAAAGACAATTGGTAACTCACAAGATGCATGAGATGTCAGTGCATGTGGGATTAATAATGTGGTTCATCTGCTCGTGGGAAAGACAATCTTCTCACTTGTGAAGAGGCAGCTGATGGGTCCAGGGGCGCCGGCAGTTCCCATCGCTTCCAGAGGCTCAGGATGGCTCACAGACAGCTGTGTACGTCACTACTTGTTGGAGAGAGAGCGGGAAAGAGTGCGCGTTCGGAGCATGCATGCTCCTTCATCAGGCTATATACCTCAGCACTGAGTTCATCTACTCACATAGCCACAGGATCTTTGGTTGCCTCCTGCTGATATCCACGAGGCTCTTCCCAGTGAGGGAGATGCAGGCTCACACCACCATAGGACAGCTGGACTCTTCCCCACCAACTTCCTCCTGGCCCTCTCCAGTGAGCTTCTGTCAGAATCCATGAAATCAGACCAAGACAGAAGTACAGTTAAATCACTTGTTTAATAATAAAAGTAAAAAGAACAAACACAGTCAAAACATAGCCAAAGTTCAGTAACCGGAACGGATAGTCAGCCAAGCCAGAAGTCAGGGATCAAAGTAGTGGAACAGCAAGCAGAATCCAAAGCCAGAAGGGATGTCAGCAAAGCCAGTCTTTATACAGGAAAGCAGGCGATGCTTCTTATGATGTTGACCAAGGCGAAAGCAGAGCTCCTCTGGACTGTCCGGCTTAAGTAGGCAGGACAGACGAGCAGGATATCAACAACAGCTGAGTTACTGTGGAGAGAGATGGGAGCTGGCAATTAGCCGACAGCTGAGCAGCCAGCTCAGAGAGGGAAGGGCTGAGCCCAGCCCTGACAGTACCTCTTCTCAATGACCCCTCTCCCTCGGACAACCACCAGACTTGAGGGGAAAACATCTGTGGAAATCACGTAGGAGGACAGGGGTATGTACATCCGAGGATGAGACCCAAGAGCGTTCCTCCGGACCGTACCCTTTCCAATGCACCAGGTACTGTAGGCGCCCACGGAACCTGCGGGAGTCAACAATGGACTGTACTTCATACTCCTCATGGTTCTCAACCTGTACAGGATGAGGACGAGGCACCGAGGTGGTAAAGCGGTTGCAGACCAAAGGTTTTAATAAGGAGACATGAAATACATTTGAAATACACATATTAGAAGGAAGGTCTAATGCGCAAGCCACTGGGTTAATCCTGCGAAGAATACGGAAAGGCCCAATAAACCGAGGTGCAAACTTCAGTGAGGGAACACGAAGTCAGAGATTACGAGATGACAGCCAGACCCTGTCCCCAACCTAGTAGGAAGGCGCAGGCAGGCGTCTGCGGTCAGCATGGAAGGTGTCAGGAACGGTGTCATCTCCGGTTTCACCTGCTGGTGGCACTATTAAATTCAGCACCAAAAGAGTGTAATTCCAGTGGCCACCAGCAGGTGTCTCCCTGCCTGGAGTTCAGACTTGCCATCAAGCACACCTGTCATGGGTCTGCTGGACTATATAGACCCGCCCTAAACTAGGCTTTAGTGTTTCAGAATTCATCTGCTAAGCCCTTGTCCCTGCCAGTACCTGCTCTTGTTCCAGCCTGTTCCCGTTTGTTCCTGGACCCCGTTTGTGTATCCTGCCCTTGAGTCCTTTTTCCTGTTCCCTGCTCCTTGGTCTGCCTCATTATTCCTGGTTTCTGTTCCCTTGTCGCTTTTGCCCATGCCTTATTTTTATTTCATGTTTGTTTCCTTGCTTGTGTATTAAAGTAGTTGGATAGATAGTTAGGTGGGTTTGGGGGTTTGCTGTGTTTTCACCTGCTGTTCAGCCTGTTGTGCCAGTACCTGCTGTTCTGCCTGATGTGCCAGCACCTGTGCCCACTGCCCAGTCTGAAGTTCCAGTACCGTCTGCTCGGTTTGAAGTTCCAGTACCTGCTATCCAGTCCGATGTACCTGCTGTTCAGCCTGTTGTGCCAGTACCTGCTGTTCTGCCTGATGTGCCAGCACCTGTGCCTCCTGCCCAGCCTGAAGTTCCAGTACCAGCTGCCCGGTTTGAAGTTCCAGTACCTGCTATCCAGTCCAATGTACCTGCTGTTTAGCCTGTTGTGCCAGTACCTGCTGTTCTGCCTGATGTGCCAGCACCTGTGCCCACTGCCCAGTCTGAAGTTTCAGTACTGGCCAGCTCGATGTGCCTTTGCCTGCTGCCCAGCTCGATGTGCCTTTGCCTGCTGCCCAGCTCGATGTGCCTTTGCCTTCTGCCCAGCTCGATGTGTTCAGTAGGGATGTGCTCAGTAGGGAAGCATTTTAGGGTGTTTCTGCACCCACTCGGACTGTCGTACCCAGGGCTGAATGGAGTGTCCGGAGGCCACTTTAGGAGTGGGAACTGTCAGGAACGGTGTCATCTCCGGTTTCACCTGCTGGTGGCACTATTACATTCAGCACCAAAAGGGTGTAATTCCAGTGGCCACCAGCGAGTGTCTCCCTGCCTGGACTTCAGACTTGCCATCAAGCACACCTGTCATGGGTCTGCTGGACTATATTGACCCACCCTAAACTAGGCTTCAGTGCTTCAGAATTTCTCTGCTAAGCCCTTGTCCCTGCCAGTACCTGCTCTTGTTCCAGCCTGTTCCCGTTTGTTCCTGGACCCCGTTTGTGTATCCTGCCCTTGAGTCCTTTTTCCTGTTCCCTGCTCCTTGGTCTGCTTCATTATTCCTGGTTTCTGTTCCCTTGTCGCTTTTGCCCATGCCTTATTTTTATTTCATGTTTGTTTCCTTGCTTGTGTATTAAAGTAGTTGGATAGATAGTTAGGTGGGTTTGGGGGTTTGCTGTGTTTTCACCATTTACTTGTTTTTGGTTTGCTGTCTTGATTTCAAGTGTATCTTTATCATTAATAATAAACATACTTTTTTTTATTTACTCGTTTGTCCCTGATTCCTTGGTGCAGCCCAGTGATCTGATCACCTGTATTGGGTGTTGTGTATAACATCCCCTGACAGAAGGTTGGAAACCATAATTTGCTATAAATGGGAACAATTGGGAAGCAGAATTCAACTGCTGTGAGCAAACTCTGCCCATGGTAATAGGTCTGACCAGTTGTTATGATCAGAAATATAGCAACGTAGGAATTGCTCCAGGGACTGATTGGCTCGTTTTGCAGCCCCATTAGATTGCGGGTGATACGCAGAGGAAAAAGCAAGCTAAATTCCCAACTGTGCACAACAGGCTCGCCAGAACCAGGACACAAACTGACTACCCTTGTCCGAGACAATCACCTTGGGTAGCCCATGTAAGCGAAAGATCTCCCGAGCAAAAATGGAAGCCAGTTCCTTAGAAGTGGGCAACTTCTTAAGTTGGATACAATGGCACATCTTTGAGAACCGGTCAATCACCATAAGGATAACCGAGTTGCCCTGGGAGTTGGGTAACTCCACAATGAAATCCATAGACAGGTGGATCCAATGCCTCTGTCCATTGGTATGGGTTGTAGGAGGTCCACTGGAAGGTGGCGTGGAGTCATACTCTGAGCACGCATTGGAACAGGCAGCTACGAAGGCAGTTACATCAGCACATAGACTAGGCCACCAGAATTGTTGGGAAATGGCCCAAATGAATTGATTCTTCCCAGGGTGGCCAGCTGCCTAGGGAGAATGGTAAGTCTGGAGCACGCCAGTACGGAGACTCTCTGGGACTAAGCAGCGGTCACAAGGTTTCTCGGGAGGAGCATGGAGCTGAGCAGCAAGAATTTTGTCACCCAAAGGAGAAGTGAGACTGGTGCGAACTGTAGCCAGAATATGATCAGGAGGAATCACAGAAACCGGAACCAACTCCAAATTGGAAGTGGAGGAAAATTGTTGTGACAAGGCGTCAGCCCTTACATTCTTAGTACCGGGTAAGAATGAGACAATGTAATTGAAACTTGACAAGAAAACAGCCCATCACACCCTTCTGGGAGAGAGGCGTTTAGTCTCAGACAAGAATGTGAGATTCTTATGGTCAGTAAGAATGAGAACCGGCACAGTGGTACCTTCGAGGAGATGTCTCCATTCTTTCAGGGCTAACATGATCGCCAACAGCTCTCTGTCACCAATCTCGTAATTGCACTCCGCAGGTGACAATTTCTTGGAAAGTAGCCACAAGGATGCATAGCACTCTCAGAGGTAGGACGTTAAGACAGAAGGGTGCCAACACCAATCTCAGAAGCATCAACCTCAAGGATAAACGGTAACGTAGGATCAGGATGTGCCAACACAGGAGCAGAAGCAAAGGCAGCCTTGAGACTCTCAAAGGCCTTAATGGACACCGGAGACCAACTCTGTGGGTTACCGTCCTTTCTGATCATATCAGTCAGGGGCTTGACCAGAGATGAGAAGTTACGAATAAACTTCCGATAATAGGTGTCAAAGCCCAGGAAACGCTGCAGAGGATGTACACCCACAGGTCGGGCCACTATAGGACTGCCGAAAGTTTCTCTGGGTCCATCGAAAAACCAGCAGTGGAAATGACATAACCCAGGAATTTAACCTGTTCACGATGGAACTCGCACTTCTCTAGTTTACAATAGCGATTGTTCTCTCTTAGTTTATGAAGCACACGACAGACATCGGTGTGGTGGCTCTCCAGGGACTTGGAAAATATGAGGATATCATCAAGATAGACCACCACACATACCTGCAACAAATCTCGGTGGACGTTGTTAATAAATTCCTGAAAAACTGCCTGGCCGTTACAAAGGCCAAAAGGCATTACGAAGTGCTCATAATGGCCTGTTCTGGTATTAAACGCAGTTTTCCACTCGTCACCCTCCTTAATCCTCAGGAGATTGTATCCCCCTCTCAAATCAAGCTTCGTTAAAAACGTTGCTCCCTTGAGGTGGTCAAATAACTCCGTAATCAACGGAATCAGATAGGCATTCTTAATCGTGAAACAATTGAGACCCCTATAATCAATACAAGGTCTCAGTTCACCACTCTTCTTCACAAACAAGAAACCAGCACCAGCAGGAGACAAGGATTTGCGGATGAAACCTCAAGAAAGTACGTCTGCAACATACTCCTCCATGGCCTTATTCTCCATGGCCTTATCCTCCAAGACCGACAAAGGGTAAACCCGGCAATGAGGGGGTATGGCACCAGGTTGAAGTCAATTGCGCAATCATATGACCGGTGTGAAGGCAAACTACCGGCTTGACCTTTGTCAAAGACATCGCTAAAATCGCTGTACTCCTCCGGCAGGGAGGAGAGTGAAGAGGTGCACAGGACCTTGGCTACCTTCTGGAAGCATGTCTCACTGCATTGTGGTGACCAGGAGCACGAAGCCAATCAAAAGAGGGGTTGTACCTCTGTAACCAAGTGTCATAAAAAGAAAAAAAGTGGGTCACCAAGTGGACTTTAGAGGGTTCAAACCTGAGAAAGCATAGTCAAAATAATATAATCAATTTTATTAAATATAAATACATACAGTACAAAGACATTGACAAAAGATAATTAAAAAATCCTCTGTATAGAAATGTATGTATAGAAATATACATGATACAAGCCCAGATGTGTCTACGCGTTTCGTATAGAACTTCTTCAGGACACATTCAGGTTTCAGTTAATACACACGAGAGTTTCACTTGTGAAGAGGCTTTCACAAGCTCAAAAAACAGTAGTTCACATTCATTCATGTATAGATGTCAAGGTCTTAGCAGTAGATGTTGGATAACCATCAACTGTTTCCATTTACAACCAATTTCAAGGTTCAGTTCCAACAAGGAAAAAGCCAGTAAATAGCCAGTGATAAATAGTCACACTGCAGCAATCATAGGAGGGCAACAAAGAGCCCATAGACCGTATCTGCTCAATGGTCCATATGGAACCGTGCAAAATGCACTAGGGGAGCTAGAAGAGAAATTGGATGTAAGTCCACAGGAGTTATAATCAATCTCGGGGTTCAGTTTCAACAAAGAAAAAGCCAATAAATAGCCAGTGATAAATAGTCGCACTGCAGCAACCATCAGAGGGCATCAAAGAGCCCAAAGACCATATCTGCTCAATGGTCCATATAGAACCATGCAGAATGCACTGGGGAGCTAGAAGAGAAATTGGATGTAAGTCCACAGGAGGATACAGAGATGTTCCATAACCAAGTACCTCTGTAAACAAGGATAACCAATAACCAGCGGAAACTTAGGTGAGGAAATAACTTGGAATTGGATTATCTCATGGTAAAGAGCCCCTATGGCCATGGATAATGGAACCGTCTCATGAGTCACATGGGCAGGCTGTAGAGGTCTCCTGTCAAGAGCCTCATTGACAAGTGGAGTGTCACGCAGCTGCAGCGGAATCGAGTGCTTCGATACAAAGGCAGCATCAATGAACAGGCCTGCAGTCCCAGAGCCGATTAGAGCCTGTATCTCGATGGACGACTCAGGCCAAGAAAGGGTGACCGAAACCAGGGGCTTATCCTTCTGGATAACTGTGGATGAAACAACGCCACCTAAGGTCTGTCCATGACAGGACCTCAAGGTTCGGGCGTGAGTCTTTCTCTGAGTCTGGAGTTAATGAGGATGGCAAACATAATCAACTTCTCCAGCACAGTGGGTATATCTCAGGCTGCTATCTCATCCTTGATGGTATCCGAGAGACCATGAGAAAAAGCAGCCACGGGGGCCTCATTGTTCCACACAACCTCTGCTGCCAGAGTACGGAATTCAATGGCGTAGTTGCCAACGGTTCTCATACTCTGTTCGATGGACATGAGGCACTTGGCAGCAGAAGCGGAGCATGCTGGAACGTCAAATACCCTTTTAAACAAAGCCACAAACTCAGGGTAACTCAAGACAACAGGTTTTTGCATCTCCCAAAGAGGGTTTGCCCAGGCCAAGGTTCTCTCAGAAAGCAAAGATATCACAAAACCTACTTTGCTTCTGTCCATGGGAAACGCCTGGGGCAGCATCTCAAAGTATATCTCAACCTGGTTGAGAAACCCTTTGCATTGGACTGGATCACCCCCAAATCGCTGGGAAAGTGGAGCGGAACCAGACATACCTCTTATAAAGGTAATACTCTAGGCGGGTGCCTGCACAGAGACTGGAGCAGCAGCAGGGTCAGCCTGAAACATAGGTTATATTAGGGCAGCCACAGTGGGAGATTCCAGGTGAGCTGTGCGACTCAGGAGCGTTTGTAACGCTGTGGCAAACTGATTCATGTGGTGATCCAGTGTCAGGGGATGTTATACACAACATCCAATGCAGGTGATCAGATCGCTGGGCTGCACCAAGGAATCAGGGACAAACGAGTAAATGAATAAAAAGTTTTTGTTTATTGTTAATGTTAAAGACACACGTGAAATCAAGACAGCAAACCAAAAACAAGTAAATGGTGAAAACACAGCAAACCCCCAAACCCACCTATTTATCTAACTAATATAATACACGAGCAAGGAAACAAACAAGAAATAAAAAATAAGGCATGGGCAAAAGCAACAAGGGAACAGAAAACAGGAATAATGAAGCAGACCAAGGAGCAGGGAACAGGAAACAGGGCTCAAGGACAGGGACAGGATACGCAAACGGGGTCCAGGAACAAACAGGAACAGGCTGGAGCAAGAGCAGGTACTGGCAGGGACAAGGGCTTCAGAATTCTGTCAGGGGATGTTATACACAACATCCAATGCAGGTGATCAGATCGCTGGGCTGCACCAAGGAATCAGGGACAAACGAGTAAATGAATAAAAAGTTATGTTTATTGTTAATGATAAAGACACACGTGAAATCAAGACAGCAAACCAAAAACAAGTAAATGGTGAAAACACAGCAAACCCCCAAACCCACCTAACTATCTAACTAATATAATACACGAGCAAGGAAACAAACATGAAATAAAAAATAAGGCATGGGCAAAAGCGACAAGAGAACAGGAAACAGGAATAATAAGGCAGACCAAGGAGCAGGGAACAGGAAACAGGGCTTGAGGACAGGGACAGGATACGCAAACGGAGTCCAGGAACAGGCTGGAACAAGAGCAGGTACTGGCAGGGACAAGGGCTTAGCAGAGGAATTCTGAAGCACTGAGGCTAATTCAGGGCGGGTTTATATAGTCCAGCAAAACCATGACAGGTGTGCTTGATGTCAAGTCTGCAGTCCAGGCAGGGAGACACCCGCTGGTGGCCACTGGAATTATACCCTTTTGGTGCTGAATGTAATAGTGCCACCAGCAGGAGAAACCGGAGATGACACCGTTCCTGACATCCAGTTCATCCAATCTGGAAAATATATTACCAACTAGTGGATTGACTGCATCTTCTTAATTCATGGCCTTCGCCTACTGTTAGAATCCATAAAATCAGACCGAGACAGAAGTACAGTTAAATCACACTTGTTTAATAATAAAAGTAAAAAGAACAAACGTAGTCAAAACATAGCCAAAGTTCAGTAACTGGAACGGATAGTAAGCCAAGCCAGAAGTCAGGGATCAAAGTAGAGGAACAGCAAGCAGGATCCGGAGCCAGAAGGGATGTCAGCAAAGCTGGTCTTTAAACAGGAATGCAGGCAATGTTTCTTGTGATGTTGACCAAGGCGAAGGCAGAGCTCCTCTGGACTGGATGGCTTAAGTAGGCAGGACAGAAGAGCAGGATACCAACAACAGCTGAGTAACTGTGGAGAGAGATGAGAGCTAGCAATTAGCCGACAGCTGAGCGGTCAGCTCATAGAAGGAAGGGCTGAGCCCAGCACTGACAGTTTCCTCCAGACCCAACTTGATTCCTGGACCTGAACTTGCAAACAGGCCCCCCAGCTAGGCCTAGCTGGAACCTTGATGTCTTTGCCATGACTTTTCTAGCACCCCTGCCCTATGGGCAGAGCGCCTGCGGCAGGGGTCTCCTCCAGGGCACACATCCCCAGAGATTACCGGGAGGCAGTGCTGGGACAAGATCACCTAGAGCCCAGGGTGAACACGCCAAACTGCGCCCCCCCCTCAAGTAGTACGAGAATTATGTGTCAGCAAAAATCCCCCCCCCCAAAAAAATACTGGGCACTAATTCCCCCTAATCCCAATACAAATTGCCCCCCCTGCTGAAATCCCCCCTCCCAGCACAAATTGTTGCCCCCTCCATCCCCAAATCCCCCCAGCAAAAATGCCCCCCCCAAAAAATCACCCCTCCTAGCACAAATCCTCCACTCCATCCCTCCTCTTAGTACAAATGTCCCCCAATTATTCATACTACCACAAATCTCCCCCACCCTCCCCCCAAAAAAATTCTCCTCCTAGCACAAACCCTCCCATCCCCCTCCCAACACAAATACCCCTGAATCACCATTTCTAGAACCACCCCATATTTCTCCTTCTTATTTTCCCCTGTTGCCCCCCAAATTCGTACTCTCAACACAAATGCCCTCCCCCCTCAATCTTCTTGCGGTGCCCCCCCAACTCGCATGACACCACAGTGCCCAGGGCAGCCTCCCCTCCTGCCCACCCTGCCTGGAGTCCCATAAATATTCAGGCTACCCATTCTGTTCTTCCCCCCACTATATTTCTACAATCCTCTAGAATACAGGAGGAAATAATCAGAGTAGCACTGGGCTGGCCTAACCAATAAACCCCTGCTCCACTGATTACAGAAAAGCTAGCTAAATTTACCTAACAGCCTACACTACACAAAGAAGATGCTACTTTCTTTTTATGGGTGGCTGCAGTGTGCCTGGTGTCTTAGGTCAATAGGAAGACATTTAAATTTGATGCAACAAGAACATTTGGCAAGCAAAGGTCATGCGGTGTAGAGTAATATTGCTTAAACTAGCAAAGGTGTTGCAATGATTTACCCTGAAAGGGAACAAGTTTGACCTATTAAATACATATTAGTTTAGGTCCTATTTAGAAGGTGAGTGCTGGTTCTGTGCTCAGAGTGTGATGGAGTTTATGCAGGCACTAATGTTTAAAAAGACTCTGGGCTCTTCTCAGGGCCATTTTAACAGCCTCATGGGCCCCTGGGCATAGTAATGCACTGGGGCCCCTACAAGCCTGTCCCAATTTTCGCACGTACTCTCGAGAATTAAAGTATAAATAGTTGATAGATTTATTAGATTTTTTAATAGATTATTATTTTATTAGATTTGTTATGATTATTCATTTGTTAGATTTGATATCAGAGTATTTGTTTATTAGATTAGCTAGATTTGTGCTGCAACCGCGTGAAATGCACGTGATTGTGGTGGGTTGATGCAGCATTTTGGGAGTTAAAACAAGTGGTGAGGAGCTGACATCGCTTTCCCACTGGCTGACAAATGTCTCTAAAAAGAGACATTTGGATTGTTTTTCAGGCTGTTTTCACACATAATGAAGAGCTGCCAGAATGATTCACCACACCGGCAGCTCTGCATAATCAGCTGTGGATGGGGCATTGTGGTGCACAATTCAGTGCATCACATGGCTCCCTTTTTCTTGTATAAACTTTATATGGAATGTAAAAAATGTGCACTTCATTCACAGTGATGTACAGTAAGTGAGACGTGTTGCATTGCCGTGCGATTCGGCATGTCTGCATTTTATTGCAGCATGCTGAAGCGCAGCCATATGCTGCGTTGCAGTGTGAATGGGACAAATAGGAAACAATTGCTTCCTGAGTGTTCCTGATGTGACAGACGTTTTACAATGCAGTAAAATATCTGTCACTGCATATAGTGTACATAAGGCTACATTCACACTGATGATTGGGGCAGGTGCAAATTGAAGCAGCAGTTCCTCCTGCAGCTCTGAGTGGCTGTCAGCAGGTGGGTGCGGCCACCGACCCTGTTCACTATAACGACAGGTTGCTGGTGGCTGAACCTATTCATGGCTCTTTGCACAGTTAGCGATTACCTGTGGTGATTGTTGATGGACACAGACAAATTGAATGCAGTAGCGATCACTATAGTGAACAGGGCCAGCGGCCCCATGTACCCACTAACAGCCGCAGGAGCAACTGCTGCTACAATGCACACTGGCCCTAATCGCTGGTGTGAATGTAGCCCTAGCCCTCAATCAGAGACTCACAGCAGAGGGAGGGCCATCTACAATTAACAAGGGGGGTGGGGGAGGTTTAGACAAACTCACCCAATTCTCCAGCTAGGATCTACCACTATATTCCTGCTGTAGTGTGTGTACTCCAATATTGCACCTGTCCTGCACTTAGATGTCCTTTCACAGTGCTCTGTGTGTGTGCATGGCAAGGGGTGGAGTATCGGCGGGACTGATGGGGTAGGTACTGCAGGGATAGGATGGATCATCAGGAGGAGGAGCAGAGTCACTGGCTTGTTCAACACACTGTGCTGTGCACTCGTATTTCAGTGTCTCTCAACATCTCACTCATAGGCTTTGTACAAGTGAGATATTGAGTAAATGGATCGGCACAGCACAGTGACAGTGCACCCACTCCCAGCCACAAACTCCTGGGACGTCCGGCGGCAGGTCATGCTGCCCACACCAGCAATAGACTGCACGCAGCAGGTGCGTGCCGCTGCTAACAAAGTTACTGTCAGTTAATCTCTGTGTGCAGTGTACCATACCACCCAGCACTCCCCCCTAGATCAGTGGTTCTCAACCCCCCTAGTGCCATGACCCCTTGATAAAATTATTTTCGTAGCGTGGGTTATCAGCCCCTAAGGCAAGACAAGTAATTTGCGCCCTTCCACTAGTATAGTATTAAAACCCCTTAAGGCACATTTTAGGATGTATCACTCTTTCTCTTTGTTCTCCTTTCTTTCCCTTTTATCTCTCTCTATACTAATTTCTTGTTTTTTTCTCCCATCCCTCTCTCTAGCTGTCTTTCCTATTCTTTCTCTTATTCTTCCTCTTCATTTTTCTTTGTTCTTCCCCCTCTTTTCCTCTTTTCCTCTCCCTTCCATGTATTCTCAATTTTTTTTCCTTCTCTTACTCCTTGGTGGGGGGAATGGGAAGAGTGGCAGTGCTGGGGGGAGTTCTGATCAGCCAACTTAGGTGCTCTTGATCAAGGTCATCTGCTGATCTGAGAACTGCAGTAGGGACTTTTAATGGCAACTATAATCACAGGTATTGTTACTCACTGTGTCTCCGACTTTGTGGTGTGCTGGGCGGCCGCGAAAAGGCTGGGAGAGTGGTGCGGGCTTCAGGAACATCCCAGGATTGGGTGACCCCTGGCAAATCGTCTGTTAGTCTGGTTGAAAAAACACAGTCCATCTAGTTTAAACAATAAAAGGGAAAAAAAAAGAAAAACATTTTTACTATCCTAGATACCCAATTTTCTACCCACAGTTGATCCAGAGGAAGGCAAAAAAACAGCAAAGCATTATCCCTTTTTGCTCCAGCGGGGGAAAAAATCCTTTCTGATCCCCAAGAGGCATTTAGATATTCCCTGGATCAACGATACCTGTAAATATTAGTATCCAGTTATACAGTGCCTTGAAAAAGTATTCATACTCCTTGAAATTGTCCACATTTTGTCACGTTACAACCAAAAACGTAAATGTCTTTTATTGGGATTTTATACCAACACAAAGTGGCACATAATTGTGAAGTGGAAGGGAAATGATAAACAGTTTTCAAAATCTTTTACAAATAAATATTTGAAAAGTGTGGCTGGCATTCTTATTCAGCCCCTTTTACTATGATACCCTAACTAAAATCTAGTGGACCAATTGCCTTCAGAAGTCATCTAATTAGCAAATAGAGCCCACTTGTGTGTAATTTAATCTCAGTGTAAAGACAGCTGTTCTGTGAAGCTCAAGCTTTGAAGATCCCATGGAGCACTGTTCAATCCATCATCTGAAAATGGAGAGTATGGCATAACTGCAAACCTATTAAAAAAACTACAAAGAGAAACCAATCAGGGTGTATATCTGGCAATTCTTACCACATCCCTAATAAAGAGAAACTTTAAAATGAGGTGCCCCAGGGATTTTATGGGCAAGGAAGGTAAGCTAGAATGACAAGGAGTAATATCATAAAAAAGTATAAATTTATTGAACATACATATATATTAAACTCTCAGCCCGGTCCACCCCATAAGACCGGCGCTACACTAACAGTGTAGCACAAGCCGGCAGGAGCTCTTTTCGTGCTGCCCCCCTGCAAAGTGCTGCCCTAGGCCTGGGCCTTGTCAGCCTAGGCCAAGATACAGCATTGGTCCTGTCCCTGCAGCTGAAAAACACACCCACAGCATGATGCTGCCACCACCATGCTTTACTGTTGGGACTGTATTGGACAGGTGATGAGCAGTGCCTGGTTTTCTCCACACATACCGCTTAGAATTAAGGCCAAAAAGTTCTATGTTGGTCTCATCAGACCAGAGAATAGTATTTCTCACCATCTTGGAGTCCTTCAGGTGTTTTTTAGCAAACTCCATGCGGGCTTTCATGTGTCTTGCACTGAGGAGAGGCTTCCGTCGGGCCACTCTGCCATAAAGCCCCGACTGGTGGAGGGCTACAGTGATGGTTAAATTTCTACAACTTTCTCCCATCTCCCGACTGCATCTCTGGAGCTCAGCCACAGTGATCTTTGGGTTCTTCTTTACCTCTCTCACCAAGGCTCTTCTCCCCGATAGCTCAGCTTGGCCGGACGACCAGCTCTAGGAAGGGTTCTGGTTGTCCCAAACGTCTTCCATTTAAGGATTATGGAGGCCACTGTGCTCTTAGGAACCTTAAGTGCAGCAGAATTTTTTTTGTAACCTTGGCCAGATCTGTGCCTTGCCACAATTCTGTCTCTGAGCTCTTCAGGCAGTTCCTTTGACCTCATGATTCTCATTTGCTCTAACATGCACTGTGAGCTGTAAGGTCTTATATAGACAGGTGTGTGGCTTTCCTAATCAAGTCCAATCAGTATAATCAAACACAGCTGGACTCAAATTAAGGTGTAGAACCATCTCAAGGATGATCAGAAGAAATGGACAGCACCTGAGTTAAATATATGAGTGTCACAGCAAAGGGTCTGAATACTTAGGACCATGTGATATTTTAGTTTTTCTTTTTTAATAAATCTGCAAAAATGTCAACAATTCTGTGTTTTTTCTGTCAATATAGGGTGCTAGGTGTACATTAATGAGAAAAAAATGAACTTAAATGATTTTAGCAAATGGCTGCAATATAACAAAGAGTGAAAAATTTAAGGGGGTCTGAATACTTTCCATCCCCACTGTAGGTACACCAAAAAACAATGCATTTAAACATGATCAAATAGAACAGCAACTGAATACTGGAACACACTAGCCTCAAAAATAGAGGTTACAGTAAATGTGTGGTCACAGATGATCCCAACATGTTTCGGAGATGGAGAGTGTAAGTAGTCAATTCCTTCTTTAGGGGTTTTTACAGGCTGTTTGTTCTATTCAAAAAAGTGTACATAGAAAAAAACATATGAATAGATATAGGTGCTAGAGAAAATATAAATGTATATAGATACAGCAGGTAAACAGCAAGATATCTATTCGCGGGACATGGGAATACATCATACTCACAGAGGATCATGTCCATAAAAATATAATACACATCAGAAGTTCACAGATAGGAAGGGCTTGCATCTCTGCATTCGCTCAGTTGCATGAGAGACTCTGGAAACCAATAGTGAGTCTGCAATAATGCGTCTCACATTCACCAATGGTGATGGTGTTCCTAAGAGGCCTTTGTGTGTAAAAAAAGTGCATGCTGAGTAGCCTTACAGCTTCACCCTGGCCAGAAAATGCACCAAAAATCACAGAGATGCACAGAGATGCAAACCTACGAAGACATGGCCATCCACCTAAACTGACAGGCCGGGCAAGGAGAGCATTAATCAGAGAAGCCGCCAAGAAGCCCATGGTAACTCTGAAGGAGCTACAGAGATCCACAGCTCAGGTGGGAGAATCTGTCCACAGGACAACTATTAGTCATGCACTCCACAAATCTGGCCTTTATGGAAGAGTGGCAACAAGAAAGCCATTGTTGAAAGAAAGTTATAAGAAGTCCCGATTGCAGTTTGCGAGAAGCCATGTGGGGGACATAGCAAAATGTGGAAGAAGGTGCTCTTGTCGAATGACACCGAAATTAAACTTTTTGGACTAAAAGAAAAACGATATGAGTGGCGGAAAACTAACACTGCACATCAATCGAACACACAATCCCCACTGGGAAACATGGTGGTGGCAGCATCATGTTGTGGAGATGCTTTTCTTCAGCAGGGACCGGGGAGCTGGTCAAAGTTGATGGGAAGATAGATGGAGCCAAATACAGGGCAAGCTTAGAAGAAAAAGACTAGAGACTGGGATGGAGGTTTACCTTCCAGCATGACAACGACCCTAAACATACAGCCAAAGCTACAATGGAATGATTTAGATCAAGGCACATTCATGTGTTAGAATGGCCCAGTCAAAGACCAGACCTAAATCCAATTGAGAATCTGTGACAAGACTTGAAAATTGCTGTTCACAGATGCTCTCCATCCAATCTGAGAGAGCTTGAACTATTTTGCAAAGAAGAATGGGCAAAAATGTCACTCTCTAGATGTGCAAAGCTGGTAGAGACATCCCCAAAAAGACTTGCAGCTGTAATTGCAGCAAAAGGTGGTTCTACAAAGTATTGACTCAGGGGGCCGAATACAAATGCACGTCATACTTTTCACATATTTGTTTGTAGAACATTTTGAAAACCATTAATAACTTTCCTTCCACTTCATAATTATGTGCCACTGTGTTGTTCTATCACATAAAATCCCAATAAAATACATTTATGTTTTTGGTTATAACATGACAAAATGTGGAACATCTCAAGAGGTATGAATACTTTTTCAAGGCACTGTATTGTGTACATTTAGGAAAGAACCCAGGCCTTTTTTAATGGATATTCCCTGCATCAACTACACCTGGTGTTCCAAAGATTTGGTTCCGATTAATGGTGAAACACCCTACTAGGTTGGCACCACATCCCAGGAAAAAAATTAAAGTAACAGTAGGGAGGAGTAAGCGATTTTAACGGTGCAAGGTAATAAACAGAGAAGAAAAATAAATAACAAAATATAATTTTTAATTTACATTCAAAGTTAAAAAACATATAGATAGTACATATTTTATACGTATTGCCGTGTTTGTACAGTTACGGTGGTCAAACAGGACACAAATGTGTTTTTCGATGATATGACCGCATACTAGCCCGACATGTTTCGCTAAATTGCTTTCTCAAGGGATATGCAGGCCGATTAAGATTAATATCATCCAACACTTTACAATTCTAAAATAAAAAAATAAAAATAAAATATAAGCGACAAAGATAGAAATATGTGATAATCATATTTTCCAATGAACAAAGGAACAAAATTAGACAGAATAAGAACAGTGTCCACTGGACATAGCACAAAAAGTGCTTACCCCGGAGTGACCCCAGACCAGGTCAGTCACCGCCCAACCATCAACTAGCACTGGAAACCTGACTTGGCTATATATATATATATAACTACACCTATATGTGGAATTTATATGTGTAGCTGTTTATACGGGGAAACTGCAAAAGATTAAATACTGACTCAATCAAAAAAGAAACAGTAGCCCAAAAACTCAATTAATACTTACTTTTAGATTGTTAGTTAACAGAGCATGTTGGTGGGAAGAACACTTCAGAACACCTGCTGATGGTGATTGCAGGGAAATATTCTGGTAGCTAATGAATAAAAAAAAAATATATATATATATATATATATATATATATGAGGATAGGGAGTAAGTAGCAAAAATGGATATAGGGGAATTAATTATCCAAATAATGTAAGGTTGGGAAATACGGCTGTATGGTGAATATGACATAGATATAAAATAAATAAATAGGGGTTATCTAGCTAAGTAGATAGTGCCAAGGACTTAGTCTCATCACTTAAATATAAAAAAAAAAAAAAAAATAGAGCGGAGAAGATAATTGAAAATGAATCCAAACAGCTTTACTTTTGAAAGTTAAAAAAAACAAATTCTTGAGAGGTAAAGAGGGGAATGGCTGAGAATAGTAAAACTAGGGGAGTAGTGCAGTGTGTGGTAAAGCTTACCAATCATGGACACTGCAGACGTTGAGTTCCACCCTCCGGCTCTGGCAGCTATACTGACAGATGAGCCGGCTTTTAACTGTCCCCCATCGTGTTGGCGTGTGACGTCACCAACATGATGCGGACGTGAGGACGCCTGAGCGCATGCCCAGAGAGGCAAGGACCCGATCAACTACAAGCCCCAGGGTGCAGTGCGGCCACAGCGAAACTGTGGCCAACACGCAGACTGAGGCTGGGTGAGCAGGAACGCCCACACAGTCTGCAGTGGAGGCCAGGGCTGTAGGGGATGATAAAGGAACGATCAGACACCGGTCCCCCTGGTGGCGAGGCGTAAATAGGGCACATCATTGAGATGTGCCCCAGGCGTCCGTGTGACTGCCATGGACCTAGCCAGGGAACATGAAAGAGTGGAGCAGGAACGCCCACACAGTCTGCAAATACAAGGGGACATTTATGTGTGGCAAATGTAGATACTGTAAATACATGCTCACAACCAGAAACCCAACCCTTCCAAATGGCCAGCCCTTTTACCCCAAACACTTTGCCAATTGTAGGACCTTTGGGGTTGTCTACCTACTCCAGTGCGAATGTACCTGCTTTTATGTAGGAAAAACCAAGACAGAATTTTGGAAGAGGGCATATAGACATCTAGTAAGTATGGAAACTGGTGATCCGGACCTCCCATTGGGGAGACACACCCTAACAGTACATAGTGGCATATGCCCAAAAATCAAATTCCTTATCCTGGATCGGGTACACCCAGAGCCAAGGGGAGGGGACTGGAACAAGACACTACTGCAATTAGAGTCACGATGGATATATTACTTAAGGGCTACCGAACCCCCAGGCCTAAATGAAACCATTTGGTTCAAACCCTTCCTCGAAGGCTTTTCCTCTGGCGGTAGAGAGCAATAGAAAGGACCACCCCATAGATAACTACATGTTTGGGGTGACACTATAGACCAGCTAATTACATCTATTCCATCCATCACCACCTCCAAACACAGGGAACTCCACTAATGACCACAAAGGCCCCCCATATGTCGTGATATACCTCCTTATATATCTGCCATTCACACCCACCAATAGGTAAAAGATCTCATACCTAATACTCGATACAGTAACCGAGTTTGACCATCATATACTGGGGCCCCCGTATAGAGGGGTAACCCTAATTATACTATGGGGCATACAGTCTTCATATTATACATTATGCCATCTTGGGTCATGTATTGTAATGTTGTTCCTAATTCTGTATATTGCATAACACTCGAGGCTATTGATTTTTGGATTACATGTATATATATCTGTTGTTATCCTACCTATATAACATGCCCTCGAACTGTACCTTTAATACCTGTATGTGATTATTACTTTGCCTTGTCTGAAATGTTTTCCCTCCATTGAACTACATTCCTAACCCGTACTGCACTGTCCATCGATCCTGTCTCCCTGGGATAGCAAAAAATTTGACACTACCTTCTTTGCTTAAGCTGCATTAATTCATGCTTTACTTATTCCTTATTAGCTTCACACTGTGATCTGTGATCCGCCCGGCACGAAAAGAGCCGCCTGAGCGTAATTTGGACTCATGGTGGCGCTGTGTGAGGTACAGATTTATCTGTCCTCCATCTTGCGACCCCAACGGACATGCGCAGTCCGTCGGGGAAGCTAGACGTGCTGGCGGGTGTAGTGGGCGTGGCCACGCCCCGCGACGTCTGCGTCCGCATGCGCTGTGGGTGCCTGGCGGCGCGCGCTCCACCCGGGGGGCCAGTCTGAGTGTGTCCGCCCCTCCCTCACCACAATCAGCTGTTGTAACTTTTCCATCAACAGCTGATAGGTGGGGAGGGCTTTATATATCCGGCTCCAGCTCACACCAGGCGTCATCTGCTGCAGACAGGACGCTCTTGGTGTGAGATGCTGTGATACATGGTTAGTAATGGATCTTTATGTTGGAATCACTGGCTGTGAACCTTACCCGCTGTTCAAGATGCTATACTTGCCCTATCTATCATCTATTACATTTTGGGACGTCCCTTTCTCTTATGATATTCTTAATGATCCATCTTCTCTCACTGAAACCACTAGTCATTTACGCTACCTGGACGCCCCACATCTTTTCTTCATGCTTTTTTACCCATTACAATGTCTTCCCTCTCTTCCCCTTCTCCCCCTGTCTCTCCCCTTCCCTTCCTTCTCTTCCTTTCCCCTCCTTTCCGCACTGCCCCCCCCCCCCCCCCCTCTCTTTCTTTTCTTTTTCCCCTCCCCCTTTTTCTTTCCCCCCTTCCCCCTTCCTCCTTCCTGCTTTTTTCCCTCTTTCCCCCTCCTTTCCCCATCCCCCGCTCCCCCTTCTCTTTCCCCCCCCTTTTTTCCTTTCCCCCCCCCCCCCCCCTTTTTGCCCTTCCCCCGCCCCCCCCCCCCTCCCCCCTCCCCCCTCCCCTCATCCCCCCCCCCCCCCCCCACCTCTTTTTCACCAACCAGGATCCTAATATACCCTTTATTTTCATGTTAACTCTCCAGCTCTCTGGACCACATCTGATCCATACCTACCACCAGCCACTGTCCTCTATTATTGTAGACGGACCAGGTAGGATATAGCTTTTGGATTTTCCATGTACTATTTTGGCCATACATATATATACACATCCTTACATATATTTGTATTTTCATGATTTACAGGACACACATTTGGCCTCAGTGCGATCTCAGATCCAAACTGTTGTACGCCCGTTAACTATGGGCCTTTCTCCCTATTGGAGGGAAAAATAAAACCACCCCATGTACTCATACCTCTTCACCTCCACCTCGACAGTGGCTCTATGAATATTTCTGTTATACTTTACTAAAGTTCTACGCATCACGACCAGGGAGCGTGTCCGATGGGCAGTACATCAACATATCTATGTTCTTTTTAATCTATCCCGGAATGCATAACCTATATCCATAGATACCAATGTAAGTGTAAACATAAAAATATATGTGTGCATATACAGACTCATACAACTACAGATTTTATATCTATGATCTTTTATTGTGTACTTATTATGTCTATGTTATACATACTATTTCCCATATAGAAAACTCTTGTTGCAAACCCTACAATCACCCCTGAAGAAGGAGGCATAAGAAACTCCGAAACGCGTCGGGTGCATATGTATTGGTATCACTAAAACTTTTATATTTATGGAACTGCATTCCCTGTTTTTAACTATGTAACTATGTAATTCACTTGATTATATTTTTTTGTAACGAATAAACTGTTATTTACTCTATATACCTTCTAAATACTTTCCTTAAAAAATTGTGCCTTTAAAGTCCGCCAGGGGAATCTCTTTTTGCTCTCACAGTCTGCAGTGGAGGCCAGGGCTGTAGGGGATGATAAAGGAACGATCAGACACCGGTCCCCCTGGTGGCGAGGCGTAAATAGGGCACATCATTGAGATGTGCCCCAGGCATCCGTGTGACTGCCATGGACCTAGCCAGGGAACATGAAAGAGTGGAAGAGCAGGGATACACCTAGAGGGGGTTGAAACTGACGGGGCAGACAATGGGATCGGTGAAAGACCACACACGATCCGATCCCATCAATATGTCGAAAGGACACTGCGCTTATAACATTTAAACAGAGTACAGGCAAATTGCAGTAATTTTATGGCATACACTAAGACGAAAACTTTAAGAGGAGACAAAGAATATTTAAATATAACAATAAAAGAGTATAATAGTAATTTATGCATTATATGTACACATAAAGAAATAAAGGGGGGAACGGAAACCGGAGCAGAAAAATAATAATGAAATGAAGGAAGAATAAAAGGGGAGAGGGAAAAAAGAAGGGGGTGGGGGGGCAGACAGAAAGATGGAAGGTGGGAGGAGGGGAAAGACCCTAAAAAGGATTTACAGGAAGGGCCTGAAACTCAAACTTTCATTGAAACCCGGAAAAGTATTTGCTCTAAGGTCATATATCCAGCGGGCTTCAAGCTGGAGCAGCGTGCGATCAACGCTGCCCCCTCTTTCATCCAGCGGGATATGCTCTAATGCTAAAAATGTAATGGTGTAAGGATTAAAGTCATGTTGAGTGCCAACATGTCTGCCTATGGCGGTATCCATTTTCTTTTTAATTATAGGTTTGATATGATGCCTTATATGTTTGAGAAATTGTCGCTTTGTTTTACCGATATAGAAACCGCCACAGAGACATTTAGCTAGATAGATGACACCTGGTGTTTGGCAGGTAACTCTGGATTTGGTAGAGTGCCATTTCCCATTGGGAAGTAAAAATCGGAATTTATTATCCATGAAATCGCAGACATCACAGTGTCCACATGGGGAGGTACCTATATTTGTTGGATTGTTGTTGGGGAATACTTTGCTAAAATGGCTGTGGACTAGACGGTCCTTTAGAGAAGGAACTCGTCTGAAAGTTATCTCTGGAAATTCTTTTATATATTTCCTGGCCACTGGGTCAGCTGACAGAAGAGGCCAGAATCTGTTTAAGATTCTTCTAATTTCTTTGTGTTGGTTGGAATAGCGGGTGATCATTCTTACTGTGTCCACTCTTTTGGAGGGTTTAGAGGAAAAAATCAAAGAATCTCTCTTTAGACCATTGACACGATTGTATGCCCTCTTGAGGCAGGCATGACTGTGGCCTCGAGCGAGCAATCTATCATATAGATCTTTGGCAGCTAACTGGAAATCTAGGTCCTTGCTGCAGTTGCGTTTAAGTCGCAAATACTGGCTGTAAGGGTTGCTCTTCAGTAGAGAGTCTGGATGCGAGTTTCTGGCATGGAGGATGATATTGCCTGCAGAGGGCTTTCTATAAAGTGGAGAATCCAGCTTTCCTTTGACATCAATGGAAATCGTCAAGTCAGGGAAGGTAATCTTGGTTTGAATATATTCCATAGTAAATCTGAGATTGAAATCATTTATAGAGATCAATCCCAGAAAGTCATTCAGTTCTGATTCAGTTCCAGACCAAAAAATTAACACGTCATCTATGTAGCGATGCCAGGAGATGATCTTATCCAGAAGGTGGGTCAGGTCATCCCTGGAAAAAACATCCTTTTCCCACCCCCCAGGTACAGGTTGGCATACGATGGGGCACACTTGGTCCCCATCGCAACCCCCTGCACCTGGAGGTAGTGGGAAGATTCAAACAGAAAAACATTATGTCTTAGAATGTAGTCGAGGAGTTCCAGCACAAACTAATTGTATTTGCAAGAGGAGGGACCTCTTTCACTCAAATGACTTTGTATTACTTCAATGCCATTATTGTGAGGGATGGTATTGTACAGACTTTCGATGTCAAGTGCTACAAGCCAAGTGTCTGGGGGAAATGAGATACCCTCAATGGTTCTTAACAAATCAATAGTGTCCTTGATATAGGAAAAAAGAGATGTTACATGGGGATGTAGGTAGCTGTCCACCAAACTGCTTGCATTTTCGGTAAGACAGGAACACCCCAATATTATGGGGCGTCCAGGGGGTTCAGTCAACGACTTATGCACCTTTTGGTAGGGCATAAAAGGTGGGGATCCTTGGATCCTTTACATTTAGAAAATTCCAGGTATTTTGATTAATAATCCCCTTATGATAAGCTTTGAAAATGATACTATAATACTGTGTATGGAAATTATTAATTACTGTTTTAGAAATGGGTCGGTACCAGTCACGGTTGGATAGAATTTTGCCTGCGGGTTTAATTATTAATTCCCGATTGGATTCAAGCGTTTTTTTTAATTTTCTTCTCTGTTTATTACCTTGCATCGTTAAAATCCCTTACTCCTCCCTACTGTTACACCTGGTGTTATTACCTTTAAATATTATTATCCAGTTATAATATGTGCATTTAGGGATGCATCCAGGCCTTTTTTAAAACAATCTTCTGAGCTGGCCAGAACCAGCTCTTGAGGGAATCTATGCTACATTTTCACAGCTCTTACTGTGAAGAAGCCTTTCTGTATGTAAAGGTTAAATCTCTTTTCCTCCGGATGTGAAGAGTGTCCTCTGTATGACCTGAAAGTGAATTACTCTACACCAAGTTCATTATATGGACCATATTTTTTTTTTATATGGATCATGTATTTCTACATGTTGATCATATACCACTTAATCTCCTCTTCTCAAGAGAGAATACATTTGCTTCAGCTAATCTTTCCTCATAGCTGAGCTCCTTCATGCCCACTATCAGTTTGGTTTCCCTTCTCTGCACTTTCTCGGCTTCTCCAATATCCTTTTTGTGAACTGGTGTCCAAAACTGAACTGCATATTTCAAATGAGGTCCTACTAATGATTTGTACAGGGGCAAAATGTATCTTTCTCTCTGCAGACTATACCTCTTTTAATGCAAGAAAGGATTTTGCTAGCTTTAGAAATTGCAGCTTGGCATTGCACTGTATTATTAATAGATTTGTGCACAACGGAAAATGTTGTTTAGGTTCGGTTCGTTGTCATTCGTAAAATACATAATATCGTTCTGTTATATTCCTTATGTTACGTTAATTCGTTTTCGTATAATTCGTTATTTCTGTAGAGTGTCGATATTCGTTATACTAAATCTCTAATCATGTCGAATTCCTTCGTTATATCCTCTATGATTTATTTCATATTAGTTGAAATTCGATATTTATGTATGTATATATATTCGTGATAATGATTCTTAGTTTGGACAGTCGTTTGTTAATTGAATCTATTAACACACACAATGACAATATCTCTTCTCCTCTGCTCAAATACAATACAACACCCTTCTCATTCAGTTCTCAAGAATGCACTTTGCCAGTAATCCAACCTCCAGCACAAAATTAATCAGCTGATTGGACTGTAAGATTTACTTTCAGTTGACCTTTTGTTTCATTAGATCTTTAACAAACTACCGAATCATGTCGAATTCATTCGTTATATCCGCTATAATTTCTTTCATATTCGTTGAAATTCGATATTTATGTATGTATATTGATTTGTGATAATGATTCATAGTTTGGAAAGTCATTTGTTTATTGAATCTATTAACACACACAATGACAATATCTCTTCTCCTCTGCTCAAATACAAAACAACATCCTTCTCACTCAGTTCTCAAGAATGCACTTTGCCAGTAATCCAACCTCCAGCACAAAATTAATCAGCTGATTGGACTGTAAGATTTACTTTGAGTTGACCTTTTGTTTCATTAGATCTTTAACAAACTACCGAATCATGTCAAATTCATTCGTTATATTCGCTATAATTTCTTTCGTATTCGTTGAAATTCATTATTTTTTTATTCGGATATTCGGATGCATCCGAATGTCTGAAAGATGCAAAATTCGGCTGAATTTCGATTTGTTACAAAACGGATTGCAGATGTCTAATTATTAAACCTATGATCTACCAGAACACCCAAATCCTCCTCTGCCATTGATTGCCCCAGCTGTTCTCCTCCTAGAATGTACGATGCATGCGTGTTTTTAGAACCCAAGTGCGTAACTTTACTTGTCACTTAGTTGCCCAATTAAATAGTGCATTGAGATCAGCTTGTAAGTTGGAGACATCTTATAGTAATGTTATTCCACTGAATAGCTTTGTGTTATCTGTAAATACTGAAATGGTACTTTTAATCCAAGACCCTATATCATTTATAAATATGTTAAAAGTAGGGGCCCAACACTGAACCTTGAGGTACACCTCTAATAACCTTAGAACATTCTGAGTATGAATCATTAACCACTACTCTCTGAATACTGTCCTTTAGCCAGTTTTCTACCCATTTTTAAACTGAATTTTCTAAGCTTGTAAAATTTTACTTACACATTAGCCATGTGTGGGGAACTGTGTCAAACACTTTGGCAAAATCCAAATAAACTATATCCACAGCCATTCCTTTGTCCAAATTTTGCTTACATCCTTATAAAAATCAGATTTGTTTGACTCACTGTTTTTCATGAATCCATACTGACTTACTTAACATCTTATTTACTAGCAAAATACTTTGATCCCTTTTTAAATATAGGCACCGCATTGGCCTTTCACCAATCCAGTGGAGCGTTTGTAACGCCATGGCGAACTGATCCATGCGGTGATCCAGTTCATCCAATCTGGAAAATATATTACCAACTAGTGGATTGACTGCATCTTCTTAATTCATGGCCTTCGCCTACTGTCAGAATCCATAAAATCAGACCGAGACAGAAGTACAGTTAAATCACACTTGTTTAATAATAAAAGTAAAAAGAACAAACATAGTCAAAACATAGCCAAAGTTCAGTAACTGGAACGGATAGTAAGCCAAGCCAGAAGTCAGGGATCAAAGTAGTGGAACAGCAAGCAGGATCCGGAGCCAGAAGGGATGTCAGTAAAGCTGGTCTTTAAACAGGAACAAAGGCGATGCTTCTTGAGATGTTGACCAAGGCGGAGGCAGAGCTCCTCTGGAATGGACGGCTTAAGTAGGCAGGACAGAAGAGCAGGATATCAACAACAGCTGAGTAACTGTGGAGAGAGATGGGAGCTGGCAATTAGCCGACAGCTGAGCGGTCAGCTCAGAGAAGGAAGGGCTGAGCCCAGCCCTGACAGTTTCCTCCAGACCCAACTTGATTCCCGGATTTGAACTTGCAAACAGGCCCCCCAGCTAAGCCTAGCTGGAACCTTGATGTCTTTGCCATGGCTCTTCTAGCACCCCTGCCCTATGGGCAGAGCGCCTGCGGCAGGGGTCTCCTCCAGGGCACACATCCCCAGAGATTACCGGGAGGCAGTGCTGGGACAAGGTCACCTAGAGCCCAGGGTGAACACGCCAAACTGCGCCCCCCCCCCCCAAGTAGTAGCAAAAATTCATCCCCCCCCAAAAAAATATTGGGCACTAATCTGCATAATTGCCTCCAAAGCATAAATTCCCCCTAATCCCAATACAAATTGCCCCCTCCATCCCCAAATCCCCCCTCCCAGCACAAATTGTTGCCCCCTCCATCCCCAAATCCCCCCAGCAAAAATGCCCCCCCCCCAAAAAAAAATCACCCCTCCTAGCACAAATCCTCCACTCCATCCCTCCTCTTAGTACAAATGTCCCCCAATTATTCATACTAGCACAAATCTCCCCCACCCTCCCCCCAAAAAAATTCTCCTCCTAGCACAAACCCTCCCATCCCCCTCCCAACACAAATACCCCTGAATCACAACTCCTAGAACCACCCCATATTTCTCCTCCTAGAACAATTATTTTCCTCTGTTGCCCCCCAAATTCGTACTCTCAACACAAATGCCCTCCCCCCTCAATCTCCTTGCAGTGCCCCCCCAACTCGCATGACACCACAGTGCCCAGGGCAGCCTCCCCTCCTGCCCACCCTGCCTGGAGTCCCATAAATATTCAGGCTACCTACTCTGTTCTTCCTCTCACTATATTTCTAGAATCCTCTAGAATCCAGGGGGAAATAATCAGAGTAGCACTGGGCTGGCTTAACCAATAAACCCCTGCTCCACTGATTACAGAAAAGCTAGCTAAATTTACCTAACAGCCTACACTACACAAAGAAGATGCTACTTTCTTTTTATGGGTGGCTGCAGTGTGCCTGGTGTCTTAGGTCAATAGGAAGACATTTAAATTTGATGCAACAAGAACATTTGGCAAGCAAAGGTCATGCGGTGTAGAGTAATATTGCTTAAACTAGCAAAGGTGTTGCAATGATTTACCCTGAAAAGGAACAAGTTTGACTTATTAAATACATATTAGTTTAGGTCCTATTTAGAAGGTGAGTGCTGGTTCTGTGCTCAGAGTGTGATGGAGTTTATGCAGGCACTAATGTTTAAAAAGACTCTGGGCTCTTCTCAGGGCCATTTTAACAGCCTCATGTGCCCCTGGGCATAGTAATGCACTGGGGCCCCTACAAGCCTGTCCCAATTTTCGCACATACTCTCGAGAATTAAAATATAAATAATTGATAGACATATTAGATTTTTTAATAGATTATTATTTTATTAGATTTGTTATGATTATTCATTTGTTAAATTTGATACCAGATTATTTGTTTATTAGATTAGCTAGATTTGTGCTGCAACCGCGTGCAATGCACGTGATTGTGGTGGGTTGATGCAGCATTTTGGGCGTTAAAACAAGTGGTGAGGAGCTGACATCGCTTTCCCACTGGCTGACAAATGTCTCTAAAAAGAGACATTTGGATTGTTTTTCAGACTGTTTTCACACATAATGCAGAGCTGCCAGAATGATTCACCACAACGGCAGCTCTGCATAATCAGCTGTGGTGGGGGCAGTGTGGTGCACAATTCAGTGCATCACATGGCTCCCTTTTTCTTGTATAAACTTTATATGGAATGTAAAAAATGTGCACTTCATTCACAGTGATGTACAGTAGTGAGACATGTTGCATTGCCGTGCGATTTGGCATGTCATTTTATTGCAGCATGCTGAAGAGCAGCCATATGCTGCGTTGCAGTGTGAATGGGACAAATACAAAACAATTGCTTCCTGAGTGTTCCTGATGTGACAGACGTTTTACAATGCAGTAAAATATCTGTCACTGCATATAGTGTACATTAGGCTACATTCACACCGATGAATAGGGAAGGTGCAAATTGAAGCAGCATTTCCTCCTGCAGCTCTGAGTGGCTGTCAGCAGGTGGGTGCGGCCACTGGCCCTGTTCACTATAACGATAGGTTGCTGGTGGCTGAACCTATTCATGGCTCTTTGCGCAGCTAGCGATTACCTGTGGTGATTGTTGATGGACACAGACAAATTGCATGCAGTAGCGATCACTATAGTGAACAGGGCCAGCGGCCCCATGTACCCACTAACAGCCGCAGGAGCAACTGCTGCTACAATGCACACTGGCCCTAATCGCTGGTGTGAATGTAGCCCTAGCCCTCAATCAGAGACTCACAGCAGAGGGAGGGCCATCTACAATTAACAAGGGGGGTGGGGGAGGTTTAGACAAACTCACCCAATTCTCCAGCTAGGATCTACCACTATATTCCTGCTGTAGTGTGTGTACTCCAATATTGCACCTGTTCTGCACTTAGATGTCCTTTCACAGAGCTCTGTGTGTGTGCATGGGAAGAGGGTGGAGTATGGGTGGTACTGATGGGGTAGGTACTGCAGGGATAGGATGGATCATCAGGAGGAGGAGCAGAGTCACTGGCCTGTTCAACACACTGTGCTGTGCACTCGTATTTCAGTGTCTCTCAACATCTCACTCATAGGCTTTGTACAAGTGAGATATTGAGTAAATGGATCGGCACAGCACAGTGACAGTGCACCCACTCCCAGCCACAAACTCCTGGGACCTCCGGTCCGGCGGCAGTTCATGCTGCCCACACCAGCAATCAGCCATGGTGACAATTTAAAGACTGCATGCAGCAGGTGCGTGCTGCTGCTAACAAAGTTACTGTCAGTTAATCTCTGTGTGCAGTGTACCATACCACCCAGCACTTCCTAGATCAGTGGTTCTCAACCCCCCTAGTGCCATGACACCTTGATAAAAATTTCTCAAGTTGTGGGGACCCCTAAAAGTAAAATTATTTTCGTAGCGTGGGTTGTCAGCACCCACGGCAAGACAAGTAATTTGCTCCCTTCCACTAGTACAGTATTAAAACCCCTTATGGCACATTTTAGGATGTATCACTCTTTCTCTTTGTTCTCCTTTCTTTCCCTTTTATTCCTCTCTATACTAGTTTCTTGTTTTTTTCTCCCATCCCTCTCTCTAATCGTCTTTCCTGTTCTTTCTCTTATTCTTCCTCTTCCTTTTTCTTTGTTCCTCACCCTCTTTTCCTCTCCCTTCCATGTATTCTCAATTTTTATTCCTTCTCTTACTCCTTGGTGGGGGGAATGGGAAGAGTGGCAGTACTGGGGGGAGTTCTGATCAGCCAACTTAGGTGCTCTTGATCAAGGTCATCTGCTGATTTGAGAACTGCAGTAGGGACTTTTAATGGCAACTATAATCACAGGTATTGTTACTCACTGTGTCTCCGTCTTTGTGGTGTGCTGGGCGGCCGCGAAAAGGCTGGGAGAGCGGTGCGGGCTTCAGGAACATCCCAGGATTTGGTGACCCCTGGCAAATCGTCATTCGACCCCCGTGGGGGTCCTGACCCCCAGGTTGAGAACCACTGCCCTAGATCCAACCGGCCCTGATAGGGCCCCATGTGCATCTGGGGCCCCTGGGCTGTGCCCAGGTGTGCCCGCTTGATAAGACAGCCCTGGCTCTTCTGTGTGAACAGTGCGGCTCATATGGTTCTTCACCAATACTGATGGACTTGGATTTATTTTAGGATTGTAGTAGACTTTATTCATTCAATTATTTGTGTATACTGGATCATCTTTGTTTACACATTTATTTGTGGTATATTGACACTTTTCATGGTTACATAGTTACACAGTGAGGTTGAAAAAAGACACTAGTCTATCTAGTTCAACTAACAAGCAAAAGATATTGAAAACCCTCAAATACAGAATCCTCTCAGTTTATCCAGGGGAAAGCAAAGAAAACCCCAATAAAGCATGATCCAATTCGCTCCAGTGGGGGGAAAAAATTCCTCCCAGATCCCTCGGAAGGCATAGTTACATAGTTAGTCTGGTTGAAAAAACACAGTCCATCTAGTTTAACCAATAAAAGGAAAAAAAAGAAAAAACATTTTTACTATCCTAGATACACAATTTTATACCCACAGTTGATCCAGAGGAAGGCAAAAAAACAGCAAAGCATGATTCTATTTGCTCCAGCAGGGAAAAAAATCCTTTCTAATCCCCCAAGAGGCATTTAGATATTCCCTGGATCAACGTTACCTGTAAATATTAGTATCCAGTTATACAGTGCCTTGAAAAAGTATTCACACCCCTTGAAATTTTCCACATTTTGTCACGTTACAACCAAAAACTTAAATGTCTTTTATTGGGATTTTATACCAACACAAAGTGGCCCATAATTGTGAAGTGGAAGGAAAATGATAAACAGTTTTCAAAATCTTTTACAAATAAATATTTGGAAAGTGTGGCTGACATTTTTATTCAGCCCCTTTTACTATGATACCCTAACTAAAATCTAGTGGACCAATTGCCTTCAGAAGTCATCTAATTAGCAAATAGAGCCCACTCTTGTGTAATTTACTCTCAGTGTTAAGACAGCTGTTCTGTGAAGCCCAAGCTTTGAACATCCCAGTGAGCACTGTTCAATCCATCATCTGAAAATGGAGAGTATGGCATAACTGCAAACCTATTAAAAAACTACAAAGAGAAACCAATCAGGGTGTATATCTGGCAATTCTTGCCACATCCCTAATAAAGAGAAACTTTAAAATGAGGTGCCCCGGGGATTTTATGGGCAAGGAAGGTAAGCCAGAATGACAAGGAGTAATATCATAAAAAAGTATACATTTATTGAATATATATATATTAAAAATGCACAAGTACAGTGGGGATGGAAAGTATTCAGACCCCCTTAAATTTTTCACTCTTTGTTATATTGCAGCCTTTTGCTAAAATCATTTAAGTTCATTTTTTTCTCATTAATGTACACCTAGCACCCTATATTGACAGAAAAACACAGAATTGTTGACATTTTTGCAGATTTATTAAAAAAGAAAAACTGAAACATCACATGGTCCTAAGTATTCAGACCCTTTGCTGTGACACTCATATATTTAACTCAGGTGCTGTCCATTTCTTCTGATCATCCTTGAGATGGTTCTACACCTTAATTTGAGTCCAGCTGTGTTTGATTATACTGATTGGACTTGATTAGGAAAGCCACACACCTGTCTATGTAAGACCTTACAGCTCACAGTGCATGTCAGAGCAAATGAGAATCATGAGGTCAAAGGAACTGCCTGAAGAGCTCAGAGACAGAATTGTGGCAAGGGATCTGGCCAAGGTTACAAAAAAATTTCTGCTGCACTTAAGGTTCCTAAGAGCACAGTGGCCTCCATAATCCTTAAATGGAAGACATTTGGGACAACCAGAACCCTTCTTAGACCTGGCCGTCCAGCCAAACTGAGCTATCGGGGGAGAAGAGCCTTGGTGAGAGAGGTAAAGAAGAACCCAAAGATCACTGTGGCTGAGCTCCAGAGATGCAGTCGGGAGATGGGAGAAAGTTGTAGAAATTTAACCATCACTGTAGCCCTCCACCAGTTGGGGCTTTATGGCAGAGTGGGCCGACAGAAGCCTCTCCTCAGTGCAAGACACATGAAAGCCTGCATGGAGTTTGCTAAAAAAACACCTGAAGGACTCCAAGATGGTGAGAAATAAGATTCTCTGGTCTGATGAGACCAAGATAGAACTTTTTGGCCTTAATTCTAAGCGGTATGTGTGGAGAAAACCAGGCACTGCTCATCACCTGTCCAATACAGTCCCAACAGTGAAGCATGGTGCTGGCAGCATCATGCTGTGGGTGTGTTTTTCAGCTGCAGGGACAGGACCAATGCTGTATCCTGGCCTAGGCTGACAAGGCCCAGGCCTAAGGCAGCACTTTGCAGGGGGGCAGCACGAAAAGAGCTCCCGCCGGCTTGTGCTACACTGTTAGTGTAGCGCCAGTCTTATGGGGTGGACCGGGCTGAGAGGCAAATTAGTCCTCATAAAGTGGCCGCACTGCTTCCAGTATGTGGGCGGCCGGCATTCCTCAACTGTGGAGGGGGGGTGCTGCTTCCAATTTTGACTGTCCTCTCATCCTGGATCACAAACCTTCCTCACTGTGCTATATGTTTTCTGCAGCACCATTGGCATGGTTATATCTTCTTAGTCCTCTCCATAAAATTATCAGAAATTTGTGTTTAAAGTAGAACTATAGGCAACATTTTGGATAGAGTAAGGGAGGGTTATAGCCCCTGTCAGTTAATTTTTTACCATCCCTGTCCCATTGCAGAGATTTCCCTTCACTTCCTTCCCCATATCTAAACAGGAAGTGAGAGGAAATCTATGCACATTAAGGGAATCCATTGACCCCCCCACCCGGCCCTCAGAACTAGTGTCCCCACTCAAAAATTTCAGGGCAGGTCTTAAACAGCAAGGGGTGTGGCCTTGACAGGTAGGAATGGGTCATATTTAAATTAGGGGGTAGACCAATTTAATCAGGCCTAGGGCAGCACAAAACCAAATACACTACTGGACAGGGCGACTGGTTGCAATCGAAGGGAAAGATGAATGCGGCCAAGTACAGGGATATCCTGGATGAAAACCTTCTACAGAGTGCTCAGGACCTCAGACCTGGCTGAAGGTTTACCTTCCAAAAAGACAATGACCCTAAGCACACAGCTAAAATAACAAAGGAGTGGCTTCACAACAACTCTGTGACTGTTCTTGAATGGCCCAGCCAGAGCCCTGACTTAAACCCAATTGAGCATCTCTGGAGAGACCTAAAAATGGCTGTCCACCAACGTTTACCATCCAACCTGACAGACAAAACTTGTTGCATCTTTCCCAAAAAGACTCATGGCTGTATTAGATCAAAAGGGTGCTTCTACTAAATACTGAGCAAAGGGTCTGAATACTTAGGACCATGTGATATTTCAGTTTTTCTTTTTTAATAAATCTGCAAAATTGTCAACAATTCTGTGTTTTTCTGTTAATATGGGGTGCTGTGTGTACATTAATGAGGAAAAAATGAACTTAAATGATTTTAGCAAATGGCTGCAATATAACAAAGAGTGAAAAAATTTAAGGGGGTCTGAATACTTTTCACCCCCACTGTAGGGACACCTAAAAACAATGCATTTAAACATGATCGAATAGAACAGCAACTGAATACTGAAACACTAGCCTCAAAAGTAGAGGTTACAGTAAATGTGTGGTCACAGATGATCCCAACATGTTTCAGGGATGGAGAGTGTAAGTAGTCAATTCCTTCTTCAGGGGTTTTTACAGGCTGTTTGTTCTATTCAAAAAAGTGTACATAGAAAAAAACATATGAATGGATATAGGTGCTAGAGAAAATATAAATGTATATAGATACAGCAGGTAAACAGCAAGATATCTATTCACGGGACATAGGAATACATCATACTTACAGAGGATCATGTCCATAAAAATATAATACACATCAGAAGTTCACAGATAGGAAGGGCTTGCATCTCTGCATTTGCTCAGTTGCATGAGGGACTCTGGAAACCAATAGTGAGTCTGCAATAATGCGTCTCACATTCACCAGTGGTGACGGTGTTTCTAAGAGGCCTTTGTGTGTAAAAAAGTGCATGCTGAGTAGCCTTACAGCTTCACCCTGGCCAGAAAATGCACCAAAAATCACAGAGATGCACAGAGATGCAAACCTACGAAGACATGGCCAACCACCTAAACTGACAGGCCGAGCAAGGAGAGCATTAATCAGAGAAGCAGCCAAGAAGCCCATGGTAACTCTGAAGGAGCTACAGAGATCCACAGCTCAGGTGGGAGAATCTGTCCACAGGACAACTATTAGTCATGCACTCCACAAATCTGACCTTTATGGAAGAGTGGCAACAAGAAAGCCATTGTTGAAAGAAAGTCATAAGAAGTCTGCAGTTTGCGAGAAGCCATGTGGGGGACATAGCAAAATGTGGAAGAAGGTGCTCTTGTCGAATGAGACCAAAATTAAACTTTTTGGACTAAAAGAAAAATGACATGAGTGGCGGAAAACTAACACTGCACATCAATCGAACACACAATCCCCACCGTGAAACGTGGTGGTGGCAGCATCATGTTGTGGAGATGCTTTTCTTTAGCAGGGACCGGGGAACTGGTCAGAGTTGATGGGAAGATAGATGTAGCCAAATACAGGGCAATCTTAGAAGAAAAAGACTTGAGACTGGGATGGAGGTTCACCTTCCAGCATGACAACGATCCTAAACATAAAGCCAAAGCTACAATGGAATGATTTAGATCAAGGCACATTCATGTGTAAGAATGGTCCAGTCAAAGTCCAGACCTAAATCCAATTGAGAATCTGTGACAAGACTTGAAAATTGCTGTTCACAGATGCTCTCCATCCAATCTGAGAGAGCTTGAACTATTTTGCAAAGAAGAATGGGCAAAAATGTCACTCTCTAGATGTGCAAAGCTGGTAGAGACATCCCCAAAAAGACTTGCAGCTGTAATTGCAGCAAAAGGTTGGTTCTACAAAGTATTGACTCAGGGGGGCCGAATACAAATGCACGCCATACTTTTCACATATTTGTTTGTAGAAAATTTTGAAAACCATTAATAATTTTCCTTCCACTTCATAATTATGTGCCACTTTGTGTTGTTCTATCACATAAAATCCCAATAAAATACATTTATGTTTTAGGTTACAACATGACAAAATGTGGAACATTTCAAGAGGTATGAATACTTTTTCAAGGCACTGTATTGTGTACATTTAGGAAAGAACCCAGGCCTTTTTTATTGGATATTCCCTGCATCAACTACACCTGGTCTTACAAAGATTTGGTTCCGATTAATGATGAAACACCCTACTAGGTTGGCACCACATCCCAGGAAAAAATGTAAAGTAACAGTAGGGAGGAGTAAGGCATTTTAACGGTGCAAGGTAATAAACAGAGAAGAAAAAAAAAAAAAAAAAATATAATTTTACATTCAAAGTTAAAAAAACATATAGATAGTACATATTTTACATATATTGCTGTGTTTGTACAGTTACGGTGGTCAAACAGGACACAAATGTGTTTTGAGATGATATGGCCGCATACTAGCTCGACATGTTTCGCTGAATTGCTTTCTCAAGGGATATGCAGGCCGAAGATTAATATCATCCAACACTTTACAATTCTAAAATAAAAAAAACGAAAATATAAGCGACAAAGATAGAAATATGTGATAATCATATTTTCCAATGAACAAAGGAACAAAATTATACAGAATAAGCACAGTGTCCACTGGACATAGCACAAAAAGTGCTTACCCTGGAGTGACCCCCAGACCAGATCAGTCACCGCCCAACCATCAACTAGCACTGGAAACCTGACTTGGCCATATCAGTGCAGTCACAGGGGACAGAAAGGTAAAACTGTAAATAAAGCAAAATATATATGTATATCAGGTACTACACCTATATGTGGAATTTATATGTGTAGCTGTTTATACGGGGAAACTGCAAAAGAATAAATACTGACTCAATCAAAAAAGAAACAGTAGCCCAAAAACTCAATTAATACTTACTTTTAGATTGTTAGTTAACAGAGCATGTTGGTAGGAAGAACACTTCAGAACACCTGCTGATGGTGATTGCAGGGGAATATTCTGGTAGCTAATGAATAAAAAAAATATATATATATGAGGATAGGGAAAGAAGTGAGTAGCAAAAATGGATATAGGGGAATTAATTATCCAAATAATGTAAGGTTGGGAAATACGGCTGTATGGTGAATATGACATAGATATAAAATAAATAAATAGGGGGTTATCTAGCTAAGTAGATAGTGCCAAGGACTTAGTCTCATCACTTAAATATAAAAAAAAAAAAAAAAAGAGCGGAGAAGATGATTGAAAATTAATCCAAACAGCTTTACTTTTGAAAGTTAAAAAAAACAAATTCTTGAGAGGTAAAGAGGGAAATGGCTGAGAGTAGTAAAACTAGGGGAGTAGTGCAGTGTGTGGTAAAGCTTACCAGTCACGGACACTGCAGTCCGTGACTGGAGTTCCACCCTCCGTCTCTGGCAGCTATACTGACAGATGAGCCGGCTTTTAACTGTCCCCCATCGTGTTGGCGTGTGACGTCGTCAACACGATGTGGACATGAGGACGCCTGAGCGCATGCCCAGAGAGGCAAGGACCCGATCAACTACAAGCCCCAGGGTGCAGTGCGGCCACAGCGAAACTGTGGCCAACACGCAGACTGGGGCTGGGTAAGCAGGAATGCCCACACAGACCGCAGTGGAGGCCAGAGCTGTAGGGGATGATAAAGGAACGCTAGTGGCGTAACCACGATTGGACACCGGTCCCCCTGGTGGCGAGGCGTAAATAGGGCACATCATTGAGATGTGCCCCGGGTGTCCGTGTGACTGCCATGGACCTTGCCAGGGAACGTGAAAGAGGGGAGAAGCAGGGATACACCTAGAGGGGGGAGAAACTGACGGGGCAGACGATGGGATTGGTGAAGGACCACCCACGATCCGATTCCATCAATATGTCGAAAGGACACTACGCTTATAACATTTTAAACAGAGTACAGGCAAATTGCAGTAATTTTATGGCATACACTAAGACAAAAACTTTAAGAGGAGACAAAGAATATATAAATATAACAATAAAAGAGTATAATAGTAATTTATGCATTATATGTACACATAAAGAAATAAAGGGGGAAGCGGAAACCGGAGCAGAAAATAATAATGAAATGAAGGAAGAATAAAAAGGGAGAGGGAAAAAAGAAGGGGATGGGGGGCAGACAGAAAGATGGAAGGTGGGAGGAGGGGAAAGACCCTAAACAGGATTTACAGGAAGGGCCTGAAACTCAAACTTTCATTGAAACCCGGAAAAGTATTTGCTCTAAGGTCATATATCCAGCGGGCTTCAAGCTGGAGCAGCGTGCGATCAACGCTGCCCCCTCTTTCATCCAGCGGGATATGCTCTAATGCTAAAAATGTAATGGTGTAAGGATTAAAGTCATGTTGAGTGCCAACATGTCTGCCTATGGCGGTATCCATTATCTTTTTTTTTTTTGTAGGGAAGTTGTATAATCCATTATCTTTTTAATTATAGGTTTGATATGATCCTTTATACGTTTGAGAAATTGACGCTTTGTTTTACTGATATAGAAACCGCCACAGAGACATTGAACTAGATAGATGACACCTGGTGTTTGGCAAGTAACTCTGGATTTGGTAGAGTGCCATTTCCCATTGGGAAGTAAAAATCGGGATTTATTATCCATGAAATCGCAGACATCACAGTGTCCACATGGAGAGGTACCTATATTTGTTGGATTGTTGTTGGGGGAGACTTCGCTAAAATGGCTGTGGACTAGATGGTCCTTTAGAGAAGGAACTCATCTGAAAGTTATCTCTGGAAATTCTTTTATATATTTCCTGGCCACTGGGTCAGCTGACAGAAGAGGCCAGAATCTGTTTAAGATACTTCTAAATTCATTGTGTTGGTTGGAATAGCGGGTGATCATTCTTACTGTGTCCACTCTTTTGGAGGGTTTAGAGGAAAAAATCAAAGAATCTCTCTTTAGACCATTGACACGATTGTATGCCCTCTTTAGGCAGGCATGACTGTAGCCTTGAGCGAGCAATCTATCATATAGATCTTTGGCAGCTAACTGGAAATCTAGGTCCTTGCTGCAGTTGCGTTTAAGTCGCAAATACTGGCTGCAAGGGATGCTCTTCAGTAGAGAGTCTGGATGCGAGCTTCTGGCATGGAGGATGATATTGCCTGCAGAGGGCTTTCTATAAAGTGAAGAATCCAGCTTTCCGTTGACATCAATGGAAATCATCAAGTCAAGGAAGTTAATCTTGGTTTGACTATATTCCATAGTAAATCTGGGATTGAAATCATTTATAGAGATCTATCCCAGAAAGTCGTTCAGTTCTGATTCAGTTCCAGACCAAAAAATTAACACGTCATCTATGTAGCGATGCCAGGAGATGACCTTATCCAGCAGGTGGGTCAGGTCATCCCTGGAAAAAACATCCTTTTCCCACCCCCCCAGGTACAGGTTGGCATACGATGGGGCACACTTGGTCCCCATCGCAACCAACTGCACCTGGAGGTAGTGGGAAGAATCAAACAGAAAAACATTATGTCTTAGAATGTAGTCGAGGAGTTCCAGCACAAACTCATTGTATTTGCAAGAGGAGGGACCTCTTTCACTCAAATGTGTCCTTGATATAGGAAAAAAGAGATGTTACATGGGGATGTAGGTAGCTGTCCACCAAACTGCTTGCATTTTCGGTAAGACTGGAACACCCTGATATTATGGGGCATCCAGGGGGTTCAGTCAACGACTTATGCACTTTTGGTAGGGCATAAAAGGTGGGGATCCTTGGATCCTTTACATTTAGAAAATTCCAGGTATTTTGATCAATAATTCCCTTATGATAAGCTTTGAAAATGATACTATAATACTGTGTATGGAAATTATTGATTACTGTTTTAGAAATGGGTCGGTACCAGTCACGGTTGGATAGAATTTTTTTACACATATTAACATATTGTGACACCTCCATGATGACCAAATTTTCGCCTTTGTCTGTGGGTTTAATTATTAATTCCCGATTGGATTCAAGCGATTTTTTTTATTTTTCTTCACTGTTTATTACCTTGCACTGTTAAAATCCCTTACTCCTCCCTACTGTTACACCTGGTGTTATTACCTTTAAATATTAATATCCAGTTATATTATGTGCATTTAGGGATGCATCCAGGCCTTTTTTAAAACAATCTTCTGAGCTGGACAGAACCAGCTCTTGAGGGAATCTATGCTACATTTTCACAGCTCTTACTGTGAAGAAGCCTTTCTGTATGTAAAGGTTAAATCTCTTTTCCTCCGGATGTGAAGAGTGTCCTCTGTACAACCTGAAAGTGAATTACTCTACACCAAGTTCACTATATGGACCATATTTTTTTTTATATGGATCATGTATTTCTAAATGTTGATCATATACCACTTAATCTCCTCTTCTCAAGAGAGAATACATTTGCTTCAGCTAATCTTTCCTCATAGCTGAGCTCCTTCATGCCCACTATCAGTTTGGTTTCCCTTCTCTGCACTTTCTCGGCTTCTCCGATATCCTTTTTGTGAACTGGTGTCCAAAACTAAACTGCATATTCTAAATGAGGTCCTACTAATGATTTGTACAGGGACAAAATGTATCTTTCTCGCTGCAGACTATACCTCTTTTAATGCAAGAAAGGATTTTGCTAGCTTTAAAAATTGCAGCATTGCACGGTATTATTAATAGATTTGTGCACATTGGAAAATTTCGTTTAGGTTTGGTTCGTTGTCATTCGTAAAATACATAATTTCGTTCTGTTATATTCGTTATGTTACGTTAATTAGTTTTCAGATAATTCGTTATTTCTGTAGAATGTCGATATTCGTTATACTGAATCTCTAATCATGACGAATTCATTCGTTATATCCTCTATGATTTATTTCATATTAGTTGAAATTTGATATTTATGTATGTATATATATTCGTGATAATGATTCGTAGTTTGGACAGTCGTTTGTTAACTGAATCTATTAACACACACAATGACAACATCTCTTCTCCTCTGCTGAAATACAATACAACACCCTTCTCATTCAGTTCTCAGGAATGCACTTTGCCAGTAATCCAACCTCCAGCACAAAATTAATCAGCTGATTGGACTGTAAGATTTACTTTGAGTTGACCTTTTGTTTCATTAGATCTTTAACAAAACTACCGAATCATGTCGAATTCATTCGTTATATCCGCTATAATTTCTTTCATATTCATTGAAATTCGATATTTATGTATGTATATTGATTTTTTATTATGATTCATAGTTTGGAAAGTTGTTTGTTTATTGAATCTATTAACACACACAATGACAATATCTCTTCTCCTCTGCTCAAATACAATACAACATCCTTCTCACTCAGTTCCTAGGAATGCACTTTGCCAGTAATCCAACCTCCAGCACAAAATTAATCAGCTGATTGGACTGTAAGATATACTTTGAGTTGACCTTTTGTTTCATTAGATCTTTCACGAATTACCAAATCATGTCGAATTCATTCGTTATATTTGCTATAATTTCTTTTGTATTCGTTGAAATTCGTTATTTTTTTATTCGGATATTTGAATGCATCCGAATGTCTGAAAGATGCAAAATTCGGCTGAATTTCGATTTGTTACAAAACGGATTGCACATGTCTAATTATAATTTATAAATATGTTAAAAGTAAGGGCCCAACACTGAACCTTGAGGTACACCACTAATAACCTTAGACCATTCTGAGTATGAATCATTAACCACTACTCTCTGAATACTGTCCTTTAGCCAGTTTTCTACCCATTTATAAACTGAATTTTCTAAGCTTGTAAAATTTTACTTATACATTAGCCATGTGTGGGGAACTGTGTCAAACACTTTGGCAAAATCCAAATCCAAATAAACTATATCCACAGCCATTCCTTTGTCCAAATTTTGCTTACATCCTCATAAAAATCAGATTTGTTTGACAACTGTTTTTCATGAATCCGTACTGACTTACCTAACATATTATTTACTAGCAAAAACTCTTCTATGTGGTCTTTTTTTAAACTCTCAAGTATCTTCACAACTATAGAAGTTAGGTCTGTCTTGGTAAATACTTTGATCCCTTTTTAAATATAGGCACCGCATTGGCCTTTCACCAATCCAGTGGTATCATACCAGCCATTAAAGAGTCTCTAAAAATTAGAAACAATGGCTGTGATATAACAGAGCTCAACTCTCTGAGGACCCTTGAGTGTAAGCCATCTTGTCCAGGTGCTTTATTCACCTTTATTTTGTCAAAATGCCTCTGGACTAGGGATGAGCCTGATGTTCGAGTCGAACGTAAGTTTGACTCGAACATCGGGTGTTCGCCTGTTCACCGAACAACAAACAATATGCGGTGATCGCGGCAAATTCGAAAGCCGCCAGAACACTGTTAAAGTCTAAGGGACACTAACATGAAAAATAAAAAGTGCTAATTTTAAAGGCTTATATGCAAGTTATTGTTATAAAAAGTGTTTGGGGACCTGAGTCCCGCTCCAGGGGACATGTATCAATGCAAAAATTTTTTTTTAAAACTAACGTTTTTTCGGGAGCAGAGATCCATACCAGACCCTTATCCAAGCACGCAACCTGGCAGGCCGCAGGAAAAGAGGGGGGGACCCCTACGCTATTTTTTTTTAAATTTGGCAGAGGGTTCCCCTTATATTCCATATCAGACCTGAAGGGCCTGCTATGGATTTTAGGGGGACCCACACGCATTTTCTTTTAAAATTTGGGTTCGGGGTTCCCCTTAATATTCATACCAGACCCAAAGGGCCTGGTGATGGACTGCTGGAGGATCCCATGCTCGTTTTTTCAATGAGTTTTATCGATATTGCCGAGACCCGACAATTCTTTACAGCCACGATCAGTTTTAAATTACAATTTTTCCTTTTATAAATGTCATTTTGCTGTGGTACTGTTCTAAACATGTGTTTATTCATGTTCGTGTCCCATAGATTTAACGATGTTCGCGTGTTCTGCCAAATTTTTTGCCTGTCCACATGTTCTGCTGCGAGCCAAACAGGAGGGTGTTCGACTCATACCTACTCTTGACCATGTAAATTTTGAGCCATTGTGGATCACTTGGGGCTTTATAAATACTTTCCCAATTAAGGACTTGAGTTCCCCCATGCTCCTTTGTATACACAGAACGTAAGGTATTTAACATTTGCCTTCTCTTTTTCCCCAGTCACCCACTCTAGATTATTTTGTAAAGGGCCTACATGTCCAGACCTGACCTTTTTACTGTTGATATATCTGAAGAATTTTTGGGGGGTTATCCTACTCTCTATGGCAACCTGACTTTTTTTTTAAATTTTTGCAGCCTTGATTTCCATTTTAAGTGATAGAAAAAATGAAACAGTGCTGGCAGCATATATTATTCAATACACATCATGGTGATTAGTGACATATACATCAATGTATTTGTGCCATACAAAGTCAAAATGCAACAAAATTATATATAATATAATATGCACAAATATAAAAAGTGCTTAGTGCCTATATGAAAAAAATGCAATTGTGCACCAAACTTTGCAAAGTGTGAGGTGACTCCCCCTTTGGTGACCCCACTCACCAGAAACAATGGACCCTCAGCTACGCAGTCTGGATTCAAAAAGGCAATGCTCTATTGATGTGTAGGATGGTTCCTCAAAACTCTTCCAAGAGGGTACTTTTATAAAAGAAAGAATATGCCACACTCCAGAGATGGGGAAATAAAGAAAAAGCACATATTGAAATACCGCTAAAATGAGTTATCAAGCGCATTTAAGGCGCCACTTACAGGATATCTGGCGAAAACATCAGTCAAAATATCGGAGTTTGCGGCTGTATGGGTTTATGGTGGTTATGGTGGTCCTTCTTGGACCCCTAACCATTCCAGTTATTACCCTCCCCCTAATAAGGGTAGAGGATGGTATCCCAATAATTATCAAAGGTATTTTCAGAGGAGAGGTTCTGGGAGGCTGCCCATGAGGGGAAGAGGGGGACCCAATCTCAGGGGACATGGGAAGGATTACAACCCACCGGACAGGAGAGAGGAGGAATGGAGACCGCGGTACCCCATGGCACCTCCTCAACCATATCCAGATGGGGAAAGAAGAGAAGGTCAAGAGGATGCAGGGGAGGCAAAAGGCAAAAGAAAAAAAAGAAACATAATGGAAGGAATTTTCAATTTGAGTGATATTATTTTTCCAGCAGATGAGCTCAAAATTTTAGAAGTGGGTCTTAAATATGCTTTAGACAGGAATTTAAACAAATTTGATGTTTTTATTGATTTCCAAAAATTTGTTAGAAAAATCCTATGAATAAATTCAGAGCCAAACTGAAGATGCTAATTAAAGGAGCATATAAGGATGGCATATTAAAAAAGAAAGCAGCGAGATACTTTATCCCAGATGCGCCTAAAGTTCCTGTTATTTACCAGTTACCTAAAATGCATAAGCATCCACTTAGACCCCCAGGTAGACCTATAGTCAGTGGAGTTGACTCACTGTTCTCTAGACTGGGGGAATATTTGGATTGTTTTTTGCGACCGCTTACCCAAAAATGTCCTGCATATTTAAAAGACAATAAAGATCTGATTGAATTGATTAAACCCATGACAGTAAATGATGATCCTATTCTGGCGAGCGTCGATGTAAATTCTCTTTATACCAACATTCAGCAGCATCATGCCTTGAAGGCTGTTGAGTGGGTATTGGGAAGTACTAATATTAAACAGAAACAGAAGGAATTCCTCCTACAGGCCTTTGATTTGGCAATGAGCCATAACTTTTTCTGGCATGAGAAAAATATTATAGACAGAAAAGGGGTGTTGCTATGGGACTAAATATGCCCCATCAGTGGCAAACCTTTTTATGAGTCGGTGGAAGAAGAAAGCCATTTATGACAGAAATATACCTGAGCTCAGATTCTACAAATGATACATAGATGACATTGTGATAGTATGGGCAGGATCACAGGAATCGTTCTGTAGTTTTCTCAAGGAAATGGGAAATAACTCTTATGGTATTTCCTTTTCAGAAACTTATAGTCACCAAATGGTGAATTTCCTGTATCTCATCACATATAAAGAAAATGGAAAATTATTTACTAGGACTTTCTTTCAGGGTGTAGAGAAATGGCTACATTCCATTAGGTAGGTGCCACCACCCTAGCCGGTGGCATTGGCAAACCATTGGAGAGATGGATAGGGAAATTTTGTTTCAAAATAACGTCAAAAAGAAGAAAGATTATGGTGTGGCTTTTCTGACTCACTATAAATAGAAAGTTTGAAAAGATAATTAGGGAACACTTGGCCTCTGCTACTGAAAGACGGAGAGCTTAAAAGTATCTTGCCTGCACAACCTAGGTTTATTTATACTAAGCCGCCGACACTTAGGCTAAAATTGGCACATAATGTCCTTAATCCCTCCAAGAAGCTATTCACTTTTCTAGATCAAACTGTTTTTTTCAGTTGTGGCAAATGTGTGATGTGCAAGACTTCTAAACATAGGAAAAGGAAAACTATCCACTTTAGTTCCTATTCTCAGGGTAGGTCGTTTGAAATAAAAAAAATCATCACTTGTGGGACCACACATCTCACCTAACTTTTGTCCTGTCCCTGTGGTCTCCAGTATCAGGGTTGCCAACGTCCCGCAGCATTTTTTACTGGCAAAACATGGCAAATTTACTGGCGGAGCACATTTTTAACTGACAACCTGAGAAATTACAGAACTCCTATTGAAAACTAACAAAGTGAATATTTGAACAGTATAAACATGATATGGAAACAAGTAATTTGCTTAATTTACACTTAAAAAGTCAACACTGCATGAAAATATCAGGCCCTGATATTTACAGGCAGTTGTAAAAAAAATCACTGATTTTTACAAACTATCAGTAAATTTACTGGCGGTTGGCAACCCTGTCCAGTATGTGGGGAGGATCATGAAGAAATTGAGGATAAGGCTCAGGGAGCATGTTAATAGAATCAAAAAGGTCTATAAGCATCACAGTTTGTCCAATCATTTCAGATTGTTCCATAATAAGGATCCAAGAGGCCTTACATTCTGTGGGATAGGGTTTTTTTCAAAAAAATTGTCTAGAGATATATATTATTTTTATTTCATTTATTTCTATTTTTAATTTTATTTTTATTTTTATAAAAATAAAAATATCGATTTTTATATTTATAATTATTTTTATTTTTACTTTTATTTTTGTTTCCATTTGTATTTTTATTTTTATTTCTTTTTTTGTTTTTATTTCTTTTTATTTCCATTTTTATTTTATTTTTTTTATGTTTATACTCAAGTAATTTTAATCATCTACTGGAAATCTTTTGTAAATGTCTATCGCATTATATTATTCATTGTAGTATGATAGCCAAAAGGCTTGTTTGCCATTATGGCTTCTGTTTATATTAAAGTTTTTTATATATATTTGTCAACAGGAAATGATGTTATAGAGGAGGAAGTTGGTGTTTTTTTACACTGATCGTAATTGGCCGCTTCGTTCTCCCCAGAGGGAGGGGTGATCTTCCCTCAGTTATAAAAAGATTGCAAGGAACCAGAAGTGATGTCCTTTGATGACGACCTGGAAGAGGGGTGAAACGCATCAACATACTTCCGGTTCACGTTAACCATTGATGCAATTTCCGTCTCCGTGGAATGCACACCATACGGTGGCAAACTCAGATGTTTTGACTGATGCCTGTTATATCTAAGATATCCTGTAAGTGGTGCCTTTAATTTCTTTTATAAAAGTACCCTCTTGGAAGAGTTTTGAGGAATCATCCTACAAATCCCCAGATCAATAGATCACTGCCTTTTTGACCCCAGACTGCGAAGCCGAGGGTCCATTGTCTCTGGTGAGTGGGATCACTGAAGGGGAAGTCACCTCCCACTTTGCAAAGTTTGGAGCACCATTGCATTTTTTTTCATATAAACACTAAGCACTTTATAGATTTGTGCATATTATATTATATATAATTTTGTTGCATTTTGATTTTATATGACACAAACACATTGATGTATATGGCATTAATCACCATGATGTGTATTGAATAATATATGCTGCCAGCGCTGTTTCATATTTTCTATCACTTTTAAGGTTACAGCACCTTTGCACAGTGGCTGCAGTTCTGTGTATATTTTTTATATATTTATTTTGATTCAGTACTTTAGCGCGAGTTTTGAATAGTTTTATTGATTTCCTTTTTTATCTATTCTGTTATATTCTTTGTAACTTTTAAATTATGACAGTGTTCCTTCATTTTTACATTTTTAAATCATATTATTATTTATAGCTATTTTAACATGGACGTGAGCCATCTAGGTTTTAGCTTTAGCCTTTTAAACTTACTGCCCATATGAATATATTTTGCAGTGTGTTTGCATACAGTCAATTTAAAACATTGCCATTTCTGTTGTGTGTTCTTCAGTGAGATTATTCTCCTCCAGTCTAAGCCTTGGAGAGCAACCCTTAGCTTTGGAAAATTTGCTCCTTTAAAATTAAGTGTTTTTATCTTTCCAGTATGTGCTGGTTGTTTACAGCTAACGTTAAAAAAAAATCATGTTATGGTCACTGCTACCCAGATGCTCCTTTATTTAAACTTAATCTCCTCGTGGTTTGAGATTACCAGGTCCAGCAGAGCATCATTTCTAGTTGTGGTCTTTATGAACTGTACCATAAAATTGTTATGTAATAGGTTTATAAATTTTTGCTCACTTTTACTGTTCCAGCAGAACCATTACTCCAGTCAATTTCAGAGTAGCTAAAATCCCCCATTATTATCACTGTCCCAACCCCTGCAGCCCTTTATATCTGTGCAAGGAGCTGAGTCTCCACCTCCTCAATACTGGGTGGCCTGTAACAAACTCCAATGATCAACTTTGAAGTATGCACACTCATATGCAGCTCCACTCATAATGCTTCAGCCTTATTACACTATGCATCAACTAGGTCCTCCTTCACACTCGCTTTGAGATTACTTCTCACGTAGAGACAAACACCGCCATCTTTTTGTTTTACCTTGCCTTTCCTAAAGAGAGCATAGCCAGGAATAATAATAGCCTAATCATGTAGTATCATATTTCATTTGTTTTGTTCACCACTGCTCTATATAAGTATCACTTTATTTGTTTATTGTTGTATAAGTTGGAGTGCTGGTGTAGGATAGAGCTTTAAAAGGTCACTATATATACTTTTTAATACTGTAATGCCACTTAGTAAGGAGGTTTAACCACTTCCCGACCGGCGCACGCTGATGTACGTCGGCAGAATGGCACGGCTGGGCAAATTGCCTACAGGTACGTTCCTTTGAATTTGCCGCCGTACCATCGTGTGTGTGCCGGCCAGGAGCTCCGTGAGTTAGGTCGCGGGTCCCGCTGACTCGATCGCCGAGGGGATACCCGCAATCGCCTCACGGAGAGGACGAACGGGGAGATGCTGATGTAAACAGCATCTCCCCGTTCTGCCTAATGACAGTGTCACTGACCTCTGCTCCCTGTCATCAGGAGCAGAGATAAAGTGACGTGTCGTAGCTAGCCCATCCCCCCTAAAGTTAGAAACAATCCCTAGTACTGGCTTAACCCCTCCCCACTCCCTAGTGGTTAACCCCTTCACTGCCAGTGCCATTTACACAGGAATCAGTGCATTTTTATAGCACTGATTGCTGTATAAATGACAATGGTCCCAAAAATGTGTCAAAAATGTCCGATGTGTCCACCATAACAATCACTGATCGCCACCATTACTAGTAAAAATAAAAATGCCATAAATCTATCCCCTATTTTGTAAACGCTATAACTTTTGCACAAACCAATCAATAAACCCTTATTGCGATTATTTTTTTTTTTTACCGAAAATATGTAGAAGAATACAGATCGGCCTAAACTGAGGGAAAAAAAAGTTTTTTTATATATTTTTGGGGGATATTTATTATAGCAAAATGTAAAAAATATGCGTTTTTTTTCAAAATTGTCGCTATTTTTTTGTTTATAGCTCAAAAAATAAAAAATTGCAGAGGTGATCAAATACTACCAAAAGAAAGCTCTATTTGTGGGGAAAAAAGGACGTCAATTTTGTTTGGGAGCAATGTCGCACGACCGTGCAATTGTCAGTTAAAGCGACGCAGTGCTGAATCGCAAAAAGTGCTCTGGTCGGGAAGGGGGTAAAATCTTCCAGGGCTGAATCGGTGTATTCCCTCCAAATATTTATTAGGTTATTTTAATTGAAGAGTTTTGAAAATTGTTCGTAGTCTGAGTTGGAAGATATAGCAGATGGAAAGGATCTGTCTATTTCAGGGTTCAGCACCAAGTTAGAGTTGACAGCCGCAAAGTAGTTAAGTTATCCTGACTGGGTGCCATATGACGTCCAGTATCAGTAATGCATGTCAGTGGCTCCTCATTAGAGATGAACTCGATGTTTAGGTCAAAGAGCGAACATTATGGGGCGTTCCCAGGAAATTTGTGCACTGCAGAATGCCCCATAATGCACTGCAAGATGCCCCATGTCAGGTCACCTTGAGGCTAGGTGACAGATGCACACCGTTGGGATCAGGAGTGCACCACAAGGTAGTGGACCCTACGGCTGACTTCTGTGGATGGGAGTCAGGGTGGTAAGGAAGGCAGGGCCGCTGGAACACCAGCACGGATCCCACCGGGGTTAGAGCGTAAGATTCCCTGGGGCGCAGAGTCTAAGAGCCAGCAGGTGTTCACCAGAGCCTCTAGTGGTGAGGATGGACTGGGCTGCAACTGGCTCCAGGTCGCGACCCCCAGGGTCCCTCAGCTCACACCCACAGTAGGCCACAGGAGGATAGGGATAGTAAAGGAATAAGCCAAGGTCGGGGCCACAAGCAGACAAGGACAACAGAGTTCACGCCAAGGTTCAGGGTAACAGGCAAACAGGGATAGTTGGGGACATGCCAAAGGTCAGGGTCACGAGCAGACAGGAATAGTCGAGAACAGGCCAAAGTTGGTAACTGGAATCAGACGTAGGAAACACAACAGGTACACATGAAAGCTAACACACAATGGTTGATCAGCACTGCTGGCTTGCAGTGCACAGGTTAATATAGGGTTCCCTGATAGGGCCTGGGTTGGGGCCATGCTTAGAGGAGAGGTTATAAAACCAGCCAGGTGTGAGCGTCTGGCCTCTTAGTCTGAACACATGAGGAGCAGGTAAGCTGACAGAGAAAGATTACTGCATAACCATGACACCCCATAATGCACTGCGAGACAGTGCAGCTGTAGAACAGTTTATAATAAAGTGCAGGTGGTGTACACAGTATCTAATACAGTGTGTACAGTTTCTACTACACTTCTGGTGGTGTACACAGTATAAAATACAGTGCAGCCATTGTACAGTTTCTAATAGAGTGCAGGCGGTGTGCACAATATCTAATACAGTGTGTACAATTTGTACTGCTTTTCTGGTGGTGTACACAGTATCTAATACAGTTTGTACAGTTTCTACTACACTTCTGGTGGTGTACACAGTACACAATACAGTGCAGCTGTACAACAGTTTCTAATAAAGTGCAGGCGGTGTACACAGTAAAAAGGGGGGAAAAGAAATTGCGCTAGGTGCTAAACATAAATGATAACAAAAACTGAAATAAAAAAACGTGAAGGAAGTCTTGCAGCTAAAACACAATAACCCCAATACAAGGGCACATAGAATATACAAAAAGAAAAACAGTGTAGCGCTAGACTGTTGAAGAGAAACACATATATTGATATGCGCAAATATGCCAAGACCCACAAAATTATTATAAATCAACAAGCGATACTTAAACAATAATCAGTGTGACACTGATTTAAGGTGATACAATACACATATATAATGAGAACACTTGTGGATTATTCACCTGAAATCTATACCCGTCATAAATAGTATAATATAAATCATATAAGTGATGATCCTTATAAATGTGAGTCCATACCCTAAAGGGTGTATATAAGGAAAAAAAGGTGCAAAAATAAACAATAAAGTTCATAGGTGTCTCAAATGAAAGGATGAATCCAGACAAAATCCAGAGAGGCTATTGCAAAGATCAGGATTGCATGGTCCACCTTCAGTGCAGCCCACCACCAAATGGTAAAATTAGAGGCTTACCAGAAAGTCTGCGACCGCCCTTACTCAGGGGGGTCAATACAGGCTTAGTAGTGGAAAATATCCGTAGATGGTGTATTCCCTGGATCGTTCTCATGCTCTTCCTCACCAAACAATGTGAATGGTCCTCAGCAACGGGGACTCCAATGTAGAAAAGGTGCTCCCATGGATTCCTTCAATACTCCTTCCCGGAGGGGCCAGGCATAAAAAAGCCACAGATCCCAGAAAACAAAAAGGGACTCCAATAGTGCAGATTGACTTAAAAAGGGGGGTCAATTTATTGGGCTAAAATACAGCAAAAGCACTTACAGCGAAGTGACAGTGCAAATAACTTCCTAGCTGTTTTAAAATCAATTCGCGCATGCGCGATGGGTGTCGGCGTTGTGACCTTACGTCCGTTTCGTCACAACTGACGTCATCAGGGGTACGTGACTACGCTCGCAGATGCTCTATAAATACACAAGCGCTACAGCGCCATAGCGCATTCATTGGCTGAAGGGGAACAGGGGCGGACATTAATCCAATACATAATTACTCCCACCTAGTTGAAACGCCCATAGATACTTGAATATTCATTTAGTGTGGAGGAAAAAGAAGGTATTCATACAGGGCAGGGGTGTGTATCTAATACAGTGTGTACAGTTTCTACTACACTTCTTGTGGTGTACACAGTATACAATACAGTGCAGCCTTTGTACAGTTGCTAATACAGTCCAAATACAGTATCTAATACAGTGTGTACAGTTTCTAATAAACTTCAGGCGGTGTACACAGTATCTAATACAGTGTAGTGTGGTGTTGCAAAACAAAAAATACATCATGTCCAAAAGGCCACCAAGGAGAGGCAGAGACTCACAGGCCACTAAATAGGAGGGCAAGCAGCCTCTGTGTCTACAGTCAACAGTGCTGGTCCTGGACATCCTCTGCAGGTGGCCATAGGGCACACTTGTCCTTTTTTTCTGCTGCTGGCCGTGTTATTGAGCAAGAACATGCAGAAGAGTTGGTGGAGTAGATAACAAAGCCGTCCTCATCCTCCTCATCCTCTGTCACCCAGGCTCAGAGTAGTTTGCCTTCCAATGCAGCTGCCAAAGCGGCCTATTCCACCGGCTCCTTATCCACAGTCACTCTTTCCGTAGCCCCACCATCATGCACGAAGGAGTCCCCAGAATTATTCAACCACAGTGTCGGGTACATGCTGCTGGAGGATGCACAGTGATTTGAAGGCTTCGATGTTGGTTCCTAGGTTGAGGAAGGGAGTAACCTGAGCCTAGAGAGAGGGAGTGCCCAAAAAGGACAAGAAACTGGCAGTCATGTTCCCCCAGCTGCAGCATACTGCCAAGTTTGCCAAGAGGAGGAGAAGGAGGCACAACTCCAATGAGGCAGGATGTCCTTTAGGGGGAAACTTAAGGGCAGCCACCCTATTACATCACACTGCAGAGCTCTGCAGGTGCAGGGAACTGCTGACTCCACGCTGACTTTTAAAAGTTCCCTGGTGTGGGCGTTTTTTGACACGTGTGCAGCAGATCACACCATTGCTGTTTGCAACCTATGTCTGAAGCGTGGCCAGAACAGCAGCCGTTTGGGCACCACATGCTTGACCAGACATATGACGATCTGCCATGCAATCCGTTGGCAACAGCACTCGAAAGACCCACATCAAAGAAAAAGGCTGACTTCTCCTTGCTCCTCATCTGGGATCTCCAACCCTACTATACCTCCAGTCCTCTCAAAAACCTGCACTGAGAGGAATGAAGGTATAGCAATAGGTGTCCCAAGTACTTGCAGCCAATCTGCTAGCAGTACACCACCATCTGATTTTAACAGGACCATTTCCCTACCCCAATTGCTGAACCGTAAAAAGAAAATCTGTCCCAGCCATCCACATGCTCAGTGTCTAAATGCTAGCTTGGCCAAATTGCTAGCACTGCAACTGCTGCCTTTTCATTTGGTAGACTCTGCCCCCTTTCGTGAATTTGTGGAATGTGCTGTACCTCAGTGACAGGTTCCAAAATGCCATTTCTTTTCACGGAAGGCCATTCCGGCTCTCTACCAGCATGTGGAAGGCAATGTTTTGGTTTCGTTGGACAGGGCGGTCAGCAATAAGGTTCATATTACCGCTGACTCATGGTCCAGCAGGCATGGGCAGGGACATTACCTTTCCTCCATGGCGCACTGGGTAACTCTGCAGGCAGCTGGGAAGGATGCTGGACAGGGTTCAGTGTTGTTGGAGCTTGTTACGCCACCACGACTCCAAAACGCTAGTGGTGATTCTGCCACAGCTCACTCCACCCCCTCCTCTTCTTCTTCCTCTATGGCCTCTTCTGCAGATTTGTCCTCTGAACCAGTGGTGCTCCGTAAGCTTTCAAGGGGCTACGCAAGCAGTCAGGCTAAAAGATGCCATGCAGTGCTTGAGTTGGTCTGCCTAGGGGACAGAAGCCGCACTGGGGATAAGATTCTTTCAGCTCTGCAGGGGCAGGCTCAGAGGTGGTTCACACCACACCAGCTTCAGCCAGGAATGGTTGTATGCGACAATGGCACCAACCTTCTCTCCGCCCTCCAACACGGACACTTGACCCATGTTCCATATTTGGCTCACGTCCTTAATTTGGTGGTGCAGCGGTTCTTGAGCAGGTACCCAGGTTTACAGGATCTCCTGAGGCAGGCCAGAAAAGTCCGTGGTCATACAATGCCAGTGCTCGGCTGGCTGACATTCAAAGGAAATGCAACCTGCCCATCAACCGCCTCATTTGTGACATGCCCACCAGGTGGACCTCAACGTTGGTAATGCTGCAGTGGCTGCACACACAGCAGAGGGCCATCAATGAGTACCTGTGTGAGTATGGCACCAGGACAGGGTCAGGGGAGCTTGGCTTCTTTTCGCCACGCCGGTGGCTACTGATTAAGGATGCATGCACTGTCCTGTCACCCGTTGAGGAGGCCACAAGGATGGTGAGCAGTGGCAATGCATGCATCAGTGACACTGTCCCTCTTGTCTTCCTGTTAGAGCACACGCTTTGTGGAATTATGGACAGGGCACTTGAGACAGAACAGCGGGAGGAAGAGGAGGACTTCCTTACCTCTCAAGGCCCCCTTTATCCAGATAGCATTCCTGCAGGCCCGCCAAACACACAGGAAGAAGAGGAGGAGAATTGTGTCAGCATGGATGTAGAGGATAACACTCAGCAGCAGTCTTCAAGGGATGGTTTTCAGTCCCTAGAAACCCAAGGAGTTGTACGTGGCTGGGAGGAGGTAGTTACGGATCATGTGATCCTTAGTGACCCAGAGGACTCAGAATCGAATGCCTCTGCAAACTTACGCTGCATGGCCTCCCTGATTATGCAAAGCCTGCGAAAGGACCCTAGGATTCGTGGTATCCAGGCTGGATTCCTGACTGGCAACCCTTCTTGATCCACGTTACAAGGGTAAGGTTGCAGAACTCATCCTGCCTTCACAGAGGGAGCAGAGAATGAAACATCTTCAGGAGGCCTTGAAGAAAGGTTTGTGCAATGCATTTCCAGACCCTGGGAGGTTACAATTTCCTGGTGCTGGATATAATTTTTGATATAATTTTTTCAATGCAGGGCGCGTTCCTGCGCCCAACACTGTGAGGGGTTACGGTGTTGTGGCATAACCACCCAAGGCCCAATTTTTCAGCCCCTGTTCAACAGGGGCATGTAATTACAATTTTTGATTTAATATTTCACAGCAGGGCCTGTTCCTGCGCCCAACAAAAGTAACTGTGATGGCTTACAGTGTTGTGAGATCACCACCACCACCCAAGGCCCAATTTTTCTGCCCCTGTTTAACAGGGGCATGTAATTACAATTCTTGATATAATACTTCACAGCAGGGCCCCTTCCTGCACCCAACAAGAGTAACTGTGAGGGCTTACAGCGTTCTTGTACTACCAACACCTAAGGCCCAATGTTCTGCAGACTATATAGAGCAGACTGTATAGTATATATACTGCTGTTCATAGTATATAGTGCCTAGGGGTCCCCCACGCCATTTTTTAAAATATTTGGGTGCGGGGTTCCCCTTAATATCCATACCAGACCTGAAGGGCCTGGTATTGATTTTGGGGGTGACATCCATGCCATTTTTTTGTGGAATTTTTATCTATATTGCCAGGTTCCGACAATACATTACAGCCGCGAGCAGTTTTAAATGACATTTTTTCCTTTAGAAATGTAATTTTGCTGTGGCACTGTTATAAACATGGGAAAGATGTGCTACTTTACAGGCATACTAAGGACACCCCCCAGGCATGATATTTAAAGGAAGATGTATGGGTAAATCCGCGCGCAGGATACAAGTACGAAAAGAAATGGACTAAAACAATGAACTAAGGGTGAACTGCTGCCCCTACACATACGCTACCACTCAGGTGGAGTGTTCTGAAGTTAGATAGATAAGGGATATAGGTGTGGCGCTGTTCTAATTTGAAATAAGAAACATATTGTAGTAGACCAGTTGTGTTACACCCTCTGCAGTTTAAGGGAATTTGAAGTGGGTGTATGAGGGATTTAATCAGCACAGTACAAAAAATATATAAAAAAATATGAAAAGGTATGGAAACGAATCTTCAGCGAAAAGCAACAATATACATGCGTTACACCCTCTGCAGAGTGTGATACCTTGTGAGGTATTAGTTTGGGTAGGTTAACCCCTAATACAAGAGGAATTCGTATGTGAATGGGAGAGTGCAAAAATGGGTGAAGGAAAACAGCAATGATTAATCTTATTATTTATCAGTGCTACACCCTCTGCATATATTCAGTGCAGGTATTGTGGACTAGTATACATATGTGACCCTAAGTGAATAAATAATAAAATAAATGATTCTGCTGAAAGGTTATTTGTAATACAAAAAAATAACAAGCGCACCACCAATAGATATGTATTGTGATACAATGTATACAACAAATATATCCACGTGATTTACCACTATTTTCGTGAAGAAATATTTTAAACATTGTGATACATTTGTCAAAATAACTGGAATAACCTATTGTGCATAGTGTTTATATGTCACAAATAAAGAGCAACTAAGTTACTCCATATATTTGTAACCTAATACCAACATGTTTGAATGAAATTCTTTTTCAAAATTTATGAAACATTAATAAAAATTGCTATGTGCCTTTTACATCTAGTGTTTGTGTGAAATAAAAAGCAATTGTGTTGATCTATGTGCTCATGACTTATTATCAGCAATCTTGTTGCTCCCACTTCACACACCAATTAAGTTAATAATTATTCCTCTGCACAAAAAAATATATATAATAAAAAATGTAAAAAAAAATGAAAATAAACACCCTCGTGATATATCATAAACAATAAAGTCCATATGAGGATATCTTGTATTGTAGATCAACCATGAATCTTCTGCTTTGAAACAAACAGGTGATCTTCCCGCTATAGGTAAAGTAAAAATGCTCGCTTACCGAATCTGTTGGATCTCAGAATTTAGAGATCGTAAAGGCTTGTTGCATTCCTGTCTGAGAGAGACAGGAGGTCTCCAGGAGTCCAAGCTTGCAAGGGAGAACCCAAAGAGTGCAGGTGTGCACTGAAGTATCCAGAGAGTGCAGGCTGCAAGGTGAAAGCCAGAGACCTGAGTCTGAGGTTGCTGACAGTAGTCAGGAGAGCTCCATGTGGGAGCCTGAGCAGTGGTGTGTCTGCTGCTGAAAAGAGCCAGGCGGCTCGGTATTTTTGTTTGCAATGCTGCATGTGTAAGCCAGGAGGCTGAACATCCTTTTATTTGTTGCTGGTGGTAAAAACCCCCTGCGAGGGAAACCACTTTTGCTGGAATCTTGTTTGATTCTCTTTAATAAAAGTGGCCCAAAAAGCCCTGAAAAGGAATCATTTGTGTGGACTGTTCTCGCTAGCAGGTGCTACACTGAGCTAGACAACCCCCAAACCTCACAAGTGGTGTTCGAATGCGGGCAGACCTGGAGATCCCTGGAAAAAAGGTTCTGGATGTATGGAGGATCCAGGGAAGATAATTAATCTTCCCTCCCGCAGTTGTGGAAAATAACACCTGAACCCAAAGGAAGTCTCTGTTTGCTGTTTCATTGAGGAAAAGAGGACAACTTTCTGGATTGTTACCCAGGTGGTGATCACAGATGCTGGCAGACGAATGCAACAAGCCTTTAAGATCTCTAAATTCTGAGATCCAACAGATTCGGTAAGCGAGCATTTTTACTTTACCTATAGCGGGAAGATCACCTGTTTGTTTCAAAGCAGAAGATTCATGGTTGAACTACAATACAAGATATCCTCATATGGACTTTATTGTTTATGATATATCACGAGGGTGTTTATTTTCATTTTTTTTAACATTTTTTATTATATATATTTTTTTGTGCAGAGGAATAATTATTAACTTAAAGCGGAGTTCCACACAAAAATGGAAATTCCGCTTTTCGGAACCCTCCCCCCCTCCGGTGTCACATTTGGCACCTTTCAGGGGGGAGGGGGGTGCAGATACCTGTCAAAGACAGGTATTTGCACCCACTTCCGGCATAGACTCCCATGGGAGTCTATGCCTCTTCCCGTCCGCGCTGTCTGCTGGGAACACACAGCTCCCAGCAGAGAGCGGGGACCACTAGGGACGCGCAGCACGACTCGCGCATGCGCAGTGGGGAACCGGGAAATGAAGCCGCAACGCTTCACTTCCTGATTCCCTCACCTAGGATGGCGGCGGCAGCTGCCGAGAACCGAGCGGGTTCTCTGCGTCCCCTGCCGACATCGCTGGACCCCAGGACAGGTAAGTGGCCATGTATTAAAAGTCAGCAGCTGCAGTATTTGTAGCTGCTGGCTTTTAATATTTTTTTTTTTTGGCGGTGTGGGTGAACCCCCGCTTTAATTGGTGTGTGAAGTAGGAGCAACAAGATTGCTGATAATAAGTCATGAGCACATAGATCAACACAATTGCTTTTTATTTCACACAAACACTAGATGTAAAAGGCACATAGCAATTTTTATTAATGTTTCATAAATTTTGAAAAAGAATTTCATTCAAACATGTTGGTATTAGGTTACAAATATATGGAGTAACTTAGTTGCTCTTTATTTGTGACATATAAACACTATGCACAATAGGTTATTCCAGTTATTTTGACAAATGTATCACAATTTTTAAAATATTTCTTCACGAAAATTGGTAAATCACGTGGGTATATTTGTTGTATACATTGTATCACGATACATATCTATTGGTGGCACGCTTGTTATTTTTTTGTAATTCGTTTGGGTCCTTTTTTGTATTTTTGACTTACACGAGCAGCTGCACCGTTTAGATCTCTATATGGTTAGCGCAAAATATATTCTCTTAATACAATGAAAGGTTATTTGTATCCAGATACTAAAAATTCCAGAATCAACTCCAGAGGGATACCCAAAATAGTATCCTTGGACCACCTATGTCAATCTTTCTGGGATTTAATGGCCTTAGCCCCATACTCAGATTTCATGTATTATGTAGCTGTCTGACTGGGGTATGGACGACCCATTGCCCATGACCATTCAAATCACTTTTTTGGCGAACTCTGCATCCAGAGAACCCTGCGCTTTATTTTCGGAGCGGTTATGGTTTGCGCCTTTATCACCATAATCGACCCCCGCATTCTGATTATTATACACGGCCTGAGTGGGGCTGTTAGCGTACTACTCTTCACGTTTATGCTAATACAATCGCACACTGGAATTCCGACTATTATACACGGCCCGACCAGTCTCATTATATACAGCCTTCTAAACGTGTTCGTCCGACAACTACAAAAACACCATGGAATCCTCCGCTATTCAAAACAAAAACAATCTTATGGCTTCTATCTGTACCTAGATATTATAACAATAACTTGGATGCCTCCTGTTTGCTCTCTACCCAAAACTGTATTACAGTATAAAACTAAAAAGACAACTGGAATTAAATTTAAAACACTTTCAAACGCCAGTATTTTCCCATTGTCCTTCCAAGCACAAATCTCATTTGCCTGTGTCATAGGACCCCAAGCTCCCCCCACCAACTTCCTGTGGATACATAGAATGTTGAGAAGAACTTCCTGTTGCATGCCCAGCTCTAAAAACCCCTCAAACTGGTTTATTTACATATCAATGTACAGGAAAAGGGAGGGGGAGGGTGAACCTAGCTTCATGTACTGCAGGCTATACAATAAAAACCTCAGCTAAAGCGATAATAAAAAAAATTAAACACACACTGCTAAAAGTACAAAAACTCACAGTTAAAGCTAGTCTTGTTATCCATTGAAATTTAGTGCAAAGTAGAGACCCCACCCAAAACCGGAATCTAATACAAAGATCGCCACTCTTATACTAAATAGTTGATAAACAGTACAAACACAGCTCACCTACAATAGCTTACATTCACTTAAAAGAAAACAGATATGATGCCTAGAAACAAGATGGTGGCTCATGTCACATGGTTTCACACACAAAGCAATGGTGGCTGTACTTTCTCCTATAGGATGAACCACAGGTCCTCAAAATGTCCGACGACAGTAGCCACATGGCAGACAACAACAAAAAAAAAGAAAAAAGGCAGACGAAAGCCAGGCCACAACCACATGGTAGACTACAGCAAGATGGCCGACGAAAACCACAGCACAGTCACATGGTAACAACAACAAAAGGAAATGGCAGATGAAAGCCAGGCCACAACAAAATGGCGTATTTTTCCATCAAAACCAACATTTCTTCACTTAGCTACACAAACTTCTCCTCATAAAACTATACATTTAAGAGACGACATGAACACTTACAAACATTTAAGGAAACCGTGACAAACCAGGATTTCTCCCTACAAAAACTGAAACAATTGAGACATCAAAATGAACACTTAACCCTAAACAAACACTTTAGGCTATGTCAATTAGGGCCCATACTAAAATATAGGCATATTTGACTAAACAATATTGAGTGGTACAGTGGTGTAGTGGTTAGCACTCCTGCCCAGCAGCAAAAAGGGTCGCTGGCCCGAATCCCAACCATGACACCACCCACCTGGAACCCGCATGCTCTCCCTGTGCCTGCGTGGGTCTCCTTCGGGCACTCCGGTTTCCTCCCACACTCCAAAGACATGCTGGCAGGCCAAATGGCCTCCGTCCAAAATTGGCCCTAGTATGTGAATGCAAACCGGGGACCCCGGACTGCGGGCCCCCGAGGGCAGGGACCGATGCGAGCGTGCGATGCATGTGTGGAGCCCTGTGCAAACTGATGGCACTATATGGGTACCTTTAAACAAATATGAGCATCTCAATGAGACACAATGCACAGGGACAACCGCAGACACACACCCACATTCACTCAGGCTGAACTGGATGGACTGGTGTCTCCACCCAACCCCACCAACCATGCAATTATGTAATATATCCAAAAACGCCAAAGTTACATAAAAATTACATAAAACATGAAATAAAACGTCTTAAACAATACACTCTTGTCCCAAATACAACACAATATTTGACTCTGAGAGTTAGAAAGTCAACAGAACTCCCCCCATGCTATCATCTAGAAACCTGAGAACCACCACAGGGTGCAAACAGCTCCTATTGTGATGTCCCAACAATGCATGGGCACTTGGATATGCAACAGGCATTTCAACTTAAAACCAAACCCTTTAAAAATATTTTTACATTTATGGGGACATGTGTCTTGGTCCCATACAAAGGTAAGAAATCACAATTCATCCATTTCTATTTCTCATATACATCACAAACATATCACACAGCATACAATTACACAGCCTGCTCAGTCATACACAACTAGGGATGAGCTTCCAGTTCGAGTCAAACTCATGTTCGACTCAAACATCGGCTGTTCGCCAGTTCGCTGAACAGCGAACAATTTGGGGTGTTCGCGCCAAATTCGAAAGCCGCGGAACACCCTTTAAAAGTCTATGGGAGAAATCAAAAGTGGTAATTTTAAAGGCTTATATGCATGGTATTGTCATAAAAAGTGTTTGGGGACCTGGGTCCTGCCCCAGGGGACATGTATCAATGCAAAAAAAAGTTTTAAAAACGGCCGTTTTTTTCGGGAGCAATGATTTTAATAATGCTTAAAGTCAAAAAACAAAAGTGTAATATTCCTTTAAATTTCTTACCTGGGGGGTGTCTATAGTATGCCTGTAAAGGGGCGCATGTTTCCCGTGTTTAGAACAGTCTGACAGCAAAATGACATTTCAAAGGAAAAAAAGTAATTTAAAACTACTCAGGGCTATTAATGAATTGCCGGTCCGACAATACACATAAAACTTCATTGATAAAAACTGCATGGGATTTCCCCACAGGGGAACCCCGAACCAAAATTTAAAAAAAAAATGGCATGGGGGTCCCCCAAAATTCCATACCAGGCCCTTCAGGTCTGGTATGGATATTAAGGGGAACCCTGTGCCAAAATAAAAAAAAAAAAACGTAGGGGTCTCCCTCAAAATTCATACCAGACCCTGAAGGGTCTGGTATGGATTTTAAGGGAAACCGCGCCAAAATAAAAAAAAATTGGCGTGGGGTCCCCCCAAAAATCTATACCAGACCCTTATCCGAGCACGCAACCTGGCAGGCCGCAGGAAAAGAGGGGGGGACGAGAGAGCACCCCCCCTCCTGAACCGTACCAGGCCACATACCCTCAACATTGGGAGGGTGCTTTGGGGTAGCCCACCAAAGCACCTTGTTCCCATGTTGATGAGGACAAGGGCCTCATCCTCACAACCCTTGGCCGGTGGTTGTGGGGGTCTGCGGGCAGGGGGCTTATCGGAATCTGGAAGCCCCCTTTAACAAGGGGACCCCCAGATCCCGCCCCCCCTGTGTGAAATGGTAAGGGGGTACAAAAGTACCCCTACCATTTAAAAAAAAAACTGTCAAAAATGTTAAAAATGACAAGAGACAGTTTTTGACAATTCCTTTATTTAAAGTCTTCTTTTTTCCATATTCTATCTTCTTTCTTCTATCTTCCTGAAGGGTCTGGTATGAATTTTGAGGGGGACCACTACGTCATTTAAAAAAAAAAAAATTGGCGCGGGGTTCCCCTTAATATCCATACCAGACCTGAAAGGCCTGGTATGGAATTTAGCGCCCGCAAGTTTTTTTTTAAATTCTGGTTCGGGGTTCCCCTGTGGGGAAATCCCATGCAGTTTTTATGAACTTTTATGTGTATTGTCGGACCGGCAATTCATTAATAGCCGCGAGTAGTTTTAAATGACTTTTTTTCCTTTGAAATGTCATTTTGCTGTCAGACTGTTCTAAACACGGGAAACATGCGCCCCTTTACAGGCATACTATATACACCCCCCAGGTATGAAATTTAAAAGAATATTACACTTTTATTGTTTGACTTTAAGCATGATTAAAATCATTGCTCCTGAAAAAACGGCCAGTTTTAAAACTTTTTTTTGTATTGATACATGTCCCCTGGGGTAGGACCCAGGTCCCCAAACACTTTTTAGGACAATACCATGCAAATTAGCCTTTAAAATTAGCACTTTTGATTTTGAACGTTCGAGTCCCATAGACTTCAATGGGGTTCTAACATTCGTGCGAAGTTTTGGTCTGTTCGCAAGTTCTGGTGCGAACCGAACCGGGGGGTGTTCGGCTCATCCCTATACACAACATTCACTTTAGGTTTGTATTAAATGGGACCTATAGAGGATTTAAATATAGGTGCTTCCCCAATTAATAGACCTACTTACAATGACAAAAGTATACCCTACAATCAAAGTCCCGTCATTATAAAGGGAGCGACAAAAAAACATAAGGTTCTTTGCCTGGTAGATCTTACCTCATACAGTGGACAAAGAATCAAGGTCCTGAACACAGAACAACAAAAATGTTCAAAAAACTTGAAGTATGGTTGTCTTACCATTGGTCGGCCTTTGCTGGTCTGGTTCTGGAGGTCTCTTCCCCCTCGAGGTCCGCTGATTTAAGAAGATCTGTTGGCTTCCTTTCTGGCCCACCATTAATTTCAAGGAAAATCTAAGCTTCTCCCTATAAGCATATAATTTCTTTGCGCTTAAAAGCACAAAAAGCTCTCTTATATAATTCCCGGGAAAGCGCGCCTTTCTTTCTCTCCAAGTAACACAAACAGACGTTGGTGTCACCCCAAGCTCAGTATAAAATCCTAAGCAAAATAGCCAAGCTGCTTTTATTTATACTAAGTACATGAATAATAAAAGAAGGTAGTGGCTTTAGAATCAGCCAATCAGACATTTGTATTCATTCAAAAGAACCAATGACACACATGCATATAATCAAATAGAAATGCAGTAGTGACGTGTGCAGATGGTGGTGTGCAAAACCATGTGGCAAGCATATGGTTTTGAACACAACCGCGTGCACACTCCCACTGCTACCAGTGATGCGAACCATACTATACCATGGCCCAGTGGGCCATAATTTTGTATGGTTATGCTATGATTCCCAAAGTACGCAGACTTGCTTACTTAGGAGTTGAAATGCGGTCGCCATGGAGTGGCCAGTTCCTTGGAGAGGCATAAACAGACATTCTTAAAAGAGCAAACAGATCCGCCGTGTCCACGGGAAGGTTTCCGCATCCAATGGTCTTCCACCAGCGTCTGTATGTGCGAATGCCCTCACATGAGAGTATTGCAGCAAAACGGACACTGGGGGGCATCTGACAACATACGTTAATAAAATTTTCCACAACAGTAGCAATCCTTGGTAGCCCTGGACTTCACTTTTAGTGTTGTTAGAGACGTTATTTATTCATCATGTATGGGAGAGAAGGGATGCCCATAGCACAAATCCGTATTTATAATATATTTATTTGTTAAGATAAGAGATATACTCACATTTTGTACAAATTTTAAAAGCATGTAAACATGGGTGAATGAATGCCGTCAGAATCCTATTTTTCGTTTGACCGGAAGTGACGCAAAGACGTTCATAACCCCGCCCTATGCGTTTCATCATCAGACGTTAACAGGAGCGTCCATCTTGCTACACCTCCTGTCTTTATGTAGCATGCGGTGTTTCCAGTACATCTGCGCACAAATTTGTGATAGTGGCGGCCATTTTGGTTGAGATAATTGGAACCGAAGCCCGTAATGTTCAAATGGACATGATGTTGTATTATGAGAATGTCATAGACAACGTCTATGTATAAATTTGATGGCCGCAATTATTACAATGTTGAAGACCGAAAGTAAGTAGCTATGGTACACAGCTATGGACCAGAAATAAGATGAAATTTCCATTACCATCTTTACGGTTCCTGTGAATGTATATACATAAACAATAGTAATCCATGGTTGGTCAAAACTCCGATTTGTGTCCCCACATTATACTTTAAGGGTCACCGAATGCTACTATTCTGAACACATTATTCTGCTGGCATGCACACAACATTAACCATAAATGTAATTATATTATACACACAACATTAACCATAAATTTCATTGTATTCCATCATTTAAATCTATTTGAAGTAATTTAAATTAAGTTTAAAATTAAAAAAAGCACATGGTATCAGGTTAAAATAAAATAAAATGGAAAAAGTAAAGAATGAAAAATAAATATAAAATAATAGAATAATAGAATGAAAGAATAACAGAATAATAGAAAATAATAGAATCTATTACCGGGCGCTTAGCGGGAGACCCTGAAGGGGCCCGTACGTGGCTCCCGGTGTGACGCCAAGCTCTGGGGTAGGAGTCAGGGGAGAAGCGATCCAGCGGCCGAGACCGCCAAACTCATGTGGACTCCTGCCCCCCAGTACTGGTTCCCGGGGACCCATCGCCCAGTACCATTGCCAGCTGCCCCTGCAGCCACTCTTCACCCCCAGATGTCGCCTCCACCCCCAGCTGGGCCAGCAGTCTGTCTACCACTGACATGCTGCACCTCAGCCAAGCTAGCTCCTCCCGCTGCAACTGAACGCTGGGGAGGGGCCATCTCCTTTTTCACTGCCTGTGACCCCTCCTCCTCCAGCTCCCCCAATCAGATGAGCTCTCTTATTTCTCCACTCTGTACTCTGTTAACATTGTCATGTAAGCCCTGCGCAATTTTTTTTTTTTGCTCCGGGCTTCTCTTTCTTCTTGCCACTCTTTCATAAAGGCCAGATTTGTGGAGTGCACGACTAATCATTGTTCCATGGACAGATTCTTCCACCTGAGCTGTGGATCTCTGCAGCTCCTCCAGAGTTATCATGGGCCTCTTGGCTGCTTCTCTGATTAATGCTCTCCTTGCCCGGCCTGTCAGTTTAGGTGGACGGCCATGTATTGGTAGGTTTGCAGTTGTGCCATACTCTTTCTATTTTCGGATGATGGATTGAACAGTGCTCAGTGAGATGTTCAAAGCTTGGGATATTTTTTTTCTAACCTAACCCTGCTTTAAACTTCTCCACAACTTCGTCCCTGACCTGTCTGGTGTGCTCCTTGGCCTTCACGATGCTGTTTATTTACTAAGGTTCTCCAAAAAACCTCTGAGGACTTCACAGAACAGCAGTATTTATACTGAGATTAAATTACACACAGGTGGACTCTATTTACTAATTAGGTGACTTCTGAAGGCAATTGTGTCCACTAGATTTTAATTAGGGGTATCAGAGTAAATGGGGCTGAATACAAATGTATGACACACTTTTCACATATTTATTTGTAAAAAATGTTGAAAACCATTTATCATCTTACTTCCACTTCACAATTATGTGCTACTTTGTGTTGGTCTATCACATACAATCCCAATAAAATACAATTACGTTTTTGGTTGTAACATGACGAAATGTGGAAAATTTCAAGGGGTATGAATACTTTTTCAGGGCACTATAAGTGCCCTGTATTGAAGTGGTTAATAGAGTTTGTGCCCTGAATATAAATAAAACTCCAAACTAGCGTCAAAAATAATAAAGCAGTTTCCATGAGATCAGAGATATAGCTTAAATACCAGCTTATAATAATAATAATAATAATAATAATAGCTTAAAGCATCAAAAGCAGCACTTAACCCCCTCTATCCCCAGTGTCAAATAGAGTAGGGCATAGCTGGTATCTAAGGATAGAGGGGTGGGTGAGTGTCTTTTTTAAGCTTTATACCAAGTTAGGACCACGTACAAATGACCCTTATTTTTGGAAACTGGGTCCACATCACATTAGTTCAGTTATTTTAATGTGATGTTGTAGTTCAAATTCTACAATAATATGGGTGAAAGAGTGCATGGCTGGTACAGGGGGGGGGCGAAAGGGTCACTTGCCCTGGGCGGTGGCTTAATCTGAGGGGTGGGGGTGCACTGGGAGCTTCGGTAGGTGCTCCTACCTCACTGACAGGAGTGATTGTGCTGTATATTTACCTATTTACCGCATATCTACTGATTCCCAGACTCCTCCTCTCATCCACCTCTGCCTTATCTCTGCTATTTACTGCAGCTATTAATCACTCTATGCTCCAGCAAGCCACACTCCCGCCCTCACCTTGCTTTCCTTCCTGGGACACTTCACCTTTTTCCCCTGTTAAGCCGCGTACACACAATCGGATTTTCCGACTGGAATTGTGTGATGACAGGCTGTTGGTGGACCGTTTGTACGCTCCCCCGGACAAATGCTGGATGGCAGGCTTTAAAAGTTTCCGCGAACAAATGTTTGTTGTCAGATTTTCCGAACGTGTGTACACAAGTCTGTCGGACAAAAGTCCAAAGTACAAACATGGATGCTTGGAAGCAAGGACGAGCTGCAAGCGGTCGGTCTTGTAAACTAGCATTCATAATGGATAATTAACATTCGTGACGTGGCAAATTATGAAATCTCGAAATGCAGCGCACATTCTCTTCTTCTTTATTTACTGGGATAAGAATGAAGCTGCTTTGCTGGTGATACTGATGGAGTTATGGCAAACAAATTATAAAAGGCTTTTATTTTCTAGTGATATCAAGAGTAATATTATTATGGTTTTTTTTTTTGTTTTGTTTTTTTGAACAAGTTACCACAACGCCATTATCCCGTAGTTTTTAAGATCAAAGATACAACTATGTTGGTGTTCCTTGTCAATTTTACATTGTACTTTTTAAAATGTAACTGCCCACTCCTAAACTGTCATTTGAAGGAAAACACATAGCCAAGTATTATTCTACACATTTTTTAATTGTGCATTAAAAAAAGAAAACAAATAAAATTAGACATGCTATCTGCCAATAGAAATGAACCAAAAAGTGCATTCTATGCATCCAAACAAATAGAAAATATACCAAATCAAATCATTATTCAACCAAAAAATAAAATAAAAGACTCAGGCATGTTTCCTGCTTCCTAATATAGGGGTCAACAATGCCAAGAGTTGGTGAAAGCAGGGGTCGGTCATCTGGCGATAATTCCGAAAATCATCTGGATTATTCTCCTGGAGCTCCCGCAGCAAAGGCATATGACATAATTGGTCATGATTAATAAAGCAACCAATTTTTGGTCCAAGAAATCCTCCTCCTCCTGTTCCTGGACTGGACTTGGGTCAAAGCAAAAACTCCAAGGCCAATAATAAATAACACGTTATCTCCTCCAATTCCGCATGTCTGGTTGACGAACAGCCGTTCAGAAACCGAAAAGTGTGAAATGAAAAGCGCGAATCAACACTCACCAAACTTCTACTAACATGAAATTAGCAGAAGGAGCCTAAAGGGTGGTGCTAAAGAGCTGAAAAACAACGTAGTACGTCACTACGTTCGTGTTTGTTGGCCAACAATTCCTTGCCGTTTATATGTAAGACAAGTTCCTGGCCAATGCTCTTCGGACAAAAGTCCGAGGCTTTGTCTGTGGAAAATCCAATCGTGTGTACGAGGTTTTAGGCTGGCCATACACTATACAATTTTCTTGTTCAGTTTTCTTTAGATTTACATTCCACTTTGTATTGCAAGGGCCTGCCTGACTGCATACACATTGAAAGTGTTTAGGTTTGACCTCATATTATATGGTTTTGGTAAATCTAAAGGAACATTGAATAAGAACATTGTATAATGTATGTCCAGCCTTATGCTGGCCATACACTATACAGAAAATCGTCCGAACCCATTTTTGAAAAACGAACGTTCGACCGTGACCGCAAACGATCGTGCCATCATATATTGACCGATAAATTGTTCAGTGGACATGAATAAATATTTTTCTGTTCGTTTTTATACATATACCTAGTGCAGACAGTTCGGACGGGAAACACATTAACCTTGCAATTTATCGTACGTTCGGCAGAAATTTTCCAAACTTCCCTTTCGTTTTTTTCCCACAAAAACGTCACAAACGATTATCGATTTGTGCCCATTAACTTGCCGAAAAACGAACGAAGTGTCTATACAAACGATTTTTCGGCCGATTTTTCGTATAGTGTATGGCCAGCATTACTCTCACTATGGTCTTGCTCATCTCCGCTCCACCCCATCTACACCTCTCTCTCTACCTTTCCTGCTAGATCATCATAGTAAGTCCTCTTATCTGCTGTCCCTCTACAAATCTTCACTACACATACCCTGCAGCCTCTGGTCTCAGCTCACCATTCTACAAACAGATCTTACACCCTATCCATCCCAGTTTGCTTTTAGCTCTTGTAATTGTCCTGTGTCCATCATGCAGCCTAGCACATTCTCTGCACAGCACTCCATCACTTTGCTCTTTATTAGCACATACTCTTACAACCCCAACCTCCTCACTGATTCACTCTTTTTTTTCTCCCCCCCCTTCACATTGGAGTGATTTGTAATGCGATTTGACAAGTCACATCCTATTGCTGGCAATGGTAGTGTTCAAATTGATGCAACGCTGACTTTGCAGTGCTGCATCAGCTTGAAAAAGTAGTACGCCTGAAGTCGCACTGAGATGCGGCTTTGAAATCGTGTGATTTCAGATGACGTCGTACGATTTCAAAGCCACAGTAAATTTGAATGGGGGCTAAAGGCGGGTTCACACTGGTGCGCTGTGGTTTGGCCACAGCGCGATTGTATGTGCAGTTTACCTCGTTTTTAGGTGCGCGCCCATTAAATTCTTTTAAACTGTTTTCATGACAGCAAATCACAGTCTTGCATACTGCATGCTGTCACAGCACCATGTGGCTTGGTGCAGGACATTTTTAGAAAAGGGTCATGGACTTCTTTTTCACATTCCAGATTTCCTCAGTGATACCACCGACCACTACCCTATATGCACCCATTACTCTCAGGTTGCTGCAGTGTAACACTGTAAGTACGATTATATATGTAGTACTATGTCACAAACATTACAGACCTTACACCAATATTAGTCTGATGGAAAGGGGGAGGGCGTAGTTTGCCATCTTTGCCCTGGGCGCTGGATGACCTTGTCCCAGCACTGTTAAAGTAAGTCTAAAGGAAGTGGTTTTGTAATTATCTATCAGGTGTGCACCTGCAGAGCACTAATGAGGAAATCTTCTGGCCTGCATCCCTTTAGACCTGTTCCTATTGAAAGTATCTCAACAAAAATGACATTTTTGTTGCAGGGGATGCCTGAAATCTGATTTGCATCTTAGTATAGACTTCTGGGAAAAATGGTGGGCCAATCACACAAGCAGGAAATTATGTATCGGGGGGTGGTCAGTACACACTTTGTGTACGGAACAACTCCAGGTAGCCATATTGCAATGCATTTACAGCAAATTACTGCAGATTGAAAAGGAAAGGTAATTTTTAATAACGTGCAATTACAATATGACTTGTGTCACAACTGTATATGTAGCACGGCCTCCTAAGGGGCTACTTGGATTTACCTGCTCATCTGCACTGCCATGACCTGATGAACATTCCAACCCACCTGACACTCTGGGTTCAGACATCTTTGCACTACCTTAAAGCAATAAGTCTGACAACTCAAAGAAGATATTGTCACAAAGAGGTAATAGATCTGTTGAATTTTGGGCAACAGTGCCAACTCAGCAAAGGAATTCCTCCCAATAACACAAGTCAAGATATTTACAGGTAAACAGTCTATTATACACACATGTACAGTGGATTACTGCTTGCACCTGAAAGGATAAACTAAGTTAAATGGTTATCCTGACAAACTTCTAAAGGGGAATCCTCGGCCAGCCTATAAACCTTTAACCCTAATGAGAGGTCAGACTTAATGGCAATGGTTTAAGGACCCTTGTAGCAAAAAATGACAGCAATGTCCCAGTTGTAGATCTGATAGTCTTCACCGGCATGTAGGAGCTCATTAATTGTATCCAATAAGGTGTAATAGCAAGCAATAAGATTTATTGATGAATGGTAGAAGCTAAAGGTGTCTATGCACAGTGTTCAAGATAGGTTCAGTAAAGCATTCCCAAGGTAAAGATGTCTGTGCAAAGTGTCCTAGTGAAACCATGAGAAAAGGATTTGTAAAGGTGGGAGACTGCCCTCTCACCAACAACCAGGCCGACTCAATGCCCTTCAGACAGCAGCCACTGTAGCGACATGCGTCCAGCGGTTCTGATGTTTTGATCTCCCAATGCGACGCTTAGAACACAGGTTGGCAAGTGACCGAAGTGATGCTGGATGGATGTCTGATGAACAGCAAGCAGTGCTAGGCCCATTTCATCCAGGTTGGAATGTCGTACACTGCGTGGTAGGCCGCAACCTCTCTCTGCATGCAAGCAGAGGTCCCCCCAGGAGGAAGAGAACGCTGGGCAGGGCTTTGGCTTCTTATATAGTTCCTCCCAGCAATCTCTCTGATGGTAGCAAAGATCCCTGGGATATATAGTTCAGGTACAGGGTTATGCAAAGCAATTATCAATCTGTGGAACTACTCATCCCACAATCCCTTTAGCTTGGGTCACAAACATGATGTCAGTTGACAACACTAGGCACTAGAGGAACATGCGTTGCATAGAAATACTGGAGGAACACTGTACTTTATAATTGTAGTCTACGTTGTTACATCCTTCCCCCACTTGAAAGTCTTTGGTCCCTAAAGACAGATCACAACCTGTGGGATCACTTTACTGTATCATAAAACTGAATACTTAATCATCTGATAAACTGGAAGTTGTAACAGCTAACAACTGACCCAAGAAAGGATATTCTAACAGCAAATTATATACATCCTCAGGCAAAGTCATATTCATTTTGTGACAAACCATTAACAAGTTACTGGCCCACCCCCCAGTAGTGTCAGGAAGTGGATCAAGGTCATCCTTTACTAAAGGTTCGATAAAGGAGGCAAGTGCTTGACTGAAACGTTGAGCAGTAGGTATAAGTTCATCAGAATTTTCTCCAAGTGCATCATATGTCAGTCTTTTTGGAGGGTAAATCCTCTGTCTCAACCTGGAGTAGATGTTTTCCAGTGGCTCTGGTCCCTGTTCTGTTCCCCAGAAACTGCATCCAGATTCAGGTTCAAGTTCTAACTTCTGGCTCTGGTTCTGGTTCAGGGACCGTCTCTCTCTCTGCATGGTTAGTAGGAGGAATGGGAGCATCCATTACACTCGACACTTCATTGGGTTCCATCTTGACCTCCTCATCTCCCCTCGGTGGGTGTGGATCTAATGTTTAAATTTCAGGCAAAGGGAGACATGTCCTCCTCCTAAAGGGTGTTCTTTGACGGTCTTCTTGCTCAGTACCAGGGACAATGGAATCATCTTCTGAAGGAGAAACCCACAACCAATCAAGGGTTAATTCTTCATTGCCACTCTCCGCTTCAGGGAGTGTGGGGGGGGCAAGTTTTCCAGGCCCTATGCCTCAGCATCGGGAACTGACTGGTCTTCCCTTCAGGCCGAATCTGGTACACAGGGAGCCCAGGTATTTGTTTACAGACAATGTAGGGTTGGGAACGCCATCAATCAGCCAGCTTATGCTTCCCTGGCACCCCTAGATTGCGCAACAACACGCGATCTCCAGGTTGTAAATCCTGAGCCCTCACTCTGAGATCAAAGTATTTCTTGTTCTTTTGTTCTCTGATGGTAGAGGCCTCCTTGGCTTTTTCTTAAGCCACTTTTAGATTCTTCTGAAGTCTGTCAATATACCCCCTATAAGAAGCTTGGGAGGTGTGATCTAGTGATGTTCCAAAAGCCAGATCCACAGGTAAACGAGCTTCTCTCCCGAACATTCGCCTGTATTGGGAGTACCCAGTAGAATCATTTGAGGTGCTATTATAAGCATGAACTACTGCAGTGCAATGCTGTTTCTTCTTTAATAGGAGAGTCCCCAACATGTTCAGCAGGGTACGTTTGAAACGCTCAGGTTGTGGATCCGCTTGAGGATGGTAAGGATTAGTCCTGGATTTCTTTATGCTTAAGAGTTCACATAATCTTCTGATCAGCTTGCTTTCAAAGACCTTGATCCGAATTCAGGCGCTGAGGCAACCTGTAATGAACAAAGAACTTCTCCACTAGAGTATTTGCCACTGTACTAGCTTGTTAATTCCTAGTGGGAAAAGCTTAAGCATATAGGGTGAAATGATCTGTCACAACCAGGACATTACTTCATCCACTCAGGTCAGGTTCTAGACACAAGAAATAAATGCGCACAAACTCCATGGGTCCCTGACTTTGAAGATGGCCCATTGGGGCTGCCCTGCCTGGTAAGGTCTATCTCTGAATGCATCTAATGCAAGAGCAACAGTAGCTTTCCACCTCCGTTCTCATGGACGGCCAGTAAAACCGATCCCTGACCAGCTTGAAGGTTCTATCTGGGCCTAAGTGACCATGATCATCATGAAGAGCAGTCAACACAGTTAGACGATGTTTCTCCAGGAGGAACAGTTGACTCACACCTTCTGCTTCCTCAGAGGGACCTCTTCGATATAGGACCCCATCTTCCAACTTCATTCATTCCCACTCTCTATGGATTACTTTGGCCCCCTTGATGGGGCTATTCACCAGTATCTGAGGGTCTTGGGCGGATAGCGATTTCCAGATCAGACTGCCCACTGGATCTTTCAGTTGATCCCGTCTCATATACTTTTTTGTCAGATGAGGAAATTCTTGGCTGGGTACTTGGGTCAAATCACAGTAATACTTCGGTACTCCCGCGGGGGTGACTATGGCTTCCTCCTATGGCTCTCTGTGTTTGTACTCTACTCCTTGACACACGGCCTGTAATCCTTCAATCCTTCTTCTGCGTTCCTGTTGAAGACTTGCTCGGCTGACGTCCCTTCTGGCTCCTGATCCTGCTTGCTGCACTACTACATTGATCTCTGGCTCTCTGACATTGGCATTGGCTGACTACCCGATCTGGTTACTGAACTCTGGCTATGTAGTGACTACGCTTACTCTGTCTACCTTTTTATTATTATTAAACAAGTGTGATTAACTGTACTTCTGTCTCGGTCTGATTCATGGTTTCTGACAGGACTTTTGGGAAAGAGCATCAGCGCCTCTGTTTCCCACATCTGGTCGGTATTTCAAGCTGAACTGAAACTCAGACAGAGCTGCCAGCCACCGATGCCCAGTGGCGTCCAACTTTGAAATGGACAGTAGGTAAGTCAATGGGTTGTTGTCAGTCTTCACCACAAAGGTAGCCCCGTACAGATAGTCGCGTAGCTTATCTACCACAGCCTACTTGAGGACCAAGAACTCCAATTTATGCACAGGATAGTTCTTCTCGGGGGGGTGAGGCTGGGACTCACATAGGCCACTGGACGGAGTTTCCCTCCGACTCTTGGTACAATACCCCTCCAAGGCCATCTCTGCTGGCATCCACGTGTAATTAATACGGTTTCGATGGATCAACATAGACCAACACTGGTGCTTAAACCAGGCTCTCCTTCAGCCGTTCAAAAGACTTTTCACACTTCGCTGCCCATTGTTCCTGGATGGACTCACGAGACTTCCTGGGGCCTTCCCTCTGGGTTTTCTGCTGGTCCCCCTTCATTTGCTTCTGTAACAGCTCGTTCAACAGCAGGACAATCTGTGAGAAGTTCTTCACAAATCTTCGATACTATGAGCAGAAACCCAAGAATGACCTCAACTTTGTGACGATATTTGGGCGTGGCCAGGAAGTGACAGCCTCCAACTTTTGAAGGTCAGTTGCTATTCCCTCAGCTGACACCACATGCCTGTCAGAAACCATGAACCAGACCAAGACAGAAGTACAGTAAAATCACACTTGTTTATTAATAAAAATAAAGGTAAATAGAGTAAGCGTAGTCAAACATAGCCAGAGTCCAGTAACTGGATTGGGTAGTCAGCCAAGCCAGAGTTCAGTAACCAGATCAGGTAATCAGCCAGGCCAGAAGTCAGGGATCCAAGCAGAGGAACAGCAAGCAGGATAAGGAGCAGAAGGGATGTCAGCAAAGCCAGTCTTTAAATAGGAACGCAGAAGATGGTTTCTTGTGATGTGACCAAGGCGAAGGCATGAATGAAGTGAGCTGGGGATCTTTAAGTAGGCAGGACTGATGAGCAGATCCACAACAGCTGGTTAACTGTGGAGAGAGATGAGAGCTGGCAATTAGCTGACAGCTGAGCGGCCAGCTCAGAGAAGGAAGGGCTGAGTCAGCCCTGACAATGCCCTAGGTATGTGACTGAGGTCTGGTAGAACTGGCAATTCTCTAAAGACAGCTTCAACCCCTCGGCATGTAGTCACTGGAAAACTTGCTCCAACTGAGTTTCATGCTCCTCCAACGTTCTGCCGAACACAATGATATCATTGAGATAAACTAGCACTTCTAACAAGTTCATATCACCCACAGTGTTCTCTATCAGTCTCTGGAAAGTAGCAGGGGCCCCTGTTAACCCCTGTGGCATTCGGTCAAGCTCGAAAAACCCTAGAGGGCTGATGAAGGCCATCTTTTCTCTGTCATCTGGATGCATGGGGATATGGTAATAGCCACTCTTTAAATCGAGTACACTGAACCATTTGGCCCCTGATAAGCATTGTAGGGCTTCTTCAATGTGAGGGGTTGTGTACTGATCTGGGATAGTACTCCGGTTCAAGGTTCGGTAGTCGATGCACATCCAAAGGGACTCATTCTTCCTCACTACCACGATCGGGGAGGCATAAGGGCTCCTGGACTCCTTAATGACCCCTGATCTCTTCAATTTAGCCAGCTGCTTTTGAAGATCCTATAGATCACACAAGGGGATTTCCCTGGCCCTTTCTCGAAAAGGCTTATCTTCGGTCAGTCATATTCGATGTTGAGCACTCCTGGCATAGCCCACATCAAAGTCATTCTTGGAGAACATTTTCTCCCATCGAGCTATTTGAGTTTTGATCTTCTCTTCCCAGACAGAGGGTAGATTTGGGCAGCGGACAGTGGTTCTTCTTCCATCTCTCTTCCGAACCACCTCATCTCAAGACACTGGGGTGGCAGCACTCACTTTTCTGATCACCATACGGGGCTTTAAGCTGATTTGGTGACTAGTGATGTTCCTCACGCTGACAGGAATTCATCCCCCGTTTCTCAGTAAGGCCCAAGTGGGTACGATCTTCGGGACCAGTTCAATGCCAGCCTCCTCCTCTGCTGGATCAGCTTCCACCACCACGTAAGGGCCTGGCTGGTCCCATGACAGCTTGACCGTGGCCTTCAGACAGGCCCTCTCCCAAGGCTACAACACCTTCTCATGGGTATCCAATCGCCACAATCTTCCCACTCCTTCAGCATGTGCCTTCTTCTCTTGTAATACTCACTGGAATGCCTGCCTCAGCTGAGGATGAATCTTCCCTACTGGAGCGCCCTCCAAGGCCAGAGGAGTGAGTAGTCTCCTCACAAGGTTGGTGTTGGTGCCTATCAATAAGGGATTTCGCCCCTGACCCAGGAGGTCAGGGACAGACAACAGAAAGCGTATCAAAAGTCTCTCATTTTCCTGCCATGGCAGGATCAAAGGTTATCTTGATGGGTATGTATCCGTCGAATGGGCACTTCTGGGTCTCTATGCCCCAAATCTCTAACTCTTCGAGCTTGCACAAAGGGATAGGCTTCAAGTACTTGTGGTAAAAGTCTATATATAGCTGTGTTACCTGAGCTCCAGTATCCAGTAGGGCCTGTGTATAGATGCCCGCTACTTGTAACGAGACTATGGAGGAGGGCCCCACTAAGTTCTTTGGTAGGTTTCTCACAGATGGCTCTGTAGTTTGTGTCCTAACCAACCTCTTATGAGGCAGTGGAGTTGGTCTAACTATTTGTTCAGTAAGGTGTGCATTGATTTCCTACCTCTGTCTTCCCTTCTCTGAGGATTTTGTTTCTTTCACTCGTTTAGGTAAAGAAGGGGTAGAGGTAACAGGTGACTTGTGTCCCCTTTTTTTCTTGTCTTTTTTTTTGGCTTTGGAGCCAGTTTCCCCTCGGGACTCTCAATGAGCTCCTTCACCGAGGTCCCCTGAAGTTTCCCGCCGGCTTTGGGAAAAGTAGTTTTTGTAATGCTCTTAGAACTTCCGTGAGTAGGGATGAGCCGAACACCCCCTGGTTCGGTTCGCACCAGAACCTGCGAACGGACTGAAAATTCGCACGAGCGTTAGAACCCCATTTACATCTATGGGACTCGAACGGTCAAAATTAAAAGTGCTAATTTTAAAGGCTAATTTGCATGGTATTGTCCTAAAAAGGGTTTGGGGACCTGGGTCCTGCCCCAGGGGACATATATCAATGCAAAAAAATTTTTTTTAAAAACGTCCGTTTTTCAGGAGCAGTGATTTTAATGATGCTTAAAGTAAAAAAAAAAAGTGAAATATTCCTTTAAATATCGTACCTGGGGGGTGTCTATAGTATGCCAGTCCCTGTACAAAATGACATTTTTAAAGGAATAAAAGTCATTTAAAACTGCTTGTGGCTTTAATGTAATGTCGGGTCCTGGCAATATGAATGAAAATCAGTGAGACAAACGGCATGGGTACCCCCCAGTCCATTACCAGGCCCTTTGGGTCTTGTATGGATATTAAGGGGAACCCTGCACCCAAATTAAAAAAGGAAAGGTGTGGGGCCCCAAGGCCCTATATACTCTGAACAGCAGTATAGAGGGGGTGCAAACAAGACAGGGACTGTAGGTTTGTTGTTAAGTAGAATCTGTTTGTAATTTTGAACTGGTACATTTTTAACGTGTTTAGCTCCAGCAAAAAAATATATTTTAAGCTTTTTGGAAAACATAAGGGAAGGGTTATCACCCCTGTGACATTTGTTTTGCTGTCTGTGGTCCTCTTCAGAAGATTTCACCTCACTTTTTGTCCCAATGACAAATGTTTTTTGAAAATTTGAGGTTTTTAGTGAAACAAGGATTGGTGATAAAGCATCAGTGGAAAGGAGAAACGTTTTTCCCATTTTAACTCTTACAGGAGAAAATTTCCCTTCCTAGGGGTAGATTTCTTCTCACTTCTTGTTGTCTCCTTCTGTTTGCAAGTAGGAGTCATTTGTAAGTTGGATGTTTGAAAGTAGGGGCCTGCCTTATATACTCAGCAGAAATTTGGGCCTTAGGTGTTGGTGTTGCCACAACACTGTAAGCCCTCACAGGGCTCTGCTGTGAAATATTAGATCAAGAATTGTAATTACATGCCCCTGTTGAACAGGGGCAGAAAAATTGGGCCTTTGGTGATGGTGGTGCTGGTGCCACAACACTGTAAGTCCTCACAGTTACTCTTGGTGGGTGCAGAAATGGGCCCTGCTGGGAAATATTAGATCAAGAATTCTAATTACATGTCCCTGTTGAACATGGGCAGAAAAATTGGGCCTTAGGCACTGGTGCTGGTGCCACAACACTGCAACCCCTCACAGATACTCCAGTTGGAGCGCAGGAACGAGCCCTGCTGCAAAGAATTGCATCAAAAATTGTAATTACATGCTGAAAAATTGGGCCTTAGGCACTGGTGCTGGTGCCACAACACTGCAACCCCTCACAGATACTCTAGTTGGAGCGCAGGAACTAGCCCTGCTGCAAAGAATGGCAATAAAAATTGTAATTACACGCCCCTGTTAAACAGGGGCTGAAAAATTGGGCCTTAGGCACTGGTGCCACAACACTGCAACCCCTCACAGATACTCTAGTTGGAGCGCAGGAACTAGCCCTGCTGCAAAGAATTGCATCAAAAATTGTAATTACAGGGCCCTGTTAAACAGGGGCTGAAAAAATTGGGCCTTAGGCACTGGTGGCGGCGCCCAGAACCAAAAATGTTCTTACAAGCTATCAGCATGATCATTGAGGAGGAAGAGGATAATTACTCAGCATAACAGGATAGTCACTCGGCATAGGCAGTCTTTTGAAGGGATCTGAGATTTCCAAAAAAATTATTCGGTTACATCAGCATTAGGTGCTTGGTAGCCGGTGGTGATCCAAGACTGATTCATTTTTATGAAGGTCAGTCGATCGACCGAGTCGGTGGACAGACGCACCCTGTGATCGGTTACAAAGCCTCCAGCAGCACTGAATGTGCATTCCGAAAGAACGCTGGATGCAGGACAGGCCAGTAGCTCAATTGCATACTGTGCAAGCTCTGGCCAGTGATCCATCCTCAAGACCCAGTAACCCAAAGGATTTTCGATGGGAAAGGTGTCCAAGTCAGATCTTGCCCCTAGGTATTCCTGCACCATGTAAAACAGACGCTGGCGATGTTTGCTGGAACAGATCATACCTTGGGGCTGCGGACTAAAAAATTGTCTGAACGCATCGGTCAGATGGCCACCTTCTCCACCGCTCCTTCTTTGACTGACCAAAGCCTCAGCAACACGTTGTCCAGGAACAGGAGTTTGTAACCTCCCAGTCTCTGGGAATGCATTGCACAGACCTTTCTGCAAGGCCTCCCGAAGATGTTTCATCCTCTGCTCCCGAGGATCCTTCTGCAGGCTTTGCAGGATCAGGGAGGCCATGCAGCGTAGGTTTGCTGAGGCATTCGGTCCGGAGTCCTCTTGGTCACTAAGGACGACATGATCCGCAGCCACCTCCTCCCAGCCATGTACAAGTCCATGGGTTTCTTGGGACTGTAAATGATCCCTTAAAGACTGCTGCTGATGCTGAGTGCCAGGCTCCACCTCCATGCTGACACAATCCTCCTCCTCCTCCTCTTCCTGTGTGATCGGCGGGCACACAGGAACACTGTCTGAATAAAGGGGGCCTTGAGAGCTAAGGAAGTCCTCCTCTTTCTGCCTCTGTTCTGCCTCAAGTGCCCTGTCCATTATTCCATGCAGCATGTGGTCGAACAGGTGGACAAGGGGGACAGTGTCACTGATGCATGCACTGTCACTGCTCACCATCCTCATGGCCTCCTCAAATGGTGACAGGACAGTGCATGCATCCCTGATCATGGCCCACTGGCGTGGGGAAAAAAACCCAAGCTCCCCTGACCCTATCCTGGTGCCATAGTCACACAGGTAGTCATTGATGGCCCTCTGCTGCATGTGCAGCTGCTGCAGCATGGCCAATGTTGAGATCCACCTGGTGGGCATGTCACAGATTAGGCAGTTCTTGGGCAGGTTAAATTCCTTTTGGAGGTCTGCCAGCCGAGCACTGGCATTATATGACCGGCGGAAATGCACACAGACTTTCCTGGCCTGCCTCAGGACATATTGTAAGCCCGGGTACCTGCCCAAGAACCGCTGCACCACCAAGTTAAGGACATGAGCCAAGACTTTCCTGGCCTGCCTCAGGACATATTGTAAGCCCGGGTACCTGCCCAAGAACCGCTGCACCACCAAGTTAAGGACATGAGCCAAACAGGGCACATGGGTCATTTGCCCCTGTCGGAGGGCGGAGAGGAGGTTGGTGCCATTGTCGCAAACCACCATTCCTGCCTTAAGTTGGCGTGGCATCAACCACCTCTGAACCTGCCCCTGCAGAGCTGACAGAACCTCTGCCCCAGTGTGGCTCCTGTCCCCAAGCACACCAGCTCAAGCACCGCATGGCATCTTTTGGCCTGCGTACTTACGTAGCCCCTTGAACACCTACGGAGCACCACTGGTTTCCGAGAGCAAAGCACAGGAAGAGGCCATGGAGGAAGAAGAAGAGGTGTGTCAGAATCACCAGTAGTGGCATTTTGGAGGCGTGGTGGCGAAACAACCTCCAACACTACTGCACCTTGTCCTGCATCCTTCCCAGCTGCCAGCAGAGTCACCCAATGCGCCGTGAAACTTAGGTAAGGTCCATGCCTGCTGGACCATGAGTCAGCGGTAATATGCACCTTACCGCTGACCGCCCTGTCCAGCGAGGCCAAGACATTGCCTTCCACATGCCGGTAGAGAGCCGGAATCGCCTTCCATGAGAAAAAGTGGCGTTTGGGAACCTGCCACTGAGGAACCGCACATTCCACAAACTCATGGAAGGGGGCAGATTCTACCAACTGAAAAGGTAGCAGTTGAACTGCTAGAAATTTTGCCAAGCTAGAATTGAACCGCTGGGCATGTGGATGGCTGGGAGCGAACTTCTTTCTGTGGTGCAGCAGCTGGGGCAGGGAAATTTGCCTGGTACAATCTGACTTCGGTGTACCAATAGCAGATTGCCAACAAGTACTTGGCTGTGACACACCTAATTCTACACCTTCATTCCTCTCAGTGCAGGTCTCAGAGAGGACTGAAGGTATAGTGGGGTTGGAGATCCCAGCTGATGAGGAGCAAGGAGAGGTCCTCTTTGTTCTTTAGTGCAGGGGCGGATCCAGGGGGGGGCAACGGGGCAATTGCCCCCTCTGAGAATGAGGGTGACAGTGCGGGCGGCTCTGAGAGTGACAGTGTGGGCGGCTCTGAGGATGACAGTGCGGGCGGCTCTGAAGATGACAGTGCGGGCGGCTCCGAAGATGACAGTGCGGGCGGTTCAGAGGATGACAGTGCGGGCAGCTCTGAGGATGACAGTGTGGGCGGCTCTGAGGAAGACAGGGCGGGCGGCTCTGAGGAAGACAGTGCGGGCGGCTCTGAGGATGACAGTGCGGGCGGCTCTGAGGATGACAGTGCGGGTGGCACCACGGGTGACAGTGCGGGCTACTCGGTCTGTGAGTGGGCAGGTGAGGGAGAAGGGGTAGCTGGGCAGCTCCGTGTGTGACTGAGCGGGCTGCTGGCCAATCAGGGAAAGGGCGGGCAGGGGAGCAGAGAGATGACATCTCTCACCACCCTGCGCCTGCCCTGCATCCCTGCAGTTCCACCCTCACTGTGAAGGCAGCTGTGGGCAGCAGAGAGATTACATCATCTCTCTGCTGCCTGACTCTGGGACATAGCAAGAGATCACCTTATCAGGAAAGTGACATGGCAGGTGACAATCCGCATCTGGTGACAGGCGACGTGGCAAGTGACAATTCGAAATGTGTGGCAGGTGACGTGGCAAGTGACAATTCACAATGTGTGGCAGGTGACGTGGCAAGTGACAATTCGCAACGTGTGGCAGGTGACGTGGCAAGTGACAATTCACAACATGTGGCAGGTGACGTGACAATTCGCAACGTGTGGCAGGTGACGTGGCAAGTGACAATTCACAACGTGTGGCAGGTAACGTGGCAAGTGACAATTCACAACGTGTGGCAGGTGACGTGGCAAGTGACAATCCACAACTGGTGACAGGTGACGTGGCAAGTGACAATCCGCATTTGGTGGCAAGTGACAATCCGCAATGTGTAGCAGGTGACGTGACGATTTGCAGCGTGTGGCAAGTGACAATCCGCATTTGGTGGCAGGCGACGTGGAAAGTGACTCCCACTGATTCTGCGTTATGGTGAGTTGAACTATTTAATTGTATATTACAATGTAAGAATGGAAATAATGCGCTTCAATCATCCTGACACCATAATAACCATGGTGCCGTAATGGCTGTGTGCAAATGGGAAAATCCGGACAGCCGCACTCCAGGAAATTATAATCCAAACTTCTTTATTTTAAAATCAGGAACATGTCATATAGTACATCAAAGGCAGAGTGTACAGACAGGCAGCTTACGCGTTTTGCACTATATCAAGTTTGGATTATAATTTCCTGGAGTGCGGCTGTCCGGATTTTCCCATTTGCACACAGCCTTTACTAGCATTAGCCAGCACCTGTGGCCCTTTGTTCCTGGAGACCAACAGCCAGTTCATACCTGGACAGATTCACCCTAGTGCGGGGACAACATCCGCATGGTGCCGTGATGATTGAAGCGCCAACACCAGCCATTTCCCCGATAAATTGCCCGCAAAAAAAATGTATTTTCTGGCAGTGCCCCTCCCGAGACTTGACTCTGGATCCACCCCTGCTTTAGTGTGGGTCTTTCATGTACGCTTGCCAACAAACTGCATGGCAGGTCAACATATGTCTGGTCAAGCATGTGGTGCCCAAGCGCGAGATGTTTTGGCCACGCGAGATACGCTTGAGACATATGTTGCAAATAGCAACGGTGCGATCTGATGCACTCGTCTCAAAAAAGGCCCACACCAAAGAACTTTTGGAATAACACACAGAGACAGCAGCGCCCTGCACATGCGGAGCTCTGAGGTGTGATGCAGTCAGTGTGCTGCCCTTAGGCTGGCCCCTGGAGGGCATCGTGCCTCGTTGGTGATGTCTATGGAATGGGGAAAGCTGCACTAAAAATAAAGTCCATGACAGTTGACATCAAACTAAACCAAATGTCCATTAAAAACATAAAAGATCGTAGTGACACCACAATGTGCATGAACAAACAAAGTGCCCAACCACCATAGCTGTAGACTGAGTTTACCGGACGGCAAGCTTAAAAAGGCGAGTGGCTATAGCCCAGCCAAGGCCTCTAAGCTTGCTGATGACCACAGTAAAAATAGAAATCTCTCCTGCGCTCGGGGGTCTAGTTCCTCAGTATTCAGGTGGTAGAGATCGCTCCCTAGGATTCACTTCTGGTATCCACACACTCATTAGATTGACCAGAAGAAAAAAGAACTGGCCATAGTGTAATAAATTTGGTTTTAATAAAAACAAGTAGTACACTTACAATTAGAAGGCGATAACATCACATATAAAAGAGCCGGCCGGCATATACAAAAACGGAGCCCGTCCTCCTACTCCGATGGTGTGGTGACGTCAATTTGTGCCTTCCCAGACACGTTTCGTCATCAGCAGACGTTGTCAATGGGGAACGGGCAGCGTAGTGACTCACCACCATAAATAGGAAGCCAAGCCTCGTTCTGAGTCACGAGTATCGAGGCGCCATGTTGGATATGGGAAAAACTTCCCTTACTGCAGGAGGTGATGTATTACCTCCACAACGCCACGTATAACTCTTACTTTAAAAAGAACTAAAAGAAACCCCAATAAACTCCACTAAAAGAACTTTTGGAATAACGCGCAGAGACAGCAGCGCCCTGCACATGCGGAGCTCTGAGGTGTGATGCAGTGGGCTGCCCTTAGGCTGGCCCCTGGAGGGCATCCTACCTCGTTGGTGATGTGCCTCCTCCTCCTCTCTCCTATCAGGCACCCATGTTGAGTCAGTGACCTCATCATCCCCTCCCTCCTTATCACTGGAGCAAACCTGGCAGTATGCTGCAGCAGGGGGAACATGACTGCCAGATTGCTGTCCTTCTTGGGCACCCCCTGTGTCCGTGCTCACGTTACTGCCTTCATCTAGCTCAGTATCATCATCAGAGCTTTCAAAACGCTGGGCATCCTCCTGGAGCATGTACCCAACACTGTGGTCAAACAGTTCGAGGGACTCCTCAGGAGGACATGATGGGGCTAGGGAAGGAGTCACTGATGCCATTGAGCCAAGGGAAGAGGCCGCGTTGGCAGCTGCTTTGCCAAAGTACCCTGAGCCTGGGTGAGAGAGGATGAGGAGGATGAGGACAGCTTGGTCATCCACTCGACCAAGTCTTCAGCATTTTGCGGCTCAACACGGCCAGCTGCCGAAAAAAAGGCCAAGCGTGTCCCACGGCCAAATGTTGATGAAGATGCACCGTGTCCATGACCAGCACTGTTGCCTCTAGACACAGAGCCTGCTTGCCCTCTTTTATTGGCTTGTGACTGTCTGTCTCTCCTCGTTGGCCTTCCAGACATACTATTGGCCTGCAGTAAGCTGCACAAAACTGGGATATATATATATATATATATATATATATATATATATATATATATATATACCGATTACACTGCAGCTAGCAGAATCAACTGCCTGCCTGTAGTATTATTAGTGTGATAACCCTGGCACTTGTCTTCAGGTAGCTATACTGTAGGTGCAACTGTGCAGGGTACACAGTACAGTAACTGGAAATACGTCAAGAGCCTACACAAGCACCTGGCGGCAGATAGCTATACTGTAGGTAACACTGTGCGGGGTACACAGTACAGTTACTGGAAATACTTCAATGAGCCTACACAGGCACCTAGCTGCAGGTACCTTTACTGTAGGTGAGACTGTGCAGGGTACACAGTATAGTAGCTGGAAATATTTCAATGAGCTTACACAAGCACCTGGCTGCAGGTAGCTTTACTGTAGGTGAGACTGTGCAGGGTACACAGTACAGTAGATGGAAATACTTCAATGAGCCTACACAAGAACCTGGCTGCAGGTAGCTATACTGTAGGTGAGACTGTGTGGGGTACACAGTACAGTAGTTGGAAATACTTCAATGAGCCTACACAAGCACCTGGCTGCAGGTAGCTTTACTGTAGGTGAAACTGTGCAGGGTACACAGTACAGTAGCTGGAAATACTTCAATGAGCCTACACAAGCACCTGGCTGCAGGTTGCTATACTATAGGTGACACTGTGCAGGGTACACAGTACAGTAGCTGGAAATACTTCAATGAGCCTACACAAGCCCCTGGCTGCAGGTAGCTATACTGTAGGTGAGGCTGTGCAAGGTACACAGTACAGTAGCTGGAAATACTTCAATCAGCCTACACAAGCACCTGGCTGCAGGTTGCTATACTGTAGGTGAAACTGTGCAGGGTACACAGTACAGTAGCTTGAAATACTTCAATGAGCCTACACAAGCACCTGGCTGCAGGTAGCTATACTGTAGGTGAGACTGTGCAGGGTACACAGTACAGTAGCTGGAAATATTTCAATGAGCTTACACAAGCACCTGGCTGCAGGTAGCTTTACTGTAGGTGAGACTGTGCAGGGTACACAGTACAGTAGATGGAAATACTTCAATGAGCCTACACAAGAACCTGGCTGCAGGTAGCTATACTGTAGGTGAGACTGTGCGGGGTACACAGTACAGTAATTGGAAATACTTCAATGAGCCTACACAAGCACCTGGCTGCAGGTAGCTTTACTGTAGGTGAAACTGTGCAGGGTACACAGTACAGTAGCTGGAAATACTTCACTGAGCCTACACAAGCACCTGGCTGCATGTTGCTATATTGTAGGTGAGACTGTGCAGGGTACACAGTACAGTAGCTGGAAATACTTCAATGAGCCTACACAAGCACCTGGCTGCAGGTTGCTATTTTGTAGGTGAGACTGTGCGGGGTACACAATACAGTAGCTGGAAATACTTCAATGAGCTTACACAAGCACCTGGCTGCAGGTTGCTATACTATAGGTGAGACTGTGCAGGGTACACAGTACAGTAGCTGGAAATACTTCAATGAGCCTACACAAGCACCTGGCTGCAGGTTGCTATACTGTAGGTGAGATTGTGCAGGGTACACAGTACAGTAGCTGGAAATACTTCAATGAGCCTACACAAGCACCTGGCTGCAGGTAGCTATACTGTAGGTGAGACTGTGCAGGGTACACAGTACAGTAGCTGGAAATACTTCAATGAGCCTACACAAGCACCTGGCTGCAGGTTGCTATACTGTAGGTGAGACTGTGCAGGGTACATAGTACAGTAGCTGTAAATACTTCAATGAGCCTACACAAGCACCTGGCTGCAGGTAGCTACACTGTAGGTGAGACTGTGCAGGGTACACAGTACAGTAGCTGGAAATACTTAAATGAGCCTACACAAGCACATGGCTGCAGGTTGCTGAACTGTAGGTGAGACTGTGCAGGGTACACAGTACAGTAGCTGGAAATACTTCACTGAGCATACACAAGCACCTGGCTGCAGGTTGCTATACTGTAGGTTAGACTGTGCAGGGTACATAGTACAGTAGCTGGAAATACTTCACTGAGGCTACACAAGCACGTGGCTGCAGGTTGCTATACTATAGGTGAGACTGTGCAGGGTACACAGTACAGTAGCTGGAAATACTTCAATGAGCCTACACAAGCACCTGGCTGCAGGTTGCTATACTATAGGTGAGATTGTGCAGGGTACACAGTACAGTAGCTGGAAATACTTCACTGAGTTTACACAAGCACTTGGCTGCAGGTAGCTATACTGTAGGTGAGACTGTGCAGGGTACACAGTACAGTAGCTGGAAATACTTCAATGAGCCTACAGAAGTACCTGGCTGCAGGTAGCTATACTGTAGGTAAGACTGTGCGGGGTACACAATACAGTAGCTGGAAATACTTCAATGAGCCTACACAAGCACCTGGCTTCAGGCAGCTATACTGTAGGTGAGACTGTGCAAGGTACACAGTACAGTAGCTGGAAATACTTAAATGAGCCTACACAAGCACCTGGCTGCAGGTTGCTATACTGTAGGTGAGACTTTGCAGGGTACACAGTACAGTAGCTGGAAATACTTCAGTGAGTCTACACAAGCACCTGGCTGCAGGTAGCTATACTGTAGGTGAGACTGTGCAGGGTACACAGTACAGTAGCTGGAAATACTTCAATGAGCCTACACAAGCACCTGGCTGCAGGTAGCTATACTGTAGGTGAGACTGAGCAGGGTACACAGTACAGTAGCTGGAAATACTGTAAAAACACCTGCCTGCCTGTCAGTATATTAGGAGGAGAAGAACAGGATCTAGCTAAACTGAATACAGTGTATATATATATATATATATATATATATATAAACACCTGGGATGCATATATATATACACAATACACTGTAACTGCAGCTAATTGACTCGACCTGCCTACTCTATCTAACTTAAATCAAATAACACTGTCTGTCTCTCTCTCTCTTTATCTGAACGCCAGAACACACTACACAGGGCCGCTGTGCAGGCAGCCTTATATAGTGTGGGGCGTGTACTACACCCCCTGAGCCATAATTGGCCAAAGCCTCCTTGGCTTTGGCCAATTATTGCTCTCTGTTCAGACGGCACTGTGATTGGCCAAGTATGCAGGTCATAGTGCATGCTTGGCCAATCATCAGCCAGCAATGCACTGCGATGTCGCAGTGAATTATGGGCCGTGACGCGCCACTCGAATTTGGTGCGAACGGCCCAAATCGTTCGTAATTCGGTGAACGTCTGAACACACGATGTGCGAGTCGAACATGGGTTTGACTCGAACATGAAGCTCATCTCTATCCGTGAGTAATTGAGGGCTGATGCCAGACTTGGGCATACAGCTCAGAAATGTCCAACCTCTCCGCACCCATAACATCTCTTTTCTCACCCCTGGTACAGTTTTTGCTCACCTTGACGAGTCCCTTGTTCCTGGACCTTTGCTTGGGTCTCCATCACTTGCATCAGGGCATGATACATTTGAGTTTGGGCCTGAACTACCTGAGCCATCAATTTGGTTGGTCCGAGATCTGTTACTGGCTTATTAGGCCAGGAAGGGCCAATCCTACCGGTTTAGACTCAGTTCCACTATCTTCATCCGAGAAATCCATTTCCGCATGAACAGCTCGAGCCACTACTTTCTCTTTGTTCCCCAAAATAGAGCCCATTTCTCTCGATCTTTGGCTTTTCTCTTCTAATAGAGCCTCCTCTTCTCGTACTTCTCTTATTAGTTCGGGTTATGTGGGTACCACTTGAGTTCTCTTCAGTAGTAACTTTAATACAATAGGATGATTTGGCCGAGCCCCTTGCAGAACCCAGTCCAGGCGAGCCTGGTCAACATCTTTGGGGTCAATACCCCTCTTGAGGATAATCTGATGCAGCATCCTGTCTACTCGAGAGATGTATTAGGACAGACTCTCCCTCTTCTGTTGGTGGGTGTGATTGAATTTGTACATCAGGTCTGCGGTAGTTTCAAGCCTCCCAAATGCAGCATACAGAGCATCTATGTAGTCCATGGCAACACAAGTTTTCTTGCCCATCTTTAGATTGCAAATCACATCAGCTGCTGGACCTCAAAGGCTCTCACTAAGCCGTTGTCGTTTCACAGCCTCTGGAACACTCCACTCTTCCATGGCCTGCAGGGCATGACTCATAAACATTTCAAACTCATCTTCCCTCACAGGAGTAGGCAATTGCCCTGAAAAGAACCTAAGTCTTTGATAGCTCTGGTTGGCATTTTGTGATCCATTCTTCACTAAGCTATCAACTAGTCGGCTCATATCTGTGTAGAAAGGGAGAGGGGGGTACTGGCCCCTTGAGATACGGTTTCTACAGGTACGGGACCCTTCTCCTGAGTTCTGTTCGAGGGCTGCCTCTCAATCTGTTCTCCCCCCACTTTGAGTGGGAACACTTTAGCAATCACCCCTTCAGCCAGATGTACCTCTTCCTCCTGAAAACACATAGGTACCTCTTCCTGCCATTCTAGTAGTACCCTGACTTGATCCAACTCATATGTGGCTTCAGTTTCCACGATGTAAGCCCAGTATCCTGGGACCAGAGCTTTCAGCCACTTTCTAATCTCCCTCTCAGTGTGCTTACTTCCCGAGATTTCTCTGTATGAGCTCCCTGACTTCTGCCCCGAGCAACCGCAGCCATCGAAGCGACTTCCCACGTGGATTGTGGCTCTTGTCTAGATCGGCTAAGGCCAGCTGCAGATAGCATCCCGGACAAGCCCCCAAATTTAGCCTGGCCCCCAAGGGGCTGCTTGCATTTACCTGCTCATTTACCTGCTCATCTGCACTGCCATGACCTGATGAACATTCCAACCCACCTGACACTCTGGGTTCAGATTTGTAGATCTGTGAGAAGAGGAGAGGCAGGTTGTGAGTTCATACTAGCTACAAAAAACGATCTGTCATCTCCTCTAGTCAGTCCCTCTACTGGTTAGAACACACACTAGGGAACACAGTTAACCCCTTGATCGCCCCCTAGTGTTAACCCCTTCCCTGCCAGTGACATTTACACAGTAATCAATGCATTTTTATAGCATTGATCGCTGTATAATTGTCAATGGTCCCAAAAATGTGTCAAAAGTGTCTGATCTGTCTGCAATAATATTTCAGCCCCAATAAAAATCGCAGATCACCGCCATTACTAGTAAAAAAAAAAAAATAATACTAAAAAAATGCCATAAATCTTTCCCCTATTTTGTAGACGCTATAACTTTTGCGCAAACCAATCAATATACACTTATTGAGATTTTTATTACCAAAAATATATAGAAGAATACATATTGGCCTAAACTGAGGAAAAATTCGCTTTTTTAAAAAAAATTGGGGACATTTATTATAGCAAAAACTACAAAATATTGTGTATTTTTCAAAATTGTTGCTCTTTTTTTGTTTATAGTGCAAAAAATAAAAAACGCAGAGATGATCAAATACCACCAAAAGAAAGCTCTATTTGTTGGAAAAAAAGGAGCTAAATTTTGTTTGGGTACGGCTTCGCACGACCCCGCAATCGTCAGTTAAAGTGACGCAGTACCGTATCGAAAAAAATGGCCTGGTCATTGAGCAGCCAAATCTTCCGTGGCTGAAATGGTTAACGTACTTTGCTCCTTGCACATTTTATTGAAGCCAATTTTCTGGGTCGCCTGTACTGGATTCCTAAAGAATAGGAGGGCCCATCAATGTTATTATCAGAGGAGAACAGGATAGAAAATACATTAATTTGTAGAATGTTATACTATAGAAAAAGCTGATTTGGACTGTATTCTTGACTATTTAAAAGGCGCATTAAGCATTTAGAACTGGAAGCTAATGCCGCGCACACACGGTCGGACTTTTCGGCTACAAAAGTCCGACAGGCCGTCCGACAGACTTTCGACAGACTTTCGGCGGACTTTTGGCGGACTTGCGGTGGACTTTCTAACGAACGGACTTAACTACATACGATCACACAAAAGTCCGACGGATTCGTACATGATGACGTACACTGGACTAAAATAAGGCTGTTGATAGCCAGTAGCCAATAGCTGCCCTAGCGTGGGTTTTTGTCCGTCGGACTAGCATACAGACGAGCGGATTTTTGGGTCCAGCAGAGTTACGACGTAAAGATTTGAAGCATGTTCCAAATCTAAAGTCCGTCAGATTTGCAACTGGAAAAGTAGGCTGAAGGTCCGGTGAAGCCCACACACGATCGGATTGTCCGCTGGACTTGGTCCGTCGGCGTCTGTCGGACTTTTGTAACCGAAAAGTCCGACCGTGTGTACACGGCATAAGTGTATGTTCACACCAGACTCTGCTACATGAGCACATACAGTATATGCTGACATGCATTTTTGATGAGTATTGTCGTGCGTTTTTAAATCGGAGGTCCTCCCACCCCACAAAAATTTAAGTCAGCAGCTACAAATGACTTTTAATATATGGACACTTACCTGTCCAGGGAGCCTGCGATGTTGGCACCGCAGCCGATCTTTGGATCGCCTGTTGGGTGCAGCCACCGCTATTGCCGGTAAGGGAACCCGGCAGTAAATCCTTTCGGCTTCACAGCCGGTTCCCTATTGCGCATGCTCGAAACACGCTGCACTTTCTAATTGGCCCAGGCGGCGGAAGAAGGAGGAGGAGGGCTGAGCTTTGTTGCGGTACCGTCTCTGGAAGTGGGGAAGGGGACCTGTCAAAAACAGGTCCGCATTCCCCCTTCCCCCCTGAAAGGTGTCAAATGTGGAACCGGAGGGGGGAGAGGAGACGAATAAGCAGAAGTTCCACTTTTGGGTGGAACTCCGCTTTAAATGTGTGATGCATTTTTGTGGGGGGGGAGGTTTAATTTTTTTTAATACTTCAGTTCTTTTTTTAACCTAACATGCTGGAGCATGTTGCAGACTTGCACTATACAAGACAAGGCATTTTGATTTGCCCATACATTGGGTCTGTATTGAGCAGCACATCCCAACGCAGGTGAGGTGAACAAGAACATTTAGAAAAATCACATAGAATACACTTACAATACAGCTAGTGAATGTAGGACTCTGAATGATAGCACATTGAGGGGAGTAAAAGTAATATCAATAACTGTGCCATGCAAGAAAAGCAGTTTCTTAAAGTGTACCTAAGCACAAAATCAAAAATGTAATATATATTGTAGCTTACAAATCCTTAACCACTTCAATACAAGTCATTTTCACCCCCTTCCTGCCCAAACCAATTTTCAGCTTTCAGCGCTGTAACATTTTGAATGACAATTGCACGGTCATGCAACACTGTACCCATATGAGATTTTTGATATCCATTATGACATTTTTTTCCCCACTAGAGCTTTATTTTGGTGGTATTTGATCACCTCTGCGGTGAAAAAAAAAGAGCGATAATTTTGAAAAAAACATAATATTTTTTACTTCTTGCTTTTTTTTTTTTTTTTAATTTAAACTTTATTAAATTTTTTTTTCCATAAACAAAAGCAGCGGTATTCAACCATAAAATACATATAGTCTACATTTATAACTATCAACCCCCATTTCCATTCCTCCCCCCCAATCTGTTTCCTGTCGTCTCTCTTTTTTCAATCACCGCTTTTTGCTATAATACATATCCCAATTTAAAAAAAAATGTCTTCCTCAGTTTAGGCCGATATGTATTCTTCTACATATTTTTGGTAAAAAAATCACAATAAGCGTATATTGATTGGTTTGCGCAAAAGTTATAGCGCCTACAAAATAGGAGATAGATTTATGGCATTTTTATTATTTTATTTTTTTTACTAGTAATGGCGGTGATCTGTGATTTTTATCTGGACTGCGATGTTGCAGTGGACAAATTGGACACTTGACACATTTTTGGGACCATTGACAATTATACAGCGATCAGTGCTATAAATATGCACTGATTACGGTATAAATGTGACTGGCAGGGAAGGGGTTAACACTAGGGGGCGATCAAGGGGTTAAATGTGTTACCTAGGGAGTGATTCTAACTGTGGGGGGAGGGGACTGACTGGGGAAGGTGACGGATCAGTGTTCCTATATACAAGGAACACACGATCGTTCTCCTCTCCCCTGACAGGATGTGGATCTGTGTGTTTACACACACAGATCCACGTTCCTGCTCTGTGACAAGCAATCGCGGGTGCCCGGCGGACATCGCGGGGGCCGGGCACGCGCGTCAGCTCCTGAGTGATGCGGCGTGTGATGGCCGGGAAGCCGAGGACATCATATGACAGCCACCCAGGATGAGAGAGCCACCTTGCAACCGTCAAATTACTATACGTGGGATGGGAAGTGGTTAAATGTGGTGGCTGCATTGGTTTTCTTTTTTTAGGCTTTTTTTCCTTTATGTTCAAATGTTAATCCAGTAAGTAATATATAGAAAATGGTGAAGCGCTTGAAAAAAGTTCAACATGAACCCAAAATATATTGCTGGCACAGACGTAACTGGCAAAAACATATAAATGTAATCCACTTTTAAAAAGTCCGAAATAAGCCAAAGGGATGTGTCTTGAGGTATCAAATAAGTGAAGAGGCCGCCACTGTCACCCAAACACACTGCCTCTTACCCATAGGTAGATGTTAACAAGCATTGATATAAATTACTGACAGTTCCTCAGCAGCACGGGGATGACTCTGTATCTCCTTCACAGTCTCAATACCCAGTTAAGAGAAAAAAGAGACACCTCATAGTGCAGACATCCAAATGTTAGTTTATTGATAAAAAGCTAAAAAGTTTTGTGCTCACGTTTCAGCAGGTTAATATAGGCATTGTAGGAAACGTCCAGCATTTCCAACCCACAAAATAGCTGCCGCGTCCCAGCATGCAAGTCGCATCACACGTCTCCAACTCCTCCAAAGGAGACTGTGAAGGAGATACAGAGTCATCCCCCTGCTGAGGAGGACCTGTCAGTGATTTATATCCATGCTTGTTAACATCTACCTGTGGGTAAGAGGCAGTGTGTTTGTATGACGGTGGCGGTCTCTTCACTTATTTGATACTTCAAGACACATCCCTTTGGCTTATTTCTGACCTTTTAAAATTGGATTACATTTATATGTTTTTGCCAGTTGAGTCTGTGCCAGCAATATATTTTGGGTTCATGTTGGACTTTTTTTTAAGCGCTTCACCATTTTCTATATACCGTATTTTGTTTGTGTTTTGTCCATGCATATTGTAATAGCTGCTGTTTAATACTAATTTTAATTCAAGATCTTATATGCTCCCAGCGCAATAAATTTGGGGTTTTCTATAATCCAGTAAGTCTGTTATTTTTCAACCTTCTTTAGCAGAACTGTCTAGGTAAAGTGGCAGTTAGAGGTTTGAGACAAACCATTTAAAAATGAGAGGAGTGCTTTTAATGGTCAGCTTTTATTCATTTATGTAAAACCTTTATCTCAAAAGGAAGCTGGAGCTAGCTCGGGTTCAGCTTTGATTTGTTACTTACCTATATAAAGTATATCCAAATCTAGTAGCCCTTCTAACACTACAGACAGTGCTGCTTTCCATGGGTGTCTCTGTTGCTCCTTCATAGATAAAGGAAACACCATAAGACAGGAAGTGAGGAGAGTGCAGATGTGCTGGGATTGAAGATGGCCGAAAAGTTAGAGGGGTTTTTAAACTAGGCGACGGGGAGAGGGTAAAGAGGTAGAGATAGAACATATTCCAGAGGGTAGTATTGGGGGCACTAGTGGTAGGTTGACTAAAGCACTTAAACCCAAGGTAAGTATAGTAACAAGTCCTATTTGCAATCTCGGAACACCTGATAGGAGGACAGTATGCGACCGGTCTAAACTACGTAGCATGTTCACCAATGCCAGGAGCCTGGTGGACAAGATGGGTGAACTAGAGATACTGTTGTATGAGGAGGATTTCGATTTTGTGGGAATTTCAGAGACCTGATTCAACAGGTCTTGTGATTGGCTGGCAACCATTCAAGGGTATTCCCTTTATCGCAGCGATAGAGAGGGTAAAAAAGGGGGAGGGGTATGCCTATATATCAGGAATAATGTACAAGTGAATGAGATTACATCAATAAGGGAGCTAGGGAGGAGGGGGAGATGAACCTCCTATCACAATTTGGATTACCAGCAAGGATAGGAAGGGTTATCATAATGGGGGATTTTATTATGCAGACATAGATTGGGCGGAGGGCACCATGCATTTGTCTAAGACTCGCCAGTTCCTAAATGTCTTGCAGGACAATTTCATAGGTTAGATGGTAGATGCACCAACTAGAAACAAAGAGTTACTAGATCTACTGATTACCAACAAAACAGACCTGATCATGGATGTGGAAATACGGGACAATTTAGGAAAAGAGCAACCACAGGTCAATTGGCTTCAGTATAAATCACACAAATAGGAAACATAAGGGGAATACAAAGACTCAGAATTTCAAAAGAGCCAACTTCCTAAAACTACGAAGCTTGCTAGAAGATATAAATTGGGATAAAATCTTAGGAACTAAGAATACGGAGAAGAGATGGGTTTGCTTTAAGAGCATATTAAATAAAGGCATTAGCCAGTGCATCCCATTGGGAAATAAATTTAAAAGAGCGAACAGAAGTCCTGGATTGCTTAACTCCAATGTAAAAATGCATATAAAAGCAAAGGAGAAGACTTTCAAGAAATACAAGGCTGAGGGATCTTCATCAGCATTCAGACTTTACAAAGAATGCAACAAGAAATGTAAGGGTGCAATTAGGGTGGCTAAGATAGAACACGAAAGACACATATTGGAGGAGAGCAAAAAAAATCCCAAGAAATTCTTTAAGTATATAAACAGTAAAAAAGGGAGGACAGACCATATTGGCCCCATAAAGAATGAGGAAGGACATCTAGTTACAAAGGACGGGGAGACGGCAAAGGTAAGGTTTGTAACAAGAGAATCTGGATGCCGCACACTGGATAAAGTTGAAAATTCTTCTTTATTGTAAAAATTGGATCATCAAAATAGAGGACAATCAGGCAGATGGTACAGACACAGCTGACGTGTTTCGCACTCTAGTTTGAGTGCTTACTCATAGCTCAGCTATGAGTAAGCACTCAAACTAGAGTGCGAAACGTGTCAGCTGTGTCTGTACCATCTACCTGATTGTCCTCTATTTTGATGATCCAATTTTTACAATAAAGAAGAATTTTCAACTTTATCCAGTGTGCGGCATCCAGATTGTCTTGTTACAAACCTTGCTTCAATTTGCATTTAGCCAGCACCTTGGACTCCCTTCCTCTGAAGGATCTACTAAACACACACCTGGGAGCTAGTCTACCTGAGCGGTGAACCACCTTCCCTGTTTTGTCTGCATCAAAGGAGACGGCAAAGGTATTGAATTTATTCTTCTCCTCAGTCTTCAGGAGGGAATCGAGGGGCTTCAGTAACCAAAACTGCAGTGTTTATCCTCATGACACATCACAGGAAGCACCCTCATGGCTAACAGAGGACAGAATTAGAAATAGACTTGGGAAACTTAACATGAATAAATCACAGGGACCAGATGGCTTGCACCCGAGGGTACTTAGGGAACTCAGTCAAGCAATTGCCAGACCATTGTTCCTAATTGGAATGGACTGGAATGGTACTAGCTGATTGGAGAAAAGCCAATGTAGCACCAATATTTAAAAAGGGACCAAAATACATCCCTGGGAATTACAGACCAGTTAGCCTTACATCAATAGTATGCAAGCTCTGGGAGGGGATGATAAGGGACTATATACAGGATTTTAGTAATGAAAACAGTATCATTAGCAGTAGTCAGCATTGATTCATGAAGAAACGTTCTTGCCAAACCAATCTATTAACCTTCTATGAGGAGGTGAGCTGCCATCTAGATAAAGGAAGGCCCATAGACAGTAGTAAAGGGGGGAGTGTACAGAGGTCAGTATGCTGTTCAGTTCTGGGCACCAGTCCTCAGGAAGGATGTACTGGAAATGGAGCGAGTACAAAGAAGGGCAACAGAGCTAATAAAGGGTCTGGAGGATATTAGTTATGAAGAAAGGTTGCGATCATTGAACTTATTCTCTCTGGAGAAGAGACGCTTGAGAGGGGATATGATTTACATTTACAAATACCATACTGGTGACCCCATAATAGGGATAAAACTTTTTTTGCGGAAGGGAGTTTAATAAGACACGTGGCCACTCATTAAAATTAGAAGAAAAGAGGTTTAACCTTAAACTGTGTAGAGGGTTATTTACTGTAAGAGCGGCAAGGATGTGGAATACCCTTCACAGTCCATGGTTTCAGCGTTGGGCATCAATAGTTTCAAAAAACTATTAGATAAGCACCCAAACGACTGCAACATACAGGGATATACAATGTAATACTGACATATATAATCACACACATAGGTTGGACTTGATGGACTTGTGTCTTTTTCAACCTCTCAACGCTACACCAAAAGGTGTGAAAAAATGGACTTTGTAGGCACCAATCATAAAATTGAATACAAATATTTTATTTATACAAAAAATACCAAAATATCAAGCAACATACATATTTTAAAACATTGCAGTGTTTTGCAGAACAATGACTAGTGCTCTCTCACATATACATCAAAGCATAAAGAGGGGTACCCCTTAAAGCAGAGGGGAAAAAAGAGGTTACCACCCCCTATTAGGCATAAGAGACATCAAACTAGTGTAACTCTCTACATGTTTCGCAATTGAATGCTTCTTCAGGAGCCTGTTTGAGTCATCTGTAAAAGGAGAGGAGAGAAAGTACATAGAATTACTATATATTTGAAATCACATTAGTAAGGCATCTCAGTCAGTATTAATGAGCACCAATAGGGGACCAGCCAATGAACCCAACAGCCAGCATGCAGTGACAAACAATCACATGCGGGGACGTGTCTAGTAGCAGTATAGTAACAACAATAACTCACAGTAAGATGATAAGATGGAGAGTCCCAACTGCCAAGAGGAGATTAGAGGTAGTACCAAGTGGAACTAAACGTGTGGTAAGATTAAGGCCAAATTCTCTTTGTGAAGCAGAGAGTTGGAAAAAGGAGAAAAAGAAAAAGAAAAAGGGGGGGAGAAAAAGAACAGAACCAGGACACAAGAGGTAGTGATGGGGGATGGGAAGGGGGGGGTGGGAAAGGGGGGAAAAAAACAAAGAGGGGGGAGGGGGAAAGGGGGAAAGAAGGGAGGGGGAGGGGGAAAAAGAAGACGGGGGAAGAAGGGGGGAGAAAAAAGGGGACGAACAGGACAAAGAGGTAAATGAACGTTAAAAGGAGTGTAGAAGTTAATAGTACTGAGTAAGTCTGTCTATTTAGGCATACCTCAAAACGAACTAGAGATTGCAGATAAATAGAGAGCATATGCAACCACGCTCGGCTTAGAAAAAGCCAAGTTGCATTGGGGAGTCAGTGGTCTCAATTCTAAAGGGTACAAACAGTATGAATTACAATACAGTTTACCGTATCTATGTAAGTGCATTTCAAATAGAATCAATGCAAGAGAACTGCAGCATAAAAAAAGATGGCATTCAACAGCTGTTCGCACAGCTTTTGATACAGCCATGTCTATATATATGCAACCAGGGTCTCACCTTATATAAAACAATGTTGGCTGAGCAGAACCTGTGGACAGCGGTCACAGACTATTTCCTTATACCAATCTAGCAGGCAGGGTTTAGACTGGGATTGTATAACTATCCAACCAAGCAGTATTACAGCGGTAAAGCACAGGCCATCTACAGGAGCAGACACATAACTTAGTGTAACCAGTCATAAGATTATAGCAGAGCTATAGATAGAGCCAGGACAGAAAGGGGGGGGCAAAGGGATCTTACCAGACAGCTTTTCATATTGTAGTTGATAGCCAGGCATCAGGTCGCCATGAACGGAAGTAGCGTGGTAGAAGGCAGAACTAGTAGCCTTAAATACACGCCCCAATTAGGTGTGCAACAGATGCAACACCTGACTCGACCGGGTAAGGCTGCACGCGCATCCATCACGTCCCACGCATGCGCAGTAGCCGGCAGGCCTGCTTCCATAGACGCGGACGTGTGGAGGGAGCGCAGTCCCAGGAGGTAACAGAGCTGAAAGCTCCCCCTAGTGGTGCCTCCAAGGTGGCAACGTAACACGCTGAAAGAGATAGATGAATCTACCCCACAGATGTTAAAACCCACACCCAGGAGGTCATACCAACCAGGGGAAAGCCACAATCTGAACCTAACGCCGCAAAATCCAACCCATGGGCGGGGTGGAATGCGGCTACCCAGCCGCACACATGATCAAGTTCACCTACAGGCCAGCGGGGTCCACAGACTGACAAACCCCCAGGTCCTCACTATAGGTCCGAAACGAAGGGCCAAATAGACACACATACAAAATAAAAGTAACCATGAAGGGGGGTGATGCCCCTTCATAGTGCACAAATATTAATTTTTAAAGCAACAACATGTTGGTAATATATAATGAGTCTACAAACAATCTATGACAGACAGTGTGATTATCACTAGAAATTCAGAACATTGCAGGCCAATATGAATATCAATGACAAAAGGACAATCAAGGTAAGCTCGGTTAGTGCATATTTATCAGTGCCTACCATATATGGGCTACATGGGTAGGAGGCAGGGGCAGAAGGACAGTCCAACTGCAATAGAAAACAAATAGGGGTGATGATGAATCTCCCTATTGGAGATTCACTATAATGATATATAGATTTAAGTTATGTAAAGATCTCCCCCGAGGTCGACAGAGAATCGTCGTTAGAGGAAGGATTTATAAGATTGTACTTCATTAATACCTGGCCAGCATGTGGCATTCAAACGTTCAATCCATTTTGTCTCATGTTGGAGTATCCTCCTATCCCAGTCCCCACACCTAGGGTCCTGTGGTATCACTGCCAGAGCGATAAAAGTCGCAACAGAGGTGTCAAATCTATGACACAAATCAAGATGTCTACTAATAGGGCTGAGCATCTTGCCATTAGTTGAATAATAGACATGATCACGTATCCTTTGCTAAAAATGGCGGATAGTCTTACCAACATAAAAGACCCCACATTTGCAGGTCATCAAGTATACTAACCCCTGAGTGTTACAATCAGCCCAAAAATGTGGGCGAAACATCTCTCCATTCGGTAGTTGGCATTTCTGACCTGTGGACACCCAAGGACAGAAGGAGCACTGACCACATATGTACATGCCTATTTGGTTGGTCGTATGATCCTGTGAAGGAACAAAATGACTTCTAATTAGTTTATCACGTAGGGAGGGGGCCCTCTTGAACACTATCTCAGGGTGGTCACTGACATATTTGCCCACAATAGGGTCATCATATAAAATATGCCAGTGTCATTGTAATAGACAGCGTAGTTGGTACTGTTGGTGCGAGTATTGTGTGATAAATTTAACCGTCGAGTACTCTTCTACTTTATTTTTATTCTTATAGAGCAGTGTGTTTCGAGGTTGGTCACAGGCTTTGTTAAAAGCCTTCTGAAGAAGTGACTTTGAATACCCCCGTTTGAGGAGTCGTTTCCTAAGTGAGTCCGCATGTTGTTTGAAGTCGCTGTCAACAGTACAGTTCCTTCTAAGGCGGATATACTGTGCGTAGGTAATGCTCCGTACCAGTGTGAAGGGATGCGCACTGGAAGCGTGCAAAATCGTATTCCCCGCCGCCTCCTTGCGGTAGAATGTAGTGGCCAAACAGTTGTTGGAATCCTTGTAGATTACCAAGTCAAGAAAAGAAATTCGTCCACATCTGACGCAAACGCCTCCTTCTAGGTTCTTTGATTGTTTTTTCCCGAGACTTGATTAATCACAAAATTGTGTTCATCTCCCCCCTTTGTCAAGGAGTGGGAAAAAAATTGACCACTTTAACTTGCTCGCCATTGAAGAAAAGTATAAATATCTATAATTCTAGATATTCTTATTCTCATTCTCAGGGGCGTTTCTGGATGTATAGCAATGTCTTTGTGTTATATGTTATATATATCAGTGACCTCTCTCCTAGAGGGTAAAGTGTATAGGAGATATGTTTCTGTACTTTGTCCAAGGCCGCATTTCCAACTTACTTTTAGGAATTAGTTCCTTAGTAGAAATGGAAGAATCCTTCCTTCATACGATGCTTCCAGAAAGGTTGTTTATTTGTTCATAAAGATAAGCAAAGACAAGACTGACTTCTGGTAACATTTGACATGGTGATGGTCTCAGAAGGTCTCATTCTTATACTGTTTCAAAATGTTATGTCAGCATATCCTAGTAACACCCATATTTGCATATATATTTTAAATGACTATAGTCTAACGATAAGCAACATTACTCCACCCATTGTCCTGACATAGCAACTCAAAATAGAAATATCTACCCAGCTAAACCACTCCTCTGTCCTCTGTCCTCCATCCTGTTAACCTTCAGAAACCATTATTAATTACGTATAACATTTATGTGTTTCATATATTTTTTCAGAAACTTTTATCACTTAAAATAATAATGAACTTAAAATCTTCTAACAATTCCCCATTCATCTTAAATAATAAATGTCTCTGATCCACTTTTTCAATACAAACAATACAATAAACATTAATACAATACAATTAACATTGATACAATTTAGTGTGTCAGATATTGTACGTAAACATTTTCCAAAACTCAGATATCCCTATGAAAAATATTTAACTATTTCATTCCATTGAAAAAAATTTAAATTATTATATTATTTATTAATTTTAATTCTCCACCTAAACCATGTAATATTAAAGATTTTCTTCCTTCAACTTCATAAATTTATTTAACTTCCTGTGAAAACTCTTATGACTTTAACCATATAATTTAACTATTTTAATATAAAGATGAAATACATATCTTTGAAAAATCAAATTATATTGCTTAAATTGCTATAAATTACTAATTAATAAATAAAATTTCTTCCATTCCTGGAAATTTCAATAACTAAATAACTTCTACAATGTAAGTTTTTATACATTATTCTTGACACAGAAAAATTATAAAACAATTATAAATATAATAAATAATCTACTCGTCTGTAGATAAATAAAAAACATAAAACTTTCCCATTATTTGATTGTCATATTTTATATATTCTATCTATCTTTTTCCTATTTATTTATCTATCTAATCATGTTCTTTAAATTTAGAAACGAAAGACATATCTATAAAAGAGAATGAAAACAAGTATCAAATTCTTATAAAAATATGTTTTCCTTAGAAATTTTCATTATTTAATATAAACCATTCTAGACTGATAATCCTTTCTGTGTTTACCCATTTTATTCTTATTTTTATCAATTATTTAGTTTTTACTAATTCTTTAGAAACAAAAAATTATAATTCCAATGTACCTTAAAAATAACAAAATAATCTTTCCAATTGGCATCCCAATTGATATCTCAGTTGGCATTTCTGTTGGCATCCCTGGTACCTTCAGATCTATAATTATTAACCATAACTTTAGCTACTGGAATAAATTACTAAACATACTCATTAGAAGTAGAAATCTCATTCAAGACATCATTTCTATTTAAATTTAGCAAAGGCCTAGCCATGTTTTGTGAACAAACTTCTGAAATACCTGTACCTGTTTGCAATGTTTGCAACCACACTTCTTTCTATACAGCAGATTATATAAAAACTAAGTATGCTAATCTCAAAAGACATCCTGTCATTAACTCGAAAAGTTAATAAACCTTATGTTTAGAAAATAATAAAGTTTTTAAACTAAAACTGTAGCAGGTAAATAAGTCACCCAATCTTTACCTTATTCTTGAATCATCTTACCCTATTTAGACTTTATAATACTAATCATACGTTCTACAATACCTGAGTACTTAAGATGATAAGAAACAAAAACTTTACTAAATACCTAAAATTGCATACATGTCCTACAAAGTTTTAAATCATTATCTGATTCCATGGTTTGAAATCCAACCCCAATGGAATATGATATAAGTTCACAACAACGTAGCTGTTGTTAAAATATTATTTTTTCTAGAATAACTTCAATTAATTTATCAAAAAGAAACATTAACTAAAAAAAAACAACATCCTAATATCCTCCTTTAGCAGGTGGAAAAAAAACTAATATAATCAATCTATATAGATTTGCCAAATTCCTTAATACTTTGTAGTATTAGGTTACTTTTTCCTTTTGGATTGTTCTATAAACAAATAAAACAATATTCAGAAGTTTGATGACAAAGTGTTCTAAAATGAGTAGTTCAGAATTTCTTTCATTAGCTTAAACAAAAAAATCAATCAATCAGTCAGTCAGGTACCTGGATATGCAAAAAGAAATATTTTCATTTCACAATAACTCTATCCATTATTGTTGGAATCAATTATTTTTTACAATAAATATTATCTTCATCAGTCTGTACTGATTCTAAGACAAAATGTCATAGTCCCCCTCTTTATCCTGTGACTATTATTAAATATTGTAAAAGAATAATCTTACCAGATTATTGTATTTTTTCCTTTACACTGACAATTTAGGTTGGGCTTTCCCAAATATTCTATTTCTGAAAGAAATTTGATCATGTTGAAATTTCTTTTCAGAACTAAAAACATTCCTCACATACAATATGATTGAACGAGCCACACATGCCTGTCACTCTGACTGCTAAACACATGGCAGTCTTAAGTTCAGCTTTTAATGCAGACACATACAGAAATTTTAATATTGTCATTCCATTGTGCCAATATTTGGATCCATCTATAGAAGCACAAGAAATTCTTTCCCAATAAATGTCCACTAAAAGTTAAAAAAGTGACTTTTTCATGATTAACTTACAGAACTGTGGCTCCATAACACTGCATAATTTTTAGTCTTTTTAGTCACCATGTATTTATATACCACTACAACTGATCTTTTTAACATCCAGTTGCCACTAGACAAAGCTGTGTGCATTGACACCTCCTGTTTTTCCTTATAATAACACCCTTAGTGTAACATAAGATGTTTTCAAAACAAATGGTGCAAAACCCACAATGTCTCTGACCTGTAGCATTGGATAATGCACTCCTAACACATTTTTTTATAAATACCAATGAAATTGTCTCATCACCCACATACACTTGAATGTAAAATGGCTGAGAGAGATCTCTATATTAATCAAAAATACTAAATTAATAAGGGCTTTCTTTAGATCTTCAAATTATTATATATAAGTTCTCTCTTGTTATTAAAAATATATGCCCTACAGTAAGCCTATATAATTCATTAAAATTCCCTCAGACAGATACTTTGTCTGCAAACATCTCAATGAACTCTCGAGAAAAGTTATTAAGGCCCAAAAAATCTTATTTTTTAAAAACAGTTACTTTAGTAAGTAATAATACCTTTTAAAAATACATTTTTCTCATCAATGAATCCTCTTCCAGATATTTGGAAGACTTAACCCAAAAATGTGTTGTGTTTTGATCCACAAAAGTGAAAAATGTCATGGCATGACCACTAGTCTGTATAACTTGATCTGCATTTCTCTGTTGGTAATACACTCTGTTACTGTCAGTCTTAGCTAACGTGCTTTGTATACAATACACTGTACAATTCGGTAACAATCTAGTTTTTCATTTTTAAAATGTTTAACCTTTTTACCACTTTTTAAACATATTTTGTTTGTACATCTGCCAAAGATCATGTACACTACGTTATATGACTTTCCTGATTATAGTGACAAAAAAATTGTTTAGAGGACAGTCTCACAGATTGGGTCCTGCCCAAAAACTGCGATTGGCCATATCCCCAAGAAAACTCCTCCATCAATCAAAGTCCTTACTTTTACCAGAAATACTAATTTATAAGGATGAGCCGAACACCCCCCGGTTTGGTTCGCACCAGAACCTGCGAACGGACCGAAAGTTCGCACGAACGTTAGAACCCCATTGACGTCTAAGGGACTCGAACGTTCGAAATCAAAAGTGCTCATTTTAAAGGCTAATTTGCATGGTATTGTCCTAAAAAGGGTTTGGGGACCTGGGTCCTACCCCAGGGGACATGTATCAATGAAAAAATTTTTTTAAAAACGGCCGTTTTTTCGGGAGCAGTGATTTTAATGATGTTTAAAGTTAAAAAATAAAAGTGAAATATTCCTTTAAATATCGTACCTGGGGGGTGTCTATAGTATGCCTGTAAAGTGACGCGTGTTTCCCGTGTTTAGAACAGTCCCTGCACCAAATGTCATTTTTAAAGGAAAAAATCTCATTTAAAACTGCTTGCGGGTTTAATGTAATGTCCGGTCCTGGCAATATGGATGAAAATCAGTGAGACAAACGGCATGGGTACCCCCCAGTCCATTACCAGGCCCTTTGGGTCTTGTATGGATATTAAGGGGAACCCCGCACCCAAATTAAAATAAGGAAAGGTGTGGGGCTACCAGGCCATATATACTCTGAACAGCAGTATACAGGCGGTGCAAACAAGACAGGGACTGTAGGTTTGTTGTTAAGTAGAATCTGTTTGTAATTTTGAACGGGTACATTTTTAACGTGTTTAGCTCCAGCCAAAAAATCTTTTTTAAGCTTTTTGGAAAACATAGGGAAGGGTTATCACCCCTGTGACATTTGTTTTGTTGTCTTTCCTCCTCTTCAGAAGATTTCACCTCACTTTTTGTCCCAATGAAAAATGTTTTTTGAAAATTTGGGTTTTTTTGTGGAACAAAGATTGGAAAGCATCAGTGGAAAGGAGAAATGTTTTTCCCATATTAACTCTTACAGGAGAGAATTTCCCTTCCTAGGGGTAGATTTCATCTCACTTCCTGTTATCTCCTTCCGTTTGCAAGTAGGAGTCGTTTGTAAGTTAGATGTTTGAAAGTAGGGTCCTGCCCTATATACTCAGCAGAAATTTGGGCCTTAGGTGTTGCTGTGGCCACAACACTGTAAGCCCTCACAGGGCCCTGCTGTGAAATATTAGATCAAGAATTGTAATTACATGCCCCTGTTGAACAGGAGCTGAAAAATTAGGCCTTAGGCACTGGTGCTGGTGCCACAACACTGCAACCCCTCACAGACACTCTAGTTGGAACGCAGGAACAAGCCCTGCTGCAAAGTATTGCATCAAAAATTGTAATTACACGCCCCTGTTAAACAAGGGCTGAAAAATTGGGCCTTAGGCACTGGTGCTGGTGCCACAACACTGCAACCCCTCACAGACACTCTACTTGGAACGCAGGAACGAGCCCTGCTGCAAAGTATTGCATCAAAAATTGTAATTACACGCCCCTGTTAAACAGGGGCAGAAAAAATGGGCCTTAGGCACTGGTGCTGGTGCCACAACACTGCAACCCCTCACAGACACTCTAGTTTGAACGCAGGAACGAGCCCTGCTGCAAAGTATTGCATCAAAAATTATAATTTCACGCCCCTGTTAAACAGGGGCAGAAAAAATGGGCCTTAGGCACTGAAGCTGGTGCCACAACACTGCAACCCCTCACAGACACTCTAGTTGGAATGCAGGAACGAGCCCTGCTGCAAAGTATTACATCAAAAATTGTAATTACACGCCCCTGTTAAACAGGGGCTGAAAAATTGTGCCTTAGGCACTGGTGGTGGCGCCCAGAACCAAAAATGTTCTTACAAGCTATCAGCGTGATGATTGAGGAGGAAGAGGATTATTACTCAGGGTTAGTCACTCAGCATCAGCATAGGCAGTCTTTGAAGGGATCTGAGATTTCAAAAAAAATTATTCGGTTACATCAGCATCAGGTGCTTGGTAGCTGGTGGTGATCCAAGACTGATTCATTTTTATGAAGGTCAGTCGATCGACCGAGTCAGTGGACAGACGCACCCTGTGATCGGTTACCACGCCTCCAGCAGCACTGAATGTGCGTTCCGAAAGAACGCTGGATGCAGGACAGGCCAGTAGCTCAATTGCATACTGTGCAAGCTCTGGCCAGTGATCCATCCTCAAGACCCAGTAACCCAGAGGATTTTCGGTGGGAAAGGTGTCCAAGTCTGATCTTGCCCCTAGGTATTCCTGCACCATGTAAAACAGACGCTGGCGATGGTTGCTGGAACCGATCATACCTTGGGGCTGCGGACCAAAAAATTGTCTGAACGCATCGGTCAGACGGCCACCTTCTCCACCGCTCCTTCTTTGACTGAACGAAGCCTCAGCAACATGTTGTCCAGAAACAGGAGTTTGTAACCTCCCAGTCTCTGGGAACGCGTTGCACAGACCTTTCTGCAATGCCTCCCCAAGATGTTTCATCCTCTGCTCCCTCTGCGATGGCAAGATAAGGTCCGCAACCTTACCCTTGTAACGTGGATCAAGGAGGGTTGCCAGCCAGTATTGGTCCTTCTCCTTAATACCACGAATACGAGGATCCTTACGCAGGCTTTGCAGGATCAGGGAGGCCATGCAGCGTAGGTTTGCTGAGGCATTAGGTCCGGAGTCCTCTGGGTCACTAAGGACGACATGGTCCGCAGCCACCTCCTCCCAGCCACGTAAAAGTCCATGTGTTTCTTGGGACTGATCCCTTAACCACTTCAGCCCCGGAAGGTTTTACCCCCTTCCTGACCAGAGCACTTTTTACAATTCAGCACTGCGTCGCTTTAACTGCTAATTGCGCGGTCATGCAATGCTGTACCCAAACGAAATTTGCGTCCTTTTCTTCCCACAAATAGAGCTTTCTTTTGATGGTATTTGATCACCTCTGCCGTTTTTATTTTTTGCGCTATACACGGAAAAAGACCGAAAATTTTGAAAAAAAATGATATTTTCTACTTTTTGTTCTAAAAAAAATCCAATAAACTCAATTTTAGTCATACATTTAGGCCAAAATGTATTCGGCCACATGTCTATGGTAAAAAAAATGTCAATAAGTGTATATTTATTGGTTTGCGCAAAAGTTATAGCGCCTACAAACTAGGGTACATTTTCTGGAATTTACACAGCCTTTAATTTATGACTTACAAAAAGGAAACCAGAGAAGCCTCTGTAAGCAGTTCTTCAACAAGGACCCACTAACATATTTAATTATAAATCTTTATTAAATTTATCAAAAACAAACGGATTTTTTAAAAAAAAGCCAGTTACGTAATAAGTGACTCTTCCACATCAAATTACAACTACTATTGACATATAATTAAAATAAGACTGACGTCTTAAGAGACTTGGGTGGCCACCATACCTATTTTGCACCTCTCACACCAACATCAGCCATACACATGCAGACAAAAATCTCTAAGACCCGGGTCCAATGTGCTTTCGGTAGTCCAAAGGGGCACTATCTTAGATAAGCATTGTTACGGCATCCATTGGGTATAGAATAGAAACATTTGCCTGCATGGATTGTATTGAAGGGATTAGGTAAACATCCACTTTACAAATGCAGTTCACGGCTGGAATTATTTGTAGTGCGGTCCAGAAAACAGCCCTTATTGGTCTGAACTTCCAAGAGTCCCCAGCATAGTTTAACAGTCATTAATAACCATATATTTATTCTCCATACAATGAGATGTGTTTAAAGCTCACCCGCCTGGATCTCTGTAATGTTGGTTCTTTCTCCTGCTTCAGACTCCCGTCCGTGCACAGTCTCTTCGCCCACTGAATAACGCTGCTTTCACGTGTGAGTTACTTGATTCAGCTTCACAGCCTACGGTGAGCCGCACAGTTCACATCCAAAGACAGGCAGTGTTCAGGGGCTGAGATGGAGCAAGCAGTGGAGATCCATATTCAGGTTCAAGGGTGGTTTATACGTGGGGAGAATCCTTCCAGGACTGCTTCAGACTATTTGGCTGCCGGCAAGGACGCAGCGCTAGGTTGAAGTGGAGAGGGTTTTAGGTGCATGTGCACAGCCAGAGGTCCCTATCACCACAGACACTGTGGCCTGATGCTTACGCGTTTCGCCTGGTTACAGGCTTCCTCAGAGCATGCGTAATGGATCAGGGTCCATGCTTTAAATAGCTGAGCTAATGAGAGCAATCTTCAATTAAAAACTCACACACCTGATCACCAAACAGACTGTCATTCACCAAAAAGTGCAATTCTAATTTCTAGAGCAGGTGCGTTCCTAGAGGGGAAGGGGAGGGGAACACCATCAACAGCAAATAAAGGGCAACTCCAGATCTTAGGAGATTCAAGTCCCAGTATCCAGAGGTTATATTAATACCACACTGATACTTTATTAAGAGGACAGAAAACCAAATAAGGGTAGCAGTTAATGAAATTGGAACGAAAGGTTTCATTATTGCCTGACCATAAGGTATACTGAGGGTCATTTTTGCCAAGACATCAAAGTCACCATCCATTCGTTATAGTGATTATGTTATTCTTATGGTCAGTTAACGTTCCAAAAATACAGAGAGGTTACATTCATTATTTAAACCAAGGGGCTGCATACTGCCCAGATAGAAGATCCACATTTTTTCCTTTTGAAATAGGACCCTATCAAAGTCCCCCCTCCTATATGGTAGGTTCAGTTTATAAATGCCTTTGCATTTCAGGCCCTTTGGGTCACCTCCATGTTCACGCAAAAAATGCAAAGCTATAGGACTATCATCATCTTTGTTGGAAATACTCTGAATATGCTCACCAACTCTGACCTTCAGCTGTCTCTTAGTCTTGCCGACATAAATTAATCCACAAGGACAGGTCAGCATATATATTACACGCGTAGTGGTGCAATTAATGAAACTATTGATTTTAAATTGTTTATTGCCGTTGGAATTGGTGAACCTATCAGTCCTGTCAACGTGCTTGCAGATGTGACACCTTCCACATGGGTACATACCTCTCAAGCGTGGAAGGCTAGTAAGCCAGTTTGCTTTTTTGGGTCTATTATACTCAGAATGCACTAGGCAATCTTTAAGATTCCTTGCCCTTCTCGCTGTGAGGAGTGGCCTATCACCAACAATTTTTCCCAAGATAGGAGCCTCGGAAAGAATGTGCCAGTGGCGGCCCAGGACCTTCCTTATTTCCTCCCACTGTGCTCCATATCTCGTAATAATCCTAATTGGGGCCTGACTCTCTTTCCCATTTTTCCTCCCAGTTTGACTGTTTATCAGGGACTGTCTATCAGTGAGGAGAGCTCTCCTCTTGGCTTTTCTGATGGTTTTATGGGAGTAGCCTCGATTCCGAAACCTCCCATAAAGATCACATAGCTCCATATGAAAATCATCTTCCAGTGAGCAGTTCCTCCTGGCTCTGAGGAACTGACCCACTGGGATGCCCCGTATTAGGGGCTTGGGATGATGGCTAGAGGCCAGTAATAACGTATTGGCCGCTGTGTCTTTTCTAAATGTCTTAGTTTGGAGCCCACCATCATCCACCTTGATGGTAAGGTCCAAAAAGGGCAAGGTTTTTGGGTCACATATGTACGTGAGTCTGATATTCCTATCATTATTGTTTAGTTCATCCATAAAGATGGTGAGGTCCTCAAGAGTGCCTCTCCAGAGCATGATCACGTCGTCGATGTACCTTAGCCACAGTAGACAGTGGCCAAGGTACATCGACGAGGGATACACACAGTCCCGCTCCCACAGGCCCAGATGTAAGCACGCATATGAGGGCGCCCAAGGAGCCCCCATCGAAGTGCCTCTGATTTGTCTATAATAGACACCTAAGAACTGAAAGCAGTTATTCTCTAGCATAAAATGCAATAAATCAACAATAAGCTCATTTTGAGTGGCCTGCAGTGGAAACTTATTATCCAGGAAGTGATGTGTTGCATTTAGACCCAATGAATGTGGGATCGATGTGTACAGCGACTCAACGTCAATTCCCACCAATAGAACATCCTGTGGTACCGCTCTCCCATCCAGTTTTTTGAGGACATCACGTGTATCTTGGACGTATGAGGGGAGTTCCCAGACTAGCTCTTTAATTAATGCATCTACATATTTACCCACCCTTTCCAGGGGGCCCTGTATTGCCGACACTATGGGTCTCCCCGGAGGGTCTGTCATAGATTTATGAAGTTTGGGAATTGTATAAAATGTGGGGATATTAAATTCACGGACACTTAAATATTGATATTCTCTGCGAGAAATCAAAGATTCTTCGTGGGCCATATGAAGTTTGAAGTTAAGATTGCATACTATTTGCGCAAAGGGATTTGTGGTAAGCCTCTGATAGGTGGTTGTATCACGCAGAAGCCGCATGGTCTGTTCTTCATACATTGCATAGGGTATTAGTACTGTATTTCCACCTTTGTCACTCCCTTTAATTACAATATCAGTGGCTTCCCCCAGCTCCCTCAGGGCTTTTCTTTCTTCTTTGGTCAGGTTGTCCTGTCCCCTATATCCCCAGTTAATCCTGGACAGGTCCCTCTTCACCTGTTCCAGGAAGAACTGGATATGCTTATGTTTATACAGGGATGGCATCTTCAAGGATCTAATCTGTAATTTGGATGGGCGTGGGCCTGATTGTGAATTATCCTGTCCTTCTGTTTCGAAATCAGAATCCTGATTTTCCTCAAGAAGGGCAACAAGAGCTTCCAATGCTTCACGTTCCTCCCTAGTTTGTTCATCTCCCTTTATTGACTGATTGCTTCTATCAGAGTGCCAATATCTAAAAATTACCTTCCGTAGGAACAAGTTTAGATCTTTAAAGACCTCAAACTCGCTCATCGTGGCTGTGGGTGAAAATGATAATCCCTTCTGTAATAATGAAACATGGTGCTGATTAAGTGGGAAGTCAGATAAATTAACCACATTAAGATCTAATGGTGGCTCAGCCTTCATTTGTATAGGCAGTTTATCAGATACATGCTTTAGGGTTTCCGTGACCCTGACCTGAGTTCCCGTGGGTTTGTTTTTATTTCTTTTTCCTTTTCCTGACTGCTCCTGTTGTTTTTTATAGATTTCCTGGTTGTTGTGGTGTCCTTTAGTTTGTCTTTTCTGGGGACTTGAATATCTATCTCGTCCTCTTCTTGATCTAAAAAAATCACTGATTTATCTTGTCTTTCTGAATCACTGTCAGTAGAAGAACGTCTCCCTTGCTTGGTATTGGACCTGCCTCTCCTCCCTCTTCGTGATCTACTCCTTCCCCTGGGGATAGTGGGGTCAAACATTTCCCCATTTTCCCAGTCTAAAAGGTTCTGCTTAAACTTCTCCTGCTTCGTTGATTTTAGTATTTTTTGCGTTCTCTCAACTTCTCTTCTAAGTAAATCATTACTCTTAATAAACTCAGGGTCAGTTTTATAAGGTTCTAGCAGCTGCACACTCACATCAATTTCTTGTTTAATTTCATTTAATTGTGTTTGTTCCTCGTCAACAATCATTTGTAAAATTGCAAGACCACGATCCAAACAGCTCTTTTTCCACACTTCAAGGAATCGGGGTGTATGGAGGTGGCCTGCCGGAATGACTTTTTCACGGAGCCCCCTGGGTATAATTTTATACTCAATATGGGATTTTAACGAAGAGATGTCCCACTTTCTGTTTAAAAATTTAATAGTAAGTTTCTTGTGATTTTTCAGTAGTTTTTTCAAATTATCATCATTGCTCTGTGATACAGGGGTATCGCGGGAAAAAGCTGATTGTATTTCTAGATCAATATCATCTGCTATGAGATAAGCCATCTTACTACCTAAAATATACCGCAGACTAATAGAATATTGCAGAAAAATATTTCTTGGGGGAATGGGATGAGGTTTGACTATAATAAAAATATTTTGGGCATATAGTTTACGATTAGTGATACCTCATCCAAAATTATGGAACGCACCTGTTCATGTACTAAGATCGGTGAAAAATAAAATATATGTAAAGGTAGAGAACTGATGTGGAATAGGGCGGTCTATGGTCCAGAAGGGAAGTATAATCCCATTAATTGTAAAGCATAAAAGAACAAAAAAGGGGACCGAATAGACCAGCCTTATTAATTGTAGGTGAACATGAGTTTTTTGGTAGGGCTTATCCGCTGCCCACTCAAATTTAAACACCTATGTGTTTAATCAACCCCTTAATGAACGGGAAGAATATCACCGGACATGGGATGATTGTCCTCTGAACTCATTCAAAAGTTACAAAAAGGAAACCAGAGAAGCCTCTGTAAGCAGTTCTTCAACAAGGACCCACTAACATATTTAATTATAAATCTTTATTAAATTTATCAAAAACAAACAGATTTTTTAAAAAAAGCCAGTTACGTAATAAGTGACTCTTCCACATCAAATTACAACTACTATTGACATATAATTAAAATAAGACTGACGTCTTAAGAGACTTGGGTGGCCACCATACCTATTTTGCACCTCTCACACCAACATCAGCCATACACATGCAGACAAAAATCTCTAAGACCCGGGTCCAATGTGCTTTCGGTAGTCCAAAGGGGCACTATCTTAGATAAACATTGTTACGGCATCCATTGGGTATAGAATAGAAACATTTGCCTGCATGGATTGTATTGAAGGGATTAGGTAAACATCCACTTTACAAATGCAGTTCATGGCTGGAATTATTTGTAGTGCGGTCCAGAAAACAGCCCTTATTGGTCTGAACTTCCAAGAGTCCCCAGCATAGTTTAACAGTCATTAATAACCATATATTTATTCTCCATACAATGAGATGTGTTTAAAGCTCACCCGCCTGGATCTCTGTAATGTTGGTTCTTTCTCCTGCTTCAGACTCCCGTCCGTGCACGGTCTCTTCGCCCACTGAATAACGCTGCTTTCACGTGTGAGTTACTTGATTCAGCTTCACAGCCTACGGTGAGCCGCACAGTTCACATCCAAAGACAGGCAGTGTTCAGGGGCTGAGATGGAGCAAGCAGTGGAGATCCATATTCAGGTTCAAGGGTGGTTGATACGTGGGGAGAATCCTTCCAGGACTGCTTCAGACTATTTGGCTGCCGGCAAGGACGCAGCGCTAGGTTGAAGTGGAGAGGGTTTTAGGTGCATGTGCACAGCCAGAGGTCCCTATCACCACAGACACTGTGGCCTGATGCTTACGCGTTTCGCCTGGTTACAGGCTTCCTCAGAGCATGCGTAATGGATCAGGGTCCATGCTTTAAATAGCTGAGCTAATGAGAGCAATCTTCAATTAAAAACTCACACACCTGATCACCAAACAGACTGTCATTCACCAAAAAGTGCAATTCTAATTTCTAGAGCAGGTGCGTTCCTAGAGGGGAAGGGGAGGGGAACACCATCAACAGCAAATAAAGGGCAACTCCAGATCTTAGGAGATTCAAGTCCCAGTATCCAGAGGTTATATTAATACCACACTGATACTTTATTAAGAGGACATGGAGGTGACCCAAAGGGCCTGAAATGCAAAGGCATTTATAAACTGAACCTACCATATAGGAGGGGGGACTTTGATAGGGTCCTATTTCAAAAGGAAAAAATGTGGATCTTCTATCTGGGCAGTATGCAGCCCCTTGGTTTAAATAATGAATGTAACCTCTCTGTATTTTTGGAACGTTAACTGACCATAAGAATAAAATAATCACTATAACGAATGGATGGTGACTTTGATGTCTTGGCAAAAATGACCCTCAGTATACCTTATGGTCAGGCAATAATGAAACCTTTTGTTCCAATTTCAATAACTGCTACCCTTATTTGGTTTTCTGTCCTCTTAATAAAGTATCAGTGTGGTATTAATATAACCTCTGGATACTGGGACTTGAATCTCCTAAGATCTGGAGTTGCCCTTTATTTGCTGTTGATGGTGTTCCCCTCCCCTTCCCCTCTAGGAACGCACCTGCTCTAGAAATTAGAATTGCACTTTTTGGTGAATGACAGTCTGTTTGGTGATCAGGTGTGTGAGTTTTTAATTGAAGATTGCTCTCATTAGCTCAGCTATTTAAAGCATGGACCCTGATCCATTACGCATGCTCTGAGGAAGCCTGTAACCAGGCGAAACGCGTAAGCATCAGGCCACAGTGTCTGTGGTGATAGGGACCTCTGGCTGTGCACATGCACCTAAAACCCTCTCCACTTCAACCTAGCGCTGCGTCCTTGCCGGCAGCCAAATAGTCTGAAGCAGTCCTGGAAGGATTCTCCCCACGTATCAACCACCCTTGAACCTGAATATGGATCTCCACTGCTTGCTCCATCTCAGCCCCTGAACACTGCCTGTCTTTGGATGTGAACTGTGCGGCTCACCGTAGGCTGTGAAGCTGAATCAAGTAACTCACACGTGAAAGCAGCGTTATTCAGTGGGCGAAGAGACCGTGCACGGACGGGAGTCTGAAGCAGGAGAAAGAACCAACATTACAGAGATCCAGGCGGGTGAGCTTTAAACACATCTCATTGTATGGAGAATAAATATATGGTTATTAATGACTGTTAAACTATGCTGGGGACTCTTGGAAGTTCAGACCAATAAGGGCTGTTTTCTGGACCGCACTACAAATAATTCCAGCCGTGAACTGCATTTGTAAAGTGGATGTTTACCTAATCCCTTCAATACAATCCATGCAGGCAAATGTTTCTATTCTATACCCAATGGATGCCGTAACAATGCTTATCTAAGATAGTGCCCCTTTGGACTACCGAAAGCACATTGGACCCGGGTCTTAGAGATTTTTGTCTGCATGTGTATGGCTGATGTTGGTGTGAGAGGTGCAAAATAGGTATGGTGGCCACCCAAGTCTCTTAAGACGTCAGTCTTATTTTAATTATATGTCAATAGTAGTTGTAATTTGATGTGGAAGAGTCACTTATTACGTAACTGGCTTTTTTTTAAAAATCCGTTTGTTTTTGATAAATTTAATAAAGATTTATAATTAAATATGTTAGTGGGTCCTTGTTGAAGAACTGCTTACAGAGGCTTCTCTGGTTTCCTTTTTGTAACTTTTGAATGAGTTCAGAGGACAATCATCCCATGTCCGGTGATATTCTTCCCGTTCATTAAGGGGTTGATTAAACACATAGGTGTTTAAATTTGAGTGGGCAGCGGATAAGCCCTACCAAAAAACTCATGTTCACCTACAATTAATAAGGCTGGTCTATTCGGTCCCCTTTTTTGTTCTTTTATGCTTTACAATTAATGGGATTATACTTCCCTTCTGGACCATAGACCGCCCTATTCCACATCAGTTCTCTACCTTTACATATATTTTATTTTTCACCGATCTTAGTACATGAACAGGTGCGTTCCATAATTTTGGATGAGGTATCACTAATCGTAAACTATATGCCCAAAATATTTTTATTATAGTCAAACCTCATCCCATTCCCCCAAGAAATATTTTTCTGCAATATTCTATTAGTCTGCGGTATATTTTAGGTAGTAAGATGGCTTATCTCATAGCAGATGATATTGATCTAGAAATACAATCAGCTTTTTCCCGCGATACCCCTGTATCACAGAGCAATGATGATAATTTGAAAAAACTACTGAAAAATCACAAGAAACTTACTATTAAATTTTTAAACAGAAAGTGGGACATCTCTTCGTTAAAATCCCATATTGAGTATAAAATTATACCCAGGGGGCTCCGTGAAAAAGTCATTCCGGCAGGCCACCTCCATACACCCCGATTCCTTGAAGTGTGGAAAAAGAGCTGTTTGGATCGTGGTCTTGCAATTTTACAAATGATTGTTGACGAGGAACAAACACAATTAAATGAAATTAAACAAGAAATTGATGTGAGTGTGCAGCTGCTAGAACCTTATAAAACTGACCCTGAGTTTATTAAGAGTAATGATTTACTTAGAAGAGAAGTTGAGAGAACGCAAAAAATACTAAAATCAACGAAGCAGGAGAAGTTTAAGCAGAACCTTTTAGACTGGGAAAATGGGGAAATGTTTGACCCCACTATCCCCAGGGGAAGGAGTAGATCACGAAGAGGGAGGAGAGGCAGGTCCAATACCAAGCAAGGGAGACGTTCTTCTACTGACAGTGATTCAGAAAGACAAGATAAATCAGTGATTTTTTTAGATCAAGAAGAGGACGAGATAGATATTCAAGTCCCCAGAAAAGACAAACTAAAGGACACCACAACAACCAGGAAATCTATAAAAAACAACAGGAGCAGTCAGGAAAAGGAAAAAGAAATAAAAACAAACCCACGGGAACTCAGGTCAGGGTCACGGAAACCCTAAAGCATGTATCTGATAAACTGCCTATACAAATGAAGGCTGAGCCACCATTAGATCTTAATGTGGTTAATTTATCTGACTTCCCACTTAATCAGCACCATGTTTCATTATTACAGAAGGGATTATCATTTTCACCCACAGCCACGATGAGCGAGTTTGAGGTCTTTAAAGATCTAAACTTGTTCCTACGGAAGGTAATTTTTAGATATTGGCACTCTGATAGAAGCAATCAGTCAATAAAGGGAGATGAACAAACTAGGGAGGAACGTGAAGCATTGGAAGCTCTTGTTGCCCTTCTTGAGGAAAATCAGGATTCTGATTTCGAAACAGAAGGACAGGATAATTCACAATCAGGCCCACGCCCATCCAAATTACAGATTAGATCCTTGAAGATGCCATCCCTGTATAAACATAAGCATATCCAGTTCTTCCTGGAACAGGTGAAGAGGGACCTGTCCAGGATTAACTGGGGATATAGGGGACAGGACAACCTGACCAAAGAAGAAAGAAAAGCCCTGAGGGAGCTGGGGGAAGCCACTGATATTGTAATTAAAGGGAGTGACAAAGGTGGAAATACAGTACTAATACCCTATGCAATGTATGAAGAACAGACCATGCGGCTTCTGCGTGATACAACCACCTATCAGAGGCTTACCACAAATCCCTTTGCGCAAATAGTATGCAATCTTAACTTCAAACTTCATATGGCCCACGAAGAATTTTTGATTTCTCGCAGAGAATATCAATATTTAAGTGTCCGTGAATTTAATATCCCCACATTTTATACAATTCCCAAACTTCATAAATCTATGACAGACCCTCCGGGGAGACCCATAGTGTCGGCAATACAGGGCCCCCTGGAAAGGGTGGGTAAATATGTAGATGCATTAATTAAAGAGCTAGTCTGGGAACTCCCCTCATACGTCCAAGATACACGTGATGTCCTCAAAAAACTGGATGGGAGAGCGGTACCACAGGATGTTCTATTGGTGGGAATTGACGTTGAGTCGCTGTACACATCGATCCCACATTCATGGGGTCTAAAAGCAACACATCACTTCCTGGATAATAAGTTTCCACTGCAGGCCACTCAAAATGAGCTTATTGTTGATTTATTGCATTTTATGCTAGAGAATAACTGCTTTCAGTTCTTAGGTGTCTATTATAGACAAATCAGAGGCACTTCGATGGGGGCTCCTTGGGCGCCCTCATACGCGTGCTTACATCTGGGCCTGTGGGAGCGGGACTGTGTGTATCCCTCGTCGATGTACCTTGGCCACTGTCTACTGTGGCTAAGGTACATCGACGACGTGATCATGCTCTGGAGAGGCACTCTTGAGGACCTCACCATCTTTATGGATGAACTAAACAATAATGATAGGAATATCAGACTCACGTACATATGTGACCCAAAAACCTTGCCCTTTTTGGACCTTACCATCAAGGTGGATGATGGTGGGCTCCAAACTAAGACATTTAGAAAAGACACAGCGGCCAATACGTTATTACTGGCCTCTAGCCATCATCCCAAGCCCCTAATACGGGGCATCCCAGTGGGTCAGTTCCTCAGAGCCAGGAGGAACTGCTCACTGGAAGATGATTTTCATATGGAGCTATGTGATCTTTATGGGAGGTTTCGGAATCGAGGCTACTCCCATAAAACCATCAGAAAAGCCAAGAGGAGAGCTCTCCTCACTGATAGACAGTCCCTGATAAACAGTCAAACTGGGAGGAAAAATGGGAAAGAGAGTCAGGCCCCAATTAGGATTATTACGAGATATGGAGCACAGTGGGAGGAAATAAGGAAGGTCCTGGGCCGCCACTGGCACATTCTTTCCGAGGCTCCTATCTTGGGAAAAATTGTTGGTGATAGGCCACTCCTCACAGCGAGAAGGGCAAGGAATCTTAAAGATTGCCTAGTGCATTCTGAGTATAATAGACCCAAAAAAGCAAACTGGCTTACTAGCCTTCCACGCTTGAGAGGTATGTACCCATGTGGAAGGTGTCACATCTGCAAGCACGTTGACAGGACTGATAGGTTCACCAATTCCAACGGCAATAAACAATTTAAAATCAATAGTTTCATTAATTGCACCACTACGCGTGTAATATATATGCTGACCTGTCCTTGTGGATTAATTTATGTCGGCAAGACTAAGAGACAGCTGAAGGTCAGAGTTGGTGAGCATATTCAGAGTATTTCCAACAAAGATGATGATAGTCCTATAGCTTTGCATTTTTTGCGTGAACATGGAGGTGACCCAAAGGGCCTGAAATGCAAAGGCATTTATAAACTGAACCTACCATATAGGAGGGGGGACTTTGATAGGGTCCTATTTCAAAAGGAAAAAATGTGGATCTTCTATCTGGGCAGTATGCAGCCCCTTGGTTTAAATAATGAATGTAACCTCTCTGTATTTTTGGAACGTTAACTGACCATAAGAATAAAATAATCACTATAACGAATGGATGGTGACTTTGATGTCTTGGCAAAAATGACCCTCAGTATACCTTATGGTCAGGCAATAATGAAACCTTTCGTTCCAATTTCATTAACTGCTACCCTTATTTGGTTTTCTGTCCTCTTAATAAAGTATCAGTGTGGTATTAATATAACCTCTGGATACTGGGACTTGAATCTCCTAAGATCTGGAGTTGCCCTTTATTTGCTGTTGATGGTGTTCCCCTCCCCTTCCCCTCTAGGAACGCACCTGCTCTAGAAATTAGAATTGCACTTTTTGGTGAATGACAGTCTGTTTGGTGATCAGGTGTGTGAGTTTTTAATTGAAGATTGCTCTCATTAGCTCAGCTATTTAAAGCATGGACCCTGATCCATTACGCATGCTCTGAGGAAGCCTGTAACCAGGCGAAACGCGTAAGCATCAGGCCACAGTGTCTGTGGTGATAGGGACCTCTGGCTGTGCACATGCACCTAAAACCCTCTCCACTTCAACCTAGCGCTGCGTCCTTGCCGGCAGCCAAATAGTCTGAAGCAGTCCTGGAAGGATTCTCCCCACGTATCAACCACCCTTGAACCTGAATATGGATCTCCACTGCTTGCTCCATCTCAGCCCCTGAACACTGCCTGTCTTTGGATGTGAACTGTGCAGCTCACCGTAGGCTGTGAAGCTGAATCAAGTAACTCACACGTGAAAGCAGCGTTATTCAGCGGGCGAAGAGACCGTGCACGGACGGGAGTCTGAAGCAGGAGAAAGAACCAACATTACAGAGATCCAGGCGGGTGAGCTTTAAACACATCTCATTGTATGGAGAATAAATATATGGTTATTAATGACTGTTAAACTATGCTGGGGACTCTTGGAAGTTCAGACCAATAAGGGCTGTTTTCTGGACCGCACTACAAATAATTCCAGCCGTGAACTGCATTTGTAAAGTGGATGTTTACCTAATCCCTTCAATACAATCCATGCAGGCAAATGTTTCTATTCTATACCCAATGGATGCCGTAACAATGCTTATCTAAGATAGTGCCCCTTTGGACTACCGAAAGCACATTGGACCCGGGTCTTAGAGATTTTTGTCTGCATGTGTATGGCTGATGTTGGTGTGAGAGGTGCAAAATAGGTATGGTGGCCGCCCAAGTCTCTTAAGACGTCAGTCTTATTTTAATTATATGTCAATAGTAGTTGTAATTTGATGTGGAAGAGTCACTTATTACGTAACTGGCTTTTTTTTAAAAATCCGTTTGTTTTTGATAAATTTAATAAAGATTTATAATTAAATATGTTAGTGGGTCCTTGTTGAAGAACTGCTTACAGAGGCTTCTCTGGTTTCCTTTTTGTAACTTTTGAATGAGTTCAGAGGACAATCATCCCATGTCCGGTGATATTCTTCCCGTTCATTAAGGGGTTGATTAAACACATAGGTGTTTAAATTTGAGTGGGCAGCGGATAAGCCCTACCAAAAAACTCATGTTCACCTACAATTAATAAGGCTGGTCTATTCGGTCCCCTTTTTTGTTCTTTTATGCTTTAATTTATGACTGCCTATGTCGTTTCTTGAGGTGCTAAAATGGCAGGGCAGTACAAAACCCCCCACAAATGACCCCATTTTGGAAAGTAGACACCCCAAGGAATTTGCTGAGAGGCATGTTGAGCCCATTGAATATTCATTTTTTTTGTCCCAAGTGATTGAATAATGACAAAAAAAAAAAAAAAAAAATTACAAAAAGTTGTCACTAAATGATATATTGCTCACACAGGCCATGGGCATATGTGGAATTGCACCCCAAAATACATTTAGCTGCTTCTCCTGAGTACGGGGATACCACATGTGTGGGACTTTTTGGGAGCCTAGCCGCGTACGGGACCCCGAAAATCAAGCACCGCCTTCAGGATTTCTAAGGGCGTACATTTTTGATTTTACTCCTCACTGCCTATCACAGTTTCGGAGGCCATGGAATGCCCAGGTGGCACAAACCCCCCCCAAATGACCCCATTTTGGAAAGTAGACACCCCAAGCTATTTGCTGAGAGGCATGGTGAGTATTTTGCAGCTCTCATTTGTTTTTGAAAATAAAGAAAGACGAGAAAAAAAATTTTTTTTTTCTTTTTTCAATTTTCAAAACTTTGTGACAAAAAGAGAGGTCTGCAAAATACTCACTATACCTCTCATCAAATAGCTTGGGGTGTCTACTTTCCAAAATGGGGTCATTTGGGGGGGTTTTGTGCCACCTGGGCATTCCATGGCCTCCGAAACTGTGATAGGCAGTGAAGAGTGAAATCAAAAATTTACGGCCTTAGAAAGCCTGAAGGCGGTGCTTGGTTTTCGGGGTCCCGTACGCGGCTAGGCTCCCAAAAAGTCCCACACATGTGGTATCCCCGTACTCAGGAGAAGCAACAGAATGTATTTTGGGGTGTAATTTCACATATTCCCATGGCATGTTTGAGCAATATATCATTTAGTGACAACTTTGCGCAAAAAAAATAAAAAAAATAAAAAATTGTCTCTTTCCCGCAACTTGTGTCACAATATAAATTATTCCATGGACTCAACATGACTCTCAGCAAATAGCTTGGGGTGTCTACTTTCCATAATTGGGTCATTTGGGGGGGTTTTGAACTGTCCTGGCATTTTATGCACAACATCTAGAAGCTTATGTCACACATCACCCACTCTTCTAACCACTTGAAGACAAAGCCCTTTCTGACACTTATTGTTTACATAAAAAAATAATTTTTTTTTGCAAGAAAATTACTTTGAACCCCCAAACATTATATATTTTTTTAAAGCAAATGCCCTACAGATTAAAATGGTGGGTGTTTCATTTTTTTTTTTCACACAGTATTTGCGCAGCGATTTTTCAAACGCATTTTTTGGGGAAAAAACACACTTTTTTACATTTTAATGCACTAAAACACACTATATTGCCCAAATGTTTGATGAAATAAAAAAGATGATCTTAGGCCGAGTACATGGATACCAAACATGACATGCTTTAAAATTGCGCACAAACGTGCAGTGGCGACAAGCTAAATACATTTTAAAAAGCCTTTAAAAGCCTTTACAGGTTACCACTTTAGATTTACAGAGGAGGTCTACTGCTAAACTTACTGCCCTCGATCTGACCTTCGCGGCGATACCTCACATGCATGGTGCAATTGCTGTTTACATTTGGCGCCAGACCGACGCTTGCGTTCGCCTTAGCGCGAGAGCAGGGGGGACAGGGGTGCTTTTTTTTTTTTTTTTTTTTTTTTCTTTATTATTATTATTTTTTTATCTTATTTTTAAACTGTTCCTTTCATTTTTTTTTTTTTTAAATCATTTTTATTGTTATCTCAGGGAATGTAAATATCCCCTATGATAGCAATAGGTAGTGACAGGTACTCTTTTTTGCAAAAATTGGGGTCTATTAGACCCTAGATTTCTCCTCTGCCCTCAAAGCATCTGACCACACCAAGATCGGTGTGATAAAATGCTTTCCCAATTTCCCAATGGCGCTGTTTACACCCGGCGAAATCTAAGTCATAAAATGCTCGTAGCTTCCGGTTTCTTAGGTCATAGAGATGTTTGGAGCCACTCTGGTCTCTGATCAGCTCTATGGTCAGCTGGCTGAATCACCGGCTGCATTTTCAGGTTCCCTGTTGAGACAGGAGAGCCAGAGAAAAACACGGAAGACGTTGGGGGGGGGGGGGGCATTCCCTCCCACTGCTTGTAAAAGCAGTCTAGAGGCTAATTAGCCACTAGGATTGCTTTTACATGAAAGCCGACCGCTGGCTGAAAAGAATGATACCAAGATGATACCTAAACCTGCAGGCATCATTCTGGTATAACCACTCAAAGTCGTGAATGGCGTACCTGAAGACAAAAAAATGGTTAACAATAAAGCACAGTAAACGGTAAGGTATAAAAAATTGCATACCTGAAAAGCAAACATGATAAAACATAATAACAATAAAACATTGCAGAATAGAATACAGTAAAAAAGAGCAGAACAATAGAGAGAGAATAGAGAGAGAGAGAACAATAAAACGACAACTATTTTTTTTTTTTTTTTATATTTTTGTTTGTGTTTTTTTTTTTACACTTTTTTTTGTAACTAACTTTTATAACTGTAACCGGTTCCAGGTTCGGGTCTCTCAAAATGCGATGGCATCTTGGGAGACCCTGTGAAAGTGTGCCAAGTCTGTGCAATGCTGTACCCTACGCTAATACTCAACTAGTGAATGGTAGCGTTCAAAACATTCACCAATGCAAAGACCAGGATTGTCAGGACAGGAGGGACAATAATAGCGGGTGTCACGTCTATATCCGCGCTTGCTGCAGACACGACATCTTTTTTGGGGGGGTTCGTTGGGTAGGGGTACTCGGGAGGACATAAAAATGCCTCTCATGCAGCCGACTGCATTTGGTTGGGGATGTGAATGGGGGAAGTACGGGCGCTGCAGAAGCGGTGGGTTCCCAATTAAGATTGGCGAATGCAGCAGGAAGGGCATTATGGGCACGACGGGCCTGTGTTTGTCTTTTTGGTGGCAGCGGGACACTACTTGTGCTTGCCACCTCACCAGCTTGAACTGCACTTATGTGACTCGCCACGTCACCAAGTGTTACTGCAGTGCTGGTTTGACTTTGACCGGGGTGTACTACGCCGCTGGTGCTTGCCAGTTCACCAAAACACTACCAAAAAAACTGTTAGCGATCGCAGGGATCAGGCCTGACTCTGCGAACGCTGCAGTTATGCGTTTAGTGTTTTGTAAGTGACAGTGATCGATCGATACTGCACTTGGGTGGGCTGGGCTGGGCCGGGCGGAGGGGCAAAACGCAGGTGCTAGCAGGTATCTGGGCTGATCCCGCTAACACTGCGTGTTTGGGAACCCTAAACTGCTGGGGACGCTAGTATAGATCTGATCAGATCAGATATTGATCCGTACAGATACTATACCACTAAGGGAGGCGTATGCTGCGTGCGTGGGTGTTAGCGGTACTGGCGCTAATCTGACGCTGCCTGGGGCTGGTGCTTGCCAGTTGACCAAAACGCTACCAAAAAAACTGTTAGCGATCGCAGGGATCAGGCCTGACTCTGCGAACGCTGCAGTTATGCGTTTAGTGTTTTGTAAGTGACAGTGATCGATCGATACTGCACTTGGGTGGGCTGAGCTGGGCCGGGCGGACGGGAAAAACGCAGGTGCTAGCAGGTATCTGGGCTGATCCCGCTAACACTGCGTGTTTGGGAACCCTAAACTGCTGGGGACGCTAGTATAGATCTGATCGGATCAGATATTGATCCGTACAGATACTATACCACTAAGGGAGGCGTATGCTGCGTGCGTGGGTGTTAGCGGTACTGGCTCTAATCTGACGCTGCCTGGGGCTGGTGCTTGCCAGTTCACCAAAACGCTACCAAAAAAACTGTTAGCGATCGCAGGGATCAGGCCTGACTCTGCGAGCGCTGCAGTTATGCGTTTAGTGTTTTGTAAGTGACAGTGATCGATCGATACTGCACTTGGGTGGGCTGGGCCGGGCGGAGGGACAAAACGCAGGTGCTAGCGGGTATCTGGGCTGATCCCGCTAACACTGCGTTTTCGGGAACCCTAAACTGCTGGGGACGCTAGTATAGATCTGATCGGATCAGATATTGATCCGTACAGATACTATACCACTAAGAGAGGCGTATGCTGCGTGCGTGGGTGTTAGCGGTACTGGCGCTAATCTGACGCTGCCTGGGGTGACGCATATCACCGCCGGGCGATCAGGGGGCTAAACCTTTATTCGGTAATAAACGGCGGGTGCCCTGACACTATAAAAAATAAACGAACTAACCATCGTCACCCGTAACAGTTATACGGTGATCAGTGGTGAAAGGGTTAACTAGGGGGCAATCAAGGGGTTAAAACATTTATTAGGTAGTATATGGGGGTCCCTGTCGCTATAAAACACTGACGGCGAACCTAAATATTTACGTCCCTAACTACCGTCACCAGCGACACTAATACAGCGATCAGAAAAATGATCGCTTAGCGACACTGGTGACAGGGGGTGATTAAGGGGTTAAAACTTTATTAGGGGGGGTTAGGGGGGTATCCTAGACCTAAAGGGGGGTAATACTCACTGCCCTAACACTGTAACTGTCACAAACTGACACTATGCAGTAATCAAAAAAAAAAAAAATACTGCTAATGTCAGTTTGTGACAGGGGGGGGGGGGTGATTGGGGGGGGATCGGGGGGCGATCGGGGGGGGATCGGGGGTGTAAAGTATGCCTGGCATGTTCTACTGTGTGTGTGTGTGTTGTGTGCACTCACTTGTCTTCTCTCCTCGGCGCTGGAACGGAAACTGCCAGACCGAGGAGAGATGACATCACATCCTCTGCCTGTGTGAAACTACACACAGGCAGAGGAGGATTCCCATTGGCTGGGAGCGATCGCGAGGGGGGGGCCACGATCGGATGGTCTCCCCCTCGCCTCCCGACGCTCCCAGTCAAATGCCGACCGCCGATGGCACCGGAGGGGGGTACGTGATTCTGCCTGCCCGTGCCATTCTGCCGCAGTATATATGCGGTAGGCGGTCGGCAAGTGGTTAAAGACTGCTGCTGATGCTGAGTGCCAGGCTCCACCTCCATACTGACACAATCTTCCTCCTTCCTCCTCCTCCTCCTCCTCCTTGTCCTCTTCCTGTGTGATCGGCGGGCATGCAGGAACACTGTCTGGATAAAGGGGGCCTTGAGAGCTAAGGAAGTCCTCCTGCCTCTCCTGCCTCTGTTCTGCCTCAAGTGCCCTGTCCATTATTCCATGCAGCGTGTGCTCCAACAGGTGGACAAGGGGGACAGTGTCACTGATGCATGCACTGTCACTGCTCACCATCCTCGTGGCCTCCTCAAATGGTGACAGGACAGTGCATGCATCCCTGATCATGGCCCACTGGCGTGGGGAAAAAAAAACAAGCTCCCCTGACCCTGTCCTGGTGCCATAGTTGCACAGGTACTCATTGATGGCCCTCTGCTGCGTGTGCAGCCGCTGCAGCATGGCCAACGTTGAGTTCCACCTGGTGGGCATGTCACAGATTAGGCGGTTCTTGGGCAGGTTAAACTCCTTTTGGAGGTCCGTCAGCCGAGCACTGGCATTATATGACCGGCGGAAATGCACACAGACTTTCCTGGCCTGCCTCAGGACATCCTGTAAGCCCGGGTACCTGCCCAAGAACTGCTGCACCACCAAGTTAAGGACGTGAGCAAAACAGGGCACATGGGTCATTTGTCCCTGTCGGAGGGCAGAGAGGAGGTTGGTGCCATTGTCGCAAACCACCATTCCTGCCTTAAGTTGGCGTGGCGTCAACCACCTCTGAACCTGCCCCTGCAGAGCTGACAGAACCTCTGCCCCAGTGTGGCTCCTGTCCCCCAAGCACACCAGCTCAAGCACCGCATGGCATCTTTTGGCCTGCGTACTTGCGTAGCCCCTTGAACGACTACGGAGCACCGCTGGTTCCGAGGAAGAGGCCATGGAGGAAGAAGAAGAGGAGGGGGTGGAGGAGAGAGGTGTGTCACAATCATTAGCATTTTGGAGGCGTGGTGGCGGAACAACCTCCAACACTACTGCACCTTGTCCTGCATCCTTCCCAGCTGCCAGCAGAGTCACCCAATGCGCCGTGAAACTTAGGTAACGTCCCTGTCCATGCCTGCTGGACCATGAGTCAGCGGTAATATGCACCTTACCGCTGACCGCCCTGTCCAGCGAGGCATGGACATTGCCTTCCACATGCCGGTAGAGAGCCGGAATCGCCTTCCGTGAGAAAAAGTGGCGTTTGGGTACCTGCCACTGAGGAACCGCACATTCCACAAACTCACGGAATGGGGCAGAGTCTACCAACTGAAAAGGCAGCAGTTGAAGTGCTAGCAATTTTGCCAAGCTAGCATTCAACCGCTGGGCATGTGGATGGCTGGGAGAAAACTTCTTTCGGCGGTACAGCAGCTGGAGCAGGGAAATTTGCCTGGTACAATCTGACGTCGGTGTACCAAAAGCAGATTGCCCACAAGTACTTAACTGTGACACACCTAATTCTACACCTTCATTCCTCTCAGTGCAGGTCTCAGAGAGGACTGAAGGTCTAGTGGGGTTGGAAATCTCAGCTGATGAGGAGCAAGGAGAGGTCCTCTTTGTTCTTTGGTGTGGGTCTTTTAGATACGCTTGCCAATGAACTGCATGGCAGGTCAACATATGTCTGGTCAAGCATGTGGTACCCAAGCGGGAGATGTTTTGGCCACGTGAGATACGCTTGAGACATATGCTGCAAATAGCAGCGGTGCGATCTGATGCGATCGTCTCAAAAAAGGCCCACACCAAAGAACTTTTTGAATAACGCGCAGAGACTGCAGCGCCCTGCACATGTGGAGCTTTGGGGTGTGATGCAGTCAATGTGCTGCCCTTAGGCTGGCCCCTGGAGGGCATCCTGCCTCGTTGGTGATGTGCCGCCTCCTCCTCCTCCTCCTCCTATCAGGCACCCACGTTGAGTCAGTGACCTCATCATCCCCTCCCTCCTCATCACTGGAGCAAACCTGGCAGTATGCTGCAGCAGAGGGAGCATGACTGCCAGATTGCTGTCCTTCTTGGGCACCCCCTCTGTCCGTGCTCATGTTACTGCCTTCATCGAGCTCAGTATCATCATCAGAGCCTTCCAAACGCTGGGCATCCTCCTGGAGCATGTACCCAACAATGTGGTCAAACAGTTTGAGGGACTCCTCAGGAGGACATGGTGGGGCTAGGGAAGGAGTCACTGATGACATTGAGCCGAGGGAAGAGGCCGCTGCTTTGCCAGACAAAGTACCCTGGGAATGGGTGAGAGAGGATGAGGAGGATGAAGACGGCTTGGTCATCCACTCGACCAAGTCTTCCGCATGTTGCGGCTCAACACGGCCAGCTGCCGAAAAAAAGGCCAAGCGTGTCCCATGGCCACGTGCTGATGAGGATGCACCGTCTCCACGACCAGCACTAGACACAGAGCCTGCTTGCCCTCTCTTATTGGCTTGTGACTGTCTGCCTCTCCTTCTTGGCCTTCCAGACATATTAATGGCCTGTAGCTGCACTAAGCTGGGATATATATATATATATATGTACTGATACTGCAGCTAGCAAAATCAACTGCCTGCCTGTAGTATGAGAACACCACCAACCTTCTACAGGTAGCTTTAGCTGAACACTGTGAGGTGGACGCACCCCACTAACTTGTAGGGTTAGCTGAACACTGTGAGCAGGACGCACCCCACTAACTTGTAGGTTTAGCAGAACACTGTGAGCAGGACGCACTGCACTAAATGTAAATAGTCTAGCTGCCTCACTGTGGTACTAATAGGATCAAAAGAACACCAGCAATTTTCTTCAGGTAGCTGTATTTACTGTAACAAGACAAGCCTGCCTGTCAGTAAGAAGATAACAGAAACGGATCTAGCTGAACACTGTGAGCAGGACGCACCCCATTAGCTTGTAGGTTTAGCTTAACACTGTGAGGTGGACGCACCCCACTAACTTGTAGGTTTAGCTGAACACTGTGAGCAGGACGCACCCCACTAACTTGTAGGTTTAGCAGAACACTGTGAGCAGGACGCACTGCACTAACTGTAAATAGTCTAGCTGCCTGACTGTGGTACTAATAGGATCAAAAGAACACCAGTAATTTTCTTCAGGTAGCTTTATATACTGTAACAAGACAAGCCTGCCTGTCAGTAGGAAGATAACAGGAACGGATCTAGCTGAACACTGTGAGCAGGACGCACTGCACTAAATGTAAATAGTCTAGCTGCCTGACTGTGGTACTAATAGGATCAAAAGAACACCAGTAACTTTCTTCAGGTAGCTGTAAATACTGTAACAAGACAAGCCTGCCTGTCAGTAAGAAGATAACAGGAACGGATCTAGCTGAACACTGTGAGCAGGATGCACCCCACTAACTTGTAGGTTTAGCTGAACACTGTGAGCAGGACGCACCCCACTAACTTGTAGGTTTAGCAGAACACTGTGAGCAGGACGCACTGCACTAACTGTAAATAGTCTAGCTGCCTGACTGTGGTACTAATAGGATCAAAAGAACACCAGCAATTTTCTTCAGGTAGCTTTATATACTGTAACAAGACAAGCCTGCCTGTCAGTAGGAAAATAACAGGAACGGATCTAGCTGAACACTGTGAGCAGGACGCACTGCACTAAATGTAAATAGTCTAGCTGCCTGACTGTGGTACTAATAGGATCAAAAGAACACCAGTAATTTTCTTCAAAATACTGTAACAAGACAAGCCTGTCTGTCAGTAAGAAGATAACAGGAACGGATCTAGCTGAACACTGTGAGCAGGACGCACTGCAATAAATGTAAATAGTCTAGCTGCCTGACTGTTTTACTAATAGGATCAAAAGAACACCAGTAATTTTCTTCAAAATACTGTAACAAGACAAGCCTTGTCTGTGAGTAAGAAGATAACAGGAACGGATCTAGCTGAACACTGTGAGCAGGACGCACTGCACTAAATGTAAATATTCTAGCTGCCTGACTGTGGTACTAATAGGATCAAAAGAACACCAGTAATTTTCTTCAGGTAGCTTTATATACTGTAACAAGACAAGCCTGCCTGTCAGTAGGAAGATAACAGGAACGGATCTAGCTGAACACTGTGAGCAGGACGCACTGCACTAAATGTAAATAGTCTAGCTGCCTGACTGTGGTACTTAATAGGATCAAAAGAACACCAGCAATTTTCTTCAGGTTGTTTTATATACTGTAACAAGACAAGCCTGCCTGTCAGTAGGAAAATAACAGGAACGGATCTAGCTGAACACTGTGAGCAGGACGCACTGCACTAAATGTAAATAGTCTAGAAGATAACAGGAACAGATCTAGCTAAACTGAATACAGTGTATATATATATCTATGCAACACCTGGGATGCATATATATACACAATACACTTTAAGTGCAGCTAACTGACTGACTGTCCTGCCTAATCTAGCTAACTCAAATGAAATGACACTGTCTCTCTCTCTCTCTATTTCTCAGCACATCGGAACACACTGCACAGGGCCGCCTTGCAGGCGGCCTTATATAGTGTGGGGCGTATACCAAATCCCCTGAGCCATAATTGGCCAAAGCCTCCTTGGCTTTAGCCAATTACGGCTCTCTGTTAAGGCGGCGCTGTGATTCGCCAAGCATGCGGGTCACAGTGCATGCTTGGCCAATCATCAGCAAGCAATGCACTGCGATGCCGCAGTGAATTATGGGCCGTGACGCGCCACACGAAATTGGCGCGAACGGCCCATATCGTTCGCAATTCGGCGAACGACCGAACAGCCGATGTTCGAGTCGAACCCGAACACGAAGCTCATCCCTACTAATTTACAAAGACTTTTAACAATTGTTATTTTTACAATTTTTTTTAGATTGAACAAAACTTTCATATTTTAATATTTTCTCTGGGTAGCCTTAAGTAAATTAGAACAATCTACTACTTTTAATTTAATAACCAAATCTAAGTTTGGAAATTTTGTAAAAATTGTTCAATCCTTAATTTATTATTTCCTACAACCAAATCTGTAGGATTTTTGTAAAACACTAAACACCATGTTTTTTCCATAATCTCAATTTCATACAGTTCTTTCCACAATCTTAATCATAACTTTTTTTCTCTGAAATTTTTTTTTTATGCCCCCTATATATGTGTTTTAGAATGACCACGTGTAATAACGCACATTTTCTGTTGTTCAGGGCCTAAATATTCATAAACATTTACATGCAGCATTAAACTTAGTTTCCTTATTAAATGACTTCTTTACACTCTGGCATTAATTAATTACTACTGCATGTATTCCTGATGGTACAGGAAAATACTTCTGAGCCTTGAGATGTTAACCATCCCATGTTACCCTTCTATATAAACAAACACACTCACCCCTTGTTAGTATGATAGTCTTGTGCGCACTTAAAAAAACAAGAGATGAATAATGTCCTTTAAATTTGTTGTTCGTTGCCTTTTCTTTCATTTGTTGCTTTTTCTTCCATTTGCTGCTTTTTCTTTCGTTTGTTGCTTTTTCTTTCGTTCGTTACTTCTTCTTTCTTTGAAGAATAATTTTCTTGTAGCTTTTTGCCTTGTTCCTTGTATTGTGTGCTGTAGTGTGCTATAGTGTGCTGTAGTGTGCTTGCCTGTTGATTTTTCTTTGCCTTTTTCTTGGACTTTCCATCTTCAAACATCAAAATCCGACTTTCATCTTAGCTCACCCAAAGAGTACTTCTGCCAGTTGTACACAATGGTAGCTTTTTCAAATAACGTGAAGTCTCAGTTCCTGATTCAACATTTTTTCTTATTGGGCAACAACCCAATATTTTCTTATGTGAGACTTTCTCACCTTCTTAGGAACTAACTTTGGCAGAAATCTTCACGTACGTAACGTTACGTTTTCACAAACAAAGTCTTGGATTTCCAAAAATAGCTTGAAGCATACCGTCCCTCTGGCCTTGTCAATCAACTTCGTAGGCTGGGTCTTCCTTTTTTTTTTTTTCAAAGTTACAAACTTTGGCTAGAGGTGAGAAAACAGACAAAGAAAAACGCCTCCTTCTAGGTTCTTTGATCATTTTTTCCCGAGACTTGATTAATCACAAAATTGTGTTCATCTCCCCCTTTTGTCAAGGAGTGGGAAAGAAATTGACCACTTTAACTTGCTCGCCATTGAAGAAAAGTATAAATATCTATAATTCTAGATATTCTTATTCTCATTCTCAGGGGCGTTTCTGGATGTATAGCAATGTCTTTGTGTTATATGTTATATATATCAGTGACCTCTCTCCTAGAGGGTAAAGTGTATAGGAGATATGTTTCTGTACTTTGTCCAAGGCCGCATTTCCAACTTACTTTTAGGAATTAGTTTCTTAGTAGAAATGGAAGAATCCTTCTTTCATACGATGCTTCCAGAAAGGTTGTTTATTTGTTCAGAAAGATAAGCAAAGACAAGACTGACTTCTGGTAACATTTGACATGGTGATGGTCTCAGAAGGAGGAGGAGGAGGGGACATCTTGATGTTACATTCTCCAAAGTGTAGGGTTACTGCTCTCTCTTCAACCCTACTCCATTCCTATTCTACCATAAATCTCGTCCATTCTTATACTGTTTCAAAATGTTATGTCAGCATATCCTAGTAACACCCATATTTGCATATATACTTTAAATGACTATAGTCTAAAGATAAGCAACATTACTCCACCCATTGTCCTGACATAGCAACTCAAAATAGAAATATCTACCCAGCTAAACCACTCCTCTGTCCTCCATCCTGTTAACCTTCAGAAACCATTACTAATTACGTATAACATTTATGTGTTTCATATATTTTTTCAGAAACTTTTATCACTTAAAATAATAATGAACTTAAAATCTTCTAACAAGAAGATATCATGTTCCCACCCCCCAGGTACAGGTTGGCGTAGGCCGGGGCACAGCAAGTGCCCATGGCCACGCCCTGTACCTGGAGGTAGTGGGAACCGTGAAATGTAAAACAATTGTGTGTCAAGATGAAAAACAACAGTTTCAATAAAAATTCATTGAAGGGCCATTCATGGTGGTCTTCCTCCATGAGAAAGGAGCGGACCGTCCCGACGCCCCGCTCGTTAGGGATGCTGGAGTACAGAGCCTCAACATCCAGAGTCATGAGCAGGGCATCGGGAGGGACCGCAACCCCCTCAATATGTTTAAGGAGGTCTAAGGTGTCCTGTACGAGGGTAAACGTAAAACGTGAGGGGTTAGAAAGAAGTCAACAAATCTACTCGCCTTTTCGGCCAGTGAGCCTATTGCAGAAATAAACACTCTCTGTAATTTTACAGTACCAGGACTTTTTCAACCTCACCTACTATGTAACTATGTAAGGAAGTGTGTTACTTGTCAGATCAGCTGGTAAAAAAAAAGAAAACAAGCTGAAAAGCACACAACCAAAGCAGCCATCACATCTAATGTTTGGTAAACACTTTAAGTATGCTGAAACATGGTTCACAAATACTGAATGTTAACCATTTCCTGCCCAGCTAGTGTACATAAACATCCAAGCTCTCTAGTTCTAGAAGGACATACTCATACCTCCTCTCTACACCATGCGCGTGCCATCTGTAACTGGCTGTGTCCACTGATTACCAATCATGGTACAGGCCCACTGTGAGCAGACCTGATATCATGTGATCCCTGTGACCAATCACAGCAATTACAATAGTAAGCAAGGCTGTCATTCATGATGCCTTGCTTACTACTATGTTTTTTTCAGAATTTTCAGTATTTTTTCTGTTATATAGCAAAAAAAAACTGTGGTGATTAACCACTTCAATACCCGGCCATAGACATATGACGTCCACAGATGGGATATATGGGGCATATTGTGTTTTTTTCAAAATTGTCGCTCTTCTTTTGTTTATAGCGCAAAAAATAAAAACCGCAGAGGTGATCAAATACCACCAAAAGAAAGCTCTATTTGTGGGGAAAAAAGGACATCAATTTTTTTTGGGTACAACGTCGCACGACCGCGCAATTGTCGTTTAAAGTGCGACAGCGCTGAAAACTAAAAATTGGCCTGGGAAGGAAGGGGGTGAAAATGCCCTGTATTGAACCGGTTAAATACCACCAAAAGAAAGCTCTATCTGTCTGTCTCAAATGTCAAAATTTAATTTGGGTACCGTGTTGCATAACTAAGTGTCATTCAAAGTGTGATAGCACTCCAATCTGAAAATTGGCTTGGGCAGGAAGGGGTTGAAAGTGTCCAGTATTGAGGTTGTTAAAGGACAACCCAAATGATTTGTTTATACACAGTCCAAATAAAAAATTCTACCTCCCATACTGTCCTCATGGTTTAAAACAAATTCTGTATATCTAAGAACCTATCTATTAGGATTTCCTGCAAAGCTTGTGTTAATCATTATTCTTCGCTTTTTTGCATGTACTCACTAATAAACTTTGCAAGATGTCTGAAACTTGAAACCATGATTTAGGATAATGTTTTTACTAAATACATTTTTAGATTTTTAGAAATATAATAATAATAGTATATAAAATGAAAACACCCTTAACAGACTGTAGTAGTATACTAAGCAATGTTGCAACTATGTGACCCCGTGCTGCCTAAAACTTTAAACGGCAGCAAAATATAGATTGCAAACCTTTCAATGAAAAATATACATACGATACTTAATTCTGACACAACCACAGTAATGCCCCGTACACACGGTCGGATTTTCTGACGGAAAATGTGCGATCGGAGCTTGTTGTCAGAAATTGCGACCGTGTGTGGGCTCCATCGGACATTTTCCATCGTATTTTCCGACACACAAAGTTTGAGAGCAGGCTATAAAATTTTCCAACAACAAAATCCGATCGCGTCAATTCCGACCGTGTGTGGCCAATTCAGACGCACAAAGTGCCACGCATGATCAGAAGAAATTCTGAGACGGAACAGCTCGGTCTGGTAAAATTAGCGTTCGGAATGGATATAGCACTTTCGTCAGGCTGCAATGTTTAAAATTGTTTAATACAGCGCACTCTGTTCTTCTTTATAATGCTAGAAGAATGAAATATTTTTGCTGCTCATATTCACACAGACTTCTCACAAACTTCTATCTTTATTATTTATCGTGATTTCATCAATATATTTAGATTTGTCACATCGGAAAAAAAAAATATATATATATTTTTTTTTGGTTTGTATTGTTTTCAAGCCTGATCTTGTTGTTAATTTTTTATTTTTTATTTTAGATTCTGAATATTTGTGTGTGTGTTTTGTGTGTCAAGTTACCACAACACCATTATTATCTGGTGTTATTTAATCTTTAATCTCAAGGAGATTGGTTGTTGTTGGTGTCTCTTGTTAATTGCACATTGTATTTTTGAAATGTACCTGCCTCCTAACAAACAAACTGTCCTTTTTGAAGAAAAACACACATAGGCGAGTATAATTGAAACAAAAACTCCTTTTATTAAGGGATCCAAACCAAACAAAGAGGGAGGCAACGCTGGAGAAACAGCAGAAATTGGCGAAGCCTTTGGCCCCCAGGGCACACATCAATTGTTTCATGGCAAAATTGGTGGCCTGAGGAGTCCATATCTAAGGGAGTGCAGTCTGGTCCAGAAGTCCCAGAGATCATGAAAGCAGCAGATGACATGTATGTCCCCAGGCTGTGGTCATACAAGAGCCTGCATCTTTTGTCAGACCAGACTGAACCTAGGTCATCACTCTCTGGTCTTCCTTCCACGCTTCCTTCCACGCTGTGGCTGTGGTGGTGGAGTTGTGGCAGGAGGAGGAGGAGGATGGTCCAACTCACTCAGGTGGGTATTGGGTGTGATTTCGCCCCTCACCCCCTTAGTTAGGACTTTATAAAGAAGGTCCTCACACAGGAGGCGTTGGCCCTCCTGCATGCCCTGCAGTTTTGTGGCAGCCATGGAGGCAAAGGCCTCTTCAATAGTGGGGGTGGCTCTGAGGGACGCAGAAGCCTCCTGAATCAGCCTGAGTGCTGAATCCTACACATGACTCCCCTTCCTGGGTCTTTTGTTTGGAAGGTGGAAGGGAGGAACCTGTGATTCTGTCAGGCTCCTACTGGGCCCAGGCTTCTCCTGGCTGCCACTTAGCCCCGCCTCCTCCTGGCTACCACTAACCCCCGCCTCCTCCTGGCTGCCACATTCCACAGCCTCCTCCTGTGTGCCACATTCCACAGCCTCGTCCTGGCTGAGGTCTTCCTGTGTATGAAAAAGGGACATCGTTTTAGTTTTTTATTCATCAATCACACACAATTTTCACCTCATGATTGTTGCAAATTGAATGTTAACAAATATAACAGATTATCATTCTGAGCCCAGCATTTTGCATTCTTGTCCCAATTATTTTTGCCCACTACTGTCTATTGATATGTAAAACACTTTATTAACCAGTTGCCGACCGCCTCACGCTGATATACGTCAGCAGAATGGCACGGGCAGGCAAAATCACGTACCTGTACGTGATCTGCCTCCCGCGGGCGGGGGGTCCGATCGGACCCCCCCTGGTGCCCGAGGCGGTCGGCTTCTGTCCGGGAGCAATGAGATGTGAGGGGGGAGGCCATCCATTCGTGGCCCCCCCCTCGCGATTGCTCCTGGCCAATGAGAATCTTCCTCTGCCTCTGCATAGTAAACAGAGGCAGAGGAAATGATGTCATCTCTCCTCGGCTCGGCTATTTCCGTTCCGGCGCCGAGGAGAGAAGACTGCAATGTGAGTGCACAACACTACACATCACAGTAGAACATGCCAGGCACACATAACACCCCCATCACCCCCCGATCCCCCCCGATCACACCTAATCACCCCTCCCCCCCTGTCACACTGACACCAAGCAGTTTTTTTTTTTCTGATTACTGCATTGGTGTCAGTTTGTGACAGTTAGTGTGGTAGGGCAGTTAGTGTTAGCCCCCTTTAGGTCTAGGGTACCCCCCTAACCCCCCCTAATAAAGTTTTACCCCTTGATCACCCCCCGTCGCCAGTGTCGCTAAGCGATCATTTTTCTGATCGCTGTATTAGTGTCACTGGTGACGCTAGTTAGGGAGGTAAATATTTAGGTTCGCCGTCAGCATTTTATAGCGCCGGGGACCCCCATATACTACCTATCAAAATGTTTTAACCCCTTGATTGCCCCCTAGTTAACCCTTTCACCACTGATCACCGTATAACCATTACGGGTGACGCTGGTTAGTTAGTTTATTTTTTATAGTGTCAGGGCACCCGCCGTTTATTACCGAATAAAGATTTAGCCCCCTGATCGCCCGGCGGTGATATGCGTCGCCCCAAGCAGCGTCAGGTTAGCGCCAGTACCGCTAACACCCACGCACACAGCATTCGCCTTCCTTAGTGGTATAGTGTCTGAACGGATCAATATCTGATCAGATCTATACTAGCGTCCCCAGCAGTTTAGGGTTCCCAAAAACGCAGTGTTAGCGGGATCAGCCCAGATACATGCTAGTACCTGCATTTTGCCCCTCCGCCCGGCACAGCCCACCCAAGTGCAGTATCAATCGATCACTGTCACTTACAAAACACATAACAGCAGCGTTCGCAGAGTCAGGTCTGATCCCTGCGATCGCTAACAGGTTTTTTTGTAGCGTTTTGGTGAATTGACAAGCACCAGCCCCAGGCAGCGTCAGGTTAGTGCCAGTAGCGCTAACACCCACGCACGCACCGTACACCTCCCTTAGTGGTATAGTATCTGAACGGATCAATATCTGATATGATCAGACCTATACTAGCGTCCCCAGCAGTTTAGGGTTCCCAAAAACGCAGTGTTAGCAGGATCAGCCCAGATACCTGCTAGCACCTGCGTTTTGCCCCTCTGCCCAGCCCAGCCCAGCCAAGTGCAGTATCGATCGATCACTGTCACTTACAAAACACTAAACGCATAACTGCAGCGTTTGCAGAGTCAGGCCTGATCCCTGCGATCGCTAATAGTTTTTTTGGTAGCGTTTTGGTGAACTGGCAAGCACCAGCGGCCTAGTACACCCCGATCGTAGTCAAACCAGCACTTCAGTAACACTTGGTGATGTGGCGAGTCCCATAAGTGCAGTTCAAGCTGGTGAGGTGGCAAGCACAAGTAGTGTCCCGCTGCCACCAAGAAGAAGACAAACAGGCCCGTCGTGCCCATAATGCCCTTCCTGCTGCATTCGCCAATCCTAATAATTGGGAACCCACCACTTCTGCAGCACCCGTACTTCCCCCATTCACATCCCCAACCAAATGCAGTCGGCTGCATGAGAGGCATTTTCTTTATGTCCTCCCAAAAACCCCTACCCAACGAACCCCCCCAAAAAGATGTCGTGTCTGCAGCAAGCGCGGATATAGGCGTGACACCCGCTATTATTGTCCCATCTGTCCTGACAATCCTGGTCTTTGCACTGGTGAATGTTTTGAACGCTACCATTCACTAGTTGAGAATTAGCGTAGGGTAAAGCATTGCACAGACTAGGCACACTTTCACAGGGTCTCCCAAGATGCCATCGCATTTTGAGAGACCCGAACCTGGAACCGGTTACAGTTACAAAAGTTACAGTTACAAAAAAAAGTGTTAAAAAAAAAAAACACAAAAAAATATATAGAATAAAAAAAAATAGTTGTCGTTTTATTGTTCTCTCTCTCTCTATTGTTCTGCTCTTTTTTACTGTATTCTATTCTGCAATGTTTTATTGTTATTGTTATTATGTTTTATCATGTTTGCTTTTCAGGTATGCAATTTTTTATACTTTACCGTTTACTGTGTTTTATTGTTAACCATTTTTTTGTCTTCAGGTACGCCATTTACGACTTTGAGTGGTTATACCAGAATGATGCCTGCAGGTTTAGGTATCATCTTGGTATCATTCTTTTCAGCCAGCGGTCGGCTTTCATGTAAAAGCAATCCTAGCGGCTAATTAGCCTCTAGACTGCTTTTACAAGCAGTGGGAGGGGGGGGAATCCCCCCCCACTGTCTTCCGTGTTTTTCTCTGGCTCCCCAGTCTTAACAGGGAACCTGAGAATGCAGCCGGTGATTCAGCCAGCTGACCATAGAGCTGATCAGAGACCAGAGTGGCTCCAAACATCTCTATGGCCTAAGAAACCGGAAGCTACAAACATTTCATGACTTAGATTTCGCCGGATGTAAACAACGCCATTGGGAAATTGGGAAAGCATTTTATCACACCGATCTTGGTGTGGTCAGATGCTTTGAGGGCAGAGGAGAGATATAGAGCCTAATAGACCCCATTTTTTTCAAAAAAGAGTACCTGTCACTATCTATTGCTATCATAGGGGATATTTACATTCCCTGAGATAACAATAAAAATGTTTTAAAAAAACTGAAAGGAACAGTTTAAAAATAAGATAAAAAAGAAAAAAAATAATAAAGAAAAAAAAAAAAAAGAGCACCCCTGTCCCCCCCTGCTTTCGCGCTAAGCGAACGCAAGCGTTGGTCTGGCGTCAAATGTAAACAGCAATTGAACTATGCATATGAGGTATCACCGCGAAGGTCAGATCGATGGCAGTAATTTTGGCAGTAGACCTCCTCTGTAAATATAAAGTGGTATAGAAAATAGTGAAAAAAACTGCGCTAAAAACCAAGTGCGGATCAAATAATGTGAAAAGCAGCAATCCCCACAAAAACATCAATTGTAGAAAAGCATAAGAAAAATAAAGGGTTGCGCTAATACTAATAGAACATAATGCATAATTTACAATAAAAAAAATTCATAATGAAAAAAATTTCATATAGTGATCATAAATAAATCAATGTGCAAAACTCGGTGATAATAAAAGAATCCATTAAATAAAACATCAGTTAAGTGTTGTGAGAAGTCCAAATCACCAACAATATGTAAAAAAGTCCAAGTCGCCAACAATATGCAAAAAAGGAGTCCAAGTGATATTAATGAAGATCTGTGACAACAGGGAAAGGTCCACCACCAGAAATGGAAGGGGTTACTCCTTACCAGAAGGCCATGACCCCCCACCACAGAGGATCACAGCAAGCGGAGATCTTTAAAAACCACAGTTGGGAACTGTCAGCGGTGTCCACCAGAGGTCATCTCATCAACAGCAACTTCAACGACCCGGGGCATAGATACCATAAAATAGAAGGGGCTCACATAGTGTAAAACCACTTAAATTTATTAAAAGTAAAGTAAATACAAATGCACACTTACAGAGTGTCAATAAATGGAACAGCCTTAAGTCCGGCTCCGTGGCCACCGGAGCTCAGACAAACCCGTCCTGCTGGAATGTAACTCGCTTGGGGGTGACGTCAGCGCGTCGTCTGGCTCCGCCCTACGCGTTTCGTGACATCATCACATCTTCCAGGGGGCACAGGCAGCGCGCTGCGTCACCCGCCTTAAGTAGTGCTAGACCGGACCAAGCCTCGTAATAGATCGCTGCACACAATGGACCGCCCGGACTGCCGCGCACACTTCCGGCATCCGGATGTGCTCCACAGTGCGAGCGACCAGCAGGGACCACATAGCCCAGGCAGCACATTCAAACCGATACATAGTCATAAAAATCTTGTACATAAAAAACTCCCCAACATGGTGCTTGGTGCAGATGAACCCAGTATCTAATATATATGTGCAATTAGACACAAAGTGGACAGAACATAGTAAGGTGAAACATTCCTCCTATTCATATCGCCACTGACTCCCCAATCAGCAGCAAGCAATCTGGGTTGAATAATTGAGCCAATCAGGGCCAAGGACCAACGGAGTCTCGATAAAATTGAAAAAGGGGCTAGTAAAGGGCCAGTGAGGGGTATGGCTAACCCTATTATTCCAACCTTACAAAAAGCCAAAAACAGCCTCATAGGAGACAAGTAGCCTCTAACTTGATCCTATCTGCTGCGAACGGCGGTGCCATCCAATGGCGAAGCCTAAAAAGGCACGCCAGGAGGCGTATGTCGTTCTCCTTGGTAATCAGAGGAAAAGGTGAAATTTGACCAAAAAAAAAATAAAGAAATATAAAACAGCACAAATTAGAAAATAAAGCTGAATTAGCTCCAGGTGGGTAGATGGAAACTGTAGCGGAGGAGGTCATCAGAGAGACCACTGTCCGCTAGTTCTAAAAATATTAAGTGATTCCAAAAATATTCCTCTCTACCTTAAACACCGGGGTTGTTAAACCGGAAGTGGAGTATTATGATGGTTGTAGTCACCAACCAATTCCACTTAGTCGGTAGCTCCATCTAGTTGATGTGTCAGAGAATACTGCAAATATCTATATTCTAAATAGGAATGTCAATATATATCCCCTTGGTGTAAAACACTACCAAGTGGATATTATAAGCTTTCAAAAAAGGTATATATAAAAAATATATCCATTAAAAATTGAAAATTGAAAATACATTTAAAAATAAGCTTCAGCCGGTATAGATTGTGTGGTGTACAAATAGCTGATCGAAGTTGCCCATAACAAAACATAAAGTATAGTAAGAGATTGTCTATATATGATCTATAATGTAGCCTTATAGGTACTGACGTCAAAGTGCTTTAAGAGTTGTTGATAAACGCATTGACGTCTGTATCAACATTTAACCCAAAGGGGGTGTAAGTTCGAAGTCGGTAAATCCAAGACATTTCACATTTGGAAATTTCCCTTACGAGAGAACTCCCCCTCCAATGTGGTCTGTACTTGTCGATCCCAACGTACAGAGTATTGGAGGGGTCCCTACCATGTACCTCGTCAAAATGTCTCGACACTGGATGCTTATCGAAACCCCTGCGGATATTACCAATGTGCTCGGACAGTCTTACTTTGAGGGCCCTCTTGGTCCTGCCCACATATTGCAATCCGCAGGGGCATTGGATAAGGTAAATGACCCCCTCGGACGTGCAGGTTATGAAGGGTTTAACCTGATGGGCCCGTGAGGTGCTGGTGGACATAAATTGGCATATTTTTCTACCTCTATCACTATTAAGGGAACAGGCTTGACAGTTCCTACATTTATAGTACCCTGTGAGGTTGTGAAAAAAAGACCTATTAGTAATGGGTGGATCTTGCACTGTTGGGGCAATTTTATTTCCCAGCGTGGATGCACCCTTGAATATAACACGGGGATTTCTGGGTAGGACCGGACTCAAGACTGGGTCCGTAGTTAAAATATGCCAGTTATTAGGTCTCTGATCTGGCGATGTTGAGTGGAGAAAGTGGTGATAAAGGGTAAATTGAAATCACCCTCATTCTCCCGTCGTTGACCCGTATTTAATAGCAGGGATCTGTCTTTGTCCCTTACTTGTGCCAACGATCTTGATAGTGTAACCTGATCGTAGCCCTTCTCAACAAACCTCTCAGTTAGGGTAGCTGCTTGATTATCGAAAGTCTCAATTTCTGTACAATTCCGCCGAAGGCGTGTATATTGCCCCATTGGGACCGCCTTCAGCCAAGACTCGTGGTGACAACTGTCAAGGGGAATGAAAGAGTTTCTGTCCGTAGCCTTAAAATGGGTGGATGTCACCAGTCTATCCCCCTGGACCTTGATCTTAAGGTCAAGGAAGCTGATCTCCTCCGTGCTCATCTCAAAGTTCAACCTAATGCCCCTGTCATTATCATTCAAAAAGGTCATAAAGTTCTCAAGCTCAATCTCGCTGCCATCCCATAGGAGGAGGACGTCGTCAATGTACCTGGCCCACAAGACCACCTGTGGTCTGGTCCAGGCCTTGACGACGTCCTCCTCCCACTTAGCCATAAAAAGGTTGGCCAGGCTGGGGGCCAACGCCCCTATCCTGGCGAAAAAATTGGTGATTGAACCAAAAATAATTATAGCTCGCCGCATACTGGAGTAACTCCATGATGAAATTCCTTTGGGGCGGAACGAGGTCAGAGTCTCGAGTCAAGTACATATCTACTGCCTCAAACCCAAAAACATGGGGTATGATGGTATAGAGTGAAGTCACGTCGGCAGTGACCAACCTTGTACCTGGCTTCCACACAATATGAGACAGCATATTTATAACTTGTGTGGTATCCTTAATGAAGGAAGGGACCTTCTGAACAAGGGGCTGCAAAAAATGGTCTATGTACTTGCCCACCCGGGACGTGACCGAATCAATGCCACTAACGATCGGTCGTCCCGGGGGGCAAGTGAGGCTTTTGTGGACCTTGGGTAGGTAATAAATTACTGGGGTGCGGGGGGCCCTCGGTATTAAGAAGAGTTTCTCCCTCTTGTCCAGGATCCCCTGGCGAAAACCCCTGTCCACTATTACCTCCAGTGCTTTTTTATACTTAGCCCCAGGATCACTAGCGAGGGGGGTGTATGTATCCGGGTCATCTATGATGCGATGCATCTCCTCAAGATAATCGCTTCTATCAAGGATGACTATTCCCCCACCCTTGTCCACGGGGCGGATGACCAATGATTTATTGTTACACAGAGAATCTAGACCTGCTTCCAAAGTCACACTCATTTTTGTTTTCTTGACCCTAATATGTTCTAAATCCCTCAAGACCACCTCTTTAAAAGTTTTAACAGCTGGGGCAAGGGAGCCTGGAGGGTTGAAGAGTGAGGCATTTGCGAGGCCTGAATGTCTAAAGCCTGAGCCTGAACCACTCGTATTACTCACAATAGGATTATTTAATATATACCTCTTAATATTGATTTTCCGTATATATTTGTGTATATCCATATACGTTTGGAACTTGCTCAAGTTTCTCGGCGGAGCAAATTTCAAACCCTTATCCAATAGTTTTAGCTCAGAGTCCGTCAGTACCTGTTTGCTCAAGTTGTATACTCCGGTTCCTAGGGGCGCCTTCTTTTTGATTTGTTGGGTCCGCCTCCCCCCTCTAACTCCTCTTTTCGTTCTCCTGGCCTTTTTTGGCCTTGATTGGTCCTGGAAAAACCCAAATCCGAACTACCCTGTGCCCCTTGTGGTCTGGGAACGGGGTTCGGTCTTGGTTGATCATAATCACCTACATGTCTGGCGGGGTGATAGGACCCCCTGTTTCCCTCAGCTTCATTGTAGGTGTATCCCTGGGACTGCTGGTCATAAAAGCCCGGAGCCTCGGCATCAGAAAGGGGGAAAAAACGGTTTCGAGTAGGGATATTGGACCCAAAATCCCTATCTTGAATCGGATAATGGGTATAGTTGTTGTAATTAGGGCCAGGTTGGCGTTGGAAGGCGCCTGGTCTCAGTCCACCCATTGGGGTACCCCATGGGCGTGGTGAATTAACCCTCTGACGGTTGGACTGGTTGGAATAGTTGTAATCATACTGATTATTGTATGTGTTAGGGGTTGCGCCTAAGTGGGGATACATAGGTGTAGGTACAGGGAATTTACCCTTGGTTTTGTTATTCCTCCTATCCTTATTCCTATTGGAGGTGTTCCTCATCGGGGAGTGTTGATACCCCCTTTCCCTTTGGGCAGGTGTAGGTTTCAGTATAGGTATCAAGCCTCCCCCATTTGCCGGTTGAGTGTCCATAACTGTATCCTCTGCTTGTTCTGAGGCAAGTTTTTTCTGCCAGACAAAGACTAGACCTGTCCGATAGTCTTCCTTGTCCCTTAGATATTTTTTCTTTTTTTTGGCCTTTTGGTCTCTTTCTTCCTTCTCTAATGTTTTAAGAAGGGTTTTGGAACATTCCCTATACTCATCACTAGAGACCGAAGGTGTTAATTTCTCCTTGACCATCTTGATCTCACCGTCCAGACGAGCTAGTTTATCAGTCTTCCTCTGGACGAGGAAACGCAGGAGGCCAAGTCCGGAGTCATTAAAGTATTTAAACCACCCCTCTAGATCAACGTCTCCTTTTTGAGGGGGTATTTCCCACCTCAGACTCCTGGGGACAATGGCCTCCTTTATGTAGGTCTCAAGATAGGCTATGTCCCATTGTGTGTGTAATTCAGATATGGTCAGATTCTTTAAACGAATGAAAAGACCACTCGTTCCTGAGTCCGCAGATGTGGGGTTGGAGTCAAAAACCCCGGTGGTATCAACCACCCTCTGCGCCCTAAACTCAAAAATATCCATGTGATCAAAAAAATGGGGATTGCTGCTTTTCACATTATTTGATCCGCACTTGGTTTTTAGCGCAGTTTTTTTCACTATTTTCTATATCTACTTGCAAACATCCAATTAACTGCTGCTCTTAACCCTTTAGACTTCAGTAGTTTAAACACATGGATATTTTTGAGTTTAGGGCGCAGAGGTAGTGAATAGATAATAATTAGAGAAGATAGTGGAAAAATAAATAAACAGGGTACCCTTTGAGAAAGTTGACGTGACAGTCACGCAACGCGTCAGAGAAGAGAGAGGCGGATTTTTTTCGGCTGCAGCTTGTCTCTCCGATCACGGCCGGGATCGTTGAGCTGAGAGCAGCCTGAGAGTTTTCTGTGTTATCCAGTTTTTTATGTAAGTGGAATATTGATGAAATAAATATTGAAATTACTTGCTACACTATGGAGCCCTTTCCTTTCTTTTGAGCTGAACCTGAAAGCAGCATTCTGGAGACCCCTGGCAACAAGGAGACTGGGAAGCCGGTGTTTCATCTGTCATATGCTAAATAGGCTGTGATCGTTCAGCCGTGAGGTGAGAGGCTGGGGGAACCGTTACCATTACACACTACATCTATCACTGAATATCTTTGGAACAACTTTGTTTTTTCAATTATTTGTCACAATGGAGATCTTATCCTTTATGGGACTTTTTTGAGACTGTTTATTTATTTTTCCACTATCTTCTCTAATTATTATCTATTCATCTACACTTTGTGTGATCACATTTGTTGCAGTATATTTTTACCTGCTACTTTTATTGTTTGATTTGTTTCCTTTTTGGATGGGACGCTTTGGAGACTGCTCTATTTAAATTTATTGCTTTTTGAAGGATTATTTGTTATACCCTGCTAGATCACATATGTTGTTATTTATGGTTTACTTTTTCATTAGACACCTTTAGTCACATCTATTTATTGCATCTGTCATATGCTAATTAGGCTGTGACCGTTCAGCTGGGAGGTGAGAGGCTGAGGGAACCGCTACCATTACACACTACATCTATCACTGAATATCTTTGAAACAACTTTGTTTTTTCAATTATTTGTCACAATGGAGATCTTATTTTTTATGGGACTTTTTTGAGACTGTTTATTTATTTTTCTACTATCTTCTCTAAATATTTATTCATCTACACTCTGTGTGATCACATTGTTGCAGTATATTTTCACTTGCTACTTTTATTGATTGATTTGTTTCCTTTTTGGATGGGACGCTTTGGAGACTGTTCTATTTAAATTTATTGCTTTTCTGCTGGATTATTTTGTGTACACCCTGCTAGATCACATATGTTGCTATTTATGGTTTACTTTTTCATTAGACACTTCTAGTCTTATTTAATTTAGGTTTGATATTATCAGATCGTGATTTTTTATCCTGTGAAAATTACACTTATTGTTTCACCAGTGAATTTGCACTTATCACTCATCTATTTTTTGATTGCTGCACTAATTATCACAATTTCAGATAGTTTATAAGGTTATGTTTTAATTTGGATTCATTTATTTGAGTAGTGGTTTGAAGATCTGTTTAAACTGTGGAGTCTGTGGTTCTAATGTTTCATTAATTTTTTCAAACAATTTTTACTATTTAGTGGATCTTCAATTTATTTTTGTATGGGTTATTTATAAACAGCGACCAAGTATTCCCATTTTGTGATTTTTTAGTTTTTTATCATAGTCATTTCATTTTTTGATGCAATACTGGCTTTTTTGTGACCTTTGATTGCACAAATTAGTGGAAGATCAAGCAATAGACATTATCGATACCTGGAGATCTGGTTATGTAACCTCTTGGTATGGTTTGGAGGTTTTACATATTATAATTAGCGCCGCAGATTTACCCCCCTTTTTTAGCAATTGTCTTTAGGTGTGTGAACACTATTATTTGTGGCTGCTATTTCTTCTAATTTTGACGTTGTTGAGGTTATTTTTATATTTTATTGTTGGCTTTTTAATATTTAATATTTTGGTGTGCGCACAAGTACTTATTACCTTAATCAGTATGATTACAACTATTCCAACCAGTCCAACCGTCAGAGGGTTAATTCACCACGCCCATGGGGTACCCCAATGGGTGGACTGAGACCAGGCGCCTTCCAACGCCAACCTGGCCCTAATTACAACAACTATACCCATTATCCGATTCAAGATAGGGATTTTGGGTCCAATATCCCTACTCGAAACCGTTTTTTCCCCCTTTCTGATGCCGAGGCTCCGGGCTTTTATGACCAGCAGTCCCAGGGATACACCTACAATGAAGCTGAGGGAAACAGGGGGTCCTATCACCCCGCCAGACATGTAGGTGATTATGATCAACCAAGACCGAACCCCGTTCCCAGACCACAAGGGGCACAGGGTAGTTCGGATTTGGGTTTTTCCAGGACCAATCAAGGCCAAAAAAGGCCAGGAGAACGAAAAGAGGAGTTAGAGGGGGGAGGCGGACCCAACAAATCAAAAAGAAGGCGCCCCTAGGAACCGGAGTATACAACTTGAGCAAACAGGTACTGACGGACTCTGAGCTAAAACTATTGGATAAGGGTTTGAAATTTGCTCCGCCGAGAAACTTGAGCAAGTTCCAAACGTATATGGATATACACAAATATATACGGAAAATCAATATTAAGAGGTATATATTAAATAATCCTATTGTGAGTAATACGAGTGGTTCAGGCTCAGGCTTTAGACATTCAGGCCTCGCAAATGCCTCACTCTTCAACCCTCCAGGCTCCCTTGCCCCAGCTGTTAAAACTTTTAAAGAGGTGGTCTTGAGGGATTTAGAACATATTAGGGTCAAGAAAACAAAAATGAGTATGACCTTGGAAGCAGGTCTAGATTCTCTGTGTAACAATAAATCATTGGTCATCCGCCCCGCGGACAAGGGTGGGGGAATAGTCATCCTTGATCGAAGCGATTATCTTGAGGAGATGCATCGCATCATAGATGACCCGGATACATACACCCCCCTCGCTAGTGATCCTGGGGCTAAGTATAAAAAAGCACTGGAGGTAATAGTGGACAGGGGTTTTCGCCAGGGGATCCTGGACAAGAGGGAGAAACTCTTCTTAATACCGAGGGCCCCCCGCACCCCAGTAATTTATTACCTCCCCAAGGTCCACAAAAGCCTCACTTGCCCCCCGGGACGACCGATCGTTAGTGGCATTGATTCGGTCACGTCCCGGGTGGGCAAGTACATAGACCATTTTTTGCAGCCCCTTGTTCAGAAGGTCCCTTCCTTCATTAAGGATACCACACAAGTTATAAATATGCTGTCTCATATTGTGTGGAAGCCAGGTACAAGGTTGGTCACTGCCGACGTGACTTCACTCTATACCATCATACCCCATGATTTGGGGTTTGAGGCAGTAGATATGTACTTGACTCGAGACTCTGACCTCGTTCCGCCCCAAAGGAATTTCATCATGGAGTTACTCCAGTATGCGGCGAGCCATAATTATTTTTGGTTCAATCACCAATTTTTTCGCCAGGATAGGGGCGTTGGCCCCCAGCCTGGCCAACCTTTTTATGGCTAAGTGGGAGGAGGACGTCGTCAAGGCCTGGACCAGACCACAGGTGGTCTTGTGGGCCAGGTACATTGACGACGTCCTCCTACTATGGGATGGCAGCGAGATTGAGCTTGAGAACTTTATGACCTTTTTGAATGATAATGACAGGGGCATTAGGTTGAACTTTGAGATGAGCACGGAGGAGATCAGCTTCCTTGACCTTAAGATCAAGGTCCAGGGGGATAGACTGGTGACATCCACCCATTTTAAGGCTACGGACAGAAACTCTTTCATTCCCCTTGACAGTTGTCACCACGAGTCTTGGCTGAAGGCGGTCCCAATGGGGCAATATACACGCCTTCGGCGGAATTGTACAGAAATTGAGACTTTCGATAATCAAGCAGCTACCCTAACTGAGAGGTTTGTTGAGAAGGGCTACGATCAGGTTACACTATCAAGATCGTTGGCACAAGTAAGGGACAAAGACAGATCCCTGCTATTAAATACGGGTCAACGACGGGAGAATGAGGGTGATTTCAATTTACCCTTTATCACCACTTTCTCCACTCAACATCGCCAGATCAGAGACCTAATAAAGAGACACTGGCATATTTTAACTACGGACCCAGTCTTGAGTCCGGTCCTACCCAGAAATCCCCGTGTTATATTCAAGGGTGCATCCACGCTGGGAAATAAAATTGCCCCAACAGTGCAAGATCCACCCATTACTAATAGGTCTTTTTTTCACGACCTCACAGGGTACTATAAATGTAGGAACTGTCAAGCCTGTTCCCTTAATAGTGATAGAGGTAGAAAAATATGCCAATTTATGTCCACCAGCACCTCACGGGCCCATCAGGTTAAACCCTTCATAACCTGCACGTCCGAGGGGGTCATTTACCTTATCCAATGCCCCTGCGGATTGCAATATGTGGGCAGGACCAAGAGGGCCCTCAAAGTAAGACTGTCCGAGCACATTGGTAATATCCGCAGGGGTTTCGATAAGCATCCAGTGTCGAGACATTTTGACGAGGTACATGGTAGGGACCCCTCCAATACTCTGTACGTTGTGATCGACAAGTACAGACCACATTGGAGGGGGAGTTCTCTCGTAAGGGAAATTTCCAAATGTGAAATGTCTTGGATTTACCGACTTCGAACTTACACCCCCTTTGGGTTAAATGTTGATACAGACGTCAATGCGTTTATCAACAACTCTTAAAGCACTTTGACGTCAGTACCTATAAGGCTACATTATAGATCATATATAGACAATCTCTTACTATACTTTATGTTTTGTTATGGGCAACTTCGATCAGCTATTTGTACACCACACAATCTATACCGGCTGAAGCTTATTTTTAAATGTATTTTCAATTTTCAATTTTTAATGGATATATTTTTTATATATACCTTTTTTGAAAGCTTATAATATCCACTTGGTAGTGTTTTACACCAAGGGGATATATATTGACATTCCTATTTAGAATATAGATATTTGCAGTATTCTCTGACACATCCACTAGATGGAGCTACCGACTAAGTGGAATTGGTTGGTGACTACAACCATCATAATACTCCACTTCCGGTTTAACAACCCCGGTGTTTAAGGTAGAGAGGAATATTTTTGGAATCACTTAATATTTTTAGAACTAGCGGACAGTGGTCTCTCTGATGACCTCCTCCGCTACAGTTTCCATCTACCCACCTAGAGCTAATTCAGCTTTATTTTCTAATTTGTGCTGTTTTATATTTCTTTATTTTTATTTTGGTCAAATTTCACCTTTTCCTCTGATTACCAGGGAGAACGACATACGCCTCCTGGCGTGCCTTTTTAGGCTTCGCCATTGGATGGCACTGTCGTTCGCAGCAGATAGGATCAAGTTAGAGGCTACTTGTCTCCTATGAGGCTGTTTTTGGCTTTTTGTAAGGTTGGAATAATAGGGTTAGCCATACCCCTCACTGGCCCTTTACTAGCCCCTTTTCAATTTTATCGAGACTCCGTTGGTCCTTGGCCCTGATTGGCTCAATTATTCAACCCAGATCGCTTGCTGCTGATTGGGGAGTCAGTGGCGATATGAATAGGAGGAATGTTTCACCTTACTATGTTCTGTCCACTTTGTGTCTAATTGCACATATATATTAGATACTGGGTTCATCTGCACCAAGCACCATGTTGGGGAGTTTTTTATGTACAAGATTTTTATGACTATGTATCGGTTTGAATGTGCTGCCTGGGCTATGTGGTCCCTGCTGGTCGCTCGCACTGTGGAGCGCATCCGGATGCCGGAAGTGTGCGCGGCAGTCCGGGCGGTCCATTGTGTGCAGCGATCTATTACGAGGCTTGGTCCGGTCTAGCACTACTTAAGGCGGGTGACGCAGCGCGCCGCCTGTGCCCCTGGAAGACGTGATAATGTCACGAAACGCGTAGGGCGGAGCCAGACGACGCGCTGACGTCACCCCCAAGCGAGTTACATTCCAGCAGGACGGGTTTGTCCGAGCTCCGGTGGCCACGAAGCCGGTCTTAAGGCTGTTCCATTTATTGACACTCTGTAAGTGTGCATTTGTATTTACTTTACTTTTAATAAATTTAAGTGGTTTTACACTATGTGAGCCCCTTCTATTTTATGGTATCTATGCCCCAGGTCGTTGGAGTTGCTGTTGATGAGATGACCTCTGGTGGACACCGCTGACAGTTCCCAACTGTGGTTTTTAAAGATCTCCGCTTGCTGTGATCCTCTGTGGTGGGGGTCATGGCCTTCTGGTAAGGAGTAACCCCTTCCATTTCTGGTGGTGGACCTTTCCCTGTTGTCACAGATCTTCATTAATATCACTTGGACTCCTTTTTTGCATATTGTTGGCGACTTGGACTTTTTTACATATTGTTGGTGATTTGGACTTCTCACAACACTTAACTGATGTTTTATTTAATGGATTCTTTTATTATCACCGAGTTTTGCACATTGATTTATTTTTGATCACTATATGAAATTTTTTTCATTATGAATTTTTTTCATTGTAAATTATGCATTATGTTCTATTAGTATTAGCGCAACCCTTTATTTTTCTTAAATATAAAGTGGTAACCTGTAAAGGCTTTTAAAGGCTTTTAAAAATGTATTTAGTTTGTCGCCACTGCACGTTTGTGCGCAATTTTAAAGCATGTCATGTTTGGTGTCCATGTACTCGGCCTAAGATCATCTTTTTTATTTCATCAAACATTTGGGCAATATAGTGTGTTTTAGTGCATTAAAATTTAAAAAAGTGTGTTTTTTCCCAAAAAAATGCGTTTGAAAAATCGCTGCGCAAATAATGTGTGAAAAAAATGAAACACCCACCATTTTATTCTGTAGGGTATTTGCTTTAAAAAAATATATAATGTTTGGAAGTTCAAGGTAATTTTCTTGCAAAAAAAAAATTTTTTTCATGTAAACAAAAAGTGTCAGAAAGGGCTTTGTCTTCAAGTGGTTAGAAGAAGAGCTTCTAAATGTTGTGCATAAAATGCCAGGACAGTTCAATCCCCCCCAAATGACCCCATTTTGGAAAGTAGACACCCCAAGCTATTTGCTGAGAGGCATGTCGAGTCCATGGAATATTTTATTGTGACACAAGTTGCGGGAAAAAGACAAATTTTTTTTTTTTTTTGCACGAAGTTGTCACTAAATGATATATTGCTCACACATGCCATGGGAATATGTGAAATTACACCCCAAAATACATTCTGTTGCTTCTCCTGAGTACAGGGATACCACATGTGTGAGACTTTTTGGGAGCCTAGCCGTGTACGGGACCCCGAAAACCAAGCACCGCCTTCAGGATTTCTAAGGGCGTAAATCTTTGATTTCACTCTTCACTGCCTATCACAGTTTCGGAGGCCATGGAATGCCCAGGTGGCACAAACCCCCCCCCAAATGACCCTATTTTGGAAAGTAGACACCCCAAGCTATTTGATGAGAGGTATAGTGAGTATTTTGCAGACCTAACTTTTTGTCACAAAGTTTTGAAAACTGAAAAAAGAAAAAAAATTTTTTTCTTGTCTTTCTTCATTTTCAAAAACAAATGAGAGCTGCAAAATACTCACCATGCCTCTCAGCAAATAGCTTGGGGTGTCTACTTTCCAAAATGGGGTCATTTGGGGGGGTTTTGTGCCATCTGGGCATTTTATGGCCTTCAAAACTGTGATAGGCAGTGAAGAGTGAAATCAAAAATTTACGCCCTTAGAAATCCTGAAGGCAGTGATTGGTTTTCGGGGCCCTGTACGTGGCTAGGCTCCCAAAAAGTCCCACACATGTGGTATCCCTGTACTCAGGAGAAGCAGCTGAATGTATTTTGGGGTGCAATTCTACATATGCCCATGGCCTGTGTGAGTAATATATCATTTAGTGACAACTTTTTGTAATTTTTTTTTTTTTGTCATTATTCAATCACTTGGGACAAAAAAATAAATATTCAATGGGCTCAACATGCCTCTCAACAATTACCTTGGGGTGTCTACTTTCCAAAATGGGGTCATTTGGGGGGGGTTTGTACCGCCCTGCCATTTTAGCACCTCAAGAAATGACATAGGCAGTCATAAACTAAAAGCTGTGTAAATTCCAGAAAATGTACCCTAGTTTGTAGATGCTATAACTTTTGCGCAAACCAATAAATATACGCTTATTGACATTTTTTTTACCAAAGACATTTTGTGGCCGAATACATTTTGGCCTAAATGTATGACTAAAATTGAGTTTATTGGATTTTACAAAAAGTAGAAAATATCATTTTTTTTCAAAATTTTCGGTCTTTTTCCGTTTATAGCTCAAAAAATAAAAACCGTAGAGGTGATCAAATACCATCAAAAGAAAGGTCTATTTATGGGAAGAAAAGGATGCAAATTTCGTTTGGGTACAGCATTGCATGACCGCGCAATTAGCAGTTAAAGCGACGCAGTGCCAAATTGTAAAAAGTGCTCTGGTCAGGAAGGGGGTAAATCCTTCTGGGGCTGAAGTGGTTAAATCAGCAATTAGTGATCAATAATAACATCTAGTAAACATCATTTATTTATTGACCAGAAATCTGTAGAACAATGCTATACCTGACTCCAGCTGGGCTCCTCCACTTCTTCCTGGCTGGAAGTCTCAGGTTGGACGTCGGAAGCCTCAGCTGGGGTGAAAGGAAGAGTGGAAGGAAGGGTTGAGAGGGATTCCCTGACTCCAGTCTGGTCTGACAGAAATCGCAATCTTTCATAGTACCACAGCCTGGGGACATAAATGTCATCTGCTGCAGCTCCAAATCTCTGGGAATCCGTGACCTTCTTGCACTCCCTAAGATAAGTGCTCCTCAGGCCACCAATTTTGGCTTTTAAATAGGGGATGGTTGCCGTGGGGACCACCAGCTTCACCAACTCCAGCAGTTTCTCCAGCGCTGTCTGCCTCTTTTGTTTATGATTATAATGAGAATGTTTCACCTGCCAGACAGGGCAGCTCCCTGTATTTATCTATGAACAGGGGGAGGAAGTTGTGGTCATTGAAGCCATCCATTTTATCTGCATGACACAAGACAAGACAAACCCTAATGTCAGGCGAAACTCTCCTAATCTTGTTACAATATAGGTCTCAATCTAGAAGCAGTATAGGCCCAAGTTTAGATCTTACCTTCGTTATCATGATCGGCACCTCCGATACTCCTTCCTCCGCTCACAGATCGTACGTACTACGCACGCGTGTTACGCTTTATATACACTGCGCATGCGTGAAACTCCAACCTCCCCTGACGTTCTTTCTAGTCTATTCCCCGCCCCTTCTTGTTCGGCACAGTGGGGGAAGAGCACATGGCAGAGACACAGCAGGTTCATGCTAATTACAGCAATGAGGAGGAGGAGGAGGAAAGCCCGGAGCCTGAAACGTCCGGATCCCAGAGTAGACGATTTAAGGCCTCAAATATGTCCTTTGGGGAGATGTTTGAGATGGTTAACATCCTGAAGAGGACCGACTATGACGAGAAGTATGGACCTTACCCCAACGACCGAAAGATCAGCTCAGGAATCGATGGTCGGACCTGAAAATAAGGGAGCACGAGCAGTGCAGAAGGATCAGGAGAGTGCTGCAAAAAAGTAAGTAGTTGTGCTGTGTTCCTATTCTTATTTTGTATTATGTTTGTGCTGCTCCATGTGCTTTTCTTTATTGTTGTACAGTTTAAAATGGCAACTTTCATGTTCATGGGCACATTATTCGATCGTATGAAACATTGTTCGTTCGGCCTAGAAAACACAATTTTTTTGGCCATATGCATTTGAATAGATTTTTTATGGCCTACTTCTCTGAAAATAATTTGGTTGTGTAGATGGGTTTGTAACTAGAATGAAATGCAAATTAGATTCTGGGTAAGGAGAGGACATTCAGAAGCAGTTTTCACATCTGGACGCTGGAGCACTAGTGTGGGACACAAGAACACCCTTTTTATTAGGGGGTCCCACACAGGTGCTCCATTGTATACTATAGGGGTTACTCCATCTGTGAAGCTTGTAAAAAACAGGTAAGTATTCAAGCTTGACAAAGGACAAAAAAAAATCTTAATCTTGGAACTCTGCCAAAATAGACAATTGTACCCCACTTCCAAGCAATGTTTCATATTTCTATTTCTGCCATCAAATATCTGTGTGCTAAGTATACCTTTTTTTTTGTACATAGGGGATAAAAGACTCGGAGGACACCCCTCATCCGAGGAGACAACAGACCCCCCACCTCAGGAAGAAGTGGAGACCCACCTAAGACAACAGGAGGAGGAGGAGGAAGGAGATGTGGTGGAAATTGTCACCACAACAGGTGAGTGTCTGCGACCACAGGCTCAGGTAAGAGATGGATGGCGGCATCTTTATAATACACGGTGTGTTTTTTTTTTCTATCTTTTTAGGTGATCGTGATGTTGTGGATCCAGATCATTTCACCTCTGAAAGTGCACAGATCCTGATCAGGGAGATCATGGGGTGTAATAGGGACTTGGAAAACATCCAGAAAAACATCAATGATGTTAAAAAAAAATGAAGAACATCATTGATGTTTTAGGGAGAGTTTAAAACCCCTCAAAATCCCTTTCTTTTTTGTGCTTTTTGGGCTCTAAAAATGTCAAACATTTTTTGACATATTCTCGAAAAGCCAAATTTTGAAGATGCACACAGTGTGTCAACATGTGCTATCTGCCATCACGGGAGATCAATGGATGCGTTTTGGGGGTGCAACCCCTTCCTTAATAACAAAGTAGATGGGAGGAAGGGGTTGCACCCCCAAAACACGTCCCTTGATCCCCCGTGATGGCAGCTAGCACATGTTGACATTCATCAATTTGTGTGCATCTTCAAAATTTGGCTTTTCCAGGGGTGAGTTAACACCATCTGAACGCAATATCAAACACAGTTTAGAAATACTCATGTCTGATATTGCCTTCAATTTCTTGAAAAGTTGAACTTTGTAAGTTCCAGATTTGTGTCTTTCTTGTTGGTTTTAAACATGCCTGTTTTATCCTAAATGGACATTTCTACTTTTAGTAATGTGACCCCAAAAATTGTTATACAACAAACATGTTGGTTTGTTTTAAAAACCTTTTATAAATGCACATGTGATTGGGCTGGTATTAAAAAGATTGATACTCAAGAATGTGTGGATTATTGTTTCAATGCTCCAAAACTTTTGTTGTGCTCAAATTGGTGTGTTCTGTGACAATGGGGGTTATTTCCTAAGGGCGAATCCACTTTGCACTACAAGTGCAGTTTCAAGTGCACTTGTAGTGCAAAGTGTATTGGCCTTTAGTAAATAACACCCAACAGTGCTTTGTAATGTTACACAATCAAGCCATTTTCAGGACTCACCACATTTCTGTCAGGGTCAGTTAACCACTTCAGCCCCGGAAGGTTTTACCCCCTTCCTGACCAGAGCACTTTTTACAATTCGGCACTGTGTCGCTTTAACTGCTAATTGCGCGGTCATGCAATGCTGTACCCAAACGAAATTTGCGTCCTTTTCTTCCCACAAAGAGAGCTTTCTTTTGATGTATTTGATCACCTCTGCCGTTTTTATTTTTTGCGCTATACACGGAAAAAGACCGAAAATTTTGAAAAAAAAATGATATTTTCTACTTTTTGTTCTAAAAAAAATCCAATAAACTCAATTTTAGCCATACATTTAGGCCAAAATGTATTCGGCCACATGTCTTTGGTAGAAAAAATGTCAATAAGTGTATATTTATTGGTTTGCGCAAAAGTTATAGCGCCTACAAACTAGGGTACATTTTCTGGAATTTACACAGCCTTTAATTTATGACTGCCTATGTCATTTCTTGAGGTGCTAAAATGGCAGGGCAGTACAAAACCCCCACAAATGACCCCATTTTGGAAAGTAGACACCCCAAGGAAATTGCTGAGAGGCATGTTGAGCCCATTGAATATTCATTTTTTTTGTCCCAAGTGATTGAATAATGACAAAAAAAAAAAAATTACAAAAAGTTGTCACTAAATGATATATTGCTCACACAAGCCATGGACATATGTGGAATTGCACCCCAAAATACATTTAGCTGCTTCTCCTGAGTATGGGGATACCACATGTGTGGGACTTTTTGGGAGCCTAGCTGCGTACGGGGCCCCGAAAACCAATCACTGCCTTCAGGATTTCTAAGGGCGTACATTTTTGATTTTACTCCTCACTACCTATCACAGTTTTGAAGGCCATAAAATGCCCAGATGGCATAAAACCCCCCCAAATGACCCCATTTTGGAAAGTAGACACCCCAAGCTATTTGCTTTGAGGCATGTTGAGTCCATGGAATGTTTTATATTTTGACACAAGTTGCGGGAAAGTGACAAATTTTTTTTTTGCACAAAGTTGTCACTAAATGATATATTGCTCACACAGGCCATGGGCATATGTGGAATTGCACCCCAAAATACATTTAGCTGCTTCTCCTGAGTATGGGGATACCACATGTGTGGGACTTTTTGGGAGCCTAGCCGCGTACGGGGCCCCGAAAACCAATCACTGCCTTCAGGATTTCTAAGGGCGTACATTTTTGATTTTACTCCTCACTACCTATCACAGTTTCGGAGGCCATGGAATGCCCAGGTGGCACAACCCCCCCCCAAATGACCCCATTTTGGAAAGTAGACACTCCAAGCTATTTGCTGAGAGGCATGGTGAGTATTTTGCAGCTCTCATTTGTTTTTGAAAATAAAGAAAGACGAGAAAAAAAAATTTTTTTTTTCTTTTTTCAATTTTCAAAACTTTGTGACAAAAAGTGAGGTCTGCAAAATACTCACTATACCTCTCATCAAATAGCTTGGGGTGTCTACTTTCCAAAATGGGGTCATTTGGGTTTTTTTTTTGCCACCTGGGCATTCCATGGCCTCCGAAACTGTGATAGGCAGTGAAGAGTGAAATCAAAAATTTACGGCCTTAGAAAGCCTGAAGGCGGTGCTTGGTTTTCGGGGTCCCGTACGCGGCTAGGGTCCCAAAAAGTCTCACACATGTGGTATTCCCGTACTCAGGAGAAGCAACAGAATGTATTTTGGGGTGTAATTTCACATATTCCCATGGCATGTTTGAGCAATATATCATTTAGTGACAACTTTGCGCAAAAAAAAATAAAAAAAATAAAAAATTGTCTCTTTCCCGCAACTTGTGTCACAATATAAAATATTCCATGGACTCGACATGCCTCTCAGCAAATAGCTTGGGGTGTCTACTTTCCAAAATGGGGTCATTTGGGGGGGTTTTGAACTGTCCTGGCATTTTATGCACAACATTTAGAAGCTTATGTCACACATCACCCACTCTTCTAAGCACTTGAAGACAAAGCCCTTTCTGACACTTTTTGATTACATAAAAAAATATTTTTTTTTTGCAAGAAAATTACTTTGAACCCCCAAACATTATATATTTTTTTTAAAGCAAATGCCCTACAGATTAAAATGGTGGGTGTTTCTTTTTTTTTTTTTACACAGTATTTGCGCAGCGATTTTTCAAACGCATTTTTTGGGGAAAAAACACACTTTTTACAATTTTAATGCACTAAAACACACTATATTGCCCAAATGTTTGATGAAATAAAAAAGATGATCTTAGGCCGAGTACATGGATACCAAACATGACATGCTTTAAAATTGCGCACAAACGTGCAGTGGCGACAAACTAAATACATTTTTAAAAGCCTTTAAAAGGCTTTACAGGTTACCACTTTAGATTTACAGAGGAGATCTACTGCTAAAATTACTGCCCTCGATCTGACGTTCGCGGTGATACCTCACATGCATGGTGCAATTGCTGTTTACATTTGACGCCAGACCGACGCTTGCGTTCGCCTTAGCGCGAGAGCAGGGGGGACAGGGGGGCTTTTTTTTTTTTTTCTTTATTATTATTATTTTTTTATCTTATTTTTAAACTGTTCCTTTCCCCTATCATAGCAATAGGTAGTGACAGGTACTCTTTTTTGCAAAAATTGGGGTCTATTAGACCCTAGATTTCTCCTCTGCCCTCAAAGCATCTGACCACACCAAGATCGGTGTGATAAAATGCTTTCCCAATTTCCCAATGGCGCTGTTTACATCCGGCGAAATCTAAGTCATAAAATGCTCGTAGCTTCCGGTTTCTTAGGCCATAGAGATGTTTGGAGCCACTCTGGTCTCTGATCAGCTCTATGGTCAGCTGGCTGAATCAACGGCTGCTTTCTCAGGTTCCCTGTTGAGACAGGAGAGCCAGAGAAAAACACGGAAGACGTTGGGGGGGGGCATTCCCTCCCACTGCTTGTAAAAGCAGTCTATAGGCTAATTAGCCGCTAGGATTGCTTTTACATGAAAGCCGACCGCTGGCTGAAAAGAATGATACCAAGATGATACCTAAACCTGCAGGCATCATTCTGGTATAACCACTCAAAGTCGTGAATGGCGTACCTGAAGACAAAAAAATGGTTAACAATAAAGCACAGTAAACGGTAAGGTATAAAAAATTGCATATCTGAAAAGCAAACATGATAAAACATAACAACAATAAAACATTGCAGAATATAATACAGTAAAAAAGAGCAGAACAATAGAGTCTCTCTCTATTGTTCTGCTCTTTTTTACTGTATTATATTCTGCAATGAGAGAGAGAGAACAATGAAAAGACAACTATTTTTTTTTTATTTTATATTTATGTATGTATTTTGTTTTTTTTTTACACTTTTTTTTGTAACTAACTTTTATAACTGTAACCGGTTCCAGGTTCGGGTCTCTCAAAATGCGATGGCATCTTGGGAGACCCTGTGAAAGTGTGCCTAGTCTGTGGAATGCTGTACCCTACGCTAATACTCAACTAGTGAATGGTAGCGTTCTAAACATTCACCAATGCATAGACCAGGATTGTCAGGACAGGAGGGACAATAATAGTGGGTGTCACGCCTATATCCGCGCTTGCTGCAGACACGACATCTTTTTTGGGGGGGTTCGCTGGGTAGGGGTACTCCGGAGGACATAAAGAAAATGCCTCTCATGCAGCCGACTGCATTTGGTTGGGGATGTGAATGGGGGAAGTACGGGCGCTGCAGAAGCGGTGGGTTCCCAATTAGGATTGGCGAATGTAGCAGGAAGGGCACTATGGGCACGACGGGCCTGTGTTTGTCCTTTTGGTGGCAGCGGGACACTACTTGTGCTTGCCACCTCACCAGCTTGAACTGCACTTATGGGACTCACCACGTCACCAAGTGTTACTGCAGTGCTGGTTTGACTATGACCGGGGTGTACTAGGCCGCTGGTGCTTGCCAGTTCACCAAAACGCTACAAAAAAAACTGTTAGCGATCGCAGGGATCAGGCCTGACTCTGCGAACGCTGCAGTTATGCGTTTAGTGTTTTGTAAGTGACAGTGATCGATCGATACTGCACTTGGGTGGGCTGGGCCGGGCAGAGGGGAAAAACACAGGTGCTAGCGGATATCTGGGATGATCCCGCTAACACTGCGTTTTTGGGAACCCTAAACTGCTGGGGACGCTAGTATAGATCTGATCGGATCAGATATTGATCCGTTCAGATACTATACCACTAAGGGAGGTGTACGCTGCGTGCGTGGGTGTTAGCGGTACTGGCGCTAACCTGACGCTGCCTGGGGCTGGTGCTTGCCAGTTCACCAAAACGCTACCAAGAAAACTGTTAGCGATCGCAGGGATCAGGCCTGACTCTGCGAACGCTGCAGTTATGCGTTTAGAGTTTTGTAAGTGACAGTGATCGATCGATACTGCACTTGGGTGGGCTGGGCCGGGCAGAGGGGAAAAACGCAGGTGCTAGCGGGTATCTGGGCTGATCCCACTAACACTGCGTTTTTGGGAACCCTAAACTGCTGGGGACACTAGTATAGATCTGATCGGATCAGATATTGATCCGTACAGATACTATACCACTAAGGGAGGCGTATGCTGCGTGCGTGGGTGTTAGCGGTACTGGCGCTAATCTGACGCTGCCTGGGGCGATGCATATCACCGCCGGGCGATCAGGGGGCTAAACCTTTATTTGGTAATAAACGGCGGGTGCCCTGACACTATAAAAAATAAACGAACTAACCAGCGTCACCCGTAACGGTTATACGGTGATCAGTGGTGAAAGGGTTAACTAGGGGGCAAGCAAGGGGTTAAAACATTTATTAGATAGTATATGGGGGTCCCTGTCGCTATAAAACGCTGACGGCGAACCTAAATATTTACCTCTCTAACTAGCGTCACCAGCGACACTAATACAGCGGTCAGAAAAATGATCGCTTAGTGACACTGGTGACAGGGGGTGATCAAGGGGTCAAAACTTTATTAGGGGGGGTTAGGGGGGTATCCTAGACCTAAAGGGGGGTAATACTCACTGCCCTAACACTGTAACTGTCACAAACTGACACCATGCAGTAATCAGAAAAAAAAAAAATACTGCTTGCTGTCAGTTTGTGACGGGGGGGGGTGATTGGGGGGGATCGGGGGGCGATCGGGGGGGGATCGGGGGTGTAAGGTATGCCTGGCATGTTCTACTGTGTGTGTGTGTGTGTTGTGCACTCACATGTCTTCTCTCCTCGGCGCTGGGACGGAAACTGCCAAGCCGAGGAGAGATGACATCACATCCTCTGCCTGTGTGAAACTACACACAGCCAGGGGAGGATTCCGATTGGCTGGGAGCGATCGCGAAGGGGGGCCACGATCGGATGGTCTCCCCCTCACCTCCCGACGCTCCCAGTCAAATGCCGACCGCCGCTGGCACCGGGGGGGGGGTCCGATCGGACCCCCCCGCCCGCGGGAGGCAGATCACGTACGGGTATGTGATTCTGCCTGCCCGTGCCATTCTGCCGCAGTATATCTGCGTTAGGCGGTCGGCAAGTGGTTAAAAGAAACACAAGCAGTAAATGTCACCAAAGATTTTAGTAGTTCAAATGATTTTTTTATTTTTAAAATGTTTCAGACATTGTCTGGCATATTGATGGCCCCCCTACCCGCAAAGTATTCAAGGTATCTTAGACGGACCTCACGGGCACTCAGGGGGGGAAAGCCAGGACGGGCACTTTCAAGCACCCTCAGGGTTGGTTCATTATGAATTCCGGCCTCAGGCCCAACTGAGCCAGCATAGTTGGCAGAATTTTGCCGTAAACAGTTGTGTAGAACACAGCACGCCAGGATAATATGATTCAGTTTGTACTCCGCCATGTGTATGGGTGTAAGAAATAGGTGGAACCGGCTGGCCATGATTCCAAACGTGTTCTCCACCACTCTTCTGGCTCTGGCCAGCCGGTAATTAACCGCTTCAATACCCGGCCATAGTCAAATGACGTCCACAGATGGGATCTCCCATCCTGGGTGGACGTCATATGACGGCCTCGACTTTCCGCCGCTACTGCGGGCCCCCGGGGGCCCGCAGAGCGGCGATCGGGGTTCCGTTGTGTCCCTCAGGACACAGCCGTTCCCCGATGGGGGTATTGAAGCGGCGGCGGCGGGCGGCGGAGCGGCAGTAACGGCGGATGCAGAGCGGCATTGGGAAGCGGCGTGGATTGTGCGGGTTCCGGCAGAAGAGCGGTGATCAGGGCGGTGATCGGGGCTGAGGCTTTTCCCCTGGATACAGCTCAGCCCCGATCACTGTAGCCAATGACATGGCTCTGCATCACATGACCGGCTGTGTCCAATCACAGCCGGTCACTAATGTAAACAATCACAGACAGTAACTGCTGTTGCTGGGCTCTTCTCCTCACACACCGATCCAGTGTGAGGAGAAGAGATCAGCTAACAGTGAGTTACTTATTACATATGTACTACTGTGCCCAGATCGCCCCTCCTAAATAAAGAGTACCTGTCCCCTCAGAGTACCTGTCACCTCAGAGTACCTGTCACCTCAAAGTACCTGTCACCTCAGAGTACCTGTCACCTCAGAGTACCTGTCATCTCAAAGTACCTGTCACCTCAGAGTACCTGTCATCTCAAAGTACCTGTCATCTCAGAATACCTGTCATCTCAAAGTACCTGTCATCTCGGAGTACCTGTCCATCAGGAGTACCCGCCACCTCATCACCTGCCACCAGAGTACCCGCCACCTCATCACCTGCCGCCAGAGTACCCGCCACCTCATCACCTGCCACCAGAGTACTTGCCACCAGAGTACCCGCCACCCCACCACCAGAGTACCTGCCACCAGAGTACCCGCCACCTCATCAGTGCCACCAGAGTACCCGCCACCTCATCATCTGCCACCAGAGTACCCGCCACCTCATCACCTGCCACCAGAGTACTTGCCACCAGAGTACCCGCCACCTCACCACCAGAGTACCTGCCACCAGAGTACACGCCACCTCATCACCTGCCACCAGAGTACCCGCCACCTCATCATCTGCCACCAGAGTACCCGCCACCTCATCACTTGCCACCAGAGTACATACAGCCAGTCATCCACTATGTCCAGAAAGATGTACACCCCAGAAGAGGCATACCAGATACTGAGTCTGACCGATGAGAGCAACGGGGAGCTCTCACCGCTCAGTTCAGATTCTGGTTCTGATTCGGAATATGAGCCCCCCGAAGGCAGCACATCAGGATCCGAATCAGAGGAGGAAGTAGTCCGTCCAAAAAGACGATGGTCTGAAAACCAGGCAGCTACCAGCAGTGCCAACGGCGGTAGACCCCAGGAGGAGGGGCCCAGTACAAGCGCTGCTAGACCCCAGGAGGAAAGGCCCAGCACAAGTGGACGCCAAAGAAGTAGGGCCCAAACCCATTTTCCAGATTCCTTGGCAAACCCATTGTGGCTGCCTTCTACCACAGGGTCAGCCACGATCCCCCCTTTTACAGCACAGCCAGGTGTGCAGGTCAACACTGCAGGATTTTCACAAATGGATTTTTTAAATTTATTTTTCCCAAATGAATTGATTCAAGGCATCGTGGACCAAACTAATCTGTTTGCCCAACAATTTATTGCAACCAACCCCAGCTCCAGCTATGCCCGCCCTTTTGAGTGGAGACCGCTAACAGTAGTGGAGCTAAAATTGTTTTTAGGCCTAACCCTGAACATGGGGCTTACAAAAAAAAATGAAATTCATAAGTATTGGTCGACCAAACCCATCCACCATATGCCAGTTTTTTCATCAGCCATGTCCAGGTCCCGATATGAAGTCATAATGCGCTTCTTGCATTTCAATAACAACTCACAGTGCCCCCCCCCCGAAATCACCCAAACTTTAACAAATTATATAAAGTTCGCCCCCTAATTCATTTTTTTCCCAGAAGTTTGCCGAAGTTTATGTCCCTGAAAAAAATATATCTTTGGACGAATCCCTGGTGCATTTCACAGGCCGGCTGGGAATCAAGCAATATATCCCCAGTAAGAGGGCGAGGTATGGCTTGAAGCTTAACAAGCTTTGTGAAAGTGCCACCGGTTATGTGTACGCATTCCGCGTGTACGAAGGGAAAGATTCCCAGCTCCAGCCCCCTGAGTGTCCCTCGTACATGGGAATAAGTGGGAAAATTGTTTGGGAGTTGGCATTCCCACTCCTCCAAAAGGGGTACCATATTTATATGGATAATTATTATACGAGTTTGCCCCTTCTCCGCCACCTATATCTCAAACAAACTTTGGCCTGTGGTACAACTAGAAAAAACCGAAAGGGCTTCCCACAGTGTCTTGTCACCACAAACATTCCAAGGGGGGAATCGACAAGCTTGAGGAACGAAGAAGTGTTGGCTGTGAAGTGGAGGGATAGAAAAGACTTGTACATCATGTCCACCATCCACGATGACACCTCAGTGGAACTTCACAGAAGACGCGGTACCGTTCGCAAGCCTACCTGTATCACTGAGTACAATAAATACATGGGGGGGGGTGGATTTAAACGATCAGTTGTTGCAGCCCTATCTTTCAACAAGAAATTCCTTATTCTGGTACAAAAAAGTCGCAATTTACTTTTTTCATTTGGCCCTTTTAAATTCTTTCATAATCTACCAAAAATCCACAGAAACACCCACCACCTTCATAAAGTTTATTGAAGACATTGTCACTGCCCTGATTTATCAGCAAGTATCCCCCCCAGAAAGCATTCGCTCCGATTCTGTCAGCAGACTACATGAGCGCCATTTCCCAGACCATATTCCACCAACAGGATCCGGAAGACGACGCCGAAAAAAATGTTGGGTGTGCACGAAAAGAGGAATTAGGAGAGATACCAGCTTCCATTGTACCGACTGTCCCTCCCAACCTGGCCTTTGCATTGGAGAGTGCTTCAGGCGATATCACACTCTGGAAAATTATTAGTCCATATTTCTAATACTGCCATTTCCCCATTTTTAATTTCTGTCCTGAATATTTCCCTTCCTCAACCAACCATATTATTGCCTTCCATGAGAACCGACCCTGGCCTGTTTCTGGACTATGCCTCTGCCTACCGTCTGCATTGTTTTTCCACCTTGTTTTTGCCTTTCACGTGAACTGACCCTGGACTGTATCGACTATGCCTCTGCCTACCGTCTATACCTGCACTGACCTCAGCCTGTTGACCATGTTTTTGCCTGCCCCTTGGATAGATCTTTCACCCTGCTACACAGGGGTCTCACATATGTGAGGGGCTCCAGAATAGTGTTCAGAGTTCAGAAAACCAGTTTTTGGTTTTCTGTGTTCCCATAACAGGGTCTGGTTGCTGGGATGTTGGGCCTCTGTATGTGGCCAGACTATGTAAAAGTCTCACACATGTGGTATCGCCATACTCAGGAGGAGTAGCAGAATGTATTTTGGGGTGTCATTTTTGCTATGTGCATGCTATGTGTTGGAAATGACTTATGAATGGACAACTTTGGGTGGTTGAGAAATGAGATGTGTAATTTATGCTCCTGGAATGCCTGGAGCTGCTACTTCAATGTTGGGCCTCTGTATGTGGCCAGGCTGTGTAAAAGTCTCACACATTTGGTATCGCCACACTCAGGAGGAGTAGCAGAATGTATTTTGGGGTGTCATTTTTGCTATGTACATGCTATGTGTTGGAAATATCTTATGAATGGACAACTTTGTGTAAAAAAAATGCGTTTTCATTTTTTTTCCACAGATTCCAAAAACTTCGGGAAGAAAATGAACCATTCAAAAGACTAATTATGCCTCATAGATTATACGTTGGGGTGTTAGCTTTTCAAAATGGGGTCATTTTGTGGGCGTTTCCATTGTCCTGGTGCTCCAGGGCCTTCAAAATTGTAATAGGTGGTTGAGAAATGAGATGTGTAATTTATGCTCCTAGAATGCCTGGAGCTGCTACTTCAATGTTGGGCCTCTGTATGTGGCCAGGCTGTGTAAAAGTCTCACACATTTGGTATCGCCATACTCAGGAGGAGTAGCAGAATGTATTTTGGGGTGTCATTTTTGCTATGTACATGCTATGTGTTGGAAATATCTTATGAATGGACAACTTTGTGTAAAAAAAAATGCGTTTTCATTTTATTTCCACAGTTTCCAAAAACTTCGGGAAAAAAATGAACCATTCAAAAGACTAATTATGCCTCATAGATTATACATTGGGGTGTTAGCTTTTCAAAATGGGGTCATTTTGTGGGCGTTTCCGTTGTCCTGGTGCTCCAGGGCCTTCAAAATTGTAATAGGTGGTTGAGAAATGAGATGTGTAATTTATGCTCCTAGAATGCCTGTAGCTGCTACTTCAATGTTGGGCCTCTGTATGTGGCCAGGCTGTGTAAAAGTCTCACACATTTGGTATTGCCATACTCAGGAGGAGTAGCAGAATGTATTTTGGGGTGTCATTTTTGCTATGTACATGCTATGTGTTGGAAATATCTTATGAATGGACAACTTTGTGTAAAAAAAAATGCGTTTTCATTTTTTTTCCACAGTTTCCAAAAACTTCGGGAAAAAAATGAACCATTCAAAAGACTGATTATGCCTCATAGATTATACATTGGGGTGTTAGCTTTCCAAAATGGGGTCATTTTGTGGGCGTTTCCGTTGTCCTGGTGCTCCAGGGCCTTCAAAATTGTAATAGGTGGTTGAGAAATGAGATGTGTAATTTATGCTCCTAGAATGCCTGTAGCTGCTACTTCAATGTTGGGCCTCTGTATGTGGCCAGGCTGTGTAAAAGTCTCACACATTTGGTATCGCCATACTCAGGAGGAGTAGCAGAATGTATTTTGGGTCGTCATTTTTGCTATGTACATGCTATGTGTTGGAAATATCTTATGAATGGACAACTTTGTGTAAAAAAAAATGCGTTTTCATTTTTTTCCTACAGTTTCCAAAAACTTCGGGAAAAAAATGAACCATTCAAAAGACTAATTATGCCTCATAGATTATATGTTGAGGTGTTAGCTTTCCAAAATGGGGTCATTTTGTGGGCGTTTCCATTAACCTGGTGCTCCAGGGCCTTCAAAAGTGTGATAGGTTGTCATCATATGAGATGTGCAATTTATGCTCGTAAAACGCCTGACGGTGCTAGTTGGATGTTAGACCTCTGTATGTGGCCAGGCTGTGTAAAAGCCTCACACATGTGGTATCACTATACTCAGGAGGAGTAGCAGAATGTATTTTGGGGTGTCATTGCAAGTATGCATGTGCTGTGTGAGAGAAATAACTTGTTATTATGACAATTTTGTGCAAAAAAAAAAAAAAAGAATTGTGGGAAAAAATTACAACTTCAAAAAGCTCACCATGCCTCTTGCTAAATACCTTGGAATGTCTGCTTTCCAAAAAGGGGTAAGTTGGGGGGTATTTGTACTTTCCTGGCTTGTTAGGGCCTCAAGAAATGAGATAGGCCTTCAGTACATCAGGTGTGATCAGATGTGATCATTTTTCAATGATTTGCACCATAGCTTGTAGACTCTATAACTTTCACAGAGACCAAATAATATACACTAATTTGGGTTATTTTTACTAAAGATATGTAGCAGTATACATTTTGGCCCAAATTTATGAAGAAAAATTATTTGCAAAATTTTACAATAGAAACTAAAAAAAGTGTTTTTTTTCAACAATTTCTCTCTTTTTTCGCTTATATTGCAAAAAATAAAAAAAACAGCAGTGATTAAATACTACCAAAAGAAAGCTATGTTTGTGAGAAAAAAATGATAAAAATTTGGTTTGGGTACAGTGTAGCATGACTGAGTAATTGTCATTCAAAGTGTAAGAGCGCTGAAAGCTAAAATTTGGTCTGGGAAGGAAGGGTGTATAAAAGCCTTGTATTGAAGTGGTTAAAAACCCTCTGGTCTGGGGTGAGGGTCCTCATAGGGAATGACCGCATAAGATGGTCCCCCAGCGCAAACGCTTCATCAGCAACAAAGACGAATGGGAGTCCTTCCACATTGTCTTCTGGAAGTGGCAAGTCCAAGCTGCCATTCTGGAGATGCCTGTAGAACTCCGTCTGGGCGATGACTACACCATCGGACATCCGGCCATTCTTCCCCATGTCCACATACAGGGACTCGTAAGTAGCTGACACCACTGCCAACATCACAATACTGTTGAACCCCTTATAATTATAATAGTATGACCCCAAGTTGGGTGGTGGGATGATGTGGACGTGTTTCCCATCAATTGCCCCTCCACAGTTAGGAAAGTCCCACCGCTGGGCAAAGTGGGAGGCCACAGTCTGCCATTCCTGTGGGTTGGAAGGAAACAGTGGAGTTAAACAAGAAAAAAAAATTGCACCTAAACAGGGAAAGCAGATTAGACACAAACATTCTTGGCCAACATCAGTATAACATTTATTTTAGGGAGTTTGGAAAGACCAAGGTATAAGGTCCACCTATCAGATCCCCCCCCCCACCCTCTCATGGGCCATTTCTAACATTTTAGGGGGGGAGCTCTTGGACAGGTGACACTCTCCACTTCATTGAGAGATGAATGCCAAAATAATGTGTATTACTTTGGCCTTACTTACACTATTGGCAGCCCACTGGACAGGTAAGAAGTGTCATAATACAAAGATATAAATACACACTGTACACATTTTAGCACATTTGGACATTCTGCTATTACCTATCAAGATAATAATAGTATACAAAAACTTGAAACAATTTGAGTACAATTTGAAAGTATACAGGCAGGCCCTTGCACTACATGCTTTGGGGAATTCATCCATACATCTGACCACAAAAGAGATGGGTATAGTGTGTATGGGTTTGGCAAAGTCAGCAGATAGATGATTGAGGATAGATAGAGAATTGGTATCAGCTGACTTAGCAGTTGGGGGGAGGGAGGGTTCCAACTAATTTTGGGACCCCAAACAAAAAGCCTCTGGCACTCTGCCTGAATTTAAAGCACAAATCACATTTTTATACATTTTAGGGGGTATTTAGGGTAAAGCACTACTATGGAGCTGATAAAATACATTGTTAACTGACTAAATGAGGTGAATATAGGGCCAGGAGACCATGCTGGGGAGGTAAGTGAAGGCAAATATGTATGAAGGACAAAAAAATAATTATATAAAAATCCAGCATGCAAAGGGGACATTCACAGCATATTACAATCATGGTAATTAGGGAATGAGGAAAGAAATACAATACATTATCAAACATTATATACAATAAAATGTGATGTTAAAGGATAAAAATCTTATCTTAATATACTCATTCTGCAGGACCTGGATGATGGCAGAACAGGTCTCAGGGATAATGATCCCCAGAGCCTGGGGGGAGATGCCTGTCGAGAACTTGAGGTCCTGCAGGCTTTTCCCCGTCTCCAAGTACCGCAGGGTGGCGACTAACCTCTGCCTTGGAGTGATGGCTTGCCTCATGCAGGTATCCTGCCTGCTGATATAGGGGGTCAGCAAAGCCAACAAATGGTGAAATATGGGGTCCGTAATCTGGAGAAAGTTCCTGAAATCGTCAGTTTTATTCTCACAGATCTCACGGAGCAAAGGCATATGACAGAACTGGTCACGCTGGAGCAACCAATTCTTGGTCCATGAACTCCTCCCCACCCTGTTCATGGACTGGACTTGTGTCAAGGTAAGGACCCCAACACCAAGCAACCGCACAGCAGCACGAACTCTACGAGGAGTACATATACGCAACATGGCTAAAAAACGGTTGGCTGCTCAGAACGGAGTAACAGAACGCACTGAAGAACAGCAAGGCCTGTGAAGAGCGACCTGAAAAACAGCAACGAGCGGACAAGATCGCACAGAAAATTCCAATACGAACTGACTGCACGCACTGAAGAGCAGATACAAACCCACAACCACAAACTGAACAGCAGAAAACGATCTGAAAACCACGGATCAATGGATTTTGTTGTCGGAATGTCCGATCAATGTCCGACCGTGTGTACGGGGCATAAGTCTCTTTAACTTGTGCTTAAGTCAAAAGATAGTCTTAAAGATTAGCAAGTCTCCTCTGTGAGAACTCTTTCCTTAACCTGCTGATTACTGAGAACTCTTTCCTTAACCTGACTGAGGAACTGGAGGGTTTCAATGGATTTACGTATCTGGATCCAGGAAGTTTAATCTACTAGCATATGTATCTCTTCCTTTTTAGAAGAAGTAAATGTGTCACACCTAAAATTATGTCTATTGCTCTTAAAATATTCTCCTGCTGCAGTGTTGGTATTGTATAACTGTGGCTCCACAACTACTACCGATTACCATTCTTTCTTTTCTGCATTCGTCTCTCAAAAGTATCACACAATAACTCTATGACGGAAAAAGGCATTGAAAAAAGCATTGTTGGAAACTATCTCTCATAATAAAACTACTACTTGCAAATACAGACTTCAGCTTGACAGTGATGTGAAAAGAACTTACTGTCAATTTTTTAATGGATACTTTTGACAAATGGTTCACATTCATCAAGAATACATATCCTCAAAAATCATAGATATCAAATGGATGTTTTCCCACAGAAGTTCAAACGCGTAAGATGAAAACAAAGATACTTTTTAGTTGGCTGATGTTTTTTTTGTTCCAATATGTTTTTATTGAAACATTTTTAGAAACATTGCACATCAGTACAATAGCACAGAAATTGACAGTCACAGGTACATGGGGTATAACAAGATAGGGGAGGTTGTTTTAATGTCCCAGCTGTTCCTAGAAAAAGCTGAACTGGACTTTGAAATTTTGTTGGGATTTCAGGTTGGTGAAGTATGTCTGTACTGGGTGGAAGATGGCGTAGGGGACCTCAGTTCTCCATTGCTTCCCCCCACCAGGTTTTCCAGAAGAAAGCGATTCTAAGGCAATGGGGAATAAACACCAAAGTCTGCTATGGGAAGTCTGGATGTTTTTTAGGGAGGAGAGGTAGGAGGGTGGAACACAGAGGGATGGGGTTATACAGTAAAGAATGTGGGAAAAGGGGTGTGGCAAGGTTGGAAGTGTAATAATGTCAATATTCTCATTTCACACAGTCCTGGTTTAGGCTAAAAAGTAGCGGGTGCTGCAGCAACAGTCAACTGGAGACTGTAGGGATCACAGGTCAATGTACATTTTTTCCAGCACACCACTGGTGTACTGGCAAAGATGTACATTGACCTCTGGAAATGTAGGGTACACTGTAACAGTGTTAGAGGCAAGATTTTATGGCAAGGGATGTAGGATGGGGATCTCCAGTGGTGGAGGTGTGGTAAGCCAGCTGTGAGGACAGAGAAATATAAGAGTATGGATAATGGAAAATCGGGAAGACTCTGGGGGTCTGTAGAAACCTGTATACCCCACATGTATATTTATAGACACCTTAACAATAAGGTAATGTTCCTCATCTAAACTTTTACATTCAGTGGACTGAGTTTTGTATTGGGTGAAGGGTGCCTGTGCTATTCGGCATTGTAAAAGGAGAGGAGATTTGGTCAGGCTTGAGAGGCTAGAGAGGAGGATGCATTATGTGGTGATATGCAGCAGAGTAATTATAAAGCTGCCACTTGATCCAGGCTTGGAGGAAGTGGGCCACATTTCCTTGCTAATGTGAATACATTTTTCTATAGAGGAGATTGAGCTTTTTTTTATATAATCACTTTTTCTTTATTAGGACAAATTCCATAATACAACATAAAAATACACATTGCACAACATCTCTATATAAATCTTTTCATTAACATACACCGCACTAACCCCCCCACACAAAACACACAGGGTCCTTGATCATGTCCTCCTCAGAAGAGAGAAAAAAAAAAGAGAAAAAAAAAGGAAAAAGCCCACCCACTTACCTACCCATAACTAAATTATTTTTTAAAAAAAAGAAAGTATATTTTCGAATTACTATTTTCGTGTCCTATTATGTTTAGTGTTTTAATTCAATATAATCTCACTCTACTATTTCATTTTTATACCTCTCCACCATTTCAACCTACCCTTCTTTATGTGATTCCATTACGTGTTGCCCATCCCGTGCCTAATTTACTATTATAACTTATCCTCTTCCTTTAATGACTACATCAGTGGAGTCTGGGGAGGACTCATTTGGTAGTAATATAAAGGGGGAGGGGAGCTGGGAGGGTGGGAGCTCTGTGGGGTGCACTTCTGGGCCTGTTTATGCGATGTGTGGTTACCGGTGATTTTCCTTATGGATAAGCACATGTAACTATAAAGACATATGGAAAACAATTGTTTTCTGTGTGTCCTGTTCACAACAGAATGTGGTGTTTCTCTGCATTGCAGAGATGTGTGATATTATGCAACATATTTGCGTAATATTGCATCTCATTGATTGGCACTGCTTGTCACCATGTTGCTGTGCGTTGACATGAAAAAAAAAAATATCACTTTGTGTCATTAACATAAAGTTTACCCCCCAAAAAAAGGGAGCTGTGTGATGTGATCAAACACACATCACACTGCCCCCCCGCTGCATGTCACTAACGCTCTGGTTGAGGGTGCAAGCAAGTGTGAATGGAACTTAAGGGGCCCTGTGGGGCTCTGAAGGAGGTAGAGGGGAACTCTGGGGCCAACTTTTTCTGTCTATAGTCAGTAGGGATGGGCCGAACACTCCCCTGTTTGGTTCGCAGAAGAACTCCCGTGCAGGGGAAATGTTCTAACCTGAACGGCGAACCCCATTGAACTCTATAGGAGCCGAACAAGAAAAATCAAAAGTGCCCATTTTGAAGGCTTATATGCATATCATTGGTCATAAAAGGGGTATGGGGGTCTGGGATCGTTTTTTCAAGAGCAGTGATTTTAATTATGCTTAAAGTGCAACAATAAAAATTTAAAATTCCTTTAACTATATTGCCTGGCGGGTTCCCTTAATGTGCCTGTAAAGTGCCGCATCTGTAGCATGCATAGAACATGCTATAGCAAAAATGACATTTCTAAAGAGCAAAAAAAATAGTAAAATCCCATTTAAAATGATTCGTGGTTACAATTGCCGACGCCCGGCTATTAAAAAATATAAAGAAAAAAAACGGCATGAGATCCCCCCCCTCCTGAACCATACCAGGCCACATGCCCTCAACAAGGTGGGGGGTGCTTTGGGGTAGGGGGTACTCCACCTCTCCTCCACCCCAAAGCAACCTTGTCCCCATGTTGATGGAGACAAGGGCCTTTTCCCAACAACCCTGGGCTGTGGTTGTAGGAATATGCGGGCAGGGGGCTTATTGGAATCTGGAAGCCCCATTTAACAAGGGGGCCCCCAGATTCCATCTCCCCCCTATGTGAATGGGTATCGGGTACATTGTACCCCTACCCATTCACCAAAAAGTGTTGAAAAGTATAACCACAAGAAACCGTTTTTGACAAGTCCTTTAAAGTAAAAAATTAAAAAATAGTGTCCCTCGATGTATATCCATTGTCAAACATGACGCCCGCCGGACCCAAAAAATATAAAATAAAAAAAAAGCCCTCTGCCTCCCGCTATCTACCTCCTCTGCGCTTTGACAGTTCTTATATAGGCAAGGGGTGGGGCCACCTAGTTACATCACCCGGTGACACCACCCCCTCCTGATGTCACGTGGCATCTGGGGGGACCCCATGCCATTTTTTTACTTATTTTTTTTTTAATCAGCTATCGGCGGGGAAACCCATTGACAGCTGATGACTCATCGGTTGTTGAGGACGCCGCAGCTGGCCTCCTGGCCTCGCTCCTTAACAACCAACTTACACTGCGCCCTGATTGGGCAAGGCTTTGCCCAATCAGGGCTTAGAATGCACTGTGCAGCAAATTCGGGTGTTCGGCGAACGGCCGTATAGGCAAATGTTCGGCCCAAACTCACGCTTGGGCCAAACTCTTCACCCATCCCTAATAGTCATTCTAAAAAACAGATTTCTTGTAACATTAGCAGCTGTCTGCAAATATCCCAAGATGGTTTATACTATATGTCACTGCAGAGGGATATACAGTAATTTGTAACTAGGCTTAAAGGATAAGTTCACCTTTAGCAATATGTTACTGTGCACCTCCCATGCACTCCCTAATCTACCCCTAGATCCTCTCCACCCACACAGCTGCATTCATTTACACAGATCTGTGAATGAATGAATTGCAAGTCCTGTCCTTCACTACAGCAGATGGCTTGTAGTTCTCAATTAACTGCAAGGGTGCTGGTGAGTGCTATCGTAGTTAATTGATCTTCCTGGACTTCAGTAACTGTCTGTTCATACATAAGGTATGGGCAGACAGCTGTATTGAGTGTCTGCAGGAGCCTGACATTGCAATAGGTCTAATGCTCAGCAGGCTCCTAAGAAAAAGTGTAACTGATCACAGATTTAGAGATTAAATTCTAGCAGAACCTCACCTCTTTTGCAAGTAAAATATTTTGTTTCAGTAAATCTCCAATAAAGATTTATAAGAAGCCTGGGATATAGTGTAGTTTTCTTGGTCTGAGGTCTCAACAGAGTTGCTGGATACTGGTAGCTAAATAGTAAAAAGCAAAATGATCACAGTTCTTTATGGCAAATGGATAGAATCACAGATGTATACGTTCTGATAGTAGCCCAGCCTGTGCTATTAATATATTTCAGGACTTCACCTTGAGTTAGGTTCCATTGCTTGAAAATGGAACTCTGGACAGTGATTGGTGCTTCAGTGTCTGTCGATATGTGTGTGGGCAGGTAGTGGTTCCTGCAGTCCTTTAATGCTGCCCCAGTGGGAAGTTAGGGGCTTACTGTAATTCCAAGGTTTTGTTGGGTCTGACCCTGCCCCCCCCCCCCCCCCACCGTTCTGTGTGATATAAAGGGGAGAGAGATCCAGATCCATAAAGAGAGAGATAAATGTGCAGAGTGGAGTGAGGGAAAAGAGGAGGAGTTGGGTTTAGGCCTGGTCCACTTTACCAGGCCTGTCTGATGCCATTACGAGATTCTGGATGGCCAGTGACATGCCGAAGTTGGAGAATTGGACTCAAGCAATATTGGACTCTTTTTTTAACAGGTATGCTGGGGTTGCCACAAGCCTGGATTTAGGGACTTGGGATGTTAAGGAATGTTGTCACTTTGTCTTGGACTGTCGATTGTCTCTGTCATTATGTTCATTTATCCTTTAAGTAAAATGTTTGAAACGTTGCCTTTGTCTTGTCTGAAGTTACTAAAGGGGTGCAATGCAAGTAACGGTCACAAATAGTCTACAGCTTGGGTCACTAGACGCACTGGGGTATGATGCCAGAGGTACAAAGAGTTAATACAGTGTGAAGATACAAATGGTTACCAAGAGTAATAAAGGTTTCTCTAGCAGCCTGTCATTAAGCGTGTACATATGGCAGGCGAGATAGCCTTTTGCAGTGAGAGAAAGGCCAGCACTAACTCAGCAATGATTCATTTATCATAGTGTAGAGATGCCCCCGTGGGGTCGCTGCATGTTTCAACATCCACACACCCTGTAGGTCAGACTACCATTTTAGGCACACTTTCTCCAGACAATGAACAGTCTCTTGCTTGTTTTTGTTGTTTTTATTAGGGGGTTAAACTTGGATGGGGTAAATGAAATCTCAATGAAATCAATGTTGGTTGAGTTTAAATTTGACAGTCTCTTCCTCTGCACATTTCCTCCAGCACACTACCTGAGATCACTTGCTTCACTACACTTTCTAAAACTAGGTTCCTGTCACCGTTAGCACATGGCTAGGCCTCACTCTGAATAAGTCTTAACCTTTTCCTAGTAGCCCTTTACAGGCAGGGGTCTTCAGCCCCCTTTGTGGTAGCAACCGTTTTAGTTGAGAAGAATAGCTGTGCTAACTGACACTCGGTGGACTACTGATCCCAGCACGTCCAATACAAATCCTGACAGCCCTCGTGGCTGCAACGACTTGACTCCAAAACAATACCACAGTCTCTCCCTCTGGCTCCGCATCCAATTCTGTCATGTCTCTCCCAGAGCTTCACACTGTGCTTTTCACTCACCAACCCCAGCATGGATCCCTCCTGAATGACTTTCCTGGCCATATTCCCCGCTGTCTTCCTCCTTCTCCTGTTCCAGGAAACCTCTCAATGACCGTCTAAAATGAGGCTCCCTCCCAGCTCCCGAGCTCCAGGCTGAGGTCAGCACCCCAGAAAGGGGGTCCCTCGAGGGCCATTACAGCCTGAAATGCCATCATCTCAGTTCTTCCACCCAACAACTCCTCCCACAACAGGCTGACCATGGGTATAGGAGGCCTGCCCCCTGCCAATCCTAGTTGGGGATTGATCAGGGCTCCCACATACACCCCATGTCACTCCAGATCTCTGCCCTGCCTCTTTTTCAGATCCTTCTGAAAATCAGAGGAGGTGCCCAAGAGCTGAAGCACATGTCAGTCACCTGCTGCTACACTAATCCACTCCCCTGCCCCCAGATCAAAACAAACAGGCCTAGCTCACAGCATAGGCCTGCCTAAATTTACCTGTGCTGACAGTTCAAAACAAACCCACTACTCTAGCACCTACCTACCTAAGGTAAAGGGTGCTACACTCACCCCCCACCAGAATACAGCTGAGAAAAATAATAGAAAAAATGGCAAGGGCATCCCATGAATCAACAAAGGAAATAATGAAACTGACACTTTGCTTTGATTACATATAGCTGTAAACAGAGGGGGAATCAACCACATAAAGACTGCTTACAGGTGCTAATGACTGCTATCATCCAAATTGTTATAGGTGGATGTGTTCCTCTGAATTAAGGAAGCATAACAAAAAACAAGAGATACAAAGAATTCTTCAGTGAGGAACAAGCATGATTAGCAAAAATATAAATGTTTAATGTAGAAAAATAATTATATGAGATAATACCACATAAACACCAGATAAAGTCATAGATAGACAATAAATAAACCAATACCAACTAATACCAATTAAAATTGACAACGTTGTCGGGAACAAAAAGCACAACATGCAGATGGCCACCACAGCACATACATACACATGAAATTAGCCAGCTGGACTATTAAAGTCTCTTATGAATTGAGGCTGAATAAGAAATGGAAAGCCAATAAATAACAGTGTATGGCCTTAGATGGGAGGAAGTCCGCAGTGTACACTGCCGATGGCAAGCCCAGATATGACTGCAGATGAATACACACACTTTGTTGATGGTAGCACTGACAAGTGAAGATCAACTGTGGCAAATAACATGCATGAACAGCTATGTCAGTGCTAAGCAAGGGTGCAGGGGATGATGGTGCACATGTGTAGCTATGGAAGTATAACAACAGCGTGTAAGAGGAAGCGATCTCACCAGGCCATGGAAATCCAGGTACTGCAGGTGAGTGGGGCATCCCAGTCCTCCATGGACTTGGTCATCATCTGGTCAGGATAAAGTGGCCGGTAAGTCCAGACAGGTAGACGCCCGCCAGGTAAGTGGAAGTGAAGGAATAGAGTGGCGTGCCACGTGTTAGCGGAGTGAAGCCGCAATGATATCCTGGTTACTTGCTGGTTCCGTACTGCGGGGCAATCACCGGACGTTCGACCGGGCTTGAGTGACTTCAGCAGTGGCGAATCAGATCCCAAGGGCTAGTGGGTGGATCTGCACGGGTGCTACAACAGACGTGATGGCGTCATGCTGACGCGTTTCATCCGTAAAGGATTTCTTCAGAGCATGCGCAGTAATTGCGATAGGCGGCTTAAGTAGAGATGCCAATTAAAGACGTAAATACGTCAGATAGCCGCTAATTAGGCGCCTGCGCAACAAATAGACAGCCATTCAGGTGATAAAAACACACACAACAACACATGATGATAGTGATAATAGTAGAGTGGGTCAGTCCATGGGTGCAGCACCACCACCAAGGGCACGGTGTGGAAAGGGAGAGGAAGAAGGAAAAAGGAAAGAAGAAATATACTAAAAAAGAAAAAAAGAAAAAAGGGGGGAAGGAAAGAGGGAATATGGTAATCCAAACTTCAAAGTAACAATGAGCACTATAGCAGAGAGACATGGGGATTTTTTCTCCAAAAATTAGGTTGTCAGAAATACTGATAAATTGCATTCATTATTTAACCCATGTGGGGACATACTGTCAAGGGTATACATCCACATTTTTTCCTTCTGGCAGAGTATTCTGTCGAAGTCACCCCTCCTATGGGGGAGGTTTAGTTTATAAATACCCTTGACAGTAAGTCCCGTAGGGTCCCCACCATGATGATCAAGGAAATGTAGGGGGATGGGGCGCTCGTCGTCTTTACTGAGGATGCTCTGGACGTGTTCACTGATCCTGGTCTTAAGTTTTCTTTTTGTTTTTCCCACATATTTTTTGCCGCAAGGGCAGGTAATCATGTAGACCACTCGTGTGGTATTACAGTTGATGAAATTATGAATTCTAAACTGTTTCTGACCATCAGAATCAGTGAAGACGTCAAGTGCGCTCCACATACTTGCATATGCTGCATCTGCCGCATCTAAACATGCCTTTAAGAGGTGGAAGTTGAGTCAGCCAATTTTGGCTATGTGACCTCAAATATTCGGAGTGGATCAAGTGATCTCTAAGGTTCCTAGAACGTCGAGCAGTGAGGAGAGGGCGTTCACCTACTATTTCACCCAAAATAGGGGAATCCGAAAGGATGTGCCAATGGTTATCAAGTATGGTCCGAATCTGTTTCCATTGAGAACCATACTTGGTAATAATCCTAGGGGGCCCATAGTCATCATCAGATGCCTTAGATTTTTTTCTTCTTTTTGTGAGAAGTTGTTGTCGATCGGTCTGGGCAGCTCTTTTCTTTGCTGTTCTAATGACTCCATGGGAATAGCCCCTGTCTCGGAATCTATCATATAGGTCCCTGGCTTCAGTGTCAAAGTCTTGTTGTGTGGAGCAGTTTCTGCGAATACGCAGGAACTGGCCCACAGGTATCCCTCTGATCAGCGATCTAGGATGGTCACTTGTAGCCTGGAGGAGCGTATTAGCTGCTGTTGGTTTTCTGTACGTTTTGGTACTAATCCTCCCATTGCTAGCGGTAAGGGCAAGGTCCAGGAAGGAAAGGGTATGTTGGTGGGCTGTGTAGGTAAGCCTGATGTTTCTATCATTGAAGTTGAGTTCGTCCATAAATAGCGCCAGTTCCTGTTCTGTACCCGCCCACACCATAAATACATCATCGATGTACCTCAGCCAGATGCGGCTATGGCTGAGGTACATCGAGGATTGGTACACACATTCCTCCTCCCACATGCCCAGATGAAGGCATGCATAGGATGGAGCCCACGGTGCACCCATTGAAGTGCCTCTAATTTGTCGATAGTAGGACCCCATGAACTGAAAACAATTATGCTCCAATAGAAATCTAAGTAGATCACAGATAAATTCATTTTGATGCCCCAAGTCAGGAAATTTCTTATCAAGGAAGAAGTGAGTTGCTTTCAGTCCCCAGGAGTGGGGAATTGATGTGTATAAGGATTCAACATCAATCCCAACTAGCATTGATCCCTCCGGTAGGACCACGTTCTCTAAATGGGATAGTACATGCCCAGTGTCCTGTACATATGAGGGCAGGTCAGATACCAATTCCTTGATTAGTGCATCAATGAATTTACCCGTTTTCTCAAGGGGACCATTCACTGCCGATACGATGGGCCTACCGGGGGGATTTGTTAGGGATTTATGGAGCTTGGGTATAATGTAAAAAGTAGGTGTATTAAACTCAGATACCCTAAGAAAATTGAACTCCTTTTTGGTAATTAATTTTTCTTCCATAGCCAGACTCAGCTGGTAATTAAGCTCTTTGGTGATTCCGGGGAAGGGATTTATATCCAGTTTGTGATAAGTGAGTTTATCACCCAAAAGTCTAAGTACTTCAGTTTCGTATTGGTCCTCAGTAAGGAGGACTAGATTGCCCCCTTTGTCACTGCCCTTAATTACAATACCAGGGGTCTCCTCTAATTCTCTTAGGGCCTTTCTCTCATCCCTGGTGAGGTTATCTAAGCCCCTATATTTCCAATTGACCATAGATAGGTCTCTTTTAACCTGTGCCAGGAAGAATTCAATGGCTTTATGTTTGGATAGAGGTGGCATTTTGTTCGATTTAATGGATAGATTGGCGGTGCGGGTATGGGCAACCTGCAATGGGGGCGTCTCAGAATCCGAGTCAGAGTCCTCATTTTCTATTAGAAGGGAAATAAGTGCATCCAGAGCCTCCCTTTCCTCTTTATTTTGGGGGTCCTGTTTAGTCTTATTATGTTTAGATAGATGCCAATATCTAAAGAGGACTTTTCTTAAGTAAAGGGAAATGTCCTTGTACACTTCAAATTCATTCATCCCTGATTTAGGGGAGAATGAAAGACCCTTATTAAGTAGGGAAAGATGATGCTGGTTCAGGGGAAAATTGGTTAAGTTAACTACCTTCATATCTGTAGGTGGGTCCTCTACTGAATTTTGGATACCTATGTCCTGTGTGTTTTCTTCCTCACCTGTCTCTGGCTTTTGCGAGTTTCCCTTGTTCTTCCCTGATGACCTGGGGGTGAGTCTGGGGGTATTTTCCCTTTTCCTATTGTTTGGTTCTTCCCTGTAGTAGTTGGGGGGTGGTCGGTTGGCGATTGGTCCCTCTCTAAAAAAGTCACCGAGAGGTCCCTACGTTCACTGTCGCTGTCCGTGGAGGAGTATTGTTTACGGGTAGGCTTAGTATTAACTGAGCTATTGCTCCTCCCTCTATTTTTTCGCGAACGGCTCCTTCCTTTATGAATTGTGGGGTCAAACAAATCACCACTTTCAAGGTCAAGTAAATTTTGTTTAAATTTTTCTTGTTTATGAGTTTTTAAATTTCTTTGAGTTTTCTCTACTTCCTTTTTAAGGAGTTCATTGTATTTTTCGAATGAGGAGTCTGTTTTAAAGGGTTCCAGTAAACTGGCACTATTATTTATCTCCGCTTGAATTTCCGCAAGTTGGGCCTGTTCCTCATCAACAATCAACTGCATAATTTCCAGACCACGCTTCAGACAGCTGGCCTTCCATGCCTGTATAAAACGTGGTGTGTGGAGATGTCCAGCTGGGGTCACTCTTTCTCTCAGACCTCTGGGGATAATTCCATTTTCAATGTGAGATTTTAGTGACGAAATATCCCACTTCCTATTCAGGAATTTAATTGTTAGTTTTTTATGATTCCTGAATAGGGACTGGAGAGAGTCCTCACATGCATTTGGGGTTGATTGTTGGGAGGAAAAGGCCGACTGGCTAGTCCAGCTGGCTAATTTCATGTGTATGTATGTGCTGTGGTGGCCATCTGCATGTTGTGCTTTTTGTTCCCGACAACGTTGTCAATTTTAATTGGTATTAGTTGGTATTGGTTTATTTATTGTCTATCTATGACTTTATCTGGTGTTTATGTGGTATTATCTCATATAATTATTTTTCTACATTAAACATTTATATTTTTGCTAATCATGCTTGTTCCTCACTGAAGAATTCTTTGTATCTCTTGTTTTTTGTTATGCTTCCTTAATTCAGAGGAACACATCCACCTATAACAATTTGGATGATAGCAGTCATTAGCACCTGTAAGCAGTCTTTATGTGGTTGATTCCCCCTCTGTTTACAGCTATATGTAATCAAAGCAAAGTGTCAGTTTCATTATTTCCTTTGTTGTTTCATATTTTTGCCTGGTGGGATTATACTTCCCTTCTTTATGAACTTCACCTTGCTACCACACACTCCAGATATTACCATAACCACATACTTTTTAAATAGTGGGTCCACTCCTGGGTGCACCCCAAACCCAACCTTCCCCCCCCCCTTTTTTTCTTCCCTTCCCCCTCTTCTTCTTCCTGTTTTTTCCTTTCTCTTTTCTTTTCTATCCCCATCTGTTCCTCTCCATCTTCTCTTCCCTGAGATATGGCCTATCTTCTTGACGAGAACATCGATCGAGAAATTCAGTCGGCCTTTTCCTCCCAACAATCAACCCCAAATGCATGTGAGGACTCTCTCCAGTCCCTATTCAGGAATCATAAAAAACTAACAATTAAATTCCTGAATAGGAAGTGGGATATTTCGTCACTAAAATCTCACATTGAAAATGGAATTATCCCCAGAGGTCTGAGAGAAAGAGTGACCCCAGCTGGACATCTCCACACACCACGTTTTATACAGGCATGGAAGGCCAGCTGTCTGAAGCGTGGTCTGGAAATTATGCAGTTGATTGTTGATGAGGAACAGGCCCAACTTGCGGAAATTCAAGCGGAGATAAATAATAGTGCCAGTTTACTGGAACCCTTTAAAACAGACTCCTCATTCGAAAAATACAATGAACTCCTTAAAAAGGAAGTAGAGAAAACTCAAAGAAATTTAAAAACTCATAAACAAGAAAAATTTAAACAAAATTTACTTGACCTTGAAAGTGGTGATTTGTTTGACCCCACAATTCATAAAGGAAGGAGCCATTCGCGAAAAAATAGAGGGAGGAGCAATAGCTCAGTTAATACTAAGCCTACCCGTAAACAATACTCCTCCACGGACAGCGACAGTGAACGTAGGGACCTCTCGGTGACTTTTTTAGAGAGGGACCAATCGCCAACCGACCACCCCCCAACTACTACAGGGAAGAACCAAACAATAGGAAAAGGGAAAATACCCCCAGACTCACCCCCAGGTCATCATGGAAGAACAAGGGAAACTCGCAAAAGCCAGAGACAGGTGAGGAAGAAAACACACAGGACATAGGTATCCAAAATTCAGTAGAGGACCCACCTACAGATATGAAGGTAGTTAACTTAACCAATTTTCCCCTGAACCAGCATCATCTTTCCCTACTTAATAAGGGTCTTTCATTCTCCCCTAAATCAGGGATGAATGAATTTGAAGTGTACAAGGACATTTCCCTTTACTTAAGAAAAGTCCTCTTTAGATATTGGCATCTATCTAAACATAATAAGACTAAACAGGACCCCCAAAATAAAGAGGAAAGGGAGGCTCTGGATGCACTTATTTCCCTTCTAATAGAAAATGAGGACTCTGACTCGGATTCTGAGACGCCCCCATTGCAGGTTGCCCATACCCGCACCGCCAATCTATCCATTAAATCGAACAAAATGCCACCTCTATCCAAACATAAAGCCATTGAATTCTTCCTGGCACAGGTTAAAAGATACCTATCTATGGTCAATTGGAAATATAGGGGCTTAGATAACCTCACCAGGGATGAGAGAAAGGCCCTAAGAGAATTAGAGGAGACCCCTGGTATTGTAATTAAGGGCAGTGACAAAGGGGGCAATCTAGTCCTCCTTACTGAGGACCAATACGAAACTGAAGTACTTAGACTTTTGGGTGATAAACTCACTTATCACAAACTGGATATAAATCCCTTCCCCGGAATCACCAAAGAGCTTAATTACCAGCTGAGTCTGGCTATGGAAGAAAAATTAATTACCAAAAAGGAGTTCAATTTTCTTAGGGTATCTGAGTTTAATACACCTACTTTTTACATTATACCCAAGCTCCATAAATCCCTAACAAATCCCCCCGGTAGGCCCATCGTATCGGCAGTGAATGGTCCCCTTGAGAAAACGGGTAAATTCATTGATGCACTAATCAAGGAATTGGTATCTGACCTGCCCTCATATGTACAGGACACTGGGCATGTACTATCCCATTTAGAGAACGTGGTCCTACCGGAGGGATCAATGCTAGTTGGGATTGATGTTGAATCCTTATACACATCAATTCCCCACTCCTGGGGACTGAAAGCAACTCACTTCTTCCTTGATAAGAAATTTCCTGACTTGGGGCATCAAAATGAATTTATCTGTGATCTACTTAGATTTCTATTGGAGCATAATTGTTTTCAGTTCATGGGGTCCTACTATCGACAAATTAGAGGCACTTCAATGGGTGCACCGTGGGCTCCATCCTATGCATGCCTTCATCTGGGCATGTGGGAGGAGGAATGTGTCTACCAATCCTCGATGTACCTCAGCCATAGCCGCATCTGGCTGAGGTACATCGATGATGTATTTATGGTGTGGGCGGGTACAGAACAGGAACTGGCGCTATTTATGGACGAACTCAACTTCAATGATAGAAACATCAGGCTTACCTACACAGCCCACCAACATACCCTTTCCTTCCTGGACCTTGCCCTTACCGCTAGCAATGGGAGGATTAGTACCAAAACGTACAGAAAACCAACAGCAGCTAATACGCTCCTCCAGGCTACAAGTGACCATCCTAGATCGCTGATCAGAGGGATACCTGTGGGCCAGTTCCTGCGTATTCGCAGAAACTGCTCCACACAACAAGACTTTGACACTGAAGCCAGGGACCTATATGATAGATTCCGAGACAGGGGCTATTCCCATGGAGTCATTAGAACAGCAAAGAAAAGAGCTGCCCAGACCGATCGACAACAACTTCTCACAAAAAGAAGAAAAAAATCTAAGGCATCTGATGATGACTATGGGCCCCCTAGGATTATTACCAAGTATGGTTCTCAATGGAAACAGATTCGGACCATACTTGATAACCATTGGCACATCCTTTCGGATTCCCCTATTTTGGGTGAAATAGTAGGTGAACGCCCTCTCCTCACTGCTCGACGTTCTAGGAACCTTAGAGATCACTTGATCCACTCCGAATATTTGAGGTCACATAGCCAAAATTGGCTGACTCAACTTCCACCTCTTAAAGGCATGTTTAGATGCGGCAGATGCAGCATATGCAAGTATGTGGAGCGCACTGACGTCTTCACTGATTCTGATGGTCAGAAACAGTTTAGAATTCATAATTTCATCAACTGTAATACCACACGAGTGGTCTACATGATTACCTGCCCTTGCGGCAAAAAATATGTGGGAAAAACAAAAAGAAAACTTAAGACCAGGATCAGTGAACACGTCCAGAGCATCCTCAGTAAAGACGACGAGCGCCCCATCCCCCTACATTTCCTTGATCATCATGGTGGGGACCCTACGGGACTTACTGTCAAGGGTATTTATAAACTAAACCTCCCCCATAGGAGGGGTGACTTCGACAGAATACTCTGCCAGAAGGAAAAAATGTGGATGTATACCCTTGACAGTATGTCCCCACATGGGTTAAATAATGAATGCAATTTATCAGTATTTCTGACAACCTAATTTTTGGAGAAAAAATCCCCATGTCTCTCTGCTATAGTGCTCATTGTTACTTTGAAGTTTGGATTACCATATTCCCTCTTTCCTTCCCCCCTTTTTTCTTTTTTTCTTTTTTAGTATATTTCTTCTTTCCTTTTTCCTTCTTCCTCTCCCTTTCCACACCGTGCCCTTGGTGGTGGTGCTGCACCCATGGACTGACCCACTCTACTATTATCACTATCATCATGTGTTGTTGTGTGTGTTTTTATCACCTGAATGGCTGTCTATTTGTTGCGCAGGCGCCTAATTAGCGGCTATCTGACGTATTTACGTCTTTAATTGGCATCTCTACTTAAGCCGCCTATCGCAATTACTGCGCATGCTCTGAAGAAATCCTTTACGGATGAAACGCGTCAGCATGACGCCATCACGTCTGTTGTAGCACCCGTGCAGATCCACCCACTAGCCCTTGGGATCTGATTCGCCACTGCTGAAGTCACTCAAGCCCGGTCGAACGTCCGGTGATTGCCCCGCAGTACGGAACCAGCAAGTAACCAGGATATCATTGCGGCTTCACTCCGCTAACACGTGGCACGCCACTCTATTCCTTCACTTCCACTTACCTGGCGGGCGTCTACCTGTCTGGACTTACCGGCCACTTTATCCTGACCAGATGATGACCAAGTCCATGGAGGACTGGGATGCCCCACTCACCTGCAGTACCTGGATTTCCATGGCCTGGTGAGATCGCTTCCTCTTACACGCTGTTGTTATACTTCCATAGCTACACATGTGCACCATCATCCCCTGCACCCTTGCTTAGCACTGACATAGCTGTTCATGCATGTTATTTGCCACAGTTGATCTTCACTTGTCAGTGCTACCATCAACAAAGTGTGTGTATTCATCTGCAGTCATATCTGGGCTTGCCATCGGCAGTGTACACTGCGGACTTCCTCCCATCTAAGGCCATACACTGTTATTTATTGGCTTTCCATTTCTTATTCAGCCTCAATTCATAAGAGACTTTAATAGTCCAGCTGGCTAATTTCATGTGTATGTATGTGCTGTGGTGGCCATCTGCATGTTGTGCTTTTTGTTCCCGACAACGTTGTCAATTTTAATTGGTATTAGTTGGTATTGGTTTATTTATTGTCTATCTATGACTTTATCTGGTGTTTATGTGGTATTATCTCATATAATTATTTTTCTACATTAAACATTTATATTTTTGCTAATCATGCTTGTTCCTCACTGAAGAATTCTTTGTATCTCTTGTTTTTTGTTATCCCATGAATCAGTTGGATGTGCCAAGGGAAATAACTTGGACAGGGCTATAGTACAAATAAATTACATACAAAAAATAAATATGTACATTTTTGTCACGTATATACACTGTACATTTCCAATAAACAACCCTAACTACAGGTGCCTGCAGCTAGGCACTTGAAACACTTTTGAGCCAGAGCATTGCTCGTGCAGGAAAAATACTCTGACTCACAAATCTCATACCTCCCAACCGTCCCGGATTCCGCGGGACCAGTGGCGTAACTAGAACCTTCAGGGCCCCGGTGCAAGAAACCATTAAGGGCCCCCCTGAACCCCAGCCGGGGCCCTTCCCTCCATGTCAGCTGGTGGAACTCCAGGGCCCGATTACAGGTACGACGTTTGTGAGCCCTGTAGTTCTGCCACTGGTATCAGTAGTTTTTTATTATTTTTTTACAATTTTTTAGGAGCCCCGTGGGGGGGCTTTGGTGACATTTCAGAGGTCTAAACAGACCTATGATGTTCCACCTTTAAGACAAAGAGGAAGACTGAGCCCCCAATCTCCTTCTTTGTAGCCTCAGCTACATAGAATGAACGGACAGGAATAGCTCTGTACAGAGCTTCCTGCCCATTCATAAACTGAAGCATAGTAAACGCAGTTTACTATATGCCACAGTTATGAATGGACAGAGTCAGTGATCGCTACACATTTACTGGCCCATTTCCCACTCTCCATCATATAAGATCCCCGGCAGCAGCCAGCAGGAAAGAGGATGGAGGAACCTGGCAGAGCCGACGAGAAGGTCCGGGAAAGAGCACACAGGGGCTGGAGTGCACACCTTGCTGCTACTGCTGTACCCATCTCCAGTGACCGCATGCTGGTACTGCTGTACCTCCCCCCCTGGTGTCCAATGACCCCTGATGGTTCAACCCCCAAATAGCTGGGGATTCAGATTTCCTCTGTGTGTTCTGCCCCCTCCTCCATCCTGGCACCCTAGGATGGCTGACGCCAGCCTTGCCAGCCATTATGGTCTGTAGATGGGGTTTCTGTTCTTAGGGGAGGTGGGGTCCTGGTCCCCAGGGAAGATGGGATCCCTAGGTAAGATGGAGTCCCCATAGCCAGGGGAGATGAGGTTCCTGTCCCTAGGGAGGATGGGGTCCCTGTCCCCAGGTGAGAAGAGGGTCCCTGTCCCCAGATGAGAAGGGGTCCCTGTCCCCAGGGGTGATGGGGTCCCTTTCCCCAGGGGAGATGGGGTCCCTTTCCCCAGGGGAGTTGGGGTCCCTGTCCTTAGGGCAGATGGGGTCCCTGTCCTTAGGGGAGATGGGGTCCCTGTCCCCAGGGCTGATGGGGTCCTTGTCCCCAGGGCTGATGGGGTCCTTGTCCTCAGGGGTGATGGGGTCCTTGTCCTCAGGGGTGATGGGGTCCTTGTCCTCAGGGGTGATGGGTTCCTGTCCCCAGGGGTGATGGGGTCCCTGTCCCCAGGGGTGATGGGGTCCTTGTCCCCAGGGGAGATGGGGTCCCTGTCCTTAGGGGAGATGGGGTCCCTGTCCTTAGGGGAGATGGGGTCCCTGTCCTTAGGGGAGATGGTGTCCCTGTCTCAGAGATGATGGGGTCCCTGTCCTTAGGGGAGATGGGGTCCCTGTCCTTAGGAGAGATGGGGTCCCTGTCCTTAGGAGAGATGGGGTCCCTGTCCCCAGGGGAGATGAGGTCCCTGTCCTTAGGGGAGATGGTGTCCCTGTCTCAGAGATGATGGGGTCCCTGTCCTTAGGGGAGATGGGGTCCCTGTCCTTAGGAGAGATGGGGTCCCTGTCCTTAGGAGCGATGGGGTCCCTGTCCTTAGGAGAGATGGGGTCCCTGTCCTTAGGGGAGATGGGGTCCCTGTCCTTAGGAGAGATGGGGTCCCTGTCCTTAGAAGAGATGGGGTCCCTGTCCTTAGGAGAGATGGGGTCCCTGTCCTTAGGAGAGATGGGGTCCCTGTCCCCAGGGGAGATAAGGTCCCTGTCCTTAGGGGAGATGGGATCCCTGTCCTTAGGGGAGATGGGGTCCCTGTCCTTAGGGGAGATGGGGTCCCTGTCCTTTAGGGGAGATGGGGTCCCTGTCCCCAGGGGAGATGAGGTCCCTGTCTCAGGGATGATGGAGGTGGGTATGTGTGGGGGATGGGGTCATCTCACTCACCATGACCAAGCTGCAGGCTGGGCACTCATCCATGGTGACCTGGGCTCTCTCCAGAGTGCTGCACAGAAGATCAGTTTATCTTCCAGAAAGACCTGTCATCTGTGTATGACGGGGGAGAAGGGGGGCTGGCAGACAAGCCTGCGATATCCTCCGAGGAGCAGGCTCTCACAGGGCTGCACTGTATCTGTGTGCTTAGTTTGTTTGCCCGGGAGAAGCATGCAGTGCAGTGTGAGCCGACTCAGGGGGCGGGACTAACACGGACTGAGCGGCGCTGCATGAAGCAGGAGAGGGGGACCCAGAGGAGCTGGCTGTGGACACAGGTCATGAGGGGAATGCAGAACTAAAGAGCAGCCAGTGCAGTACTCGAGCATGGAGCTCTGCTAGTCACTCCCCGCCTCTAGCCAGCAGCCACCCGTGCGCACGGCGCACGCACTGGTACTCCTAGCCTATGATGCCGCCGGCCATGTGTAAAGGGGGGCCGCATGGGCCCCCTGCAGCACAGGGCCCAGTCGTGACTGCGACTCTTGCGCCCCCTATAGTTACGCCCCTGCGCGGGACCTTCCCGCGATTTGAAGTAAGTCCCGGATCTGGGCTCAAGTCCCGGAGCCCAAAGCTGGAACAAGTTCCAGCCCTGGGCTCCACTCTGTAGTGGTATCCTCAATGGGTACAATTTGTGCTCTCACACACAGCACCAATAGAAAATCTGGCAACCTTTGCTCCCCCATGCAGTCATCGGTTGTTAGGACCGCCGGCGGCCCCGATCCCATGTGCAAGCAGCCTCCATGCCGGCTCTCAACTGCCCTGATCCCGCCTCTCAGCAGCTTGTGGAAGGTAAGCGGCACCAGCGGTGTTGCTATGGGGTGCGGGTCACACCGGGTAACACCCGCTAGAGGGGTAACAGCATTCCCAGGTCACGGAGGCAGGGTTTTTTTTTTAGCCGCGCTAGCTCTTTATCTTCCTCTCACTGCTATCACTTCTAACACAGAAGCTCGGCTTTTGTAATTAGAAGTGACCGTGCAGTTCTCCGGGCAGTACAGCTGCACTGAATCCTTCCCGCCTGGGTGTAACAGAGCTCCAGTCATGTGAGGGGGAAAGGCCAATGGCATTCCTGGTGCCAGGATAGGGCATCCATCCAGGCCCGCCGCTGCCGCAGGTCAGTTCCGAATTTATGCCATTGTCTGCAGGAACAGATCCCATCCTCCCCAGTTCCCCCATACCATTGTCTGCTATCACCAAATAGCAGCTCCAAACAGTCCAGCTAGCTATCCCCCCTTGCCCCCCCCATGGTGAGCCCTCCACACCCCTGCCTGGGATCTGTCCGGACATGACAAATGAGAATGTATTGGGGGGTTTGTGCAAGAATGGGGGATTGGGGGGATTGTGCAAGAAGGGGGGTTTGTGTGAGGAGGGGGGGATTGGAGGGATTTGTGCGAGGAGGGGGATTGGGGGGATTTGTGCGAGGAGGGGGATTTGTGTGAGAGGGGGGTTTGTGCAAGGAGGGGGGATTTGTGTGAGAGGGGGGTTTTGTGCAAGGAGGGGGGATTGGGGGGATTTGTACGAGAAGGGGGTTTTGTGTAAGAAGGGGGAATTGGGGGATTTGTCCAAGGAGGGGAGATTGGGGGGTTTTGTGCAAGGAGGGGGGATTGGGGGGATTTGTCTGAGGAGGGGAGATTGGGGGGGATTTGTGCGAGAAGGGGGGTTTGTGTGAGGAGGGGGGATGGCATTAGCAAGAGAGAATGGGAAAAGTGGTGAGAGAGCTGGGGGGCATTAAGTAAGAGAGGAGGATGGAATTGGTGGGAGAGCTGGGGGGGGGGATTAGTAAGAGAGGAGGTGGGAATTAGTGGGAGAGCTGGGGGGGCATTAGTAAGAGATGAGGGGGGATTGGTGAGAGAGCTGGGGGGCATTGGTAATAGAGGAAGGTGGAATTGGTGGGAGAGCTAGGAGGGGGCATTAGTAACAGAGGAGGGTGGAATTGGTGGGAGAGCTAGGAGGGGGCATTAGTAACAGAGGAGGGGAGGATTGGTGGGAGAGCTGGGGGGGGCATTAGTAAGAGAGGGGGGGCATTTGTAAGAGAGCCAGGGGAAATTGCTGAGAAACCTAGGGTGGGGGCATTGGTGAGAGAGCTGGATTTTGTTTAACTACACCCGTTAAGACCCTCAATCCTTTAAGATTTCGACAACACCCACATTTTGCTGTTACGTGTGCTGCAGCTCACGTACTCCCTCATTTGTCCCTCATTCTGAAGTTCAAAAGTTGGGAGGTATGAAATTTCTTGTCCTCTGGAGTGATGGAGATGGACAGCCATCCCATCCTTGAAGATCCTAAAAGAAGACATAACTCATAACATCCTACACTTACATGCTACCTGTACACTGTACATCACATTCTGGAAGGGGGTTATGATCCTTCCAGCAGAGAAATCAAATCAGCACCACCACATATATATCCTGATTGCTATTATTCTGTCATAAGAGAACTACTTAACCCTAAAACAGAACAATAACAAACATATATGAACAATTTGTAACCAGTCCTTCCTTTGCTCCTGATGGGAGGGGCCCCTCCTCGGACAACAGGATGCAAAGAGGTGGGCAGGCACAGTACACCCAAAGCGCCCGCGATCAACAGTCCTTCCATCAGGCACACTGGGTGGCAGGCAAAGGCTGTCCCTGCAAAAGAAATGTCAAAGAGGAAAACCACTCACAACCCTGCCACTTCCTGCAGTCCTTGTGGCTGCTTTTATGGTGGCTGCATGGCACAGCAGTCCTCCTTACACATAGAAGTGGGGATCCGGCAACCTCCTCCTGCTATCCCCCTCCTCTATGACAGAGACCGAGTGACATCTGGTAGGCTGACCCACCTTTACAACCAGAACTCGATCTCGATAGATGGCACGTCCCAGCTTCCATTCCTCCCGAATGTCCATAAACCCCGCAAAGGCTTTGGGACGTGCAGAAAATCCTAGACAAGGACATCCTCCCACTCTCCCCTGGAGTTCTCCACGATGTCCATTATCTGGGAGGGGACATATGGGTAGTCCAGACCCCACTCCAGAGCAACCCTTCTCTGTATCTCCCTCTGGAAGCAGGAGAACCTGGGCAATTCTTTAGGCTACTCCTTCCCTGGCAAGACACATACATCCTGGGACTTTACCACCTACTGCCTGTAGGTGGGTGCTCTGGTCAGGGTAATGGAAGATCGGCTTACAAAAAGTTTGCTGCAAGGGACAGGAGTCCATAATGTGGACTGAGTATCTTCTCCTGCCTCTGACTGGGTCTCTGTGGGATGGGAACCTCCTGTCTCCCACTCCTCTTCTTCGGAGCTCTCCTCAGGGGATGACCATGCAAACAGTCCCTCCAAAGACCCAAACTTCTCCAGTATTCTGAGGAAACCCCAATCGATGACCCGGCCCTTGCTTACCTCATCCAGCTCACCTTGAGGTACATCTCCCTCTAGCATGGGCTCCTTCCGGAGAGGCACAGCAAGGGATTTAGAGCAGGCCAGCTCTTCAGGGATGTCATCCAGCTCCTGCACACTGGCACATGCAATCGCCAGGCCCCTGGCCAGGCCACAGGTCATGGCAGTGTCCTCTTTGCCACATATGTCCAGTATCTTCGCGGAGGAGTCGCCAGGCCGCAACACCTCTCTGTCTTTGGTTGATGATCTCTGGCCCTCTCCGGCCTTGCGGCAGACAAAGTCCTGAAAGTAGGTTGTGTTGCATTTGTTAAAAATATGATTTTTTTTACTTAATCAGACATAACATTACACAATAGTGGTTGCTCATAGGTTACTGTCTTGGCTTGAGTAGACAATGGTTTACATAGATACCATTGTTGTATTCAATTGACAGTTTTCAAAAGTCCATTGTTTCTACAGGTACAATAAACAACTTGTTTGAGGTTCTTTCAGCTCTCAAACTGAAAGAATGACTGTTAGTCAATTGTTATGGAAACAAGTTTGTAACCATTAACTTTTGGTAACAAACTTGTACAAATAAAAAGGGATGAGTAGAGACTGGGACACACACACATCATCATGCTTTAAGATCGGAAGCCACTAATGATAGAAGAAAGGTGCCTGGTGTCCAAGAAGCATCGTTGCCAATGGAGATCACGAACATACAGTAACAGAACATAAGTAACTTTTAAGTGTATTTGTATTATTTTAGACCATAGGCTATTCATTTGCTAGACATTTTGCTTGTTATAGATACCTCCCAGTCTTGTATTGTATTCCTAAGATTGTAATAGTTTTGTATGTACAGCATCTTTGTATAGTAAAAGCACATTTACACACTGCAGAAGTCTCAGCTTCCTTTCTTATACCACAGAGTAACTTTGCTAGATAGATGCAAGCAAAACATAGGTTGACATTGTAATACCTTGACTCCTGCTAAACAGGTCCCAGTCTGGTTAGTGGCTCCCCACAATGGTCGCACTGGGCCCAAGCAGTCACTCCCGCTGTTGGGATCCGGCATTTAGGACAGAGTAGACACAGCCGCACCACTCCTTCAATTACCCCCAAGATGAGCCCTCCGCGAATCTCCAGCTGAATGCCAGTGTCTATGAGCACCCGCTGCTGCATGTCAGGTAACCATCGCAACATGGATATCAGCCAATTACCCTCTGCCATCTTCAGCTGCCTTGTGGTGTCTGCTGCTAGCTGGAACGTGTTGGCCTCCTCCAGGGTGTGGCTTCACCCTCCATCTCCCCATATGCTCGGCGTTAGATGAACTGATAAGAAGGCTCCAGTCTGCACATGCTGCGTTAACCCCTTGTGAGACAAGTTGGAGATAGCAGGCATGCTGATGCTAGCAGGTTTGGCCCAAACGTGTTGCTCAGCACAAACTGCGCCACAGTAGCTAGAGACTGATAGCAGGTGTATTGTCCAGTGGTTACCTATGGCAACAATAAAGTAAACTACCAATGGCTCCCTGTAAAGGACTGACTAAAATAGTCCTGACCGCAGACATCCCCAAGCTGCTTTCTATCACCCGAGGTAACAGTAGACATTCTCACCCACTCTTTACTGTTGTCAAGCAGGAGTTTGGAGTAAAGTTCAAGTTTTCTGTAATCCAGTGGGAAATGTCCACACCATGCAGAGCGCTGGACATAGGGCGCAATCGCGTGCCTGCTAGCTCCACCAATTAAAGAGGATGTACAGGTACGCCCATTTGCCCACCGCTGCAATTGTGCTGACTTATATCGGCGTGCAGCGGTCGGCAAGTGGTAAAGACGCATTTGCAGGCAAACGCGCCATCGGATGTGCGCACGCGTCCCTAGAGCCAATGCATGTGCCCAGTGGGCGCGATGACCACCGGGCACCCGCGATCGCTTGTGACAGAGCAAAAACTGGGATCTGTGTGTGTAAACACACAAATCCCGGTCCTCTGAGGGGAGAGGAGACAGATCGTGTGCTCCTACTAAGCAGGAACACCGATCAGTCTCCTCCGCTAGTCAGTCCCATCCCCCCCACAATTAGAACACACCTAGGAACACAGTTAACCCCTTAATCGCACCCTAGTGTTAACCCCTTCCCTGCCAATGACATTTATATAGTAATCAGTGACTATTTTTAGCTCTGATCACTGTAAAAATGTCACTGGTCCCAAAAAAGTGTCAAAAGTGTCTGATATGTCCACCGCAATGTCGCAGTCATGATAAAAATTGCTGATCACCGCCATTAATAGTAAAAAAAATAATAAAAATGCTATAAATCTATCCCCTATATTGTAGACGCTATAACTTTTGCGCAAACCAATCAATATATGCTTATTGCAATTTTTTTTTACCAAAAATATGTAGAAGAATAAATATCAGCCTAAACTGATGAAGAATTTTTTTTTTTAATTGGGGATATTTATTATAGCAAAAAGTACAAAATATTGTGCTTTTTTCAAAATTGTCCCTCTTTTTTTGTTCATAGCGCAAAAAAAAAAAACCGCAGAGGTGACCAAATACCACCAAAAGAAAGCTCTATTTGTGGGGAAAAAGGGACATCACTATTGTTTGGGTACAACGTCGCACGACCACGCAGTTGTCAGTTAAAGTGACACAGTGCCGTATCGCAAAAAATGGCCTGGTCAGGAAGGGGGTAAATTCTTCTGGGCTAAAGTGGGTAATCCTGATCCCTACTCTCTGTGTGTTACATATGCCGAACCCCTGAATGCTTTCTGTTACGTAATCCTGATCCCTGAATTCTGTGTGTTAGTTAATCCTACCTAACCCTTGCTCTATGTGTTACTTAATCCTGGCCCTTGCTCTCTGGGTGTATTTAATCTTGCCCCTTGAATTTACTTAATTCTGACCCCTGAAGTCCTGAACCCTGAATTCTTCCTCATAACAGAGGTCCTCCAGTGTCCTTATTAGCTTTTTTGCCCTTCTCTGGACTCTCTCCAGTTCCAGCGCATCCTTACTGAGGATCAGGGATGAGCCGAACACCCCCCTGTTCAGTTTGCACCAGAACATGCAAACAGGCAAAAAATTTGTTTGAACACACGAACACCGTTAAAGTCTATGGGACTTGAACATGAATAATCAAAAGTGCTCATTTTAAAGGCTTATATGCAAGTTATTGTCATAAAAAGTGTTTGGGGACCTGGGTCCTGCCCCAGGGGACAAGGATCAATGCAAAAATTTTTTTAAAATAGCCGTTTTTTTGGGATCAGTGATTTTAATAATGCTTAAAGTGAAACAATAAAAGTGTAATATTCCTTTAAATTTCGTACCCAGGGGGTGTCTATAGTATGCCTGTTAAGGGGAGCATGTTTCCAGTGTTTAGAACAGTCTGACAGCAAAATGATATTTCAAAGGAAAAAAAGTCATTTAAAAGTACTCGCGGCTATATGAATTGTCGGTCCCACAATACACATAAAAGTTCATTAGCATGGATTTTAAGGGGAACCCCACGCCAAAATTTTTTAAAAAATGGCGTGGGGTCCCCCCAAAAATCCATACCAGACCCTTATCCGAGCACACAACCTGGCAGGCCACAGGAAAAGAGGGGGGACGAGAGAGCGCCCCCCCTCCTGAACCTTACTAGGCCATGCCCTCAACATTGGGAGGGTGCTTTGGGGTCCCCCAAAGCACCTTGTCCCCATGTTGATGAGGACAAGGGCCTCATCCCCAAAACCCTTGCCCGGTGGTTGTAGGGGTCTGCGGGTCGGGGGGCTTATCGGAATCTGAATGCCCCCTTTAACAAGGGGACCTCCAGATCCCGCCACCCCTGTGTGAAATGGTAAGGGGGTACAAAAGTACCCCTACCATGTCAAAAAAAGTGTCAAAAATGTTAAAAATGGCAAGAGACAGTTTTTGACAATTCCTTTATTTAAATGCTTCTTCTTTCCATCTTCTTTCTTCTATCTTCTTTCTTCTATCTTCTATCTTCCTTCAGTTTCTTCCTCCATCTTCTTCTTCTTCCTCCGATCCTCTGCTTCTTGCTCCGGTGTTCTCGTCCGGCATCTTCCTCCCTGGCGTCTTCTTCCCTTCTTCGTTCTCGGGCCGCTCCGCATCCATGATGGGAGGCTCCCGCTGTGTGACGCTTCTCGTCTTCTTATGGTTCTTAAATAACAGAGGGCGGGGCCACCCAGTGACCCCACCCACCTCTGGCACACGGGGACTTCCCCGAGGCTTTCCCCGTGACGTCAGAGGGGGCGGACAGGGAAGAAGGGAAGAAGACACAGAGGAAGATGCCGGACGAGAACACCGGAGCAAGAAGCAGAGGATCGGAAGAAGAAGAAGATGGACGAAGAAACCGAAGGAAGATACTTTTGTACCCCCTTACCATTTCACACAGGGAGGGGCGGGATCTGGGGGTCCCCTTGTTAAAGGGGGCTTCCAGATTCCAATAAGCCCCCCCGCCCGCAGACCCCCACAACCACCGGGCAAGGGTTGTGGGGATGTATATATATACAAGCCTGTATGTATATATATATATATATATATATATATATATATATATATATATATATATTAAATGAACTGCAGCTCAGTGAGTCACCTGCCTGGCTGAAAGTGTCTTTGAACACGCACTCAGGCAATGGCCTAGTCAGGTATAGGCTTGGCTAGACTATATATATACAAGCCCATGTATATTATATATATATATATATATATATATATATATATATATACAGTCAGGTCCATAAATATTGGGACATCGACACAATTCTAATCTTTTTGGCTCTATACACCACCACAATGGAAACGAAATAGATGTGCTGTAACTGCAGACTTTCAGCTTTAATTTGAGGGTATTTACATCCAAATCAGGTGAACGGTGTAGGAATTACAACAGTTTGTATATGTGCCTCCCACTTTTTAAGGGACCAAAAGCAATGAGACAGATTAACAATCATCCATTAAACTTTCACCTTTTAATACTTGGTTGCAAATCCTTTGCAGTCAATTACAGCCTGAAGTCTGAAACGCATAGACATCACCAGACGCTGGGTTTCATCACTGGTGATGCTCTGCCAGGCCTCTACTGAAACTGTCTTCAGTTCCTGCTTGTTCTTGGGGCATTTTCCCTTCAGTTTTGTCTTAAGCAAGTGAAATGCATGCTCAGTCGAATTCAGGTCAGGTGATTGACTTAGACATTGCATAACAATCCACTTCTTTCCCTTAAAAAACTCTTTGGTTGCTTTCGCGTTATGCTTCGGGTCATTGTCCATCTGCACTGTGAAGCGCCGTCCAATGAGTTCTGAAGCATTTTGCTGAATATGAGCAGATAATATTGCCCGAAACACTTCAGAATTCATCCTGCTGCTTTTGTCAGCAGTCACATCATCAATAAATACAAGAGAACCAGTTCCATTGGCAGCCATGTGCATGTGCATGGCGCTGCTGACTCTGCACGTTTTTCCAAAAGTTCTTTGGTGTGGGCCTTTTTTGAGACATGTGCAGCAGATCGCACTGTTGCTGTTTGTGGAAAAAAACAGGTTCCCAAACGCCAATTTTTTTCTCATAAGGCAATTCTGGCTCTCTACCGACATGTGGAAGGCAATGTCTTGGCCTCATTGGACAGGGCGGTCAGCGGTAAGGTGCATATTACCACTGACTCATGGTCCAGCAGGCATGGACAGGGACATTACCTTTCTTTCACGGTGCACTGGGTAACCCTGCTGGCAGCTGGGAAAGATACAGGACAGAATGCAGTATTGTTGAAGCTTGTTCCGCCACCACGCCTCCAAAATGCTTCTTCCTCTATGGCCTCTTCCTGTGTATATTTGTCCTCAGAACCAGCAGTGCTCCGTAGGCATTCTAGAGGCTACGCAAGCACTCAGGCAAAAAGATGCCATGCGGTGCTTGAGTTGATCTGCTTAGGGGACAGGAGCCATACTGGGGCAGAGATTCTGTCAGCTCTGCAGGGGCAGGCTCAGAGGTGGTTGACGCCAAGCCAGCTTCAGCCAGGGATGGTGGTTTGCAACAATGGCACCAACCTCCTCTCTGCCCTCCAACAGGGACACTTCACCCATGTGCCCTGTTTGGCTCACATCCTTAATTTGGTGGTGCAGCGGTTCTTGTGCAGGTACCCGGGCTTACAGGATATCCTGAGGCAGGCCAGAAAAGTCTGTGGGCATTTTGTCCGGTCATATAATGCCAGTGCTCGCCTGGCTAACCTTCAAAAGGAATGCAACCTGCCCAAGAACCGCCTCATCTGTGACATGCCCACCAGGTGGAACTCAACCTTGGCAATGCTGCAGCAGCTGCACACGCAGCAGAGGGCCATCAACAAGTACCTGTGCGAGTATGGCACCAGGACAGGGTCAGGGGAGCTTGGCTTTTTTTCGCCACGCCAGTGGCTCATGATCAAGGATGCATGCACTGTCCTGTCACCATTTGAGGAGGCTACGAAGATGGTGAGCAGTGACAGTGCATGCATCAGTGATACTATCCCTCTTGTCTACCTGTTGGAGCACACGCTGCATGGAATAATGGACAGGGCACTTGAGGCAGAACAGAGGGAGGAAGAGGAGGACTTCCTTACCTCTCAAGGTCCCTTTTATCCAGACAGTATTCCTGCAGGCCCGCCGATCTCACAGGAAGAAGAGGAGGAGGAGGATTGTGTCAGCATGGAGGTGGAGCCTAGCACTCAGCATCAGCAGCTGTCTTCATGAGATTGTTTACAGTCCCCAGAAACCCATGGACTTGTATGTGGCCGGGAGGAGGTGGCTGCGGATCAGGTCGCCCTTAATGACCCAGAGAACTCCAGATCTAATGCCTCAGCAAACCTATGCTGCATTGCCTCCCTGATCCTGCAAAGCCTGTGAAAGGACCCTCGGATTCGTGTGATCAAGGAGAGGGATCACTACTGGCTGGCAACCCTTCTTGATCCACGTTACAAGGGTAAGTTTGCAGAACTTATCCAGCCGTCGCAGAGGGAGCAGAGGATGAAACATCTTCGGGAGGCCTTGCAGAAAGGTTTGTGCAATGCTTTTCCAGAGCCTGGGAGGGTACAAATTCCTGGTCCTGGACAACGTGTTGCTGAGGCTTCGGTCAGTCACAGAGGGAGCAGTGGAGAAGCGTTCAGATGCGTTTAGAACCATTGCATTTTTTAGTCCACAGCCCCAAGGTATGATCGGTTCCAGCAACCATCACCAGCGTCTGTTGTACATGATGCAGGAATACCTAGGGGCAAGATCAGACTTGGAGACCTTTCCAACCAAAAATTCACTGGGTTACTGGGTCTTGAGGATGGATCACTGGCCAGAGCTTGCACAGTTTGCAATTGAACTACTGGCCTGTCCTGCATCCATCGTTCTTTCGGAACGCACATTCAGTGCCACTGGAGGCTTTGTATCCAATCACAGAGTGCGCCTGTCCACCAACTCCGTTGATCGGCTCACCTTCATAAAAATGAATCAGTCTTGGATCACCAGCTACCAAGCACCTGATGCTGATGTAACCGAATAATTTTTTTATGAATGTGAGATCCCTTGAAGACTGCCTATGCTGATGCTGACTGACTATCCTGTTATGCCGAGTGACTATCCTATTCCTCCTCAATGTTCATGTTGATAGCTTTTAAGAACATTTTTGGTTCTGGGCACCAGCCCCAATGCCTAAAGCCCAATTTTTCTGCCCCTGTTTAAAAGGGGCGCGTAATTACAATTTTTGCTGTAATATTTTGCAGCAGGGCTCGTTCCTGCACTCAACTAGAGTATCTGTGAGGGGCTGCAGTGTTGTGGCACCAGCACCAGTGCCTAAAGCCCAATTTTTCTGCCCCTATTTAACAGGGGCTCGTAATTAAAATTTTTAAATCTAATATTTCACAGCAGAGCTCGTTCCTGTGCTCAACAACAGAATCTGTGAGGGGTTACAGTGTTGTGGCACCAGCACCAGTGCCTAAAGCCCAATTTTTCTGCTCCTGTTTAACAGGGGCGTGTAATTACAATTTTTACTGTAATATTTTGCAGCAGGGCTCATTCCTACACTCAACTAGAGTATCTGTGAGGGGTTGCAGTGTTGTGGCACCAGCACCAGTGTGTTAAAGCCCAATTTTTCTGCTCCTGTTTAACAGGGGCGTGTAATTATAATTTTTGCTGTAATATTTTGCAGCAGGGCTCGTTCCTGCACTCAACTAGAGTGTCTGTGAGGGGTTGCAGTGTTGTGTCACCAGCACCAGTGCCTAAAGCCCAATTTTTCTGACCCTGTTCAACAGGGGCATGTAATTACAATTCTTGATATAATATTTCACAGCAGGGCCCATTCCAGCGCCCACCAAGAGTAACTGTAAGGGCTTACAGTGTTGTGGCAACACCACCACACCACCACCAAAGGCCTAATTTTTCTGACCCTGTTCAACAAAGGCATGTAATTACAATTCTTGATATAATATTTCACAGCAGGGCCTGTTCCACCACCCAGCAAGAGTAACTGTGAGGGCTTACAGTGTTCTGGTACCACCAACACCTAAGGCCCAATTTTCTGCTGAGTATATAGGGCAGGCCCCTACTTTCAAACATCCGACTTACAAATGACTCCTACTTACAAACGACTCCTACTTAAAAATGACTCCTACTTACAAACGGAGGGAGACAACGGGAAGTGAGAGGAAATCTACACCTAGGAAGGGAAATTCTCTCCTGTAAGGGTTAATATGGGAAAAAGGTGTCTCCTCCACTGATTTATCACCAATCCTTGTTTTCCTTAAAAAACCCAAAATTTCAAAATCCAATTGTCATTGGGACAGAAAGTAAGGTGAAATCTTCTGAACAGGGGCACAGACAGCAAAACAAATGTTACAGGAGTGATGATTTCCAAAAAGCTTTAAAATAGATTTTTTGGCTGGAGCTACACTTACAAAATGTACCTCTTCCAAATTACAAACAGATTCTACATAAGAACAAACCTACAGTCCCTGTCTTGTTTGCACTGCCTGTATACTGCTTTTCAGAGTATATAGGGCCTGGGGGCCCAACTCCTTTTCTTTTTTTAATTTGGGTGCAGTGTTCCCCTTTATATCCATACAAGACCCAAAGGGCCTGGTAATGGACTGGGGGTGGTACCCATGCCGTTTGTCTCACTGATTTTCATCCATATTGCCGGGACCCGACATTACATTAAAGCCGCAAGCAGTTTTAAATGACTTTTATTCCTTTAAAAATGTCATTTGTGCAGGGACTGTTCTAAGCACGGGAAACACACGCCACTTTACAGGCATACTATAGACACCCCACAGTTACGATATTTAAAGGAATATTTCACTTTTATTTTTTAACTTTAAACATCATTAAAATCACTGCTCCCGGAAAAACAGACGTTTTTAAAACTTTCTTTTGCATTGATACATGTCCCCTGGGGTGGACCCGGGTCCCCAAACCCTTTTTAGTACAATAACTTGCATATTAGCCTTTAAAATTCACACTTTTGATTTCTCACGTTCGAGTCCCATAGACTTTAACGGTGTTTGAATGTTCGCGCAAACTTTCGGTCAGTTCACATGTTCTGGATGCGAACCGAACCGGGGGGTGTTCGGCCCATCCCTACCCTCCTGACCCATAGCAGTATAGACTTAGTTTTACACAGAGCTACATCGCTACCTTACTGCTGGCCATGGGGAATTGACTGCTGCTCTTTTACAGCCGTGGCTTTCAAATTTGTTAAGCACTATGTAACAATCATGTCTGTGAGTGCATTTTAGTCTTTTTTTATAAAATGTGATCCTTTTTAAAGCACTAGGTGGTGTGCATTTTCTGTCTCCTAACAGTGCTTTAACCTATTGTGCTGAGACTGACGTTTGGGTAAAGGTCTTATAAATAAACTGTGTATTCTATGCATAATTTTCTAGCTACTGCTTCTAAGCAGGCAGCCGCCTTAGGGCATCAGCATGGGGGGAGTGTACTTTAGTAAAGCAGACTGTCACGTTTCATGTGGAACTGATACAAGCTACTGTAAAGCCGCCTATCACTTCCACAACCACCTCTGCGATGTGCCCCCCCGCCATGTTCACCGGGCTCCACTGTCCCACCTGTGGGCCCGATGCAGTCATGGCGAATGTCGCTGAGAAGGGCGATAGGAGCTCAGTGGACCTCTGTCTGCTAACCTTCTCTCCTGTGTACAGATAAGGAAGTGACGTGTACAATGTCACTTCCTGGTGACTAGCTGTCAACCAGTGCCTGGGAAAGTGGCTGTTAGAACACGATTGGTGTTCCATCAGATGCAGTGGAGTACAGAGGAGGCATCCAGGGTCTAATAAACTCTGAACGACTCATAAAGAGAACCTGTTAACTATATATCCTATCACATAGGGGACCAATAGCCCTCTATGTGAAAGCAATAAAGTCATGTAAAAGAAAAAAAGTTTTCAACATTCAAAGAGAGACATAAAAAAATAAAAACAAAAAAGATTTAGTCCCACACATATACAAAAAGGCATGTGTTAGGCACCTACATAGAAAAACGGCGATTGCCTTACACATGTTACATGTCGCTGCACACCTTGGAGTGAGATCAATCATTTTAGCACCAGAGCTCCTGCGTAACTCTAAACTAATGACCCATGGAAGCTTTTAAAGCATTGCCAATTAAAAAGAATAGGGCAGTGTTTCTAAACCTTTTTTCAGTCAAGGCAACCTTTAAAATTATAGACAATCTCAAGGCACCCCTTAAAATTATGGACAGCCTTGAGGCACCCCATTCTAAAATGTAAAAAACTATTCTAATAGTTTTACATAATGCAGCAACATTCACACAAAGACACCTGTTCCAGTGCCCTTGTGGGTTACAGTATGTGGGCAGGACTAGACGACCCCTCTCCGTCAGACTGAATGAACATATTTCTAATATTAAAAATGGATTCCCAAAACACTCGGCCTCCAAACATTATCTTACCACACATAATAAAGATCCCTCCAATACGATTTTTCTAGGGATTGATAAATATCGTCCTCATTGGAGAGGTAGCTCTCTGGTCAGGAGTATCTCCAGACTTGAGATGCTATGGATCCACAAAATTAAATGTTATACTCCTCAATGTGGATATTGATACAAATGCCTTTATAGATAATTCTTGAGAATGTGTTTATCTAAAGTTATGTGAGGAATTACTACCTGTATTTGTTGTTTTCTTCGAGGAATTTTTTCGATAATATGTGTTGAAAAAACTTCAATGGTTTGATCACATGGGTTTGATCACATAATTAAGAATCTGACTCTTTGTGAGCCAGAGGAAATCATCCCTGACCCCCTCTGTAGTTTGAAGATGTGACATCTCTTTCTGCCAGGAAGAGTTGTGTATAGGTATAGTTGGGGGTGATGGGTACCTTTTTTAAGTTGGGTTGGTTCCCATGGGCCTATAATCAATTTAACATCTAAGATGACCTTTATTTTCTAAAAAGCTTTCTTTGTGGCTGTTAATGGCTGCATATTGAATTAGTAGGTCTATTTTGTTTCTCTTGTCCTCCAATTATTTATTTTTTTAAATGTTTAAATTTTTGTAATTTTTTAAATTTTTTTCTAATCTTAATTGATGGTTTTTACTATATTTTTTATAAATTTATTTTAACTTTATTTTTTCCATTCCCATTAATTTGCATGTTTTTTTTTTAAAATACTGCTTTTTGGTTACTCATAAGCAGAGTTTTGTTTTTGTTTTTGTTTTCGTTTTTAGGCCATAATAATGTCATTTATATCTGCCACTCCTTGATATGGAAGGTATATATGATCGCTACTTGAGGGTTGCGGGTTTAGTAATAATTAACTAATAATTTAAGATTATTATGTTTTGCTTTGGTTTTGTTCATTTTTGTCCGGTCCACTGTATGGGATTATCTTTCCAGCAGTCAAAATGGCGGACAAGGACTTCCGCCAGATCTTGATGTGGAACGCGGATGATTTCCGGATCTGGTCTCACATCGAGGCTTGGTTCTTCTTGTTTACCTATTTATACGCGACACATCAGTCCGTCGCCCGTGCCCCAGACGATGTCATTATATGACGAAACGCGCGTCGGGAGGAGCTGACGTGCTGACGTCTCGCGTGTGCCGTTCGAGGGACGGGTGTTTGTACGAGCCGGCCAGCTAATCTTCTTTTAAATTACTACTACTCTGTAAGTGGCTTTCTTATTTCTTGATAAATATGTAAGTCAGTATTACGCTATGGTACCCTTTTTTCATTTTGGGATACATCTGAATGATATCTACATCTACCTACACTTGGTATCTGTGAACCACGAGTTTGGCGGTCCCTGCCGGGTATATAGATCAGCCTGAGGGTTCTTCCTGGTATCCATCTGTTTGGCTTCTGACCGGATAAAGGCCCTGGCCGGGTATAGGTCGCAAGCTTTTACTGCTTGCTGTCTGGTAAGCGAGCATTTTGGGTGTTTAGCACTGGTGGTGTGGTGAAGGATAAAATTGAACTTTTTGAATACACTACAAGTTTGGTTCTACTATAAACACTGTGGAATTAGGAAGATGGACTTTTTAGTTTAATTGAATTTTCATTTTTTAGGACAATTTTTTACACTGATTTCTTTTTCATATTGGTCTTTACTGTACAATTTCAATTTTGGTGGGTGTAGCGCTGCTCCTTTTTTGGTCTTTGTGTGATTTAGCCCGGGTTCACACCTATGCGAATTAGATGTGCGTTTCCCCACATCTAATTTGCATAGTAGGAGAATGTGACTGGCTCCCTATGGAGCCGGTTCACATATCTCCGGGGCGGCTGCGGAGCGCACTGCACAAAAACGCTGTGCGTCTTTGGCTCCGTTTCAGGGCCGAATTCAGGCATAGAATCGGCCCTGATTCGTCCCTGAAACGGGGATCAGGGACGCACAGCGCTCCTGTGCAATCCGTAGCCTGTTATAGTGTGAACCCGGGCTAAAAGGCAGACTTGATCCACCTGCTGGCTTGTATACAATTTTTGATACATTTTTAGGCACTTTGCTAAGGCACCCCTGAAGAAACCTCAAGGCACCCCAGCATGCCTGGGCACCCTTGTTGAAAAAGGCTGGAATAGAGTAGTGAAGTTTTTCACCATTTTACAGGTGAATGCAATTTTCAGGTCAGAAATGTTAGGTATCTATTTACTTGTTGCAGCCTCATCTTTTATCATTTATGAAAAATTGGGTAATAAATTGCATTGATGTTCCCAAAAATTAACTTTAGTGTATTTTTAACTGAAATTTTGCATTGCATAAACTGTTGTGCTAATATTGTGCAGCATAAAAAATGGAACTACCAACATTTTATTCTTTAGGGTATCTTCTTTGTTTTGGGAGTTTTAAGTAATCTTAAGGCCTAAAATTATTTTTAAAACATGTAAACACAAAAATAAAAAAAAATGGCGCTGGTACTCAAGCAGTTAAAATACCTGTCTTCCATTATCTAACACTGTATTCTCTCTCCTTCTGGGTGCAGCGTAGAAGTTTTTAATTTGCCTCACCTGTCAGCTGCCATAGCCAGTAAGGGGAAGCGGTAAATGCATACCCCCATTACACACTGCCATTGTGGAGTGGAGGGGGGTGGGGGGGAACGCACCTTTACCTGAGTAGAAAAAATCTTTGCACCGGCTCTGCTTCTGTGTGTTAAACACTTCCTGCCCAGGCCTATTCTGGCACTCCTCTCCCACATGTAAAAATAATTTTTATGCTAGAAAACTACTTGAACCCCCAAACATATTCAGTATTCAGACCCCCTTAAATTTTTCACTCTTTGTTATATTGCAGCCCTTTGCTAAAATCATTTCAGTTCATTTTTGTTCCTCATTAATGTACACACAGCACCCCATATTGACAGAAAAACACAGAATTGTTGACATTTTTGCAAAGATTTATTAAAAAAGAAAAACTGAAATATCACATGGTCCTAAGTATTCAGACCCTTTGCTCAGTATTTAGTAGAAACACCCTTTTGATCTAATACAGCCATGAGTCTTTTTGGGAAAGATGCAACAAGTTTTTCACACCTGGATTTGGGGATCCTCTGCCATTCCTCCTTGCAGATCCTCTCCAGTTCTGTGAGGTTGGACGGTAAATGTTGGTGGACAGCCATTTTTAGGTCTCTCCAGAGATGCTCAATTGGGTTTAAGTCAGGGTTCTGGCTGGGCCATTCAAGAACAGTCACAGAGTTGTTGTGAAGCCACTCCTTTACTATTTTAGCTGTGTGCTTAGGGTCATTGTCTTGTTGGAAGGTAAACCTTTGGCCCAGTCTGAGGTCCTGAGCACTCTGGAGAAGGTTTTTGTCCAGGATATCCCTGTACTGGGCCGCATTCATCTTTCCCTCGGTTGCAACCAGTCGTCCTGTCCCTGCAGCTGAAAAACATCCCCACAGCATGATGCTGCCACTACCATGCTTCACTGTTGGGACTGTATTGGACAAGTGATGAGCAGTGCCTGGTTTTCTCCACACATACCGCTTAGAATTAAGGCCAAAAAGTTCTATCTCGGTCTCATCAGACCAGAGAATCTTATTTCTCACCATCTTGGAGTCCTCCAGATGTTTTTTAGCAAACTCCATGCAGGCTTTCATGTGTCTTGCACTGAGGAGAGGCATCCGTCGGGCCACTCTGCCATAGAGCCCCGACTGGTGGAGAGCTGCAGTGATAGTTGACTTTCTACAACTTTCTCCCATCTCCTGACTGCATCTCTGGAGCTCAGCCACAGTGATCTTTGGGTTCTTCTTTACCTCTCTCACCAAGGCTCTTCTCCCCGATAGCTCAGTTTGGCCGGACAACCAGCTCTAGGAAGGTGGTGCTGCGCTAATCCTGAGTAAACTAGCTAAAAAAAAGTTTATATTCTATGACATGCATTATAATGTGCATCAGAAAGTGTAAATTCCGCTTTGGGGGTTAATGACTTCAGCCGTGTAGGACTACACAATCATACGGCAACAAATCTTAATAGTGAAAAGTAATTATCTGTAGTGACAACAATTAATAAAATATATCTCACCATATACATAGGAATAAATAGCGATAATGTTAAAGTGTCAACTATTAATAAAGTGCATATTGCAATACAAAGGTGAATAATATTGTGTAACAGACATGCAACACATAAAGTGACAATGTGCAGCAGTGCAGCCAAAATTTCAGCGGTAAAATGTCCAAAAATACAAGGTGCTTCAACATAAAATCCTTCTTTTATAATGTGACAGCAACATCCTGACATGCATCAGTTGCAGTGTAGTGCTCAAAATAAATCACATAGTGCACATCTTTGTGTTTAGACACACAGGTGGGTAGTGGCCCCTTACCTTAGGGTAATAGGGCAAACGCATGTGACCAAAAACTTTAGGGGTATCCTCCTATGGATGCAAGCGCTAGCCTCACGGTCCTAGTCTCGGGGTATGATTCCCTCAGATGTTTAGGGGGGAGTATAGAAAATGACAAAACAGGGAGGATCCCAATAGCGTAATAACGTTTAAACAGCAGCTTTTATTAAGTAAAATAAAGGGTACTCACATAAACAACAATAAAAGATTGCCTTTCTCCAACGAGCGGCGAGCTTGTATACCTCTAACAGCATGTAAAGCCTGTCCCGTCCGGCAATGGGCGGCCATTTTCTCCAAGTCCCATCTCAATCATTATGGTGGCCATTTTCCTGGGGATAGCATGGCGCAGCCATTGTTTAAGATGTTCAATCGCACAGTGCGCACTCTGGCACTCAGCATCAGCTGATAAGCAGGGCCAATGAGACGGGGCGAACACTTCTAATCTCCCACACTGTCAGCAGAGGAGGGCCGATGTCAAACAACATTGATAAACAGCTGACAGGTTGGAAGAAAAAAAGAATTTTATGGGAATGCACACTGAAAATATAAATGTCAAAGGGGAATCACTCGATCGGTATAGGATCGGAGGTTAAAAAAGGAAACAAGACTTAAAAAAATGTATATATAAATACCGGTTTAAAAAATATATATATAAAATATTAGGAATAAAAACAGAAGAGAGAAGCGATCATGCTGCCATAGGTAAACAGTACAGAGGTGGGGCATAGATATTAAATCTATATACATAAAACATGGATAAACATCATAGATGGCAAATCATAAAATACATAGGACAATAACCTAATTAAAACCATAGTAGAGATGTATGTTGGTATTAAACTTGTATGGTCGGGTAAAGACCAGACCACTATGGTGTAAGAGTGAAGAAAGGTAAAAATGTATTTTTAAAAGCTAGAAATCGAATACATATATAGAAAAAACTAACAAATTAAAAATCACTAAGGAAACAGTTAAGATCAAATTCAATATTTAGGCCACGAGGCGAGAATGTATCCAGAATAAAAATCCATTTGGATTCCAATTTACTTAGGGTCCTCACCTTGTGGCCCCCCCGCCAGTGTTTAATATATGGTGTAATACCCCAGAACTTCAGATGGGTGGGATCCTTGTTATGACAAGTCAAAAAGTGTTTGGACACACTATGTTTTTCATAGCCATTGAGAATATTTTGTACATGTTCTTTAATGCGTACTCTCAAAGGTCTTTTGGTGCGACCAACATACTGGAGGCCGCAACTGCACTCCAGGGCATACAACAAATGAAGTCCTTAACCTCGTAGGTATCTCCCGTGCTCGTTGACGTTAAAATTGAACACCTTTTCATTTGGGCGTTTAGTCCTCAAACATGCAAAGCCTCTTTTGCACGGAAAAAATACATTACCAGTAAAAAACGAAAAAGGTTTCTTAGGTGGATCCACAACATTTTTAACTACTAGATCGCGAATTGTGAGTGCCCTTTTATATATGAACTTCAGGTCCCTAGAGAGGATCTCTTGTAACTGTCTATCCGCCAACAGGATGTGCCAGTGGCGTCTGATTATCCTTTCAATTCTCTTGTGTTGCACATTGAAGTCTAGGATGAGCGGTATTCCTTCTACTAAGTTTTTTTGTGTCATTATTTCTTTAATCAGTCGATCTTTGAGACTTCAGTAATTTTAGTCTTAATAAATTGGCGATCATAGCCTTTTGAAATAAACCTCTCTCCCATCTTTTCATCTTGTTCGAAGAACGTCTCTATTTTGGTACAATTTCTTTTTATCCCATCAGTTGGCCTTTTGGGATATTGAAAACCCAGTTTTTATGATGACAACTTTCTTTTGGAAGGTAACTGTTCCTATCGATGCTCTTAAAGTGCTTCTTAGTGCTAAATGTGGAATTCTCGAGTGTGATCTCCAGGTCCAGGAAGTTAATTTTGTTTTTGCTGATGTCCCAAGTAAGATCGATATTTCTGTTGTTATTATTCAGTTTTTCGAGAAACTCAGTTAACTCGCTTACTTCCCTGTCCCATAGTATAAAAATATCATCGATATATCTTTTGTATATTGCTAACTCCCTTGAACGGTCATTGAAGACGTTTTCTTCCTCTCATTGTGCCATGAAGAGGCCAGCTATGCTCGGGGCAAATCTTGCTCCCATAGCAACTCCAGTTTGTTGATGGTAATACGTCTTGTTGTACCAGAAATAATTGTTTTTGAGGCTAAATTTTAGGCATTTAATCAGAAACTTCCTCTGCATGCATGGGAGCTTGGTATATTTCCTCAAGCCCCATTTGACGGCCTCACAAGCCCAACGGTGAGGGATCACCGTATATAAGGATGACACATCTGCAGTGGCCAAAACCCATGATCTATCTCCTCCTGGGATATTCTTTATAATTTGCAGCATCTGTTTAGTGTCTCTCAGATATGCTTCTGTTTTTTGAACCGCTGGCTGTAAAAAGACATCAATGTACTGACCCATCCTAGAAGTCAATGACTCGATACCATTTACTATCGGCCTAGGTGGTGGATTCATTCTATTCTTGTGGATTTTAGGTAATAGATATATAATTGGCGTACGGCAGGAATCTGGTATAAGGAATGTCGCTTCTTTTTTATTAAGTACGGATTTTTTTACCCCTAAATGCAAAATCTGTTCAAGTGCCTTGCGGCACCCAAACATGAGGTTCCTCAGTAGCTTGGTATACGTATTAGCATCATCCAGCATGTGGGTCATCAAATTATGATACTGTTCTTTTGAAAGGATCATGATCCCACCTCCCTTGTTTGCTGGTCGGATAACAATATCTCGCCTTTTCGTCAGCTTCCGGATACCACTTCTAATAAAGTTGGGTTCTTCTTTCTTTTTTATCTTCAAGTCTTTGATCTCTTCTAAAACAATTTTCTTAAAAATATCAATATGTTTACTATCTTTGATCGGGGGATTAAAAACTGATTTGTTCCTTAGTGAGCTGTGTAAAACGCCATCATTTACGGGCTCTGCCATTTTGGGTATCGGAGGGTTTCCTTCTAAGTACTTCTGGATATTCATTTACGCACAAATTTTTTATACCAATGTAGGTCTCAAATTTATTTAGGTTTTTTGTGAGTGCATATTTCAACCCTTTGTCTAATACCCTGACCTCTTCATGTGTAAGTTCCTGGATACTGAGGTTAAAGATACCCTCTCCTCTTACTCTCTCTTTCTTTTGTTGTCTCTTGCCGGACCTTCGTCCTCTCTTCTTTCTGGACTTTTTCTTGGAGCTCGCATCTCGTCTGAGTTTCTCACTGGGTGATTTTCTCTGCTCCAGTCTAAAAAAGGTCTGTTATATTCTTGATCCCCATATTGTGAGGGGTATGGTCTAACTGGTCTTTCTTCTCCTTCTCTACTCATCAAGGGAGCATAATAGTTGTACGTGGGGAAAGGACTTTGTTCGTCTTGCCGGTGGTTTCTCTGCGGTGGGCCCCTTCTGTCTTCATATCCATATTCCTGGATGGGGCTCCTGTCCCTTGGTCTATAATATTCATATCCCGGTTCTCTATTTTCTCTAAATTCTTGTGACTACAGAGATCAGAGGAGACCCGCACAAGAATTTAGAGAAAATAGAGATATGAATATTATAGACCAAGGGACAGGAGCCCCATCCAGGAATATGGATATGAAGACAGAAGGGGCCCACTGCAGAGAAACCACCGGCAAGACGAACAAAGTCCTTTCCCCACGTACAACTATTATGCTCCCTTGATGAGTAGAAGAGGAGAAGAAAGACCGGTTAGAACATACCCCTCACAATATGGGGATCAAGAATATAACAGACCTTTTTTAGACTGGAGCAGAGAAAATCACCCAGTGAGAAACTCAGACGAGATGAGGACGAAGGTCTGGCAAGAGACAACAAAAGAAAGAGGTAGTAAGAGGAGAGGGTATCTTTAACCTCAGTGGCCAGGAACTTACACATGAAGAGGTCGGGGTATTAGACAAAGGGTTGAAATATGCACCCACAAAAAACCTCAATAAATTTGAGACCTACATTGGTATCCAAAAATTTGTGTGTAAACTGAATATCCAGAAGTACTTAGTAGGAAACCCTCCGATACCCAAAATGGCGGAGCCCATAAATGATGGCGTTTTACACAGCTCACTAAGGATCAAATCGGTTTTTAATCCCCCGATCAAAGATAGTAAACATATTGATGTTTTTAAGAAAATTGTTTTAGAAGAGATCAAAGACTTGAAGATAAAAAAGAAAGAAGAACCCAACTTTATTAGAAGTGGTATCCGGAAGCTGACAAAAAGGCGAAATATTGTTATCCGACCAGCAGACAAGGGAGGTGGGATTGTGATCCTTTCAAAAGAACAGTATCATAATTCGATGACCCACATGCTGGATGATGCTAATACGTATACCAAGCTACTGAGGAACCCCATGTTTGGGTGCCGCAAGGCACTTGAACAGATTGTGCATTTAGGGGTAAAAAAATCTGTACTTAATAAAAAAGAAGCGAGATTCCTTATACCAGATTCCTGCTGTACGCCAATTATATATCTATTACCTAAAATCCACAAGAATAGAACGGATCCACCACCTAGGCCGATAGTAAATGGTATCGAGTCATTGACTTCTAGGATGGGTCAGTACATTGAAGTCTTTTTACAGCCAGCGGTTCAAAAAACAGAAGCATATCTGAGAGACACTAAACAGATGCTGCAAATTAAAGAGAATATCCCAGGAGGAGATAGATCATGGGTTTTGGCCACTGCAGATGTGTCATCCCTATATACGGTGATCCCTCACCATCGGGCTTCGTGAGGCCGCCAAATAGGGCTTGAGGAAATATACCAAGCTCCTATGCATGCAGAGGAAGTTTCTGATTAAATGCCTAGAATTTAGCCTCAAAAACAATTATTTCTGGTACAACAAGACGTATTACCATCAACAAACTGGAGTTGCTATGGGAGCAAGATTTGCCCCGAGCATAGCTGGCCTCTTCATGGCACAATGAGAGGAAGAAAACGTCTTCAATGACCGTCCAAGGGAGTTCGCGATTTACAAAAGATTTATTGATTATATTTTTATACTTTGGGACGGGGAAGTAAGCGAGTTAACTGAGTTCCTCGAAAAACTGAAAAACAACGACAGAAATATCGAACTTACTTGGGACATCAGCAAAAACAAAACTAACTTCCTGGACCTGGAGATCACACTCGAGAATTCCACATTTAGCACTAAGACGCACTTTAAGAGCGTGGATAGGAATAGTTACCTTCCAATAGAAAGCTGTCATCATAAAAACTGGGTTTTCAGTATCCCAAAAGGCCAACTGATGCGGATAAAAAGAAATTGTACCAAAATAGAGACGTTCTTCGAACAAGCTGAAAAGATGGGAGAGAGGTTTATTTCAAAAGGCTATGATCGCCAATTTATTAAGACTAAGATTACTGAAGTCTCAAAGATCGACCGGAAAGAACTGATTAAAGAAAAAGTTATACAAAAAAACTTAGTAGAAGGAATACCGCTCATCCTAGACTTCAATGTGCAACACAAGAGAATTGAAAGGATAATCAGACGCCACTGGCACATCCTGTTGGCGGATAGACAGTTACAAGAGATCCTCTCTAGGGACCCGAAGTTCATATATAAAAGGGCACTCACAATTTGCGATCTAGTAGTTAAAAATGTTGTGGATCCACCTAAGAAACCTTTTAGTTTTTTACTGGTAATGGATTTTTTCCGTGCAAAAGATGCTTTGAATGTTTGAGGACTAAACGCCCAAAAGAAAAGGTGTTCAATTTTACGTCAACGAGCACGGGAGATATCTACGAGGTTAAGGACTTCATTTGTTGCAATACCGAAGGGGCGGTGTATGCCCTGGAGTGCAGTTGCAGTTGCATACTCCAGTATGTTGGTCGCACCAAAAGACCTTTGAGAGTACGCATTAAAGAACATGTCCAAAATATTCTCAATGGCTATGAAAAGCATAGTGTGTCCAAACACTTTTTGACTTGTCATAACAAGGATCCCACCCATCTGAAGTTCTGGGGTATTACACCATATATTAAAGACTGTCGGGGGGGCCACAAGGTGAGGACCCTAAGTAAATTGGAATCCAAATAGATTTTTATTCTGGATACATTCTCGCCTCGTGTCCTAAATATTGAATTTGATCTTAACTGTTTCCTTAGTGATTTTTAATTTGTTAGTTTTTTTATATATGTATTCGATTTCTAGTTTTTAAAAATACATTTTTACCTTTCTTCATTCTTACACCATAGTAGTCTGGTCTTTACCCGACCATAAAAGTTTAATACCAACATACAACTCTACTATGGTTTTAATTAGGTTATTGTCCTATGTATTTTATGATTTGCCATCTATGATGTTTATTCATGTTTTATGTATATAGATTTAATATCTTTGCCCCACCTCTGTACTGTTTACCTATGGCAGCATGATCGCCTCTCTCTTCTGTTTTTATTCCTAATATTTTATATATATTTTTTTTAAACCGGTATTTATATATACATTTTTTTATGTCTTGTTTCCTTTTTTAACCTCCGATCCTATACCGATCGAGTGATTCCCCCTTTGACATTTATATTTTCAGTGTGCATTCCCATAAAATAATTTTTTCTTCCAACCTGTCACCTGTTTATTTATGTTGTTTGACATAGAGGATCCCCGGGCTGAGTAACTTTGTGCTTGCCCTCCTCTGCTGACACTGTGGGAGATTAGAAGTGTTCGCCCCCTCTCATTGGCCCTGCTTATCAGCTGATGCTGAGTGCCGGCGTGCGCACTGTGCGATTGAACATCTTAAACAATGGCCGCGCCATGCTATCCCCAGGAAAATGGCCACCGTAATGATTGAGATGGGACTTTGAGAAAATGGCCGCCCATTGCCGGCCAGTATAAGACTATTTAAAGACACTTTTTTAGCCTGTACGCATCCCCTGATGAAGTCACGTGTGGTGTGACGTCACGCGTAGGGACGGGACAGGCTTTACATGCTGTTAGAGGTATACCAGCTCGCCGCTCGTTGGAGAAAGGCAATCTTTTATTGTTGTTTATGTGAGTACCCTTTATTTTACTTAATAAAAGCTGCTGTTTAAACGTTATTACGCTATTGGGATCCTCCCTGTTTTGTCATTTTCTACACTCCCCCCTAAACATCTGAGGGAATCATACCCCGGGACTAGGACCGTGAGGCTAGCGCTTGCATCCATAGGAGGATACCCCTAAAGTTTTGGGTCACATGCATTTGCCCTATTACCCTAAGGTAAGGGGCCACTACCCACCTGTGTGTCTAAACACAAAGATGTGCACTATGTGATTTATTTTGAGCACTACACTGCAACTGATGCATGTCAGGATGTTGCTGTCACATTATAAAAGAAGGATTTTATGTTGAAGCACCTTGTATTTTTGGACATTTTACCGCTGAAATTTTGGCTGCACTGCTGCACATTGTCACTTTATGTGTTGCATGTCTGTTACACAATATTATTCACCTTTGTATTGCAATATGCACTTTATTAATAGTTGACACTTTAACATTATCGCTATTTATTCCTATGTATATGGTGAGGTATATTTTATTTATTGTTGTCACTACAGATAATTACTTTTCACTATTAAGATTTGTTGCCGTATGAGTGTGTAGTCCTACACGGCTGAAGTCATTTACCCCCAAAGCGGAATTTACACTTTCTGATGCACATTATAATGCATGTCACAGAATATAAACTTTTTTTTAGCTAGTTTACTCAGAATTAGCGCAGCACCACCTATTTATACTATTATTGATCCACAGGGTCTGGTTTGTACACGATTTGGTGCAGGCAGATTTTTCCATTAGTCCAGTTTGTTATACACTTGATAGCGTGGGAATAATTACATATCTCTCAGCTCTAAGAAGGGTTCTGATCGTCCCAAACGTCTTTCATTTAAGGATTATGGAGGCCACTGTACTCTTAGGAACCTTAGGTACAGCAGATCTGCGCCTTGCCACAATTCTGTCTCTGAGCTCTTCAGGCAGTTCCTTTGACTTCATAATTCTCATTTGCTCTGACATGCACTGTGAGCTGTAAGGTCTTATATAGACAGGTGTGTGGCTTTCCTAATCAAGTCCAATCAGTATAATCAAACACAGCTGGACTCAAATGAAGGTGTAGAACCATCTCAAGGATGATCAGAAGAAATGGACAGCACCTGAGTTAAATATATGAGTGTCACAGCAAAGGGTCTGAATACTTAGGACCATGTGATACTTCAGTTTTTCTTTTTTAATAAATCTGCAAAAATGTTAACAATTCTGTGTTTTTCTGTCAATATGGGGTGCTGTGTGTACATTAATGAGGAAAAAAAATGAACTTAAATGATTTTAGCAAATGGCTGCAATGTAACAAAGAGTGAAAAATTTAAGGGGGTCTGAATACTTTCCGTCCCCACTGTATATATGTATATTTTAGCAGAAACCCTAGGGAATAGAAAGTTTATGTCACATGGTATTTGCTCAGCAATTTTTCAAACGTGTTTTTTTTTAAAAAAACGTTTCATGAATGAAAATTAAAAAAAAAGTAAAGTTAGCCCAATTCTTTTGTATAATGTGAAAGATGATGTTACGTTGAGTAAATAGATACCTAACATGTCACGCTTTAAATTTGCGCACACTCGTGGAATGGGGCCAAACTTAAAAATCTCCATAGGCGATGCTTTAAAATTATTTACAGGTTGCCTGTTTAGAGTTACAGAGGGGGTCTTGGGCTAGAATTATTGCTCCCATGCTAACATTCATGGTGACGCCTCACATGTGTGGTTTGAACGCCGTTTACATATGTGGGCATGACGTACATATGTGTTCGCTTCTGTGTGCTAGCACGCGGGGAGGGGGGAGCTTTACATTTTTTATTTTTTATTGTTTATTTTATTTTTACACTTTCCCTTCAATTTTTTTTTTTCTATCACTTTTATTCTTTTGTAAACATCCCTTGTAATAGAAATAGTGCATGACAGGTCTTCTTTACAGAGAGATCTTAGGTCTCTAAGAGCCCACATCTCTCCTCTATGCTGGAAAGCCTGAGATTAAAAAAAAAACTCAGCCTTTTTAGCTAAAAACACGACAGTGTTTACATCTGCCGAGGCTGGAAGTGACGTCCTAACAACGCTCCAGGCCTCGGAAGGTCAAAGAGATGGCCGGGGACCATCTTGTCCTCGGAAAGCTCTATGGTAAACGACCGCCAACGGCTAATTCAACATCTTATCCCGCTGCCTATAACATTAGGCGATATGATTGTTTTTACTTTGCAGGGAATTGCTGGCAGAAAAAAAAAATATCTGAATAATGCCTGCAGCTGCAAAAGATATCTGAAATGATGCCTGCACAGAGGGGATGGCTTGCCCATAGAGTCAGCTTCTAATCACATGAGTCAGCTAAAAGATACCAGAATAACCAAGGTATTAAGCTTTATTTGAACACGATTAAGCCAGAGAGCCATAGAAAATATGAGATTTCCCTATCACTCCACCGCCTGGCTCACAAATATCATGCAGTGATGCCTCCAATTGTACATAAAGCCAATGTCAACAGTGGGCAGAATGCACCTGACTATTGTAAACAAAAAGAATAATTAACATAATTCTCCCACCCACCGGTTTACCTTAAATGGAAAATGGGGGATCTAAAGTGTATCTAATCTAAAGTGTAGATACCTACTTTCCCTCTCTGATTTACCTACTCAGAAAATTTTATTTGGCTATGTTAGGGCTGAATAATATAAAAATATTAAAAAGAAATAAAAATAAAAAAACTATATGTTGGACTAACAAAAGAACACCAAACTTTTCCTTTCGAAAGCACAGGAGCAGGTATGAACATCAAACGTTCCTTTCCAAGAGTTCAAAAGGATAGAAGCTTGTCAAAGTCCTCCATAACTGGCAGAGGCGAGCTGGGCCGGGGGGCAGGGTGGCAATCTCCCCCCGGGCCGCTCTGATGCTTGGTAAAAAGGCTGCACTCATGGCTGGGTAATGAGGGGCCATTGACACTGCACAGTGCACAGCCACCGGCCGCCGCTTCCAAATGCTGTGTTTGCAGAGCTGCAGTGGAGCGGTAGGAACATGCCTGCTGGAACTCTGGTTCCAGCCCAGGGACAAACACCGGGAGCCGGGAGGTAAGCGGTGACCACTGCCTTTACAGTGTTAACACAGGTCATGGCCGCCGCTCACCTCCCGCTGTACGGCCGTGACCAGTGTCTCCTCCAAGGTAGATGGCTGCAGGGCTGAGCTGTGTGTCTCTCACACACAGCTCAGCCTCAGAACACACCGGCGCTGACATCCTCCCCACTCTCTGCACGGATACGAGGAATGAAAGGGTTCATCAGCTCCTCCTCCTCCTGGGTCTGCCCCACCCACACTTCCCGGGCATGTTTGAACCAAGAATAGAAAAGCTGCAGACAGTCTGCGCCTCAGCCTCCATCCTGGGGTGAGTAAGCTCACCCTCTCTCCTGCCTCCCAGTCTATAAAATGATTTTAAGGGGTGCTCTGTGGACTTTGATAAGTGGGGGGGGGCAGACTTTGGTCAGCAGAGACCCCCTTTACACCAGAGCCACAGAATTCCCCCTTAAATCAAGATTCCCAGAACACCGCTTACATCAGATCCCCGCTTAAATCAGGATTCCCCTTTACAATAGAGTCCACAGAGCTCCCCCTTACAGTGAAAGTGGAAATTCTGTGCGGACTCTGATGTAAGGGGGACCTCTGTGCGGACTCTGATGTAAGGGGGGCCTCTGTGCGGACTCTGATGTAAGGGGGACCTCTGTGCGGACTCTGATGTAAGGGGGGCCTCTGTGCGGACTCTGATGTAAGGGGGGCCTCTGTGCGGACTCTGATGTAAGGGGGGCCTCTGTGCGGACTCTGATGTAAGGGGGGCCTCTGTGCGGACTCTGATGTAAGGGGGGCCTCTGTGTGGACTCTGATGTAAGGGGGGCCTCTGTGCGCACTCTGATGTAAGGGGGGCCTCTGTGCGGACTCTGATGTAAGGGTGGCCTCTGTGCGCACTCTGATGTAAGGGGGGCCTCTGTGCGCACTCTGATGTAAGGGGGGCCTCTGTGCGCACTCTGATGTAAGGGGGACCTCTGTGCGGACTCTGATGTAAGGGGGGCCTCTGTGCGCACTCTGATGTAAGGGGGGCCTCTGTGCGGACTCTGATGTAAGGGGGGCCTCTGTGCGGACTCTGATGTAAGGGGGGCCTCTGTGTGGACTCTGATGTAAGGGGGGCCTCTGTGCGGACTCTGATGTAAGGGGGGCCTCTGTGCGGACTCTGATGTAAGGGGGGCCTCTGCGCGGACTCTGATGTATGGGGGGCCTCTGAGTGGACTCTGATGTAAGGGGGGGCCTCTGTGCGGACTCTGATGTAAGGGGGGCCTCTGTGCGGACTCTGATGTAAGGGGGGCCTCTGTGCGGACTCTGATGTAAGGGGGACCTCTGTGCGGACTCTGATGTAAGGGGGGCCTCTGTGCGGACTCTGATGTAAGGGGGGCCTCTGTGCGGACTCTGATGTAAGGGTGGCCTCTGTGCGCACTCTGATGTAAGGGGGGCCTCTGTGCGCACTCTGATGTAAGGGGGGCCTCTGTGCGCACTCTGATGTAAGGGGGACCTCTGTGCGGACTCTGATGTAAGGGGGGCCTCTGTGCGCACTCTGATGTAAGGGGGGCCTCTGTGCGGACTCTGATGTAAGGGGGGCCTCTGTGCGGACTCTGATGTAAGGGGGGCCTCTGTGTGGACTCTGATGTAAGGGGGGCCTCTGTGCGGACTCTGATGTAAGGGGGGCCTCTGTGCGGACTCTGATGTAAGGGGGGCCTCTGCGCGGACTCTGATGTATGGGGGGCCTCTGTGCGGACTCTGATGTAAGGGGGGCCTCTGTGCGCACTCTGATGTAAGGGGGGCCTCTGTGCGGACTCTGATGTAAGGGGGGCCTCTGTGCAGACTCTGATGTAAAGAGGGCCTCTGTGCGGACTCTGATGTAAGGGGGGCCTCTGTGCGGACTCTGATGTAAGGGGGGCCTCTGTGCAGACTCTGATGTAAGGGGGGCCTCTGTGCGGACTCTGATGTAAGGGGGGCCTCTGTGCGCACTCTGATGTAAGGGGGGCCTCTGTGCGGACTCTGATGTAAGGGGGGCCTCTGTGCGGACTCTGATGTAAGGGGGGCCTCTGTGCGGACTCTGATGTAAGGGGGGCCTCTGTGTGGACTCTGATGTAAGGGGGGCCTCTGTGCGCACTCTGATGTAAGGGGGGCCTCTGTGCAGACTCTGATGTAAGGGGGGCCTCTGTGCGGACTCTGATGTAAAGAGGGCCTCTGTGCGGACTCTGATGTAAGGGGGGCCTCTATGCGGACTCTGATGTAAGGGGGCCTCTGTGCAGACTCTGATGTGAGGGGGGCCTCTGTGCGGACTCTGATGTAAGGGGGGCCTCTGTGCGCACTCTGATGTAAGGGGGGCCTCTGTGCGCACTCTGATGTAAGAGGGGCCTCTGTGCGCACTCTGATGTAAGGGGGGCCTCTGTGCACACTCTGATGTAAGGGGGGCCTCTGTGCGGACTCTGATGTAAGGGGGGCCTCTGTGCAGACTCTGATGTAAGGGGGGCCTCTGTGCGGACTCTGATGTAAAGCTGGCCTCTGTGCGGACTCTGATGTAAGGGGGGCTGCTGTGCAGACTCTGATGTAAGGGGGGGCCTCTGTGCGCACTCTGATGTAAGGGGGACCTCTGTGTGGACTCTGATGTAAGGGGGGCCTCTGTGCGCACTCTGATGTAAAGAGGGTCTCTGTGCGCACTCTGATGCTTACATAATAACAGACATAACAATGTACAGGGGTCAGGAGTATGTAATTTACAGGGTGCAAGAGTATGTAATGTAGAGGGTTCATGGGTGTGTAATGTACAGGGTGTAGGGCTCAGGAGTGGGTAATGTACAGGGTGCAGGTGTCAGGATTATGTAATGTACAGGGGTCAGGAGTATGTAATGTACAGGGGTCAGGAGTATGTAATGTACAGGGGTCAGGAGTATGTATTGTACAGGGTTCAGGGGTCAGGAGTATGTAATGTACAGGGGTCAGGAGTATGTAATGTACATGTTCAGGGGTCAGGGGTATGTATTGTACAGGGTTCAGGGGTCAGGAGTATGTAATGTACAGGTTCAGGGGTATGTAATGTACTGGGTGCAGGGGTCAGTAGTTTGTAAGGGACAGGGTTCAGGGGTCAGCAGTATGTAATTTTACAGGGTGCAGGGGTCAGGAGTATGTAATGTACAGGGGTGAGAGTTATGGTACAAGGAGGGAGTCCCATGAGTACCAGAGTGAATGAAGGTGTTCACTGTACACTCTGTTAGAAAGAGGCCCCCTCCAGGTCCCATTATACTCCTTTGTAGTCTCTAATAGAGCCTGGAGGGAACGCTTTCGCACAGACTCTCTGTTGTACTTTGTACAAAATGTGGGGGCGAGGCCAGGGGCGGGTCATGGACAGGGCAGGGGTGGGTTATGGGTGGGGCCTGACAGGGGGCCCTTGCTTTATTTGATCTGGGGGCCCTGAGTGTTGTAAGGCCGCCCTTGCCGGCAAGTGTACCATAATGCTCCCCCATCATGACGTCGTTCAGAGGCCGTGTTGGAAGAGGAGAAGGGCTGCTGCGACCTGCAGGGAGCGTCCACTACTGTGAGTGAGCGGCTGAACATTGCTGCACTACTTTGATCTTACTGAAGTGTTCATTTTTTAATTTTTTTTGGGGTGGGAGGTTTATTAATCTACAATGCTATTTGTTATATGCAGCATGAAGGAGGTTGTATTGCTATTGGTCACTGATGCATTCGTGACCAGTGGCAGTTAATTAACCCCTTTGTGCTGAATTAGCAGCAGTGGTGTCAGTGTTAATTAATCCCTTCTTGCTGCAGGGGTTAATTAGCACTGACACGGGTGCCACTGCCACTAATGCAGCATAAAGGGGTTAATTAACTGCCACTGGTCACTAATGCATCAGTGACCAATAGCAGTACAACCTCCTCCATGCTGCATATAACAAATAGCATTGTAGATTAAAGTGGTTGTAAAAGTTGTTTTTTCTATTTATAAAAATAACAAACTTGTCATACTTACCTGGGTTTTGCAGAGAACAGCCCAGACTCTTCTTCTGGGGTCCCCTGCTGGCATTCCAGGCCCCTTCTCTTCATCCCGCCTCCTGTTACCTTGAAATCATCACATGGGGACGTTTTGTCCTCTATGTGATGAAAAAAAATAACTTAAGGAAAAAAGTTACACGCAAGCACATAAACCCCTCTCCCCCCAAAAATTTATGAAGCCCTCCCACATAAACACATGTACGAACGTAAACGCATGCCTCAGGGGAGCCTACGCATGAAAACATAGATTGTGATACACGTTACATATTACCATGCACGCCAGAATGAGAGCAGCACAAGACCTCCTCCGTAACACTAAACTGAGGGGGGGCTTTTGAACCTTCCCCTATAGAAAATATGGAGTATTGAAGCTTGCTGCCATTTCACACAAAATTAAGGTTTGACATGTTGGATCTATTTACTCGGTGCAACATCCTCTTTTATATATTACCAAAAATGTGGGTAGTTTATTGTGTTTGTTTGCTCTAAATTTCGCTTAAATGTGTTTTTTTTTACAGAAATGTTGCGTTTCCTATACCTTTGCGGTAATATCGTGTGACATAAAAAATTGGAACTACCACTATTTTATTGTCTAGGGTGTCTGCTTTCAGAAAATATATAATGTTTGGGGATTTTGTGTAATCTTCAGGCCTAAAATGATTTTTTAAACATGTGTGCAAAAAACACAAAAATGGCTCTGTTGGGAGGAGGCAGGGATGAGGGAGAGTGGAGCCGAGTTGCTCCACCATGGGCCTCTGGGTTATACTTTCCCTGAGCCAAAAGTTGCCAGTCAGCCCCTGCCAGGGGCTCTGGAGGGCCACATTGTCCCTCCCCCACCTTTGTGATCATGGTAAATCTTTCTGAATTAACAGACTTGCCTACACACAATCAACCAAAGTCCGACGAATTTGTACGTGATGACGTACGATCGGACTAAAACAAGGAAGTTCATAGCTAGTAGCCAATAGCTGCCCTAGCGTCTGTTTTTGTCCGTCGAACTAGCATACAGACGAGCTGACTTTTCGACCGGACTCGAGTCCGTCGGATAGACTTGAAACATGTTTCAAATCTAAGTCCGGCAAACTTTTGAGAAAAAAAAAGTCCGCTGGAGCCCACACACGATCGAATTGTCCGACAGACTCCGGTACGCCGGAAAAGTTTGCCGGAAAGTCCACTCGTGTGTACGCGGCATTAGACTGTTTTCCTTGATCCTTCACTTTTCCACCACCGGCTCTATGGGCCACTTGACTGGACTTGCCCCCCAGGCCTAAGGCTGCCAGCCCTCCCCTGATAACTGGTGATGAATAGCAGTCTTAGACATCCAATGATCAGATTTCAGCTGCAGCATAGCAATTTCAACTCTGTAGAATTGAAAGAACTGTAGAATACAAAGTCCATTTCATCCTCTGGACTATTGCAGCTCACGTCATAAAGTCATAAACGTGCAGGTACATAACCACTATGGTAGATGGAACTTTTACTTATTTATACAGATATTTCAGTCACTTGACCATCAGAGCAGATAAAACAGTCCAGATACTTGACCATCAGAACAGATGGAACTTGCACCAACAGTTCAGCTGCTGATTGGTGGCAAAGTCTTTATAGACAGTTACTGTAATATTCGAGTTATTTACTGTATTAATAACTATATTTCAATAATTCATATTGATGAGAAAAGTTCCAAGAAAAATCTGTTAAGTTCTCGTGTAAAACCTCCAAAATTGATTTAATGATCAATTAGCAAAATGTTACAAAAACAATGTCAATGTAGAATACAAAAATAGATTATTCTTAAAATAAAGTTTAAATCAGATATGTCTGTGTGTATATCTTGAGATCTGTGTGTGTGTGTGTGTGTGTCTTGATGGAGAGTTGCCGTGAATCTGTCCCTCTCCCCACAGCCTGTCTGTACTCCTACAATTAACTCCCACCTTTTTCCATAGAGGCTGGCTTAAAAAGGTTCGTTATAGTCCCATAGAAAAGACCGCGAAATTTGAATTACTCCTTCCAACATTCCTAAGGGTGGGGCTATGAACTATGTGAAAAAAGCTATCTTTTAAGAATCATTTAACTTACAATATATACATTTCCTTTAAACATATAAAATCCTACATATCAGTATACATATATGTAAAATGCAGTGTTCTTATTAATACCCTAATCAAGAAATATAGTAGTGTAAAGAAACAGCTTATATTCTTAACATAATGAAACTTTGTGTCTTTGGAAAGACTGTAATCTAATCTTCTTACGATGGGGGAGGTGAAATGGTCTACACTAAATTGTATCCATATGTGAGACGAATCTCTCCCAAGCAATGCATACAAAGCCTATACCAGCATAAACTTTCATGAGTATAAAAACCTATACCTGTATAACTTCACCTTTTCCATACATAGAAGATATATATACATATATATATATATATTTATATATGTAATTCAATTATCACAAGAACTCAATCATTCATAAATTCTGATATTCTAACATTTCCCTCTCAAAATGATTGATTTAACCAATCTGATCATTTTAAATTAAATCATTAAATAAATCTGAATCTAACTCTAAATCCATTTATACCTCAAACGCATCACATTCGTATTCATCCATCCTCAAAGAACTTAAGATAATTGACGTAAATATATATTTTCAAATTTGATTCTATATAAGGAAAAGTGATTTCATAACCCTTCATCTTCATATACCATAAAAAATATTTTCACCCTTATTATTTCTTTTTCTTTTACCAAATAAATCCCCTTAATTTCGTGATTCATAAATGTAACATTGTTGTACAATACTTTGAAATATAGATATCACTTCAAAAATTTGTTTCATATTTTCCCTCATAATTGTGTTTAACATAAATCTATAATCCATAAAACCTTTCTAATAACCTTGTCAAAATTAAACATAAAATATGTTCTTAACTACAATTTGTACATATAAGTGAGATGATTTCAAAACTAAATACATGTTACAATGTAAAGTTAATCCTATCTTGTTTATGTACCTTTAAGAAAAATGTACTCTGTCTTAATTAACACCAGATGTTCCCTCTAACTAGAATGACTCCATTGTAGGGATGTTTAACCCTTTCAACTCTGAAAATACACTATGAGTGTAAAAATGATGTGTAAAAAAAAATATCTCATCTTGATATAATAAACATGTCCTGTCACATAAAAATGATATATAAAAACTGCAATATATCTGATGGATAAATGATTTCATCAGTAGTCAAAAAAACTAAAAAGTCCATTGTTTTTAAAATGTCCTCTCTTATCAGAGGTTCTCGAGAATTTTTCTTCTTCTTCTTCTTCCTGCACTCTGTAAAGTTGGAAAAACTTTATTGAACATTAAAATGACAACAATAATTATAACGAATGAATCTCTTCTGTCAATTCTTCTCCCAGAACTGATATTCTTAAACTTCAAGATTTTGTTCCCATCTGGAAGGTCTAGAAATATTAAATTTCTTTCTTTTGGTGACTTACAAGTCAGATCCTAAAAAAGAATGCAGTATCATTATTGAGAATTTAAATACATGCAAAATATACCTTCATTTACTTATTCATTTTGCATACCAAAATTCTAATATTTTATTATGACATACAAACCATATTTTAATAATAACATTTCTAATTACCTTACTTTGCTCTATTTTTCTTTAAATGACCTATACTCTAATTTATTATTCTGTGTATTTAAACGACAGGACGCAATTTCTCTTTTTTTAGTCATAATATAAAATCTTGTTTTCATAAACTAAATAAAAGATTTTAAATTACCCCAGAAGACAAAAGCGAATTATATATTCATTCACTTCTCTTCTATAATATTTCAGAGTAATGCGTGCTGTACTGTACTTCTAACATTTTCAATTCAGCATTTTCTGTAGAATTTTTGCTGAATAGTATAACCATTCTTTGGGTAACACCTAGAAAGACCTGTTGAACAATTCTTATTATTGACAAATCCTGTCTCAAAGCATCTTTCAGCACTTGTTCTAACAATCCCATTTATAGGCTTTCTGAATAAATTTAGCTGAGAATGTTCTGTTATCACATCTACCTCTATGGGTTTAGATTTTAAAGTTTTAAAAAATGGGCAATATTTGTCATATAATTCTCCTGAATGAATTCTCTTAAAAAGAATTTTTAATGACAGATCAGGTGTCCGTAATATGATCATCCTAGATCTCACAATCTTTTCTGTTACTTTGACTGCAAAATAAACACTTAACAATTGCTTCATATTTGTGTCAAAAGTCTTTTCCATATTTGTCAAACCTCTGGAGAAAAAACCTATTATTTTCGGTTCACCATCTTTTACCTGAAATAAAATTACTGAGATGGAGTTCTCAGATACCTTAGTAGACAATAAAACAGGCATAGACATTCCAATTTCGATTGTATGCAATGAAACAGCATTCTGCAAATCTTTTTTCAACATTTCAAAAACATCTGTATGGGTTTGAGACCATTCATCAAACACAACATCTTTTTGTTTCAGGAAATCAAATAATGGTTTAACTTTATCATCGTATTCCTGTAAAAACTCTTTGCAAGAATTTAACTCACTCAAAAATTGATATAATGCCTTGTAAGATGTTGGAACTGGAATAGCAGAAATGTTTCTAACTTTTTCCTGTGATAACATTCTCTGTCCATGACTAATTTGCATATGAAGAAAGTTAACTTTATCTTTCATTAACTGAACTGACTCTGTGTTCAATTTCAATCCTGCTGTTTGTAACAAAGTAAATAACTCTGTCAACAGAGTGACATGTTCCTCTGTATTTTGGGTAGACAACAAAATTTTGTCCACGTGTTGGAAAATACATTTTGGTCTAGAAAATTTTGATAAAACTTTCTCCAAGCACTCGTGCACTATTCCGTCACTGATTTCCATTTCTGGAATTATTCTAGTGAAGGCATAAGTTTCTTTATTGAAACTGAAGGCAAGTTTATAATGACAGCTGTTTGTTACTGGTACTGAAAAATGACTATTGGAAATTTCCAGTACTGAAAATACTTTGGCCTTGGCATCCATTTGGGACATTAAATTTAAATTAGGAACAATAGGTTTGTTATTTGTAATGCATTTATTCAGTGATCTTAAATCAACTGATAAAGAATACGAATCATCAGCATTCTTGATAGGCCAAATACAATTATTTACCACTGATTGTGCCTTCTTTAATATTCCTTGTTGTAAAAATGATTGTACAATGTCAGAAACTGGACCTATTGATTCTTGTGGCAACTTATTTTGAATTTGGGGTTCAGGGTCTCGTCCCTCAATTTCTATCTCAATATCTTTAAACAAACCAGTATCCATTTTGTTCTGACTCCAAAGACTTTTATGTGCTCTTACCGATTGTTCCAATTCGAGATTGGTTCCTGTGTGTGGCCAATTAAAATCTGAAGAAATGTCAGCGACTGCTGTACAAATACTTCCAACATTATTGTACATGGAAGAATCTATTAACCTAGATTTGGGCCTAGATGAATCTTTCCATATAGTAGAATTACTTAAATCAATAATCCAATCTAATTTACTAATCACATCCATGCCTAAAATATTCTCTGTATTTTGGCAACACCAGATGTCCATTTTAGTTTTTAAAACTCCCGGAATCTCGAAATTCACACCAGAAACTTTAGCTGCAACTGTATTTCCTTTTCCATTGAAACCAATTAAATTACATTTTGGAGAATCAATATTCACATGTAATTTGTTTTTAGTTAAACTGAGTTTAGATCCTAAATCTATTAACCATTTAGTATCCTTGCCATTTAATAAACCATGTAACCATGGCCTTCCACTTTCATCTAATAAAAGTGAAGTCACATATTTTAATGTTGGAGGTGACTCAGAACCTTTTTTCCTAAATCCTGATGGTGATGGAAGTAATCCATCCCTCTCATTTTCATCATTGTTTTTCAAATTGATTGAACTGTCATTAACAGTCAATGTACTGATCTGTTTGACTTCTGAAGCATAAGGCAAATCAGTCAAACTATTGTTTGAAGAAGAAAGAATATATTGCTCAGAAATATGTTCTGTATTTTCTACTTTCAAAGTTTTCCTTTGTGTAGTATGTAGGGAAGTATTTCCTGTCTGCTCTGAAACCTTAGTTCTGCCTGTGACGTGTATCTCACCATCTCTGGGTGTGGCCTTACACGTGGCACTCTGAACGCCATTTTGTAATATATCTAAACGGCGTCTGCATTCAGCAGCTTTATTCAGTATTTTTGTTTTAAGCAAAACTTCATTTTCCTGGTCATCAACCTTGAAAAAACGCATATCTTGTACAAAAGGCTCCTGCATAGAATCTGCAGTAACATTCATAGAGTCTGCATTAACATTAATCTCTAAACTCTTGCTTGACTCTGCTTTAAACGTTACATTATTCTGTAACTCAGACAACTGAATATCCTTTATTTGAATTGCACTCTGCAAATCATCTATCCTTTCAGTCAAAATCTGACAATTAGTACATAAACTATTGTCCTTTATTTCCTCTTTTGTACCAACTACATTGCTTTCAAAAACTCCTGATATCATTGTATCATAAACTTTAATCAACTTAATCAAATTCCTAACCTGTTTGCTGAATTTCTTAAATGCAAATTTTGACTTTTGTATTTTCTTATTAGCCTGTAAGCATTCATTGAACATGTAACACCATAATTCATCATCTTTAACAAACTTTGACAAATTTTTAAATTCTAAATCACTCTCACTGGATAATTCATTAATTAAATCCATAACTTACCAATGTAAGACGGCTTCCTTCATGTAACACGCGTTCCCTCTCTTGGCGGGAAATTACGTCATCAAGAAACAGATTTTTCTTGTACGTGCACAAACGTCTCACCGATTCTGATCTTTCTTTTCCTTCCAAGTTCAATTCAATGATGCCGAAAATGAGCTTTTTCGATTTCTCCTGAAAGCTTGTCTGAATAATCACTGTTTTTGCTGATAATCCCTCTCGACAAGCGGAAGGAGAAATTATTGAAAAAAAAAATTCGATATTCGGACAAAAAGAATCTGGCAAATGGCTCGCCACTGTAATATTCGAGTTATTTACTGTATTAATAACTATATTTCAATAATTCATATTGATGAGAAAAGTTCCAAGAAAAATCTGTTAAGTTCTCGTGTAAAACCTCCAAAATTGATTTAATGATCAATTAGCAAAATGTTACAAAAACAATGTCAATGTAGAATACAAAAATAGATTATTCTTAAAATAAAGTTTAAATCAGATATGTCTGTGTGTATATCTTGAGATCTGTGTGTGTGTGTGTGTGTCTTGATGGAGAGTTGCCGTGAATCTGTCCCTCTCCCCACAGCCTGTCTGTACTCCTACAATTAACTCCCACCTTTTTCCATAGAGGCTGGCTTAAAAAGGTTCGTTATAGTCCCATAGAAAAGACAGCGAAATTTGAATTACTCCTTCCAACATTCCTAAGGGTGGGGCTATGAACTATGTGAAAAAAGCTATCTTTTAAGAATCATTTAACTTACAATATATACATTTCCTTTAAACATATAAAATCCTACATATCAGTATACATATATGTAAAATGCAGTGTTCTTATTAATACCCTAATCAAGAAATATAGTAGTGTAAAGAAACAGCTTATATTCTTAACATAATGAAACTTTGTGTCTTTGGAAAGACTGTAATCTAATCTTCTTACGATGGGGGAGGTGAAATGGTCTACACTAAATTGTATCCATATGTGAGACGAATCTCTCCCAAGCAATGCATACAAAGCCTATACCAGCATAAACTTTCATGAGTATAAAAACCTATACCTGTATAACTTCACCTTTTCCATACATAGAAGATATATATACATATATATATATATATTTATATATGTAATTCAATTATCACAAGAACTCAATCATTCATAAATTCTGATATTCTAACAGTTACTGCTGTCAAAAGCGATTGTCTTCCTTCTCCAATATGCTTGTGGTTGACATCAAGGCAGGTCTACTATCAGTCCAACATTCCATAACTAACAACAATGCAGATATAGCCCATCATAGAACAGTTAAATCCACGATCGCTAGTGACCTGGCCTAACACTAAAAGAAAAAATAACTCATATTTTTTCATTTGTTAAGGGTGAAATATTGTTACAGGAACATCACCCCATTTACCACCTGATCTCTACATTACTCTCTAGACTAAACAATGTCCAACCATAGGCCCAACTTAAAACTAATGTGTGCGTTTCCTCTGTGTACTTCGGTTTCTTCCCACACTCTAAAGATATTTGGGCAGGCTAACTGGCTTGTCTACACTTAACCCAGTATGTGCATACATATTACCCATACATAATGTGTCACCATACTCCAAAACCAAACCTGGGAAGCTAATCATTTACCAGGAAGATTTTAAGAAAAACTCAACCAAGTGCATCAAATGTGGTGGCCAAAGTGTCAGATATGACTGACTGTATATGTACTAGAACACCTCACTGTATCCATTGCAACATCATGATTATCTCTAATAGAAACCAACAATTATGAGTTGACATAAAATTACTTATTCCTCAATGAATGAGATGGTTGGTTTAATTTAAACTGACATTCATGTAGAAAAATGTACTTCAAATCAAACACCGGTTGTGTGTAAAACCCCAAGTTTAAACCTTTAACTTTTAGTATTACCTGTTTTCTCCCTGTACTGTGCACATCCTGTAGATTCTGTTTTCAAAATGAATGTGCTCTCCAACAGTGGTCCTGCCTTTCCAATTCCACTAAAATGACTACGGTCGAATATACCAGTGCATGCTACCATAATCCAGCTTGAACACACACAGGAAACAGCAACAGAAGCCTGCAGGCATGGATGTTGCAACTGAATGGTGTTTATACACCAAAAGCTTTGTAGACTCTTCGGGCATATGCGCTTTTGAGTCCGATAGTTTTAGTAAGCCTTCCTACAGCTGGTGGTGGTTATCTTCCATACTCATATTTTCCCTATTTTTATTGATGCCATAAGGATTACATATTCTTGTCTTGATCACGTTTATTATTTCTTTTTCTCCTTCTTTCACATGATTTAAGTTTTTTATTGTGATATATTCTTTATTATTACAATCTTTATTTCAATGTTTCACACAATTACACGGTCCTGTAGCTACACAGTGATCTTTTTTCACTAGCGCTGTACATACGTTCAAAAGTACAGAAAGATATACAACCACATTTTTGATGTAAACGTTTGGGTATTCTTACACCCTCCAAATCATTAAATATATGTAAACCATTCCAAATGTAATACAATAATAATATTAACCTCCCTGGCGGTATTCCCGAGCGTGACTCAGGGTTGATTTTCTCTGCCAGGAGCAGTAACCCCGAGTCACACTCGGGGTAACATTGCAGAGCTGTCAGCGGAGTCCCCTTACCTTCTCCTGGTGATCCAGCGACGTCCTCCGCTGTGATTGCCGGCGAGAGCGCCGACTGGCATCTGACTTCCTAGTTCTGTTCCCTCCGAGCAGCAGCGGTGCATGGGAGTGGAACTGGGCGGGTAATTTAAAAGTGACACACACATAAAAGAGGTGATATATTGTAATCTGAGAGGATTACGCTGTATCATCTCAGATATGACACTTGATTACTGTACAGTGCCCCTTGCCTGCCATTTTACTGTCATTTGTGCCCATAAAATATTTATAACATGGCATCAAAAAAGCGCCACTTTACTACAAAAGCGCTTTTGGACCAGTTGAGTGACAGCGACAGCGACACGGAGTTGCTCGCAGAACTGAGCGATAGTGAGTTGTGGGGAGATTTGTCGTCTGACACTGACACTGATCTGACAAGTGACAGCGGTGATGATCCTGCACCTGACCTCAGCGATGTGCGCACTTGGTGCCCTATTGACTGCGATACGGACCAGGTAGCGCCCCCAAGATTCCCCTTCACTGAATCACCTGGGATGAAGGTAGATGTTGAGCGTGACAACCCTCTGGCATACCTGCAATTATTCCTCACTGAGGAGGTAATTGAAAAAATTGTCACAGAGACAAATCGCTACCAAGAGCAGCAATCCGCTATGCTGCATGCCAGGTTTTCCAGAAGCAGAAAGTAGGAACCGGTGACCAAAGAGGACATCTGGCAGTTTCTGGGACTCATCATTCTTCAGGGGATGGTGGCAAAACCGCTCCAGAAATGGTACTGGACCACCAATAAGTTACTGGCCACTCCGTTTTTTGGCAATGTGATGTCAGAATACCGGTTTTCCCTCATCATGAAGTATTTCCACTTCATGAACAATGAAGAATTTGATGAGGCCACGCATCCTGTGCCCAAACTAAAAAAAATCTGGGAGGTATGCCAAATTATTGTGACCAATTTCCAACGGACCTACGTGCCAGAAATGGACGTCAGCGTGGATGAAAGTTTGATGGCCTACAAGGGACGCCTAGGCTGGATACAGTTTATTGCATCCAAAAGAGCGCGGTTTGGCATCAAATCCTACATGCTCTGCAAGTCATCCACTGGGTACATCTGGAATTTGGTCATTTACACCGGTAAAGGCACAAAGTTCAACCCCAGGTACAGTGGCTATGGGATGGCCACATCATCTGTCCTTACACTGCTGGAGCCATTGCTGAACCAGGGATATTGTGTGACCATGGACAATTTCTACACGTCTCCGGAACTGTATGAGGTTTTGCTACAAAACACGACTGATGCTTATGGTACCATTAGGCCTAACCGACGTGACATGCCATCTATATTTGCCAAGAAAAAAATAAAAACCGGAGAAATGGTTGCCTGGCAGAAGGGTAAGATGATGGCAATGCGATGGCGAGACAAGAAGGACGTGTGTCTCATGAGTACTGTGCACAATATCTCCACTGCCATGGTCCACACAAAAGGTGGGAAAGATGTGCTGAAGCTGCAAGTTGTGATAGACTATAATAACACAATGGGAGGTGTCGACAAAGCCGATCAGGCAATGACATTTTATCCGGCTATGCGCAAAGAGCAAAAAAAATATTATAAGAAGATTTTCAGGCACCTTCTGGAACAATGCCTTTGGAATGCATATATCCTGTACAGAGCAAAGAGTGACAAGCCTCTTGTTCATTCTGATTTTATCTGGAAGGTAGCTGAGCAGATTTTTGTCAACCACCAGATGCCATCAGTAGCTGTGAACAGACCTGGACAACGTGCTGTTGACGTTGCCTACCCAGAACGCCTGGCTGGTCGTCACTTTATGGACTACATATCGCCAACCGCAGAAAAGGCAGCACCTACCAGGATGTGCATGGTTTGCTGTTCAAAGAGAGATGGCAATGGAAAGAAAGTCCGAAAAGAAAGCAGATTCCATTGTCCTGATTGTGACGTCGGACATTGTGCTGTACCTTGTTTCAAAATTTATCACACTCAGGATGTTTATTGAATTTTCTTTGTTTGACAAATTTCATTATTTTGTATTACATTATTGAATACAATTATATTATTTATTAGATTATAATTCATGATTTTGTGTTTCAAACTTTATCACATCTGGGATGTCTACTAGACTCTTGTTTGGTCAGGGTTTAGTAAGTAATTACTAAGAATTGCAGGCCTACAATACATAACACCAAATTTCCATGCAAAAAATTGTACCGCTTTTGGTACAATATTCCTGACATAATCATACCACCAGGGAGGTTAATCAAACACTAGTTTTCTCTTGTTTCAGATAGAACTTAATCAGAGGAATAAAACTTAAATACTCATCACACAGCATCGAAATTATCAGCTGCTCTGTTTACAATCAGTTCTAACAAAAACATGTCATTACACTCACATAAACAAAATATCAACAACAATAAAACGACACAAGTTATCTATGGAGGTTGTAATCTTCGTCTTTAGTTCTTGGACATCAAACCATATTAGGCAGGTGGATTGATGCTGTTTAGTACAATTTAGGAACTAAACAAAATGAAAGGTCATGGTGGGTTATCATTTCCCTCCTAGAAATAAACGAATGGTTAGCAACAAACACACATTTACAAAACACTTTACAGAAAATGCAAAACATATGGCCATTATTTTTTTATTTCATGAGTGCCCTCTTTATTACTATTATTTAATTAGATCATTTTAATTAATTAATTATTATCACATGGATTTTCACTAAAGGATGTCCATCAAAAGTTGTCAAAAATTCACCATGGTTGAAATGACATTCACGATAACATTTATAGTGTTTTCATCACATTTGTGCAGAAAGATTATGCATCATAGTTACACAGTTAGTCAGGTTGAAAAAAGACACAAGTCCATCTAGTTCAACCAAAAAAAATAAAAAATACAATCTCATATACACAATCCCTCACCCACAGTTGAAGGCAAAAAACCCAAGCAAAAGCATGCTCCAATTTGCTACAGCAAATTCCTTCCTGATCCCCCCGAGAGGCAATCAAATTTTCCCTGGATCAACTTTACCTGTAAATGTTAGTACCCAGTTATATTATGTACAGTTAGGAAAGAATCCATGCCTTTTTAAAGCAATCTACTGAGTCTGCCAGAACCACCTCTGGAGGGAGTCTATTTCACATTTTCACAGCTCTTACTATGAAGAAACCTTTCCGTATTTGGAGATGAAATTTTCTTTCCTCTAGACGTAAAGAGTGCCCCCTTGTCTTCTCTGATGACCTTAAAGTGAATAACTCAACACCAAGTTTACTATATGGACCACTTATGTATTTGTACCTGTTTATCATATCCCCCTTAATCTCCTCTTCTCAAGAGGGAATAGATTCAGTTCTTCTAATCTTTCCTCAAAGCAAAGCTCCTCCATGCCTATTATCAGTTTGGTTGCCCTTCTCTGCACTTTCTCCAGTTCCCCCGATATCCTTTTTGAGAACTGGTGCCCAAAACTGAATTGCATATTCCAGATGAGGTCTTACTAATGATTTGTACAGGGGCAAAATGATATCTCTCTCTCTAGAGTCCATACCTCTCTTAATACATCACCAAATCCATATTGATCACAGTCTCTTATCCAGGCCCAACTCTACAGATGTTGGAAACTCTTAACTTCCAATAACAGATCAGGTTCCTGTATTAACAAGAGAACTAAAAAAAAATTGTATTTTATTCTGAAATGTTATACTTCATTATAATGAAGGACAATACAAAGTAGATATACTGCTTTATCTCCAGTGTTCATTCACTATTGTTCTTATCCTATCTTATGCTGTTAAGTAAAAATATTTAAAGCCTGGTCTTTACTAGTCAACTATCTTGTTCAAATTACTTTCATTAAAGCATACAACCAGGTTTTTATCAGTGGGTGGAGCCTTCTCCCTTTCCATGCCCAGTAGCCTGGAATGGAGAACTAAACATTTAAATGATTATAATAATAATGGCTGCTTGTAAGAATTTAAAGGGTATTGGCCACCATCAGCAAAAGGTTGTCAGCCACAATCAACTATATTCTTTTCTTTGTTTTAAATTAAAGGAGAAGTCCAGCCTGAGCTCGTTTGGCTGGGCTTCTCCTAAGGGTCACAGAAGTGCAATCCATTTTGCACTCCTGTGACCCGTTTTTAGCAGAGAGCAGTCTGAAGTCCGCTCTCTGCTGACGTCACACAGATCAGTCCAGGCACCGCGTTATCCTGACGGGAAGTCTGGATCCGCCAGGTACCTGGACTGATGGCCTTCTCAGCCTCTCAGCGAGGCAGCTGAGAGGCTGAGATGGCTGTTCTCTGCCCCTCCACAGCTCAGCGCTCCAATGAGCGTGGAGAGGCAGAACAGGAGAGCTGCTGACTGACAGAACCGAGCCATCAGCGATGTTCGATGGCTCAGTTCTCGGTGCAGAGGCGGCGGGGGGATGCAGCATTGGACCGATGCTGCATCTGTCCCCTTTACAGTATGAATATAGGGAAAATAAAAATATGGGGGAAAAAAATTCCCATACTTCTCTAGTATTTTATTTGTACAAAAGTACTGTATTTATCGGCATATAACACGCACTTTTTTCCCCTTAAAATCAGGGGAAAACCGTGGGTGCGTGTTATACGCTGATCCCCGCCGACCGCTGATTGTGAGGAGAGGAGCGAGCGGAGCCGACATACACAAAGCTGAGTGTACTTCTGCTGGACTCAGCTCCTCTCGCAGTCCTGCCCCTGACTGTGAGCAGAGCCGAGTCTAGCCGAAGTACACTTAGCTTTGTGAATGTCGGCAGCGCTCGCTTCTATCCTCTCGCAGTCCCGCCCCTGACTGTGAGCAGAGCCGAGTCTAGCCGAAGTACACTCGGCTTTGTGTATCTCGATCGGTGCCAATTTTAAAAGACACAAGGCTGCAATGACACAGGCTGCAATGACACAGGAAAGGATGCAATGACAAAGGCTGCAATGACACAGGAAAGGCTGCAATGACACAGGCTGCAATGACACAGGAAAGGCTGCAATGGCACAGGGAAGGCTGCAGATGGAAAATGATAACTCTGCATTGATGGGCATTTAAATGTAAGTTTTTTCCTTAAACTTCCCTCGTAAAAGTTTTTTTCCTTAAAATTCACTCCTAAACTTGGGGTGCGTGTTATACGCAGGCGCGTGCTATACCCTGATAAATACAGTATTTAAACATTTCTTTTGCTTTATAAATTCTTATATCCCCCACATTTAAACATACACGTTACATACATAATATTAATAATTTCACAGCTAGTCAAAGCATTTTAAACACAGGAGAGGGGGAGAAACAAAAGAGGGGGGGGGGGGAATTGCTCACACACAGGAGACACAGGCAGTCTACAGCTGCAGGCATGCAGGAATATTGTCCATTGTCCATCGAAGGAGGGAGGGGGGTCAAGGGGGATGCCGCAGGCTCTAACACACAAGAGAGGAGGTGTAGATCGCGCTGGAGTGACTCGATCAGTCATTGCTGTAGGTTATGTAGAGTGTGGGCAGATAGGAAGAGTTAGTTTCCAGAGGTTCATACCCGGTTGGAGGAAAGGGTGGTGGTGAGCCCTATTAGGGCCTGGGCTGCTACCTCGGGGTACGGCATTGTGGTCGACTCCGCGTAAATGCAGGTATTAAAGATGTATTTGAAATTTCAGGAATAAAATGAGGCCAAAGCATTTTTGGGGACTAAGGACTCCCCCATCATCAGGGCTGTTTGGAAACATAGGATAAAAAACAGGAATATAAACAGATATACACTCGAAAATGGAAAGTCACAATCAGAGAAAATGCTTTCTTAATGTTATACAAAAGCGCAAATACTGTATAAGGAGGATACTGTATATGCGTATATTTAAATGGTATTTATCAATTGCACTGCTAAAAAATATATATAAAAAGTAAAGTAATATAAGTAAACACTTATATATATACAGTATACACGTATACATTTACTAAAAACTGTTTGCTTAAAAAAAAATATATAAAAAAATTTAAATGAATTTAAAATGATATAGAGGTATATATGGATGAGCCGAACACCTCCCGGTTCGGTTCGCACCAGAACCTGCGAACGGACCAAAAGTACGTGCAAACTTTAGAACCCCATTAAAGTCTATGGGACTCGAACGTTCAAAATCAAAAGTGCTAATTTTAAAGGCTAATATGCATGGTATTGTCCTAAAAAGGGTATGGGGACCCGGGTCCTGCCCCAGGGGACATGTATCAATGCAAAAAAAAGTTTTAAAAACGGCTGTTTTTTCGGGAGCAGTGATTTTAATGATGCTTAAAGTGAAAAAAAAAAGTGAAATATTCCTTTAACTACCGTACCTGAGGGGTGTCTATAATATGCCTGTAAAGTGGCGCGTGTTTCCCGTGCTTAGAACAGTCCCTGCACAAAATGACATTTTTAAAGGAATAAAAGTCATTTAAAACTGCTTGCGCCTTTAATGTAATGTCGGGTCCCGGCAATATGGATGAAAATCAGTGAGACAAATGGCATGGGTACCCCCCACCCCCCAGTCCATTACCAGGCCCTTTGGGTCTTGTATGGGTATTAAGGGGAACCCCGTACCCAAATTAAAAAAAGGAAAGGCGTGGGGCCCCCAGGCCAGTGATTTTAATGATGCTTAAAGTGAAAAAAAAAGTGAAATATTCCTTTAACTACCGTACCTGAGGGGTGTCTATAATATGCCTGTAAAGTGGCGCTTGTTTCCTGTGCTTAGAACAGTCCCTGCACAAAATGACATTTTTAAAGGAATAAAAGTCATTTAAAACTGCTTGCGCCTTTAATGTAATGTCGGGTCCCGGCAATATGGATGAAAATCAGTGAGACAAATGGCATGGGTACCCCCCACCCCCCAGTCCATTACCAGGCCCTTTGGGTCTTGTATGGGTATTAAGGGGAACCCCGTACCCAAATTAAAAAAAGGAAAGGCGTGGGGCCCCCAGGCCCAATATACTCTGAACAGCAGTATACAAGCAGTGCGAACAAGACAGGGATCGTAGGTTTGTTGTTAAGTAGAATCTGTTTGTAATTTTGAACTGGTACATTTTTAAAGTGTAGCTCCAGCCAAAAAATCTATTTTTAAGCTTTTTGGAAAACATAGGGAAGGGTTATCACCCCTGTACATTTGTTTTGCTGTCTGTGCACCTCTTCAGAAGATTTCACCTCACTTTTTGTCCCAATGACAAATGTTTTTTGAAAATTTGGGGTTTTAGTGAAACAAGGATTGGTGATAAAGCATCAGTGAAGAGGAGACACGTTTTTCCCATATTAACTCGAACAGGAGAGAATTTCCCTTCCTAGGGGTAGATTTTATCTCACTTTCTGTTGTCTCCTTCCGTTTGCAAGTAGGAGTCGTTTGTAAGTTGGATGTTTGAAAGTAGGGACCTGCCCTATATACTCTGCAGAAATTGGGGCCTTAGGTGTTGGTGTTGGTGGGCGCAGGAACGGGCTCTGCTGTGAAATATTAGATCAAGAATTGTAAATACATGCCAATTTTGAACAGTGGTAGAAAAATTGGGCCTTTGGTGGTGGTGGTGCCGGTGCCACAACACTGTAAGTCCTCACAGTTACTCTTGGTGAGTGCTGGAACGGGCCCTGCTGTGAAATATTATATCAAGAATTGTAATTACATGCACCTGTTGAACAGGGGCAGAAAATTTGGGCCTTTGGTGGTGGGGTGGTGTTGTCACAACACTGTAAGCCCTCATAGTTACTCTTGGTGGGCGCAGGAATGGGCCCTGCTGTGAAATATTAGATCAAGAATTGTAATTACATGTCCCTGTTAAACAGGGGCAGAAAAATTGGGCCTTAGGCACTGGTGCCACAACACTGCAACCCCTCACAGATGCTATAGTTGGAGCGCAGGAATGAGCCCTGCTGCAAAGTATTGCATCAAAAATTGTAATTATACGCTCCTGTTAAACAGGGGCTGAAAATTTGGGCCTTGGGCACTGGTGCTGGTGCCACAACACTGCAACCCCTCACAGATACTCTAGTTGGAGCGCAGGAATGAGCCATGCTGCAAAGTATTGCATCAAAAATTGTAATTACATGCCCCTGTTAAACAGGGGCTGAAAAATTGGGCCTTGGGCACTGGTGCTGGTGCCACAACACTGCAACCCCTCACAGACACTCTAGTTGAAGTGCAGGAATGAGCCCTGCTGCCAAGTATTGCATCAAAAATTGTAATTACATGCCCCTGTTAAACAGGGGCAGAAAAATTGCCACAACACTGCAACCCCTCACAGATGCTATAGTTTGAGCGCAGGAATGAGCCCTGCTGCAAAGTATTGCATCAAACATTGTAATTATATGCCCCTGTTAAACAGGGGCTGAAAAATTGGGCCTTGGGCACTGGTGCTGGTCCACAACACTGCAACCTCTCACAGATACTCTAGTTGGAGCGCAGGAATGAGCCATGCTGCAAAGTATTGCATCAAAAATTGTAATTACATGCCCCTGTTAAACAGGGGCTGAAAAATTGGGCCTTGGGCACTGGTGCTGGTGCCACAACACTGCAACCCCTCACAGACACTCTAGTTGAAGTGCAGGAATGAGCCCTGCTGCAAAGTATTGCATCAAACATTGTAATTATACGCCCCTGTTAAACAGGGGCTGAAAAATTGGGCCTTGGGCACTGGTGCTGGTGCCACAACACTGCAACCTCTCACAGATACTCTAGTTGGAGTGCAGGAATGAGCCCTGCTGCAAAGTATTGCATCAAAAATTGTAATTACACGATCCTGTTAAACAGGGGCAGAAAAATTGGGCCTTGGCCACTGGTGGCGGTGCCCAGAACCAAAAATGTTCTTACAAGCTATCAGCATGAAAATTGAGGAGGAAGAAGATTGTGACTCAGCATAACAGAATAGTCACTCAGCATCAACAAAGGCAGTCTTGAAGGGATCTCACAATAAAAAAAAATCAATTGGTTACATCAGCATCAGGTGCTTGGTAGCTGGTGATCCAAGACTGATTCATTTTTATGAAGGTCAGCCAATCGATCGATTTGGTGGACAGGCGCACCCTGTGATTGGTTACAAAGCCTCCAGCAGCACTGAATGTGCGTTCCGAAAGAACGCTGGATTCAGGACAGGCCAGTAGCTCAATTGCATACTGGGCATGCTCTGGCCAGTGATCCATCCTCAAGACCCAGTAACCTAGAGGATTTTCAGTGGGAAAGGTGTCCAAGTCTGATCTTGCCACTAGGTATTCCTGCACCATGTGAATCAGACGCTGGCGATGGTTGCTGGAACCGATCAGGCCTTGAGGCTACGGACTAAAAAATTGTCTGAACGCATCAGTCAGACGGCCACCTTCTCCACCACTCCTTCTGTGACTGACCGAAGCCTCAGCAACACGTTGTCCAGGAAGACCAGGAAATTGTAACCTCCCAGGCTCTGGAAACGCGTTGCACAAACCTTTCTGCAAGGCCTCCCGAAGATGTTTTATACTCTGATCCCTCTGTGATGGCAAGATCCGCAACCTTACCCTTGTAAAGTGGATCAAGGAGGGTTGCCAGCCAGTATTCATCCCTCCCCTTGATACCACGAATACAAGGATCCTTCCGCAGGCTTTGCAGGATCAGGGAGGCCATGCAGCGTAGGTTTGCTGAGGCATTTGGTCCAGAGTCCTCTGGGTCACTAAGGACGACATGATCTGCAGCCACCTCCTCCCAGCCACGTTCAAGTCCATGGGTTTCTTCGGACTTTAAATGATCCCTTGAAGATTGCTGCTGATGCTGAGTGCCAGGCTCCACCTCCATGCTGAAACAATCCTCCTCCTCCTCTTCCTGTGTGATCGGCGGGCATGCAGGTACACTTTCTGGATAAAGGGGGCCTTGAGAGGTAAGGAAGTCCTCCTCTTCCTCCCTCTGTTCTGCCTCAAGTGCCCTGTCCATTATTCCACACAGCGCGTGCTCCAACAGGTGGACAAGAGGGACAGTGTCACTGATGCATGCACTGTCACTGCTCACCATCCTCGTGACCTCCTCAAATGGTGACAGGACAGTGCATAAATTATAAAGAATTTCCTTCGCGCTGGTAGATGTAAAAAATAAAATCTAGGTGATGTGAAATATTAGATGTGAATATTGCAGCAAAGTTAATGGTGCTCACACAACTGCTTAATGAATAGATAACTAAGTGAATTTCGCGCAATATTCCAATAATAACAGTGTTTAAATGCTAAAGAAAAACTAGCAAAGGTTATGATAACATAAATGACCGTGGGTGGATCCTAATGAGTGAAAGCCCTTGTATAAAGTGTTAAACAATGAATAAAATAGTAAAGTGCAGCCATATAATAAAAACCGTGAATGGATCCAGATAAAATCTTATGTGAAGTGTTGTGGCCTTAAAATAAATATAAAGTGCAACCGTGACTGGATGACTGTGAATAAATACTAGTGTATAAAAATCTTAGCACAAAATCCTTATAACATTGACTAAATTAATATGAAGTAAAATCCATCATAAGGGTGAATAATAATAAAATGATATCACAAGTGCACTAAAAACTCAGTGTAAAACTAATTCATCTAGCTGCGCCTTTAAAACTCAGAGTAGCAACATTACAAGATTGAAATGTGTAATTCATAAAGTCTAAGATAGATGGCGCTAATGAGTGGATGGAAAGTCCTTCTAATCAAGTCTGTGTATGTTCTATATGATGATTAAATGATTCATGCGGTGATGTCCTCTAATGTAGTCTCTCTGGACTCTCACCTTAAGATAGTACAAATCGAGTGGTGGGAATAAGATCCGTGTAGTATGGGAGCGCTGCTTGGACACTTCTCCTTCTGTGTCAGTTGACTTTCTGGATTTTCTCCTGTAGGACAGTGCATGCATCCCTGATCATAGGCCACTGGCGTGGGGTCACATAGGTACTCATTGATGGCCCTCTGCTGCATGTGTAGCCGCTGCAGCATGCCCAACATTGAGTTCCACCAGGTGGGCATGTCACAGATTAGGCGGTTCATGGGCAGGTTAAATTCCTTTTGGAGGTCAGCCAGCCGAGCACTGGCATTATATGACCGACGGAAATGCACACAGACTTTCCTGGCCTGCCTCAGGACATCCTGTAAGCCCGGGTACCTGCCCAAGAACCACTGCACCACCAAGTTAAGGACGTGAGCCAAACGGCACATGGGTCAGTTGTCCCTGTCGGAGGGTAGAGAGGAGGTTGGTGCCATTGTCGCAAACTACCATTCCTGCCTTAAGTTGGCGTGGTGTCAACCACCTCTGAACCTGCCCCTGCAGAGCTGACAGATCCTCTGCCCCAGTGTGGCTCCTGTCCCCCAAGCACACAGCTCAAGCACTGCATGGCATCTTTTGGCCTACGTACTTGCGTAGCTCTTGAATGCCTACGGAGCACCGCTGGTTCCGAAGACAAAGCACAGGAAGAGGCCATGGAGGAAGAAGAAGAGGAGGGGTGGAGGAAAGAGGTGTGTCACAATCATTAGTAGTGGCATTTTGGAGGCGTAGTGGCGGAACAACCTCCAACACTACTGCACCTTGTACTGCATCCTTCCCAGCTGCCAGCAGAGTGACCCAATGTGCCGTGAAACTTAGGTAACGTCCCTGTCCATGCCTGCTGGACCATGAGTCAGCGGTAATATGCACCTTACCACTGACCGCCCTGTCCAGCGAGGCCAAGACTTTGCCTTCCACATGCCGGTAGAGAGCCGGAATCGCTTTCCGTGAGAAAAAGTGGCGTTTGGGTACCTGCCACTGAGGAACCACACATTCCACAAACTCACGGAAGGGGGCAGAGTCTACCAACTGAAAAGGTAGCAGTTGAAGTGCTAGCAATTTTTCCAAGCTAGCATTCAACCGCTGGGCATGTGGATGGCTGAGAACGAACTTCTTTCGGCGGTGCAGCAGCTGGGGCAGGGAAATTTGCCTAGTACAATCTGACATTGGTGTACCGAAAGCAGATTGCCCACAAGTACTTGGCTGTGACACACCTAATTCTACACCTTCATTCCTCTCAGTGCAGATCTCAGAGAGGACTGAAGGTATAGTGGGGTTGGAGATTTCAGCTGAGGAGCAAGGAGAGGTCCTCTTTGTTCTTTGGTGTGGGTCTTTTAGATACGCTTGCCAACGAACTGCATGGCAGGTCAACATATGTCTGGTCAAGCATGTGGTGCCCAAGCGGGAGATGTTTTGGCCACGCGAGATACGCTTGAGACATATGTTGCAAATAGCAGTGGTGCAATCTGATGCACTCGTCTCAAAAAAGGCCCATACCAAAGAACTTTTAGAATAACGCGCAGAGACAGCAGCGCCCTGCACATGCGGAGCTTTGCCGTGTGATGCAGTCAGTGTGCTGCCCTTAGGCTGGCCTCTGGAGGGCATCCTGCCTCGTTGGTGATGTGCCTCCTCCTCCTCCACCCCTCTCCTATCAGGCACCCACGTTGAGTCAATGACCTCATCATCCCCTCCCTCCTCATCACTGGAGTAAACCTGGCAGTATGCTGTAGCAGGTGGAGCATGACTGCCAGATTGCGGTCCTTCTTGTGCACCCCCTCTTTCCATGCTCACGTTACTGGCTGCAGTATATACTGATACTGCAGCTACCAAAATCAACTGCCCGCCTGTAGTATGAGAACACCGCCAACCTTCTACAGGTAGCTTTAGCTGAACACTGTGAGGAGGACGTACTACACTAACTTGTAGCTTATTTAGCTGCCTGCGGTAGTGATAGGATCAGGAAAACACCACTGTGACAGACCTAGCCGGGAGAGAGACTTTTGGAGGGGACTGTATGCTAGCCTCTTGCCAATCGATCGTGGGCTCTGGCATTTGGGGGAACGGTGTTCTTTGTGAGCTGTATGCCTGGGGACCCTTGAGGTGGTATTACTGTGGATTCAGGTCCTGGTCCTCCAGGACACACAGACTCTGGGGACCCTGGATTTGCCATATTGGAACAGTGACTGATTCATACCGTTGGGACTCCTACTGTTAAATGCTAATGTCATCAGTTCCAGCTACCTGTATGTTGTCTGCTAAAATGTGTATTGTAAATAAGTCTCTAGTGTGGGATCTAAGAGTCATTAGATCCCCATTGTTGGTTGTGTGTAATTAACTCTGCTATTGTGATAATGTTGATTGGATTTTCTGAACTACAAGACGGCCAGTCTGGCCTAAAGGTCATGTCTGAGTCATCTAGGCTGTCTAAAGGGATTAGTTAATTAGCTCATGTTAATTAGCTTAATTAGGTTACAGCTGTATTGTTAGAGTAATATGAGCAGGGGGTCTGCACCTCCTCTTTTAGTGTATAAAAAAGCCTGTATATTGCAATAAAAGAGATTCCTGTTTGAACTTATATACAGCCTGCCTGGCGTTTGTTCTGAGCTATCACAACTGGGTTAGAACGGCACATAGCTGAAGTTCTAATCTCAGAGCATTGGATGACCGAACCATCAGATAATGTATAAGGAAGGAATTAGTGGGACTTTATATGAGGTAAAGGGGTGCCGCTCAGGTCCCCCCTTCCATCCCGATTGGATGAAAATAATGAAAAATAAAAAATAAATATTTGGTTTGGCCTGGGAATTTCGTGGCCGCACCACCACTGTGTGGACCACCATGTAAGTATACGGGCAGTTCGGGTCCATCAGGGAGGACCCTTCCTGCCTGTTTTGTGTTTTTTTTTTTTCTTTTTCACTTTTTTTTCTCTTTTTCCTTTTTTTCTTTTTCCTTTTCTTTTTAATAAAAATATTTTCCCTTTATTTATTTATTTTTTAGACTATCACTATGGTTCCTTGCTCCTGATGATAGGTTAAAGACCTTGAAACGCGTAGAGCCAACAACAACCTAGTGTATACAATGATGCATCTGGTCAGGCCGTTCCATATTAATTGGTTTTCTCCTTCCTAAAAAAACCCTCTTTTTTTTGTTTTTCATATATGATTATTTTCTCCATTCAATCATGCAATCATGCTCTAAATGTTTTTATATTATATATCATGTATTGATTCCTTGTTGGAACATGTATGTATGTATTTTTTCTGGCTCCAATGAATTGTAGTAGTTGTACAAATGGTTTTATATAGCATCATGCATTTAATTATTTGAATACAAAAACTCTATGACAATTTGTATCCATTAAAAGCTATCAATTTTATTCTTGCCCCCGTGTGTTTATATAAAGTCCCGCTACTTTTTTATTTTTCATTATTTTCGAACCATCAGATGTTGCAATCTGATTCAATAGCTGCAGAGGAGTGTCGGGAGAGTGGAACCGAGCGAGCAAGGGGCTCGTTACAACCACCAACCTTCTACAGGTAGCTTTAGCTGAACACTGTGCAGAGGTCGCAAAAAACTAACTTGTAGATTATTTAGCTGCCTGCGGTAGTGATAGGATCAGGAAAACACCACCAACCTTCTACAGGTAGCTTTAGCTGAACACTGTGAGGAGGACGCACTACATTAACTTGTAGCTTATTTAGCTGCCTGCGTTAGTGATAGGATCAGGAAATCACCACCAACCTTCTACAGGTAGCTTTAGCTGAACACTGTGCAGAGGTCGCAAAAAACTAACTTGTAGCTTATTTAGCTGCCTGCGGTAGTGATAGGATCAGGAAAACACCACCAACCTTCTACAGGTAGCTTTAGCTGAATACTGTGAGGAGGACGCACTACACTAACTTGTAGCTTATTTAACCACTTCAGCCCCGGACCATTATGCTGCCTAAGGACCAGAGGTCTTTTTACAATTTGGCACTGCGTCGCTTTAACTGCTAATTGCGCGGTCATGCAATGCTGTACCCAAACGAAATTTGCGTCCTTTTCTTCCCACAAATAGAGCTTTCTTTTGATGGTATTTGATCACCTCTGCGGTTTTTATTTTTTGCGCTATAAACGGAAAAAGACCGAAAATTTTGAAAAAAATGATATTTTCTACTTTTTGTTATAAAAAAATCCAATAAACTCAATTTTAGTCATACATTTAGGCCAAAATGTATTCGGCCACATGTCTTTGGTAAAAAAAATGTTAATAAGCGTATATTTATTGGTTTGCGCAAAAGTTATAGCGTCTACAAACTAGGGTACATTTTCTGGAATTTACATAGCTTTTAGTTTATGACTGCCTATGTCATTTCTTGAGGTGCTAAAATGGCAGGGCAGTACAAACCCCCCCCCAAATGACCCCATTTTGGAAAGTAGACACCCCAAAGAAAATTGCTGAGAGGCATGTTGAACCCATTGAATATTTTTTTTTTTTTGTCCCAAGTGATTGAATAATGACAAAAAAAAAAAATATTTACAAAAAGTTGTCACTAAATGATATATTGCTCACACAGGCCATGGGCCTATGTGGAATTGCACCCCAAAATACATTCAGCTGCTTCTCCTGAGTACAGGGGATACCACATGTATGGGACTTTTTGGGAGCCTAGCCGCGTACGGGGCCCCGAAATCCAATCACCGCCTTCAGGATTTCTAAGGGCGTAAATTTTTGATTTCACTCCTCACAACCTATCACAGTTTTGAAGGCCATAAAATGCCCAGATGGCACAAACCCCCACCAAATGACCACATTTTGGAAAGTAGACACCCCAAGCTATTTGCTGAGAGGCATGGTGAGTATTTTGCAGCTCTCATTTGTTTTTGAAAATGAAGAAAGACAAGAAAAAACATTTTTTTTCTTTTTTCAATTTTCAAAACTTTGTGACAAAAAGTGAGGTTTGCAAAATACTCACTATACCTCTCAGCAAATAGGTTGGGGTGTCTACTTTCCAAAATGGGGTCATTTGGGGGGGTTTGTGCCACCTGGGCATTCCATGGCCTCCGAAACTGTGATAGGCAGTGAAGAGTGAAATCAAAAATTTACGCCCTTAGAAAGCCTGAAGGCGGTGCTTGGTTTTCGGGGTCCCGTACGCAGCTAGGTCTTCCAAAAAGTCCCACACATGTGGTATCCCCGTACTCAGGAGAAGCAACAGAATGTATTTTGGGGTGTAATTTCACATATTCCCATGGCATGTTTGAGCAATATATCATTTAGTGACAACTTTGCGCTAAAAAAAATAAAAAATTGTCTCTTTCCCGCAACTTGTGTCACAATATAAAATATTCCATGGACTCGACATGATATATCTCAGCAAATAGCTTGGGGTGTCTACTTTCCAAAATGGGGTCATTTGGGAGGGTTTTGAACTGTCCTGGCATTTTATGCACAACATTTAGAAGCTTATGTCACACATCACCCACTTTTCTAACCACTTGAAGACAAAGCCCTTTCTGACACTTTTTGTTTACATGAAAAAAATTATTTTTTTTTGCAAGAAAATTACTTTGAACCCCCAAACATTATATATTTTTTTAAAGCAAATGCCCTACAGATTAAAATGGTGGGTGTTTCATTTTTTTTTCACACAGTATTTGCGCAGCGATTTTTCAAACGCATTTTTTGGGGAAAAAACACACTTTTTTAAATTTTAATGCACTAAAACACACTATATTGCCCAAATGTTTGATGGAATAAAAAAGATGATCTTAGGTCGAGTACATGGATACCAAACATGACATGCTTTAAAATTGCGCACAAACGTGCAGTGGCGACAAACTAAATACATTTTTAAAAGCCTTTAAAAGTCTTAGATTTACAGAGGAGGTCTACTGCTAAAATTACTGCCCTCGATCTGACGTTCGGGGTGAAACCTCACATGCATGGTGCAATTGCGGTTTACATTTGACGCCAGACCGACGCTTGCGTTCGCCTTTGCGCGAGAGCAGGGGGGGACATGGGTGCATGGTGACATGGTTTTTTCTTTATATTTTTTTGCTTTTTTATCTTATTTTTAAACTGTTCCTTTCATTTTTTTTTTTTAATCATTTTTATTGTTATCTCAGGGAATGTAAATATGCCCTATGATCGCAATAGGTAGTGACAGGTACTCTTTTTTGAAAAAATTGGGGTCTATTAGACCCTAGATCTCTCCTCTGCCCTCAAAGCATCTGACCACACCAAGATCAGTGTGATAAAATGCTTTCCCAATTTCCCAATGGCGCTGTTTACATCCGGCAAAATCTAAGTCATGAAATGCTCGTAGCTTCCGGTTTCTTAGGCCATAGAGATGTTTGGAGCCACTGTGGTCTCTGATCAGCTCTATGGTCAGCTGGCTGAATCACCGGCTGCATTCTCAGGTTCCCTGTTGAGACAGGAGAGCCAGAGAAAAACACGGAAGACGGTGGGGGAGGGGATAGGATTGCTTTTACATGAAAGCCGACCGCTGGCTGAAAAGAATAACACCAAGATGATACCTAAACCTGCAGGCATCATTCTGGTATAACCACTCAAATGGCGTATGGTGAATGGCGTACCTGAAGACAAAAAAATGGTTAACAATAAAACACAGTAAACGGTAAAGTATAAAAAATTGTATACCTGAAAAGCAAACATGATAAAACATAATAACAATAAAACATTGCAGAATAGAATACAGTAAAAAAGAGCAGAACAATAGAGAGAAAATAGAGAGAGAGAGAACAATAAAACGACAACTATTTTTTTTTAAATTTTATATATATATATATTTTTTTTTTTACACTTTTTGTGTAACTAACTTTTATAACTGTAACCGGTTCCAGGTTCGGATCTCTCAAAATGCGATGGCATCTTGGGAGACCCTGTGAAAGTGTGCCTAGTCTGTGCAATGCTGTACCCTACGCTAATACTCAACTAGTGAATGGTAGCGTTCAAAACATTCACCAATGCAAAGACCAGGATTATCAGGACAGGAGGGACAATAATAGCGGGTGTCACGACTATATCAGCGCTTGCTGCAGACACAACCTCTTTTTTGGGGGGGTTTGTTGGGTAGGGGTACTCGGGAGGACATAAAGAAAATGCCTCTCATGCAGCCGACTGCATTTGGTTGGGGATGTGAATGGGGGAAGTACGGGTGCTGCAGAAGTGGTGGGTTCCCAATTAGGATTGGCGAATGCAGCAGGAAGGGCACTATGAGCACGACGGGCCTGTTTGTCTTCTTCTTGGTGGCAGCGGGACACTACTTGTGCTTGCCACCTCACCAGCTTGAACTGCATTTATGGGACTTGCCACGTCACCAAGTGTTACTGCAGTGCTGGTTTGACTACGACCGGGGTGTACTAGGCCGCTGGCGCTTGCCAGTTCACCAAAACGCTACCAAAAAAACTGTTAGCGATCGCATGGATCAGGCCTGACTCTGCGAACGCTGCAGTTATGCGTTTAGGGTTTTGTAAGTGACAGTGATCGATCGATACTGCACTTGGGTGGGCTGGGCTAGGCCAGGCGGAGGGGCAAAACGCAGGTGCTAGCAGGTATCTGGGCTGATCCCGCTAACACTGCGTTTTTGGGAACCCTAAACTGCTGGGGACGCTAGTTATAGATCTGATCGGATCAGATATTGATCCGATCAGATACTATACCACTAAGGGAGGTGTACGGTGCGTGCGTGGGTGTTAGCGCTACTGGCACTAACCTGACGCTGCCTGGGGCTGGTGCTTGCCAGTTCACTAAAACGCTACCAAAAAAACTGTTAGCGATCGCATGGATCAGGCCTGACTCTGCGAACGCTGCAGTTATGCGTTTAGGGTTTTGTAAGTGACAGTGATCGATCGATACTGCACTTGGGTGGGCTGGGCTGGGCCAGGCGGAGGGGAAAAACGCAGGTGCTAGCAGGTATCTGGGCTGATTCCGCTATCACTGCGTTTTTGGGAACCCTAAACTGCTGGGGATGCCAGTATAGATCTGATCGGATCAGATATTGATCCGTTCAGATACTATACCACTAAGGGAGGCGTATGCTGCGTGCGTGGGTGTTAGCGCTACTGGCCCTAATCTGACGTTGCCTGGGGGCGACGCACATCACCGCCGGGCGATCAGGGGACTAAACTTTTATTCAGTAATAAACGGCGGGTGCCCTGACACTATAAAAAATAAACTAACTAACCAGCGCCACCCATAACAGTTATACGGTTATCAGTGGTGAAAGGGTTAACTAGGGGGCAATCAAGGGGTTAAAACATTTATTAGGTAGTATATGGGGGTCCCTGTCACTATAAAACACTGATGGCGAACCTAAATATTTACGTCCCTAACTAGCGTCACCAGCGACACTAATACAGCGATCAGAAAAATGATCGCTTAGTGACACTGGCGACAGGGGGTGATCAAGGGGTAAAACTTTATTAGGGGGGTTAGGGGGGTATCCTAGACCTACAGGGGGCTAACACTTACTGCCCTAACACAGTAACTGTCACAAACTGACACCATGCAGTAATCAGAAAAAAAAAAAATAAAACACTGCTTGGTGTCAGTGTGACAGGGAGGGGGGAGGGGTGATTGGGGGTGATCGGGGGGTGATCGGGGGGGGATCGGGGGTGTTTAGTGTGCCTGGCATGTTCTACTGTGTGTGTGTGTGTTTTTACTCACATTCCTGTCTTCTCTCCTCGGCGCCGGAATGGAAAATACCGAGCTAAAGAGAGATATAATCATTTCCTTTGCTGCTGTTTAGCATACAGCAGCAAAGAAAATTATCTGATTGGCCGGCGGCGATCGTGAGGGGGGGCCACGAACGGATGGCCTCCCCCTCACCTGCGATCGCCAGGGGACAAAAGAGGACCGCCTTGGGCACCGGAGGGGGGTCCGGTCGGACCCCCCACCCGCGGGAGGCAGATCACGTACATATACGTGATTTTACCTGCCCGTGCCGCCTTGCCAACGTACATCGGCGTGAGGCGGTCCTTAAGTGGTTAACTGCCTGCGGTAGTGATAGGATCGGATACGATGAACACTGTGCAGAGGTCGCAAAAAACTAACTTGTAGCTTATTTAGCTGCCTGCGGTAGTGATAGGATCAGGAAAACACCACCAACCTTCTACAGGTAGCTTTAGCTGAACACTGTGAGGAGGACGCACTACACTAACTTGTAGCTTATTTAGCTGCCTGCGGTAGTGATAGGATCAGGAAAACACCACCAACCTTCTACAGGTAGCTTTAGCTGAACACTGTGCAGAGGTCGCAAAAAACTAACTTGTAGCTTATTTAGCTGCCTGCGGGAGTGATAGGATCAGGAAAACACCACCAACCTTCTACAGGTAGCTTTAGCTGAACACTGTGAGGTAGCTGTGAATACTGTAACAACACAAGCCTGCCTGTCAGTAGCAAGATAACAGGAACGGATCTAGCTAAACTGAATACAGTGTGTATATATATATATATATATATATAACTATATATATATATATATATATATATATATATATATATATATATATATATATATATATACACAAAACACCTGGGATGCATATATATATACAATACACTGTAAGTGCAGCTAACTCACTGACTGTCCTGCCTGATCTATCTAACTTAAATCAAATGACACTGTCTCTCTATCTCAACGTCGGAACACACTGCACAGGGCCGCTGTGCAGGCGGCCTTATATAGTGTGGGGCGTGTACTAAATCCCCTGAGCCATAATTGGCCAAAGCCTGCTTGGCTTTGGCCAATTACAGCTCTCTGTTCAGACGGCGCTGTGATTGGCCAAGCATGCAGGTCATAGTGCATGCTTGGCCAATCATCAGCCAGCAATGCACTGCGATGCCGCAGTGAATTGTGGGCCGTGACGCGCCACACGAATTTTGCGCGAACGGCCCAGATCGTTCGCAATTCGGCGAACGGGCAAACAGACGATGTTCGAGTCGAACATGGGTTCGACTCGAACACGAAGCTCATCCCTACTTCTCACCCTTGGGAAATTAGTCCGCCTCCCCTCGACACATTCCAAGCTTTTGTATTCTAATATATGCTTTTATCTCACAGATCTATGTGCCAAAGGCACCCCCCAACAGGACCATGTTTTAACAACTCTTATTAGCAGGTTAGTGTCGCGATCCCCCTGTATACTATCTGCACAATACCAGAGTCCCCCCAAAAAAGTACTATACAATAATGCTTATACATGACATGCATTTAAAAGTCCATATATCAAATTTCACACTGACAGTTCAGCATGCACTACTATCCACTTTTATTTACATTCTACTCCTTACATGTAACTATGTATATCTCTATATCATTTTAAATTCATTTCAATTTTTCTTATTTTTTTATTTGTTTTTAGTAAATGTATATATATATATGTTTTTATGTGGTTTTTTTCATATACATTTTTTAGCAGTGAGATTGATAAATACCATTCAAATGTACATGTAAGCATATATCCTCCTTATACAGTATTGGAGCTTTTGTATAACATTAAGAAAGCGTTTTCTCTGATCGTGACTTTCCAATTTTTTGAGTGTATATCTGTTTATATTCCTGTTTTTTATCCTATGCTTCCAAACAGCCCTGATGAAGGGGGAGCCCTTAGTCCCCCGAAACACGTTGGCCTAATTTTATTGCTGAAACTTCAAATAAAACATCTTTAATACCTGCATTTTTTGGTGACTGGACGCTCCTTTACTCTCACTTCTTTTTCCTTACACACAAGAGACAGACTGCAACCATCTCTGCTACAAATTATGTTTTAAGTTGCCGACTGTCATATGCCCCGTCCACACGGTCGGACATTGATCGGACATTCCGACAACAAAATCCTAGGATTTTTTCCGACGGATGTTGGCTCAAACTTGTCTTGCATACACAAGGTCACACAAAGTTGTCGGAAAATCCGATCATTTTGAACGCGGTGACGTAAAACACGTACGTCAGGACTATAAACGGGGCAGTAGCCAATAGCTTTCATCTCTTTATTTATTCTGAGCATGCGTGGCACTTTGTGCGTTGGATTTGTGTACACACGATCGGAAATTCCGACAACGGATTTTGTTGTCGGAAAATTTTATAGCCTGCTCTCAAACTTTGTGTGTCGGAAAATCCTATGGAAAATGTGTGATGGAGCCTACACACGGTCGGAATTTCCGACAACAAGGTCCTATCACACATTTTCCGTCGGAAAATCTGACCGTGTGTATGGGGCATAACTGTAAAAATTACATCATTACTTTACAGTTAAATACCACGGGTATGGCTGCAGCTAGATGCCATAACTCCAGTAGCTTTTTTTGGCTTTCTGATAAAAGTGATACCAGTGGTGGATTCGCCGCAAGATCACTTTTATAAGCGGTGGGAGAGGTTACCCCTCCCGCCGCTTCCCAGTGGTTTCCGGGCTAATGTTACCATTAGCTGAGCCTGGGAACCATCCGGTGGCGGCTGTGCTTTAGCATTGAGATGAGTGATAGATAAATAGCCACTGCTCATCAATATGCCCTTGAAGGACCAGAGCGACGTCGATGTCACTTCCGGTTCTCGAGCCATGTAAACATGTTGTTTTTTTTCTTAAAGCAGAAGATAAATTTTTTTTTGATCTTTTGCTTTTAAGAGTAGAGAAGAGATTTTGGGAACCCCAGATCTCTCCATAAAGAGGACTTGTCCAGCTGTATTGTTGTTGCATGCTCCCGCGCAGTAGTGAACGCTTACTTAGGTCACACCCACATATGTAAACAGTATTTACACCACGCGTGAGGTATCGCCGCAAGCATCTGTGTGAGAGCAATAATGCTAGTACTAGACCTCCTCTGTAACTCTAAACTGTTAACCTGTAGAAATGTTTAAAGCATTGCCAATTAAGATTTTTAAGTACCATAGTTTGGCGTCAATCCACGAGCACATGCAGTTTTACAGCATGACATGTTAGGTATCTACTTACTCTGCGTAACATCATCTTTCACATTATACAAAAAAATTGGGCTCACTTTAGTGTTTGGTTTTTTTAATTCATTAAAGTGTATTTTTTTCCCCACAAAAATGCGTTTGAACAACTGCCATTTTATTCTATAGGGTCTCTGATAAAAAAAATATAATGTTTGGGGGTTCTAAGTAATTGTCTAGCAAAAAATACTGATTTTAACTTGTAAGCAAAAATTGTCAGAAAAAGGCCCGATCAGCAAGTGGTTAAACATAGACTCACTTTTCTCATAACTTTTGACTTAGTTTACTTAAAGCATTTGTTAATCCCCCCAAAAAATATGCTGCTCCTGTTCCTTTAATGTGAAAGCTGCAGCATGGTGCTTTTGCTTTTTGCCTTACTTCTCTGTATCTCTCACAATACCTGTTTGATCCTGTCAGTTTCTGTCTTCCCCCCTGAGAACAGACCACGATTATCATGGCTGTTGAGCCAAGATACTAAATGCGTCTCTGCGTCATCTGCAGGTCTCCTCTCTCCTCTCTACCTGTTTTCAGCTCCCCCCTCCTCCCCCTCCCTCTTCCTGTAAACATGTAGTCTGGAGTGAGAAAGGAGGATCTCCTACACTCCCAGCCACACCCTCTCCGCCCCTCTCCTCTCCTCCCTCCTCCCCCCTCCCCTCTCCTACACAATGCATTGAGGGCCAAAGGGAGGGGAGGAAGATAAGAGATTCCTCTTCTGACATATCTTGCATATGTCAGAAGGAATCTGTGTCCCTCCTACTCAGCTCCCTCAGGTCGGATATGGAGATGAAATAGGACAATTGACAGATCTAAAAAAGGCTAATAAAAGGTATATACACAAAAAAAGAAGAAGATGCTGCAATGCTTAGGAAACCATGTACTGTGTGCCTGATTAATTGGGGGCAATTTGGTTAACAACCACTTTAACCATTCTACTCAAACATAAGTAGCCAAACGTATTTTACAAATCAGCCATACTTAGCATTACCTTTCTATCTTAATTCAGGTAAAATTGTCACATTTAACACAGACAAAACAACATGCATTCAACATATCTTCATACAAGCAACATTTCCTCATCATTAGCTAACACTACACAAAGAGCTCAACGCATACATAAATATCTTACATTATTGCAGTAATCACAATCTAAGTATCAACACAGGTCAATTTTTTCATTCCTTTTCCTACCTGTCTTCTGCTCATCGTTTTCAAACCTAAAAAAGCTAGTTGCTCTGAAATTGCTACAACCCAGATTCCAACACTTTTACTATCATAAATTGAAGTTTCTGAGAAGTTTTCCCAACACATGGGATATAATTTGTGACAGGGAGGGAGATAAGCACACAGTTTGTCTATTCAGAATACAGCTCTGCATGTTCCTTTCGTTCCTCTGTCTATGTGGATGGGAGTGTGTCCCTTTCCTCCAATCAGCTCTCACACAGTGTATAAGAGCTATAACTGCATCTCTCCACCTCCTCCTCTGTACTCCTCACAGATGCAGAAAGATTTTATCACAATTTTGCACTTTTGAAGGGTTTGTGTAACAAGAGAAGACTGCAGATAAACAAGTAAAACTTATGCAGGAGGATTTGTTTCAGCTCTGTATACCATCCGAGGCTATTCACTTCACTGGATACATGAGAGGGTTTAAAAAAAATAAAAATAGAAAACACACATAAAAGCTAATGTGAAACTCAGCGCTAAAAAGCCTAATAATTAAAAAGAGTGGTGGAAACTGCACACACTCTGGAGTCTTGTTAGTGATTTGAAAGCGACATCAGAAAAATAAATATGTATATAAATATAAATAACAGTTTTAAGAGTAAGAAAATCAATCTTGAAAAAATGTTTGGGGGGGGGGGGGGGGGGGCTTTAAATGAGTCTATGGTGTGACTACTGCAATTAGTGGCGAGGCTGCTTCAGGCACGGCTGGTTACCCGAGAAATGTAAACGATAACAAGGAAGGGAAAAAAAAAGAGAAGCAGGGACTCCCTCGAGGCTACAGTATCCCGGCTGTTAGACGGCCCCGTAGATTTATACATGACAGGGATTCAGCAGCAGCATTCTTCCTTGATGGACATGACAAGCCTCTACCTACTGAGTACTATGTAAGTGCATCTTTTGCTGGAATCAATTTGCCTTTTTATACTAAAATAATACTGCACTAGGAATGGCCTGGCGCTTCTCTTTTTCTCTTTTTCCTTCTTTACAGCCACTATAACTTTTTTTCATAGTAACTTTAATACTACAACACATCTCAAAATCTTCCATATGCACATGTGGAATGTTGCCCTGTTATCCTGAATCCTGTAAACAACGCACTTTTTTCAGGAGAGCAAAGAGAAACTGGAATAGAAGCAAAATGAAGCTGACAGTAAGTTAGAATGAATAATATGCAATAATTCAGATTTACTTGGCTAAAGATAATATTTTTGCAATCTTATTTTTGGATAACAGCCCTAATTAGAAAAGCAAATAAATGCAAAAAAAAGAAAAAAGAAAAACAAAAACAAATATATACAGTTCCTTTAAGGCAAGGCCAATATTGTCTGCAATTTCTCTAGTGCTACAACAGTAATAGCTGATGGTAATGTCCAGGGGATGACAAGGTATTTGTCTTATATACTTTATTCAAGGGAGACCAGTTTTGCCCAAAGTGTCAGTTATCCCCAGAGAAGATGGTAGCAGAGACAGGAATCCTTGTATCAGTTCACAAGCTGAGCCTGTACAGCAGATGGCAGGGTGCTGCATGACAAGACTTTGATTATTTGTCTTTGGTGGCTTTGAATCAGTGCTGGGGAAGGCATAGAAAAATAGAAACTCTGGAGCTATATACCTCTTCAAATCCACTATTCAATTCACTATTCAGAGTGCCTCAGCAGCCAACAAGTTTCCTAAATGGATATTAATTCAGCAAGAGCAGGACATCGCACAACAGGAACATTCCCTGCATTACTTATGGATGATGTAGCTTTGTAGAATCTCAGATTTTTTCATATTTATTTAATTTTATTGTTGATGAAATGCAATCAGAGAGAAATGATGACAGCTTTGTTTATGTCTGATATACTATCAATCGAAGTCTGAGTTAGTATATTTATATATAAATTTAAAAATATATATATATTCACACTAAGCACCCATTCAGGTGGGTGCTTAGTGTGTTTCTGTAATTAGTGATAGGTAAATTTGGCCAAGGCTTTGCATTTTTCCCTTCGGCCTGGTTGTTTGTTTGTGGATGTGAGTGTTGGAATAGAGGGGGGTGTGGCCACCTACACTCTGGCTCAAGGATGTCCCCTCATTCTTCCAGTGGAATTGTTCTGGAAGAGAGGCAGGATTTGGGACTTGAGTTGCAGGCAGCTTGTATGGAGAGCTCTGGACCAATCATTAAATTGTATTGGCAGGGGCAGGACTCGCATATAAGCTGGGGTCACATGCTTCCTGGGAGGATCTGGGAGTACAAGGAGATTGAGAAGCTGCAATCATGTAGTGCAGCAGGAGGAGGACTGAAGGCCTGGGTGGTTCAGGGATCTCAGTGCTGGATGGCAGGAGAAGTTTGGGTGCAGGAGGAGGCTTGAAGGCCTGGGTGGTTCAGAGAGCAGGAGAAGTTTGGGTGCAGGAGGAGGCTTGAAGGCCTGGGTGGTTCAAAGACTCCAGTGCTGGATAGCAGAAGGAGAGGTTCACCATGAGGAGGAAGAAGTAGGAGCAAAGAGGACGGAGGAAACTGGGAATCGAGTTTCTGTGAGTACCATGAACTGTTGATTGGGAGTGAGCAAAGGGAGTGCAATCCAGTAGTGCTATCCGTAAACTTGCTATATGTCCAAGGACCTAGAAAGAAACACTTTCCAGAACTAACATGGATTGATTACAAGAGTCCAGAATTAGGCGGTGGAGGCCTGGGACTTTGGAATCGCACATCCACTGCATTATTCAGAGTAATGCTGGTCAGTTCATAAATGGGAAGTACACAAGATCAGGAACCAGAATTTATGGAGGCGTTTCATATCCTCTATTCATTTGTTATCTCAATTGGAGTTCAAGAATAAAGTTACAGTTTTATTAAGCACAAAAACTGTCTGGTGTTTTAAAGTCGCATGGGAAGGAAGATCGGATCATTGACATAAAGGTAATGAACAACACAACAGCTCCCAAGGGAGTAGTGCGCCACACACACACACTCACTGTGTATATACTGTAAACTTATTTCAGGTTAGAGTGATTTAATCATATTCAGGAGTGGTCACACCTATAACAAATAAATGCAAACATCTCTATGTACACTCAAACAACAAGATTTGCGTAATTAAAGGCACAGTGAGGGGGCCAGGTTTGTGTCCCCCCCCCCTCAAAAAAAATTGAGCAACAGCCACCCCTGCTTTTAAATATTGTGTTTAATAAAATGAAAGCATTTTCATTTTGTATTGTTTGTTCATTTTTGGGAATCCATGACCATGAAGGCTATTATTCCCTATGAGCAGGGCCAGGCCAACACACAGAGAGAAGTAAGCATCTGGCTCAAGTGCTGAGAATGGGCGCAGCTAGAGTGGGAGCTTCTCTTGCCTTTGCATCACCCAGCCACAGCCATCACCTGCAGTTTGCAAGCTTGAGTTGTCAAAGTGACAGCTCAGCCCTGCAAATTGTACATGGAGAACTGTGCTCTCCCTGTGTAATCAGTGGAGCTCTGCTGACGTTGGCAGCCACCTGCTCTGTATCAGGAGCTCTGTGTGCTCCTGCAAACAGAACAGAGACACCTGCTGTCACAGAGTTTCAATGATTACATGAGGAAAACCAGGCTGAGCTGTCACTCCTGCTCTTCATTTATGAATGAATGTGACTGTTGTAACCTTTATTCATAAATTACAATTATGTGTTACCGTACAAAAAAAAAAGTTTATTTTCTTTTATATACAGTTTATTAAAGTTTATGCATGTTTGTTGTAGCCAACAAAGTCATGTTGAAAGGACTGGTACATTATCAGAAAATGTTACAAACATAGGGACGTTTTTTATGTTCTATACATTTTCTTAACCACTTGAAGACCAGGCCTTTTCTGGCATTTCTTTTTACAAGTTTAAATCAGTATTTTTTGCTAGAAAACTACTTATAACCCCCAAACATTATATATATATATTTTTAGCAGACACTCTAGGGAGTAAAATGTCACACTGTATTTGCGCAGCGGTTTTTCAAGCGAAATTTTTTGGGAAAAAATGCACTTTAACCACTTCAGCCCCGGAGGTTTTGCCTGCTCAATGACCAGAGCAGTTTTTACAATTTGGCACTGTGCTGCTTTAACTGGTAATGGAGCGGTCATGCAATGCTGTACACAAACAAAATTTGCGTCCTTTTTTTCCCACAAATAGAGCTTTCTTTGGATGGTATTTTATTGCCTCTGCGATTTTTATTTCCTGACGCCACCATGGCAGCATACTAGTGATAGGCTCCACCTTTCTCGACTCCCTCAGGACCATAAATTAAAGGCCAGTTATGCCCCTCCCCATTCTTCTTTTTGTCCTCATACCTCCACGCACCAGTGAAGAGTTAGCAGTATTATGTTCCCCCCTCTGCCTCCAGGCAGCTTCCGGCTGGGTTAAGCCTCTCCCAGTACGAAGTCCCATTTGTTTGTCTCCTGTCATTTTCTGCACCTCCTGTTCTTTTCCTCCTGCAGTGGCACTGGTCTGGGTGCATTACTCCCCCTAGACAGGTTCTCTGTCCTTTGCTGTCCTAGGCCGGCTGTAGGTATAGCTTATGTTTGTAGGTTGTGTATGTATAGGTTTGGGGCAGGGTGTGTGTGTGTGTGTGTGTGTGTGTGTGTATGTGTGTGTGTATGTGTGTATATATATATATATATATATATATATATATATATATATATATATATATATATATATATATATATATATATATATATATATATATATATAATATGTGTGTATTATGTATTGTAGGGGATCAGAGTGGCGGACAGCTGGCTCAGAGACAGTCCATTAAAACAAAAGTGGCTTTATTCACACAGTTGAAATTTTCAGAGGCGGCAATCAGGAACGCTAATGGAGGAGAGCGTTCCTGATTGCCGCCTCTGAAAATTTCAACTACCAGGCGTGGAGGGAAGTCTGTCTCTACTCAAAGACCAGCTGTTCCTGACCCCGAGAGGAGTTTGTTCAGGCTCGTATGATCTCTGTGGTGGGGATCCATCAAATCTGGTAAGCAGCCCCCTTTTCCTATTTCTGCACTGTCTTAGAAGATCCATAGAAGATTTACTGAAGATTTAAAGAGGAATCACACCTCTGGTTTATGATACCATCATTTTCCATATGAACTATAATTTTTTCATTTCTTTATATTCACATTATAATTTGAGTAGCGCACTGAACTTTTTTCTTTATTCTGTATAAAACCTCATGTTCAAGGTTTTTTAGTTGCAGCACTCAGGATTATTTATGTTTCATATATTTGTGATTTTGTGTGTTTTTTTTTTATGCACTTTTAAAATAGATTTTCACTTATTTAAATTTCGCATTGGTTTATCACAGTTGGGGGTAGCGCGGAACGTTTACCATATAAAAGGATTTTAGCTCCCTTTCACCAGAGTGTCAGACTTACCCGTATCAGACTGACGAACCCGATATAGCAGAGGATGGCCCCCCGTACGTATCTGGTTCCCGGCCCCTGATAGAGCACACAGCAGGCACGGGAGCACAGAATGGTATGAGAGCCTGGTGGCTGGTTTGCAGGGATAAGGCCCAGAGTCCTGATGCAAGCTGGCAGGAGAAGATAGGTAGGCTGCAGGTCAGCTAACAGGTGCAGAGCAGAGCAGGCAGGTCCAGACACTAGCAAAGTTGGCAGCAGGCGGTCAGCACGGTACAAAAGGGGTAACCAGATGCAAAGTCCAGGTCACAGGCAGGTTTGGCAGCAGGCGGTCGGCACGGTACAGAGGGGTCAGGCAGGTTCAAAGTCGGAGGCAGGCAGGGGTCGGATGCAGGCGGATAGCAGAGCAGAGTCCAGTAAACAGGCCGGGTCACAGGGAGATCAAACAGTACACAGGAAACAGGAAGCACGGGAACAGGAAGCTGATGATCGGACAGCACCGAGCACAGCATCCCAGCAACCTAAATAGGGCAACCAGCGGCAAACACTGCAAATGCCCCCGCGCCGGCGCGCACCCGCACGCGCCCGGGCGAAGCGGCGCACTCCAGAGTGCCCAGCAAGTGTCCTGAACCGAGATCCTCTCTGACACAGAGGAAGATCTGGAGCTACTTGGTGTCAGTTTTTCTTTGGAGAACTGTGTATCCAGGCAGTCATGCAGACCATTACATAGGTTAAAAGACAAAGTCATATTTACCCTTTCAATGAGCAATCACTTTTCCATTAGGAAACTGGTTTAATTCAAGGCGGATATAGCATCGCTGAAATCCATGCCTACAGTGGGACCGGCTGTTGTCCAATAGGGTGGCGGCTGGGAAGGGCCTGCCACTCAACAGAGGCCCATACCTTGGTGACGGGTACTTTGGGTTTCTGCTCCCAGGATATGGTTGGGGAGGAAATCGTTAGGGCTGATATCTTGGGACCCGGCCAAGATGTATCGACAAATTTGACTGCAGAAGCAGTAATAGTCCCAACCTGGTACCTGGCCAAGGCAATGCTATACTCGGTTATGGCTAGGGGTAAAAATAAATAATAATAAAAAAGGGAGAAATGTGTTTCTCCTGCCAGGTTCCGCTCCTCTAGGGGCAACCTTTCATAAGGTCTATAAATGAAAAACGTTGGGTGTACCGCAGGTACCCACAAAACCCTTTTACCGGGCGCATGCCCAGACTTTTAAGGTAAGTCCCAGTGGGCACGCATCACAGGTTACTGGACAGTGGATTGTGCAGATCCTTGGATGATAGGCACTCATGGTCACTTCGGTCGATTCCTCACTGTTCCTTCTCCAGATCTTTTTCTCCCCCTCGGAGCTGCCAGATCCACCGCAACCACGGCGGTTACAATACTTACAGACACTTCAGACTCAGAGGGGAGCTGTCCTGGTCCCATCTCACAGGAGAGATTGTATGATTCCTACCCACCCCTGTTTGTAGGTCACGGGGGTTAAAGAGAAGCATTTGCTTGCAGCAGATGGCTGGAGGCTTTCGCTAGATCATCAGGATTCTTAGCCTTACATGCCAAAACTTTTTCTTTTCTTTTTTATTCCAAAGTAAGTAAATTTGGCTATTGGTTGGACACATCTCCGCTTTATCAGCCTACCTTTTAGCCTATGAATATCTCTAAGAATATTCAGAGGTTTCAGTGCCGTGTCAGTTTCTCTTGGAGAACAGGGTCTCCAGATTTGCCACTACCTGGGCGTCATTCCTTTCTACATGAAAAAAAAAGGCCAACTTTTGCTTTCCAACAGTTAAAGTGCCTGTGGGGGCTCTACTGGTTCCTCTGTTTTGCTTCCATCAGAAAAGGACAGTGACGGTCATAAGGAGAATTTTGAAATCAGATGCCTCTACTTCCTGGACGACTTCTAGGTGTCTCAGCCTTCTGGCCGTAATGTTGTCATTCATACCAATGATTCCTTGGGTGCATAGGCACCGGTGCTAGTTTCAACTACAATGGAGGAAACAGGATCTGGCACAGCTATGGTCAGTGTCACGCAGTATGTATATCGGTCCGCGGTGATGGAAAGACCTTGAGGATGTCACGAACCATCTGACTGGATCAGTGTGATGAATCATATCGGCAAGGCAGCCCGGAAGGCGCACTGCGAGGGTTTGTCGGTCAAGGCAAGCGGAAATTGCTAGCCAAGGAAGGTAGTCTTGAAAGTGCTGGAAGGTCAGGCAGCCTTTTTTTATCACTTTGACCTTGCTACACAGAATCAAGGGTGACCAGTCATCTTGTGGTTGAGCAACAGGACAGCATTTGCGTATTTTCAGCTCTAGGGAGGATCTCCCGGCAATATGCTATTGAGAGATGTAGAACCCAGAATGTCTGGGTAGGAAGATCACCAGCAAATTCCGGAAGCAATTTCCCTCCTAGTATTTCCTACACGGACATACTGTCCATCATGCAAGCTTGCCAGAGCATGAGGGGGAGGCTTGTCCACAGGTGGCCTACCACAGACAGGCTTCTTTGCTTCTCACAGCAAATGCCAATTTAAGAAGAGGTCTGACTCTGTTTCCGCTCCCCAAAGCAGAGAACAGAAGCTGGGTTTCTCCATGACATTTGTAGGACTTAAGCCCAGTATACTATTGACACCCGTTTTACCCAGAAGTTTTCACCCCCTTCACACTCACATAAACCACTCGACCCGGTTGGAGTAAATGGCCTTTACGGCCTGTTTATTAACAACTTATAAATTACATAAATAACATTATAAATAACCATAAACTCTTTATAAACTTTTCAAGGTAATGTAAGAAAACCAGCATACCACTGATCACTGCGAACAACTTCATTGAACTTTTAAGGCCTCCAGTCGGAAACCCCTGACTCAGAGGTGGTACCCCCACGTTCGCAATGACCTAACCTTTTAACCCCTTCCAGGTTACCCCCTCGTAACCTGAAAGTACTTGAAATCAACCCCCATCCTTCCATGGATGGGTACCAAACAACCCCCATCCCCATGGATGGGTACCATCAAACAACCCCCATCCCATGGATGGGTACCACCTGTTCCATACCTGTACCTAATAATAATTCCCTAATTCCAGCAACCCAACACTGCCACAGCATGCAAGGGGTAACCCCTTACCCTTGCGAGCACCTCCACACCCGCAGCCCTTGCTGTATCCCATCCTGCAGTCCCAAGGACCACAAATCTGTCCCCACCTCGTTAAGATGGACCCCATCACTACGCAAATACCTCCAAGTATCTACCTCCAGCTCCCTATGGTGAATGGTTAAGCCCCTATTTTTCATGACAAACCTGCTCACTTCTTTGTTAACCTTTATTCTAGCCCTATCCACCTTTTTGGCCAACCAAGCCCACCGCCATGACAACCTACCCACCATATCCAACCACACTATTACCATGCCCAGATAGGCCGCACGTAGATGTAAAAAATCACATTTCACATCCCTAATAAGGTCCCTCATAGATCTGATTCCCATGTCATTCCCCCCCCCACATGTAATAGCAACACATCGGGTGCCCTGTCCAGGTAGGAAAACCTGTGCACTTCCCCCAACACCCTGTTCCACCGCATACCCGGGACCCCGATCCACCTGATTTGAGCCTCCTGTCCGTGGATGCGAAGCTGCCTGCCGTTCGGCCGAACATCGGCTCTCTTAGCCCCCCAATAAACGTAGGAGTGGCCGAGGATCCATACTAGTCCCCTTTCATGACCTGTGGACAAGAAGACAGCAACACTAACCACATAAATTTTAACATGAGTGCCATAAAACCAAACCAACAATATGTGAAACCTGTTATCAAATCATTTGTGGGCGAACGTACAACTTAAATCTGTCTGAATCCCACCGACCTATACGCCTAATTGCCTCCTGACTCAGACCCGCCCTGGCCGCCTCTGTGGTCGCCCCTATACGAAAGGAGTGAAAAAAAAAACTGCCCGGGTCATACCCCCCGATTGACACCCATTTTCTAAACACCGCTACAAACTAAAACTTTGATAAGAACGTACCGTCCTCATAAATGAGAAAGGACCCCGCGACTCCCGGTTGCACTTCCAAGAATGTCGCCACCGCCCTAACCGGGCAGATGCGTGACTCCGCAATCCTGTGGAACTCGAGTTGCCGGCCCTTTCTGGCCTGATCAGTCTTAGATCGTCTGATCCAGAGCCTGATAGAATTCTGTAAATATTCCACATCCCCACGCAGAAGCCCCCCTTGCACCTTCTTAGATGAACTGACCAGCTCCCCTATACGCAATGCCCCAAAGAAAGCCAGCGCGAATGCCGCCTGAAATGACACACATTTGTAGGAGGATCGGCAGACTTTTTCCAAACTAACATATAAAACTTGTAGCATCTCAAAGGAGACCAGGCGCCTACCATCCCTCTTCTTGTGCGCCTTCCTGTACCCATTAACTGCCTGTCTCAACCAAAACTCCTTGGTGTGATCCCTTTGCCCTTGCCACTTAAAAAGAAAGGCCAAACCTGCCAACTCACGATCGATGGCAGCTGCCGAGATACCCCTGTCTATTCCCCGAGTATTAAAATAGAGTACCGCCTGGGCAACTTCCAGACCCCCCGAGGGTATTCCCAGCTCACTCGAGCAAGCAAACCAATCCCTCCATACCTTTGAGTAGGCATTCCAAGTAGCCGTACTCACTGAGTGTTTGATCCACTTTGCTGCAGTCCCAAAGCAATGTTCCACATCCAATCGGAACAGGCAACCACATGTTGTTCTGTTTCTGGTTCCAACTTCCGGAACCTGTCCCACTGAAAATGAGACAAAGCGTCAGCCAAGGTGTTGTCAATCCCAGGTAAATGCACGGCATATATGAATGCATTCACTTGTAAGCAGCGTAGGACCAGATGTCGCAAAAGCCTGACCACTGGCACAGATGCCGCCGTCAGCCGATTAACCACCTGTACCACGCCCATATTATCGCAGTGAAAACGCACCTTCAGGTTGCGAAAAGATTCCCCCCAAATTTCCATGGCCACCACAATTGGAAAAAGTTCCAATAGAACCAGATTCCCCAGAAACCCGGCCTCCTGCCATGCCAAGGGCCATCTGGCAGCACAACATTGTCCCCTGCAGAAAGCCCCAAAACCTGTGGAACCCACTGCATCCGTAAACAGCTCCAGGTCCTAGATACTGATGGGACCTGACATCCAAAGAGCCTACCCGTTAAACGATTCTAGGAACTCCTGCCACACTCGCAAATCCTCCCTGTGCTCCCTGACGAGACTCACAAAGTGTGTAGGTGCCCGGACCCCCGCGGTGGGGCCGCCAGCAAAGGCAAAAGATCCTACTCATCGGGATTATGTGGCAAGCAAAGTTCAGCTTTCCCAGCAAGGATTGCAGTTGGCATAACTGCAGTTTCCTTACCCCAATAGTCCCACGCACCTCCTCCTTCAACTTTTCCAACTTGTCCGTCGGCAGTCGGCACTCCATCCTCGTTGAGTCAATTTCAATTATCAGGAGCGTAATTGTAGCAGTCGGTCCTTCCGTTTTTTCCGCAGCTAGGGGTACCCCAAAACGGTCTGCCAGATGTTGTAGAGTCCCTAACAAGGCCGCACATATATTGGAACCCGCCGGGTCGACACATAGAAAATCATCCAAATAATGAATGAATGAGTTAATCCCTGAAACATCCCGAACTGCCCATTCCAAAAATGAGCTGAACGTTTCGAAGAGGGCACATGAGATAGAGCATCCCATAGGCAAGCAGCGATCCATGTAATAGGCCCCATTCCACATACAACCCAGCAGCCGAAAGCTGCCTGGGTGTACCGGCAATAGCCTGAAAGCCGACTCGATATCTGACTTAGCCATCAAGGCCCCCTGCCCGTACCTCCTAACCCAAGTCACTGCCGCATCAAAAGAGGTGTAAGTCACAGCGCACTCTTCGGGTGCAATGACCCACCCTTCGGAAATGAAAGGTGGTGGATAAGTGTGAACTTGTTGGGCTCTTTCTTGGGCACCACTCCCAATGGAGAGACCACCAAGTCTGCAATTGGTGACTCTTTAAAAGGGCCAGCCATACACCCCAGCGTCACCTCCTTCCCCAACGTGTCGGAAACCACCGCTGGGTGCAACAGTGCTGACCGTAAATTCTTCGCCTTGGGTGGGACTGTCGCTAGAGAACAAGGTATTCTGAAGCCACCAGTAAAGCCTGTTTCCAATATGGTTGCCGCTGCCCGGTCAGGGTACCTACTGAGAAAAGGAAGCATCCTTTCCACCCACACCGGAGTCATCCCTCTTACTCGCAGAATCTCCGGCACGTCCTTTTCCTTTCTTGAAGCACTTGGACAGTGCGTGGGATCCCCGCAGCCTGAACGCAAATGTTTGAATCGACAATTGGACCCAAACTTGCATGTGCCCTCGTTGAACTGCCAGCAAAAGCCCCATCTTTTGTCGGTCGGTTGTCCTGGAGCTGCCGAACCTCCGACCCCTGCCTGAAAAAACTCATTTGCGCCGCGGTCATCAGCTTCATCCACAGACTTATGTCCTTATGGTCCCAGCGTAGGGTCGGGTGTACGGCCATCTGTTGTCTAAACTGTTCATCGTACCGCAGCCAAGCCGTGCCACCATAAGTCCTGTGCGCCTCGCTAATGGCTTCCAGGTACACAAACAACGATGAGCAGTGTTCGGGGGCCTTTTCCTCTACCACGCTCGCCAGAATGTCAAAGGCCTGCAGACAGTTGGAAAAGGTACACGGAATTAAAAGGTACCTCCTTTTCTCCTCGTCTTCCTTCTTGCCTTCCACCGGCTTCAACCTGTCTAGGTTGAATTTTTCCAACGGCAATAGCGTGAAAATCTCCACGTATTCCCCTTTCCAAATTTTTTCTCTGACTTCTGCCTTTAAATGGGCCCCCAAAGGGCCCTCAAAGCAGACATACACTTCGCTTTTTGCTTTTCCTTGGTCAGCAGGAGTAGCAGCGCTAACTGTGGCACTGGCAGACTCGTCGCCGGCCACAGCCGTTTCCGCGGGCACGGGTATATTGCCCACGGCTTGTGTATTGCCCGCCTCCAGCGAAGCGGTCTGTCCAGTTGCCCAAGCTCGCTCTGGGCGGGCTGTTGTCCCTGACTCCACGCGTTGTATCAGTTCTTTCAACCCTGTCAATAATTCCCTGAAACCCTCGTACCCTGTCCTGAGGGGCGCCTCTGGCGGTATTGCTGTGTGCGACACTGCCCCCACTACCCCTGCTGTAACCCCCAAACCCGCCTGCCAAGATTGTTTACTCTGACCCAACAAACTATGCAAGAAAGTAGAAAAAGCAACTGAAGAATCGCACTCACTGGGTTGCCCAGGACTGGGCCCATCAGCCACCACTCCTGGAGCCTGTCTGCCAGACCTGCTAGGTGCCCCCCGTGAAGGGTTCCTGCATCTGCGACTCTGCTGGGCGTGGATCCGCTGCCTCTTTCCTACACTGGCCCCTGGCCCAGCGCTGCTCCCCTGTCCTCTCCTGGACGGTGCTGCATTGCTGGCCGACCCTGCTGTTTTGGCTGACTCACTCTGCGCGGGGCCCCGCTCCCGTGTTTTCTGGCCACTACGCTCCTCCCCCGCAGCCCCCTCTGCTTATTCTGTATATCTGCGGCGGGCAGGGGGGGGAAGAGCCGTGATCTGTGCTAGGCTCTCTCCCCCCGGGTCCTTGCCTCCATGCCAGGAACCTCTCACCTCACCATGACTGGTCTTCTGGGTCCCTGGTGTCCTGCGGCCTCTTCCTCTGGGAAGCACTAGGGCCTGTGTCTGGGCTGAACCTCTCCGGCGGCCGGGACCGCCGCGCACGTGTTGTAGCCACCCCCCCCGCTAGCGCCCGTTCCATCATCCACCGCAATAGCATCCAGCTGCTCCGGCAGCCAGTCTGCACCCCGAGCGGCGACCGCCGCACTTAACTGCCCCAGGAACCCCTCCATCGTCGCCATGTGCTACAGGGAAGAGATGCAGAGCGGTGAGGGTGGTGTGCAATCTCTTCCTCCTCCACTCTGGACTGTGGTCACCTGACCTACCCAGACCCTCCCCTTTCTAAAGGGGGAAACCATCCTTAAGGTGGCACTGTGCTGTCCATCACTGTCATGCCGTCCTTATGCCCATTCCTTTTGTTTTGTGGCTCAGTAACTTTCTTGAAACTGCAATCAAGCCTACTGTATATGTTTTTCCTCAACTTCTCACCTAATGAAATTCCTCTGGAAGCTGTCAAGAATGAGCATGGTAATCACGACCACCCCTCCATTCTGACCATAGGAGTCTTGGTGCTTCCTGGCTATCTACTTCAGAATAAAGAAGTCGATTCCCCTTCACACATGCACAGACCAGAGATGCAAGCATAATGGTGGGAAGGGGAAGCTGCAGAACCTAGATTGCTCCAGAGTTTCTCCAAGAGTGAGCTCTAATTTGGGGGGTGCGAAAGGCACTCTACTAACAGCCTCTATGCCAAGATCTGGAACAAACTTGTGTTTTTTTTCTATTTTTCATGGCAAGATATTATTCTTACTGCACCTCTGGTGGCAGCTGTTCTGGTCTTCTTGTAGGTCAGATTGGACATGAACCTTACCCTATACTCTTTTGAGGTTGCAGGTGTCAGCAAGAACAAGGTTTAATTTGGCCAAAGGCCCTTTAGTTTGCAAAATTTCGAAGACAGTCAGGAGGTTTCGTCAACCGCGAGAGAGAATCTTTCACAATTAAAATCTTTCGATGCTGTTGGGGTTTATTTCAACTGTTTACTCCAACAGGGTAGTGTTCAGTTTAAGACACCGCTTAGTAACCAGTATTTAGCGCAAATCGTCAAACAGAAGTCGGTTTGAGTTTCAAGCCCTTAGAGCTTCAGAAAAGCATATTGCTTTCGTTACAGGAGTAGAGCTGCATCCTGTAGTTCAGCTTATATCAGAGGTAGTGACAGCCCTCCATCTATCAATCATCTGTCCATTGCCTAACTTTCCAGATGTTCAAGCAAGAAAACCACACAAATTGGTCATTCCCAGAGCTTGAAAGAAGTTTCTGTCCACAATTGCTCTTTTCAGTTCATATGAGAAGTCTTTCACTGTTCCAGATGGAATTCACCAGGCAAGAGAGGTTGCCTCCTGGACTTTAGCAATATTGATTGTGCAGATGGGAAATGGGCCGTGAGCCTCCTTCAGTGGCAGGATGCATCCTCTTCCAGAGTGGTTGAGGCCTCATAGGCGGCCCAGTTGAAAGCATCTATGGATTCATTCTACAGGAAAGTGGCATGCTTTTCCCAGCATACCTTTTCAACCTTTACAGAATAGATCTGGTTGCCTTGTCATCAGTGGGCTTCGGAGGAATGACTGTTCAGTCTTTTGTCCCACTTAAAAAAAAAAATATATATATATATATAAAATCATTATTTTGGTTTAAGAAGAAGCCACCCTGTCAGCTAGGATATGTATCACTAGTATGCTGCCATGGTGGCGTCAGGAAAACGGAAAATTGTTTCATACTTACCATAATTTTCCTTTCCTGACGCCAATCCATGGCAGCATACGGACCCACCCTTGTGCGTTTCGGTATCTAGCTAATTACGAAGAATGGGGCGGGGCCTAACTGGCCTTTAATTTATGCTATTTGATTGGTCCTGAGAGAGGGGAGAAAGGCGGAGCCTATCACTAGTATGCTGCCATGGATTGGCGTCAGGAAAGGACAATTACAATAAGTATGATACAATTTTCAGTTTTTTTGCGATATAAATGGAAAAATACTGAAAATTTTGAAAGAAAATTATATTTTCTACTTTTTGTTATAAAAAAAATCCAACAAACTCAATTTTAGTCATACATTTAGGCCAAAATTTATTCAGCCACATGTCTTAAAAAAAAAATGTCAATAGGCATATATTTATTGGTTTGCGCAAACGTTATAGCATCTACAAACTAGGGTACATTTTCTGGAATTTACCCAGCTTTTAGTTTATGACTAACTATCTCATTTCTTGAGGTGCTAAAATGACAGGGCAGTACAAACCCCCCAAATGATCCCATTTTGGAAAGTAGACACCCCAAGGAAATTGCTGAGAGGCATGTTGAACCCATTGAATATTTTATTTTTTGTCACAAGGGATTGAAAAATGACAAAAAAAAAATAAAATTACACTAAGTTGTCACCACACGTGCCATGGTTATATGTGGAATTACACCCCAAAATACATTCTGCTGCTTCTCCTGAGTATGGGGATACCTCATGTGTGAGACTTTTTGGGAGCCATATTCGTGTACAGGACCCCGAAAACCAAGCACCCCCTTCAGGATTTCTAAGGGTGTAAATTTTTGACTTCACTCCTCACTACCTATCACATTTTTGAAGTCCATAAAATTCCCAGATAGCACAACCCCCCAAATGACCCCATTTTGGAAAGTAGACACCCCAAGCTATTTGCTGAGAGGCATGTTGAGTCCATGAAATATTTTATATTTTGCCACAAGTTGCAGGAAAATTACAAACTTTTTTTTTTTTTTTGCACAAAGTTGTCACTAAATGATATATTGCTCAAACATGCCGTGGGCATATGTGAAATTATTTCTCAAAATACATTCTGCTGCTTCTCCTGAGTATGGGAATACCACATGTGTAAGACTTTTTGGGAGCCTGGCCGTGTATAGGACCCCGAAAACCAATCACTGCCTTCAGGCTTTCTAAGGGCGTAAAATGGTGATTTCACCTCCTCACTACCTATAACAGTTTCAGAGGCCATGAAATGTAAAGATAGCACAAAACCCCCCCAAAGGCCCCCATTTTGGAAAGAAGACACTTCAAGCTATTTGCTGAGAGGCATGCTGATTTTGGCATATTTAATGGGCACAGCAGGCCAAAAGGTGTACAGACCCAGGAATGGCACAGCACAGGGATGGTGGACACCCCTCATAATGGGCACAGCATGTGTACAGACCTGGGAACTCAGCACAGGGATGGTGGAAAACTGCCATTCCGCTCCTTGACAGTGAGGTGTGAGGTTCTAGTTCCTTTGCTCCTGTGCTTCCAGAGACCAGGGGCTAGAGTTGCTCCTCTGCCCCAGGAGTGATGCAGGATCCTGGGGAAGACCCTGGTGGAGGCCCCCTGGATAGGCCTCAGCCTGTGGACGACACTGGGCCTGGCCCAAGGAAAGATGAGTCCCTGTCTGCCTTTAGACAGAGGGTTGTTGAAACACTGAAGTGGATTGAGAAGGAAGAGGAGAAGTTGGTAGCTTTGAAAAATGAATTTAAAAAGAAAATACAGATTTGTGCCAAAGTGTTCAGCAAGAAAAGACCGGCTCTGAGGCCTGAGTTGAAAGACCTGGAACAAGCGCTGCGGAAACAGAAATAACTGGTGAGTTCTCTGAAGGAGAATAGTGGAGCATTGAAAGAAAAATATAAGAATGAAGAAAGATTCAGCAAAATGAGAAGAGGAGCCGCTTCCTGCATGGAGGGTGAGGAGACCAGTGAGGAGATGCAGGTACAGACAGCAGAGAGTGAGAAAGTGGGCCCGGAGGATGAGCCAAGCTCTTTAACACCTCAGACATCTGCTGAGTCCTCAGTGGTGGAGGCCTCTGTCCCCTTCACTCCCCAGCAATGTGGAACATCTGAGCAGGAGGTTGAAGGTTCTGGCATGCTGGATTTTATCAATAACTTGAATCACCTCCGAATGTGGCTTCCCAGGATGGTGAGGAGAAGATGGACGCCGTTCCTAGCCCTGTGGAAGAAAGACCTATGGATAGACAAGGTGCAGGTACAGTGTGTGTGCAGGATGGTGAGAACTTTAATGGCAATGTGCTTGCTGAGGGTTGTAGTGCTGCAGGCAGTCAGCCCAGACCCATAGACAATACACAGCATGCAATAACATCTGTCCATGGACAATACAGAGACTTTGCCTGGACCAGGCACAGCGGCTGTTCCTGTAAATGGTGGAGGAGATGCTGGGTGCAGTAGTGCTACAACTTTCCAGGAGTCTGCAGCAGCCATGACTGTGATTGATCCCAGAAAAGAAACTGTGTGTTTGGGGGGGGGGGTCCTACCTCTGCTAATCACAAGACTGCTATCCCAGCTGATTCAGACTCTCTGCCAGCAGGTTTGAATGTGTCTAAGGACAAGACTGCAAATGCTGCTGGTGTAAGAAAAACTTATGCTGGTGTTGCTGCTACAGGTTCTAGGAAGGGGCAGCAAGCAGGGAAGGAGCATGGAAATGGTTTATCTTCCTCCCTGTTTAAAAGGAGGAATGTTGTTCAATTAAAATGGGAAGGCGGTGGAATCCCCCCACATAGGAGGACAGTGGTGGATAAAATCCTGCAGATGGGGTTTCCACTCACAGATATCTTCGCCCTGATCAGTCCGGCAGGTTTCTATGAGTATGATTTGTCCTTTATCCGTCCGGAGTCTTTGGACATATTTTGGGAGAAGTATGAACACGTGTGTAGGGTCCTGCCGGACTGGAAAGGGCTCATCCCAAAGCTTGTATCGCGCCAGCCCCTCATTAAAATGGTCACAATTTTGGTCCGCAATGAGTCCATACCACAAGGGGATTTAACTGTTTGGTTGAGAAGGTATGGAGACGTCCTGAGCCCCCTAAAAAAGATTGTGGACGATCGGGGTATATGGACGGGGGGATGGTCTGTACAGCTAAAATTAAAGGTCGTTGATAATGTCGTCCAGCATCTGCCATCCTCAGCTTTCCTGGGGAGGGACAGGCTGACCATCTTCTATCCAGGCCAGCCAAAGCTCTGCAATAAGTGTGGTGATAAAGGGCATCTTGCATCCTCCTGTCCAGTGATGAAGTGCTCTCTGTGTCAGGGTATAGGACATTTGGTGAAGGACTGTAATATCATCAGGTGCAATCTGTGCAATGCCGTGGGACATCCTTACAGTCAGTGTCCTGAGGCAATGCACAACAATCCTGAGCTCATGAGAGAGTTTTTCCGCCTGGACATGGAGGATGCTCAGCGCTCAGCAGCTGGGGTGCCTGTGAGTCCATCTGAGTCTGTGCCAATACCTAATGTGTCTCCCCAGTCTGTGATGCCCCAGTCTGTGCCAATACCTAATGTGTCTGTGTCTCCCCAGTCTGTGCGTTTACATAGTGTGCCCGTGTCTTCTGTAGGTAAGGTATCAGTTGCTGAAAATGTGTCCAATCCTTCTGTGTCTGTGTCTTCTAAAATTGTAAAGGCAGCAAGAGGTGCTGAGGCAGGTGCATCAGGTGTGGTTGAACTTGAACTGTTGAACTTGATCATTCATTTCTTGTAATTTTGTTATTTATAGTGACACTTTTCACTGGGTGTTAAAGAAATTTATTTTCATGATAAAATTAATATTTTTCATGACACTATTATTATTAATATTTTTATGCATAAGTAGAGGGTCATAGGCATTATGCTGCTCTGACCCATTATTTTACACAATTTATATTAGCGCCGCTATCTCTATCTGTACACGTGTGAGAGGTATAGTTTTGGGATTCTGATCAGTTTACGTATCTATTTAGGTGGCAGCTTGTTTCACTGTACACTGTGTATGTACACACATTTTGTATTCATTTATACATCTTTTATATAGCTTTGCACTTTTCTTTGGCGCAGTGGAGTAAGAGAGATTCAGAGGCGGTTTATTTGTATATCTCTTGCTACAAACCATTGTCTATTTATTTACCACCTGCAGCCTTGGATGCCATTAATTGTCTGTCTAACAGACGGATAATCCCGGAAGATATCTTCTCCGCTAATCAGATAGTTACTGATGGCGAGGAAGATGTCCCGGGATCTCTAAAGAATTTGGAAAATCTTTTGGAGAAACAAGTTAAAACTTGGTGGGATGTTTTCATGTTTGAGGTGGTTTTATTCATTGACCACTGATGATTTATCATTATTATTTCCCTTTTTTTAGACTCGCCTGCAGTCATCCATATTTTTTATTAATAGGATCAGATTGTGTTTCAGTCATTGTTTGTCCTATGCAGCTGTATGGTAGTAGTGACTAATTTATATAGCTTGTATTTTAAACTAGACAAATTCATTATCTCCTCTTGAAATGTTCATTTTAATTTATTAATATGCATTTTTATTGGTTACTTTTTCACATTAGCACTGAAACTAGTGGTGGATTATAGGTTAGGATATGTCATATATGGTAATGCTGGACGCAGCATTTTAACTACACACCGTAAAAATGTTTGGGATCCACTAATGCCTTCAGTCTTTGTACCTGTGCTTCACGGTCAGGGGGACATGAAGTGTGAGCATGTGCAGAGCAGGAGGTCACTTGACTGATGGTGATCACATGACTGATGGTGATCACATGACTGATCATAGATAGTATATAAGGATTGATGAACCATCTGTGTAGCCAATCCCATTTGAAGAAGTCTTTTCGACGAAACATGTCTTGGGCATGGTTACACGGCATTCCATCCCACTGACATTAGATGCCGCTGTCTGAGGAGGACTACACCGATCGGATGGCTGGGCCTTAGAAGGTTGGGTGAGAGATACGCCAGTTTACATTTCAGGTCCGCTGTGACCGCGGTGCACCGTTGGATCACTGATCCTGTGTCTTGCTGCGCTTGCTGTGGATTTCTTTTAAAGGCTTTTATGTTTCAGTTTAAAAGTGAGTGTAACCATTGAAGTGTGTTTGAAGTGATTTTAATAAATCTGTCAAAATGGTATCACGCTATATGGAGCACTTTATTCATTTTTTCACATATGGAGCTGGCTTGATTGGAGTCGCGGTTCATCACATGCAACCCAGGTGTGGTGCAATTGCTGTTTTGCCGAACACGAGAGTGGGAGCTATACAATCTGGTGAGTACGCTCTTCAGAGGGAGTGGTGTCACTATCACGGTGGTGTGGTGGAAGAGTAGAAGATTTTTCACACAAGAAGATTGAAAAACAACTATTGAACTTGATCATTCATTTCTTGTAATTTGTTATTTATAGTGACACTTTTCACTGGGTGTTAAAGAAATTTCTTTTCATGATAAAATTAATATTTTTCATGACACTATTATTATTAATATTTTTATGCATAAGTAGAGGGTCATAGGCATTATGCTGCTCTGACCCAATATTTTACACAATTTATATTAGCGCCGCTATCTCTATCTGTACACGTGTGGGAGGTATAGTTTTGGGATTCTGACCAATACCTAATGTGTCTGTGTCTCCCCAGTCTGTGCGTTTACATAGTGTGCCCCTGTCTTCTGTAGGTAAGGTATCAGTTGCTGAAAATGTGTCCAATCCTTCTGTGTCTGTGTCTGTGTCTTCTAAAATTGTAAAGGCAGCAAGAGGTGCTGAGGCAGGTGCATCAGGTGTGGTGCCAATCCCCCTCCCCCGACGCTGCAGGGTTTCTATTGAGGATCGTGGGGTGCAGAGGAGTGGGGAAAATGGTGGAGAGGCTGGCCTGGTGGTAGATAAGGGGAGTGGGGGGGAGGGGGGTGAAGGGGAGGATAGGTGTGGGGAGGCTGTTGAGTCTGGTTTGTCTAAGGATGACATGGAGTGGTTGGAGGATAGGAGGAGGAGGGGCAAAAGAAGGAAAAAAAGGGGTTCAGTTACCTTAAATCCTAAAGTTTTGCCATGGAAAATAAGTTTAAGGTCCTGTCTGTTGAAGATGATGAGTGGGACTCGTTCAGTTTGGCATCCTCTATGGAGGATGAGTGCCAGGGTGCAACGAAGCACGCTGGTTCTCCAGGAAGAGGGAGTAGTCAGGCTAAGAAACGGCTGCCTCAACTACCCTAATGGCAGTTCCCACTCCATTAAAAGTGGCAACCATTCATGTTGCCAGCTTAAGATCAGTAAGTGCTCGTCATATGGCCTTATTTTTGCTCAGCGAGTTTGATGCTGACATTTTGTTTTTGCAAGAAACCCATCTGAGTAGTCTGTCAGATATACATTTGGCAAAGAAGGAGTGGAGACGTGGTCTCTCATTTTGGTCTCTTGCGGCCGAGCCCTATAGCGGAGTTGCAGTCCTTTTTTCTGGTATGGTAACGTGTCGGCGGGTAATTGAGGTAGAGATAGGGAGATGCATGGTCTTAGACGTCTCTGTGAAGGGGCAGGACTTGCGCCTGATTAACATCTATGGTCTCCAGACGAAGTGGGACAGGAAATGCCTCTTTGCAAAGATTAAGCCTTTTCTTTTTACGGCCCAGCAGGTTATCTTTGGAGGTGATTTCAACACCATTACTAGGTCTAAAGACAGGAGAGGTTTCAGAGATAATCTGGGCTATGACACCCTTTTTCTTAATGCGATAGCTAGGGAAGCAGGTCTGGTAGATGCGCACATTAAGCGCTGCCCAGACAGCACGGGGTTTACTTTTCACCGAGGTAATAGTCAGAGTAGGATAGATAGTTTTTTCTTTTTTAAAAGGGAGACTCCGCTTTTTTGGCACCTGTGTGTCGGGCAGTGGAGTTTTCTGATCACTGTATTCTATCTGTGACTCTGAATGCCCCAGACATGCCACCTAGGGGGAGGGGTATCTGGAGATTGAATTCGGCCCTCCTGGAAGACGAGAGAGTAAGACAATCCTTTGAGGATTTTTTTCAAGCATAGGTAACGATCCTAGACTTTTGCAACAGCAAATCAGAATGGTGGGAGCTTGTTAAACAGCGGACTGTTGTGCTTTTTAAGGCCATAGGAAGAAAGAAGCAGCAAGATAAGTATATCATCTACCAGCGTTTGCGGAGGAAACTTGACTGCCTTGTTTCGAATGGAGGAGATTCTGGGGCAATCTCTGAGGTGAAGCTCCTCCTTAGGAGACATCAATATGACCGGCACGCCTCTTTGGTTCAGGAGAGGGATTACGGGAAATACCATTCGCCTGACCCTTACCAGAACTGTAAACAGAGTGTAGTAGTTAAGACGGTCAATGGCCTGAGGGATAGTACGGGCTCTCTGACGAAGTCTAGGTCAGGGATCCTGGATGTTGTCAGGTCATACTATGCCGATCTCCTGGGAGGAAGGAACCTTGATCGGACAAGGATGTTGGGTTTTTTGGACTCTACACCAGGACTGGAAAGTAATGTTCCTTTGATGAATTTGACAGATGAAATCACTGCAGATGAGGTAATCCAGGCTATTGATAAACTAGCCATCAAGATAACGCCAGGGCCAGATGGTTTGACAGCCGAGTTCTATAAATGTTTTAAGACGATCCTGGCTCCCTACCTTGCGGAGGTTTTTAATGGCTGTTTGAATGAGGGTTCTCTCCCTCCCTCCATGAGGCAATCTGCAGTGCTCCTTCTGTCAAAGGGTAAAGATCCTTCGATGATTGGGAATTGGCGCCCCATTAGCCTTCTTAATGTCGATAGAAAGATACTGGCAAAGATTTTTTTCTGGAGATTATCACCAGTTGCAGGCAGTTTGTTATCCTGCCACCAGCACTGTCATGAGTACTTGTGGCTCCTTCTTGACAAATATGGCCTGGAGGGGGGTTTCATTGGTTGGCTCAAGATTTTGTACAAAGGGGCTGAAAGCTTTCCTCTGGTTAATGGTTGGGTCGGGCAGCCCTTTGCGGTTGGCTCGGGTGTGCGTCAGGGGTGTCCATTAAGTCCTCTGCTATGTGTTTGCAATCGACCCCTTCATTAGAAGGCTAGAGAGTAGACTTTTGTGTGGGGTACCTTTGGGCATCGCTGGTGAGCCTCCTTTGAAGGTTGTGGCCTATGCTGATGATGTTTCTGTTTTTATCTCTGGGACTGGGGAGGCGCAGGAGGTGGTCTCAGTGATAGGGCAGTATGCAGAGGCATCAGGTTCAAAGGTCAACCAGGACAAGTGTGAAGCTTTCTGGATGGGCATGGCAGGTGAGAGCTTTGTTCTCCCGGATGACTTCCCGGAGCCCCAACAAAAATTAGAGTTCTAGGCATTGAATTCGGCCCAGGTGACTATGGTCATGCAAATTGGGTGAACAGGCTGGAGAATGCCGATGCCAAGGTGGCAAAGGTTGGCAGCTTTCCTTGTTGCTCTGATTCCGATTTTTCTGTATGTCAGTTTTGTTTGCATTTTGCCAGTTTCTCTCTATACCAGGATCTATAGTTTTTTCTTCCAGCTGTTATGGGGGAACAGAATAAACCTTGTCAAAAGGAATGTGACTTACCTTCCTAGGCGGGAGGGTGGTCTAGGGATGGTCAACCCTGTAGTCTTTTTCTCTCTGATGTTTGTGAAGTATAATCTTGGTAAAATGTTGGCAGAGAGACCGCCTGGGTGGGTTGGTATTTTTCAGTCCTGGTTTAGGCCCTTTCTGCGAGACTGGGAAAATGGTGGGCCAGTGAAAAGCCTGAGGGTCAAGCATGAACAGCTCCCGGCTTATATTGCCCCATGTTTGAGAATGCTTCGGCAGTGGCAAGTAACAGCAGGAGGAGTCAGATCTCTTCCAAGAAAACTTCTTGAGAAGTGGATCATGAGCTCTGCTTTTTGCGAGCCACTGGCCTTGAGGGATTGCCCAAGCCTGGTTTTGGGGGTGGGTTTGTGATTGATTAATTTGGAGAGAATCCCAATGAAGTTTAGGGATCAGGCTTGGCTTGCCTTTCATGGAAAACTATATGTGAAGGGCAACTTGAAGTTTCTTTCCATGAGTGATCGGGGCTGCCCAAGAGTGGATTGTGAAGGAGTGGTGGAGTCCATGGATCACTTTCTACTTAAATGCCCTTTTAATATAGAGGTGTACAAGAGGGTTGGGAGGGCTCTGAGTATACCCTTCCTCTCCCATATGAGTTATGCAGAGTGGGTGTATGGGGCATTCCAGACTCGTCGGGATTATGATTTGGAAATAGTTTTTTAGTTAGTCTAGTAGTCTGTTATTTCACGTGGAGTGCACAGTGTAAGGTATCCTTACTGAGTAAAATCCTCCCTGTTGAAGTGGTGCAGGACATTCTGGGTGAGGTTGGGAAGATTCAGGGTCTTGAGAGAGGCAGGTGGCAGCAGGAGGCCTGGATAAGGGCGTGGAGGAATATCAGGACTCTGTAGCTGATGCCTGTTGATCTCAGGGTGTGCAGCTTTTCTTTTTTTTTCTTTATTCTTGATTCACTCCCCTAGATTTTCAAGATCAAATATATTTTTGATAAAAGGCTACATGCATGGTGATGGTGATGTTCCTTAGTCTGGCTCTCCCATAGGGATTGTGTTGTGCGCAATTTTGTTTGCACTGTTAATTATGCTCTTGTTTTGTATAATCATATTCAATTATTTTGTAAATATGTTTTATTTATTATGGTTTTATTGTATATAAGTTGTTGTTTGTAATATTTTTCAATAAACAAAATTAACCCCTCACAATGGGCACAGCAGCCAACCGGTGTACAGACCCGGGAATTCAGCACAGGGATGGTGGGAACCCCTCACAAATGGGTACAGCAGCCAACAGGTGTACAGACCCAGGAACTCAGCACAGGGATGGTGGATACCCCTCATAATGGGCACCCCTCATAATGGGCACCCCTCATAATGGGCACAGCAGGTGTACAGAACCGGGAACTCAGCACAGGGATAGTGGGAACCCCTCACAATGGGCACAGCAGCCAACAAGTGTACAGACCTGGGAACTCAGCAAAGGGATGGTGGGAACCCCTCATAATGGGCACAGCAGTTGTACAGACCCAGGAACTCAGCACAGGAAAGATGAGAACCCCTCATAATGAACACAGCAGGTGTACAGACACAGGAACTCAGCACAGGGATGATGGGAACCCCTCTTAATGAACACAGCAGGTGTACAGACCTGGGAACTCATCACATGTATCTTCACTGTGCAAATCCTGCATCCTCTGGTGTCAGATCTGACCATTCCCATCACTGACTGACACCCTTTCCATCCCAGATTACTTTTTATCTCTTCCAAACAGTTCAGCAGCTCAGTACATTCTCTGCACTCATTTAAGGTGACCATAGTAGGAATGAAATATAAAAATGAATCATCTATTTTATGTCTACCTGAAATGAGTGTAGAGAATGTACTGAGCTGCTGAACAGTTTGGAAGAGATAAAAAGTAATCTGGGATGTAAAGGGTGTCAGGCAGACAGTCAATGATTGGACCCATACAGAGGAATGCCCAGATCTGAGACCACACTTGTAAAGAGGAACTCAGCCGAGGGTTGGTGGGAAACTGCCATTCTGCTCCTTGACAGTGAGGTTGCTGGTTCCTTAGTGCCTGTGCTGCCAGAGACCAGGGGCTAGAGTTGCTTCTCTGCCCCAGGAGAGATGCTGGATCCTGGGGAGGACCCTGGCGGGGGCTCCCTAGATAGGCGTCAGCTTGTGGAAGATTCTGGGCCTGACCCAAGGAAAGCTGAGTCCCTGTCTGCCTTTAGACAGAGGATTGTTTAAACGCTGAAGCGGATTGAGAAGGAAGAGGAGAAATTGTTAACTTTGAAAGCTGAATTTAAAAAGAAAAAGCAGATTTGTGCTAAAGTGTTCAGTAAGAAGAGACTGGCTCTGAGTCCTGAGTTGAAAGACTTGGAACAAGCTCTGCGGAAGCAGAAAGAACTGGTGAGTTTTCTGAAGGAGAGTAGTGGAGCTTTTAAAGAAAAGTATAAAAATTAAGAACAGTTTAGCCAAATGAAAAAAAGGAGCCGCTTCCTGCATTGAGGGTAACCCAATCAGTGAGGAGATGCAGGTACAGACAGACTCAGCAGAGAGTGAGAAAGTGGGCCCGGAGGATGAGCCCAGCTCTTCAACACCTCAGACATCTGCTGAGTCCTCAGTGGCGGAGGCCTCTGTCCCCTTCCCTCCCCAGCAATATGGAACATCTGAGCAGGAGGTTGAAGATACTGGTATGCTGGATTTCATCAATAAGCTGGAATCCCCTCCGAATGCCAATCTTCCCAAGATGATGATGATGAGAAGATGGACACCGTTCCTAGCCCTGTGGAGGAAAGACCTGTGGAGAGAGCAAGATCCACCATTAAGTCTGCAGCAACTGGGAAGAAATCTGACCCCACCATCAGCCATAACATCGCAGATGTGACAGCACAGCAAGCAGGTGCAGGTACAGTGTGTGTGTGCAAGATGGTGTGAACGTTAATGACAATGGGCTTGCTGAGGGTCGTAGTGCTACAGGCAGTCAGCCCAGACCCATAGACAACGTCCAACATAAAATAACATCTGATAACTGTCAGCTTCAGTCTGCGGAGAGGTCCATGGACAATACAATGACTTTGCCTGGGCCAGACACAGCAGCTGTTCCTGATAATGGTGGAGAAGATGCTGGATGCAGTAGTGCTACAACTCTCCAGGAGTCTGCAGCGGACAGGATTGAAGCTGAGTGTTCAGAGCAGGAAACTTATCCTGGTGTTGCTGCTACAGGATCTGGGAAAGGGGAGCAAGCAGGGAAGAAATATGGAAATGTTTTATCTTCCTCCCTGTTTAAAAGGAGGAATGTTGTTCAGTTAAAATGGGAGGGCGGTGGAATTCCCCCACATAGGAGGGCAGTGGTGGATAAGATTCTGCAGATGGGATTTATGGCCACAGATATCTTCGCCCTGATCATTCCGGCAGGTTCCTATGAATACGATTTGTCCTTTATCCGTCCGGAGTCTTTGGACATATTTTGGGAGAAATATTAGCACGTGTGTAGGGGCCTGCCGGACTGGAAAGGGCTCATCCCCAAGCTTGTTTCATGAAAGCCACTCATTAAAATGGTGTAAATACTTGTCCTAAATGAATCCATACAGATAAATCCCCTTGCGGTATGGTTGAGGAGGTATGGAGACGTCCTGAGCCCCCTAAAAAAAGATTTTGGATGATCGGGGAATATGGACAGGGGGATGGTCTGTACAGCTAAAATTAAAGGTCTTTGACAATGTCGTCCAGCATTTGCCATCCTCAGCTTTCCTGGGGAGGGATGGGCTGACCATCTTCTATCCAGGCCAGCCAAAGCTTTTCAATAAGTGTGAGGATAAAGGGCATCTTGCATCCTTCTGTCCAGTGATGAAGTGCTCTCTCTGTCAGGGTATAGGACATTTGGCAAAGGATTGTAATATCAGGTGCAATCTGTGCAATGCGGTGGGACATCCTTACAGTCAGTGTCCTGAGGCAATGCACAACAAGCCTGAGCTCATGAGAGAGTTCTTCCACCTGGACATGGAGGATGATCAGAGCTCAGCAGCTGGAGTGCCTGTGAGTCCATCTGAGTCTGTGCCAATACCTAATGTGTCTGTCTCCCCAGTCTGTGGTGCCCCAGTCTGTGCCAATACCTAATATGTCTGTGTCTTCCCAGTCTGTTCGTGTGCCCGTGTCTTCCCAGTCTGTGCATTTACCTAGTGTGCCCATGTCTTCCCAGTCTGTAGGTAAGGTATCAGTTGCCAAGAATGTGTCCAATCCTTCTGTGTCTATGTCTTCTAAAATTGCAGAGGCAGCAAGAGGTGCTGAGGCAGGTGCATCAAGTGCAGTGCCAGTCCACTTTCCCCGATGCTGCAGGGTTTCTATTGCGAATCGTGGGGTGCAGAGGAGTGGGGAAAATGGTGGAGAGGCTGGCCTGGTGGTAGATAAGTGAAGGGAGAGTGGGGGAGTGAAGGGGAGGATAGGTGTGGGGAGGCTGTTGATTCTGGTTTGTCTAAGGATGATATGGAGTGGTTGGAGGATAGGAGGAGGGGCAAACGAAGGAAAAAAAAGGGGTTCAGTTACCTTAAATCCTAAAGTTTTGCCTTTAGAAAATAAGTTTGGGGTCCTGTCAGATGATGATGATGATGATGATGAGTGGGACTCATTGAGTTCAGCATTCTCTATGGATGATGAGTGTCAGGGTGCAACAAAGCGCGCTGGAAGAGGCAGTAGTCAGGCTAAGAAACGGCTGCCTCAACTACCCTAATGGCAGTTCCCACTCCGTTAAAAGTGGCAACCATTAATGTTGCCAGCTTAAGATCAGTAAGGTCCCTCATTTTGGTCTCTTGCGGCCGAGCCTTATAGCGGCGTTGCAGTCCTTTTTTCTGGTATGGTAACGTGCCGGTGGGTAATTGAGGTAGAGATAGGGAGATGCATGGTCTTAGACGTCTCTGAGAAGGGGCAGGACTTGCGCCTGATTAACATCTATGGTCCCCAGACGAAGTGGGACAGGAAATGCCCACATATTAATTACTGCCCAGACAGCACGGGGTTCACTTTTCAGCAAGATAATAGTCAGAGTAGGATAGATTTTTTTAAAGGGAGACTCTGCTTTTTCGGCACCTGTGTGTCGGGCAGTGGAGTTTTCCGATCACTGTATTCTATCTGTGTCTCTGAATGCCTCAGACATGCCACCTAGGGGGGAGGGATATCTGGAGATTGAATTCGGCCCTCCTGGAAGATGAGAGAGTAAGACAATCCTTTGAGGATTTTTTTGAAGCACAGGTAACAATCCTAGACTTTTGCAGCAGCAAGTCCGAATGGTGGGAGCTTGTAAAACAGTGGACTGTTGGGCTTTTCAAGGCCATAGGAAGAAAGAAGCAGCAAGATAAGTATATCACCTACCAGCGTTTGTGGAGGAAACTTGACCACTTTGTTTCGAATGGAGGAGATTCTGGGGTGATCTCTGAGGTGAAGCTCCTCCTTAGGAGACATCAATATGACCAGCATGCCTCTTTGGTTCAGGAGAGGGATTACGGGAAATACCATTCGCCTGACCCTTACCAGATCTGTAAACAGAGCGTAGCAGTTAAGACGGTCAATGGCCTGAGGGATAGTACGGGCTCTCTGACGAAGTCTAGGTCAGGGATCCTGGAGGTTGTCAGGTCATACTATGCCGATCTCCTGGGAGGAAGGAACTTTGATCGGACAAGGATGTTGGGTTTTTTGGACTCTACACCAGGACTGGAAATTAATGTTCCTTTGATGAATTTGACAGATGAAATCACTGCAGGTGAGGTAATCCAGGCTATTGATAAACTAGCCATCAAGAAAACACCAGGGCCAGATGGTTTGACAGCCAAATTTTAAAAATGTTTTAAGACGATCCGGGCTCCCTACCTTGCGGAGGTTTTAAATGGCTGTTTGTATGAGGGTTCTCTCCCTCCCTCCATGAGGCAATCTGCAGTGATCCTTCTGTCAAAGGGTAAAGATCCTTCGATGATTGGGAATTGGCGCCCCATTAGCCTTCTTAATGTCGATAGAAAGATACTGGCAACGATTTTTTTCTGGCGATTATCACCAGTAGCAGGCAGTTTGTTATCCCGCCACCAGCACTGTTCGGTCCAAGGTAGAAGCACTTTCTCAGCGGTGATAGCTGTCTGGGAGGCCTTGGAGCGTTGTAGGGCTGCTGGTTGGGGCAAATTTTTGCTGACATTGGATCAGGCTAAGGCGTTTGATCTGGTTAATCATGAGTACGTATGGCTCCTTCTTGGCAAATATGGCCTGGAGGGGGGTTTCATTGATTGGCTCAAGATACAGGGCACTTAGACACCTTCCTGCACAGACCAATTTTTAACTTTCAGCGCTGTTGCAGTTTGAATGACAATTGCGCGGTCATGCTACACTGTGCCCAAACTAAACTTTTATCATTTTGTTCCCACAAATAGACCTTTCTTTTGGTGGTATTTGATCACTTCTGTGGTTTTTATTTTTTGCTAAACAAATAAAAAAAGGCCGAACATTTTGAAAAAAATAAGTTTTGCTTTAGTTTCTGTTAAAAAAAATTGTAAATTAGTAAGTTTTCTCTTTCACTGATGGGCACTGATACGGCGGCACCGATGAGGTGGCACCAATGAGCGGGCACTGACGATGGGCACTGATATGCGACACTGATGGGCACTGGTAGGCGGCACTGATGGGTGGCACTGATATGCAGCACTGATGGGCATTGATAGGTGGCACTGATGGGTGGCACTGGTTGGCACTGATGGGCGACACTGATGGGCAATGAAAGGCGGCACTGATAGGCGGCACTGAGGGGCACTGATAAGTGGCACTGATACGCGCCACTGATATGAGGCACTGATGGGCATCCCTGGTGGCACTGGCAGTGATAGGCATTGAAGTGGGCACTGACTGGCAGCTGCCTGGGCACAGATTGGCAGCTGCCTGGGCACACAGTGATATTTCCCTGGTGGTCTAGGGGCATACCTGGTGGTCCAGTGTGGATCGCTTCCCTGGTGGTCCTGGGCGGCTTTCCTGGTGGTCCTGGGTAGGATCTGAGGGGGGGCTGTGCTGATAAACAATCAGCACAGACCCCCCCTGTCAGGAGAGCAGCCGATCGGCTCTCCTCTATTCGCGTCTGTCAGACGCGAGTGAGGAAAAGCCGATCACCAGCTCTTCCTATTTACATTGTGATCAGCCGTGATTGGACACGGCTAATCACGTGGTAAAGAGTCTCCGTCGGAGACTCTTTACCTAGATCGGTGTTGCAGGGTGTCACACTGACACCCCGCAACAACGATCGCTGAGGTGCGCGCCCCTATTCCTGATCACGTCATATGACGTCCGATCAGGAATATCAAACCACTTTGCCGCTGTCATTCTGTAATAGGGCAGGCGGCAAGTGGTTAAAGGATATTGTTGATAAATATTTCTGTCCCATTTGAATGAGCCTCTCGAACCCAGTCTGCAGGAGGGCTACCATATTCCCTGTGACCATTAACCTGTACAAGATTAATATTACACCTTTCCATCCACTCCAGAAGGGAAGCTTTATTGTCCTTATTCAGAGAAGTAATCCAAACTACACTCTCAGCATCCATTAAGTGGTTGTCCATTATTGTAGAATGCTCTGTTTTCTCCATGGGCCATAATCAGTGGGTAGGAGGCTTGCCCCTGTCCTGGTGGGGTCTGTCACAGGGGCACCCTGGTATCTTTTCTTGGGTGCAGTGATTTTAATAATGCTTAAAGTGAAACAAGAAAAGTGAAATATTTCTTTAAATTTCGTACCTGGGGGGGGGTGTCTATAGTATGCCTGTAAAGTAACGCATGTTTCCCGTGTTTATAACAGTCCGAGAGCAAAATAACAAAAAATAACATTTCTAAAGGAAAAAAAGTCATTTATATAGTCAGGTCCATAAATATTGGGACATCAACACAATTCTAATCTTTTTGGCTCTATACACCACCACAATGGATTTGAAATGAAACAAACAATATGTGCTTTAACTGCAGACTTTCAGCTTTAATTTGAGGGTATTTACTTCCAAATCAGGTGAACGGTGCAGGAATTACAACAGTTTGTATATGTGCCTCCCACTTTTTAAGGGACTAAAAGTAATGGGACAGATTAACAACCAGCCATCAAACTTTCACTTTTTAATACTTGGTTGCAAATCCTTTGCAGTCAATTACAGCCTGAAGTCTGGAACGCATAGACATCACCAGATGCTGGGTTTCATCCCTGACGATGCGCTGCCAGGCCTCTACTGCAACTGTCTTGTTCTTGGGGCATTTTCCCTTCAGTTTTGTCTTCAGCAAGTGAAATGCATGCTCAGACGGATTCAGGTCAGGTGATTGACTTGGCCATTGCATAACATTCCACTTCTTTCCCTTAAAAAACTCTTTGGTTGCTTTCGCAGTATGCTTCGGGTCATTGTCCATCTGCACTGTGAAGCGCCCTCCAATGAGTTCTGAAGCATTGTGCTGAATATGAGCAGATAACATTGCCCGAAACACTTCAGAATTCATCCTGCTGCTTTTGTCAGCAGTCACATCATCAATAAATACAAAAGAACCAGTTCCATTGGCAGCCATACATGCCCACGCCATGACACTACCACCACCATGCTTCACTGATGAGGTGGTATGCTTTGGATCATGACTAGTTCCTTTCCTTCTCCATACTCTTCTCTTCACATCACTCTGGTACAAGTTCATCTTGGTCTCATCTGTCCATAGGATGTTGTTCCAGAACTGTGAAGGCTTTTTTAGATGTTGTTCGACAAACTTTAATCTGGCCTTCCTGTTTTTGAGGCTCACCAATGGTTTACATCTTGTGGTGAACCCTCTGTATTGACTCTGAAGTCTTCCCTTGATTGATGACTTTGACAAACATACACCTACCTCCTGGAGAGTGTTCTTGATCTGGCCAACTGTTTTGAAGGATATTTTCTTCACCAGGGAAAGAATTCTTTGGTCATCCACCACAGTTGTTTTCCGTGGTCTTCCAGGTCTTTTGGTGTTGCTGAGCTCACCAGAGCGTTCTTTCTTTTTAAGGATGTTCCAAACAGTTGATTTGGCCACACCTAATGTTTTTGCTATCTCTCTGATGGGTTTGTTTTGTTTTTTCAACCTAATGATGGCTTGCTTCACTGATAGTGATAGCTCTTTGGATCTCATATTGAGAGTTGACAGCAACAGATTCCAAATTCAAATAGCACACTTGAAATGAACTCTGGAACTTTTATCTGCTCCTTGTAAATGGAATAATGAGGGAATAACACACACCTGGCCATGGAACAGCTGAGCAGCCAATTGAACCATTACTTTTGGTCCCTTAAAAAGTGGGAGGCACATATACAAACTGTTGTAATTCCTACACCGTTCACCTGATTTGGATGTAAATACCCTCAAATTAAAGCCGAAAGTCTGCAGTTAAAGCACATCATGTTTGTTTCATTTCAAATCGATTGTGGTGGTGTATAGAGCCAAAAAGATTAGAATTGTGGCAATGTCCCAATATTTATGGACCTGACTGTAAGTGCTAGCGCTAGTGCCGGCTATTAATGAATTGTCAGTCCCGACAATACACATAAAAGTAATTGAAAGTCATTGAAAAATTAAAAAAAATAAAAAAGCGTGGGGGTCCCCCAAAATTCCATTACCAGGCCCTTCAGGTCGTGGTTGTGGGGGTCTGTGGGCGCCCCTCCCCCATAAACCATACCAGGCCACATGCCCTCAACATTGGGAGGGTGCTTTGGGGTAGTTCCCCCCCCCCCCCAAAGCACCTTGTCCCCATGTTGATGGGGAGAAGGGCCTCATCCACACAACCCTTGCTCGGATCCCTTCAGGTCTGGTATGGATATTAAGGGGAACTCCGCGCCAAAATTTTTTAAAAAATGGCATGGGGTTCCCCCAAAAATCCATACCAGACCCTTATCCGAGCACGCAACCTGACAGGCCGCAGAAAGAGACAAGAGAGCGCCCCCCCTCCTGAACCGTACCAGGCCACATGCCCTCAGCATTGGGAGGGTGCTTTTGGGGTAGCCCCCCAAAGCACCTTGTTCCCATGTTGATGGGGAGAAGGGCCTCATCCCCACAACCCTTGCCCGGTGGTTTTAGGGGTCTGCGGGCGGGGGGCTTATCGGAATATGGAAGCCCCCTTTAACAAAGGGGACTCCCAGATCCCGCCCCCCCCCCCCCGTGTGAAATGGTAATGGGGTACATTGTACTCCTACCATCTCACCCAAAAGTGACAAAAAAGGTAAAAAAAAAACACAAACACACAGCTTGGCACAAGTCCTTTTAATAAATAATAAATAAATACAGGCATACTATAGACACCCCCCATTATGAAATTTAAAGGAATATTTCACTTTTATTGTTTCACTTTAAGCATTATTAAAATCACTGCTCCTGAAAAAACCGCCGTTTTTTAAAACTTTTTTTTGCTTTGATACATGTCCCCTGGGGCAGGACCCAGGTCCCCAGGCACTTATTACACTATTTACACTATTTATGACAATAACTTGCATATTAGCCATTAAAATTAGCACTTTTGATTTCTCACATAGACTTTTAAAGGGTGTTCCGCGGTTTTCGAATTTGCCGCGAACACCCCAAATTGTTCGCTATTCGGCGAACAGCCAATGTTTGAGTCGAACTCATGTTCCACTCAAACAGACAGCCCATCCCTAGTGCCAAATTACCTAGTCCCAGCACTGTGTTTGAACATCCTTAGATACCTGTTCTTGCATAGTGTAATCATTCATAGAATACAAGACATTCAGTGAATGGGCAAGAGGAGAGGAGGGGTGGATAAACTAAATTTATCACTTCCCTGTATGAGAGCCACAGCTCTTATAGCCACAGGGAGAGAAGTGCAGGGCTGACAGTAGTATCTGACACATACAAATGAATTGCAGCATACATAGAAGCAATCAGGTCTGGTATTTAGAATTAATAATTTAAAAAGTTGTATGTGTCTGGAATTCCTTTTTAATATTCTATTTTGAGTATTAGACTAGCTCAGGCCTTTTGGCTATTAAGGTTTCAAAATATATCCTGAAGTGGGACATATATGTAGCAGACCCTATATTGTTTTGCATCACTTCTTGGATTCCGAGTTTAATTCCTCTGATGAGACAATCACCAGATGGGATAAGGTGACACGTATAATGTGACTTTAAAAACCTCTCCACCTTATATGGTGCTGGAAAAAACTGTGTGACGTTATTCTGGATTTCTAGGCAAGATATATAGTTGTACATTTGTTTAGCCAGTGTTCACTGGAGAGGTAATTACAGCAGCAGGCCAGATTTATAATCTAAACATGAAGAAGCCGTTAACATAATATCTACTAAGATGTACTAAAAACTCAGCAAATATTTGACTTTGCAGTTATGACCATTGACCTAAGCACATTTTTAACTTGTTTAAATTTGAAGTAGAAAGTAGCAATCTGTTTTGTAAAACTTGTAATGTTCACCCTATGAACCGTGTAAGGCAGTCATCAGAACCTGTGATTTTTTTTTTTTTTTTATTTTTTTTTTAGTTTTAATTGTGGAGCTTAACCACTTCAATACCAGGCACTTGCATCCCCTTCCTGCCCAGGCCAAATTCCAGCTTTCCGCACTGTCACACTTTGAATGACAATTGCGCGATCATGCAACACTGTACCCATAAGAAATGTTTATAATTTTTTTCACACGAATAGAGCTTTCTTTTGGTGGTATTATTTAGTCTATAGGAAAGTTATAGAAACCATGGTAAATATCTGAAAATCTATCAATCCTGACGGTCTCACTTCATTTCTTGAAGCCTGAAAACACCAGGATAGTACAAATATCCCTGAAATTACCCCTTTTTTGAAAGTAAACAGTCCAAGGTATTTAGTAAGGGGTATGGCAAGTTTTTTAACCACTTACGGACCGCCCGCCATCGTTTTACGTCACTACTTTGAAGAGGAATATTGTTGTTATGCCATAACCCCGGTATCCTCTTCTTCAGTGGTCCACTTTCAGATAAAGTGGTCTCTGCAGCGGATTCGCCGCGAGATCACTTTTATCAGAGGAGGGAGAGGAGCCCCCCCTCCCGCCGCACTCCAGTGCCCTCCGCCGCTTACCGAAGCCGTGGGTAGCGGCGGAGGCAATCGCGTCCTCTTGCTGGCTTGGTATGGAGAAGAGTGAGGGGAAGATGGCCCCCACCTGTCTCTATATCATTGCAGGGCGGAAGCGATGTCAAAACGTCACTTCCGCCCATAGCTCTTAAAAGGGACATTTTTTATTTATTTATTTTTTCAAATTACATATATTTTTTTTAAATTGCATTTTAGTGTAAATATGAGATCTGAGGTCTTTTTGACCAGATCTCATATTTAAGAGGTCCTGTCATGCTTTATTTCTAAACGTGACACCATTTTTTTTTTTTTTAAATAACAGTGTAAAAATAAAAAATTTAAAGGTAAAATAAATAAGAAAAAAAAATTTCTTAAACGCACCCCTGTCCTGCCGAGCTTGCGTGCAAAAGCGAATGTATTCGTGAGTAGCGCCTGCATATGAAAATGGTGTTCAAACCACACTTGTGAGGTATTGCCGCGATCTGTAGAGTGAGAGCAATCATTCTAGCTCCTCTGTAACTCAAAACATGCAACCTGTAGCATTTTTTTTAAACGTCGCCCAAGGAGATTTTTAAGGGTAAAATTTTGTTGCCATTCCACGAGCGGGTGCAATTTTGAAGCGTGACATGTTGGGTATCAATTTACTCGTAACATTATCTTTCACAATATAAAAAAAATTTGGGCTAACTTTACTGTTGTCTTATTTTTTAATTTAAAAAAGTGCATTTTTTCCAAAAGTGCGCTTGTAAGACCACTGCGCAAATACTGTGTGACAGAAAGTGTTGCAACGACCGCCATTTTATTCTCTAGGGTGATATATAATATTTTTTTTTCTAATGTTTGGGGGTTCTAAGTAATTTTCTAGCAAAAAAAATGTTTTTAACTTGTAAACACCAAATTTCAGAAAGCAGCTCAGTCCTTAGGTGGTTAAAGTTGTAATTTTTTGTCACAATTTTTGGGAAAAGGCAGAAATTCTAAAAAAATACTTTTTTAAATACTTTAAAATATTGTCCTAGTGTTGTACCATATAACTGGTGTGGTGTAATCGGGGACACTGACTGGTATCAGTGTGTAAAAAATAATTTAAAAAAAAAATTGTTTTCTTTTTTTACAATTTTTTTTTTAAACACTGTAACCAGAGCAATATAGTGTTACCATAGTAACACTGTACTACTCTGGGGAAGGGATCAGTTGTTTTTTTTGTTTTATGCACTATGATTGCGTATACTAATGAATTTCATAGTACAGTATAAGTAACCATTTTTACTGAATGAAACTAATTCATTCAGTGTCTTTTGTTGTGATTAGCTGTGATTGGCCAAAGCTAATCACATAGTACAGATATAGCAAGAGATGAAAAACTTAAATATTTAACAGTGTATATATAATATAATCCACAGTAACGTTCCTAAATGTGTCCAAAAAAGACAAAAAAATATCCTTAATAATGGAAAAAACCCGGAAAATTTCCTATCAAATACTTTCTGTAATTCTCCTTTCCTGATAGACTCCATGGCAGCAACATGTGGGTTAACCCCGCCTCCATAACTACCCAATAGGACCCCTCTCCCATAAATCTTTGCTCTAGGCTGCTATCCATGTTCCGTAACTAGCCTACTCCAGACATTTGGGAGGGAACTCCTGCTGCCATGGAGTCTATCAGGAAAGGAAAATTACGGTAAGTATTTAATAAGAAATTTTCCGGTTTCCTGACAGACTCCATGCAGCAACGTGTGGGAACTCGCCATACACACCCGGGTGGGCAAAATGTTGCGCAAAGAATCCCAAAAATTTAACTTTGTCAACCGACAACACTTTTAAACCAAAACTAATAGATGACAAGGCAGCTGGTTCAACACAGTAATGAGAAACAAATGTGTTAATAGAAGACCAGGAGGCCGCTCTACAGATAATATCGGGAGGGACATGCCGAGAAGCTGCCCAAGAAGTCAAGATACTGCGAGTCGAATGAGCTGTCACTGCCTCTGGAGGAGCCAAGCCCTTTGCTCTGGAAGCCCTTTAAATGATTTGTACAATCCAAGCAGAGATGGTTCTAACTGAAGCTCGCATCCCTTTGTTTTTACCATGAAGCAGGATAAAAAGGAACTCTGATTGTCTGAAGGTGCCGTAACCTCCAAGTACTGCTTCAGAGTGTGGCCCACATCAAGAGGATGGACAGTCTGACTTTCTGATGACCTGAAAGTAGGAAGCACAATCTCTTGATTTTTATGGAAGACTGAGGTCACTTTAGGGTTTGACCCCAGCATGGGAATCAACACCACTCTATCAGGGAAAAAAGTTAGAAAAGGCTCCTCCGAGCCTAGATTACTTATTTCAGAGACCCTTTTGGCTGATGTCACAGCTACTAGGAAAGTAGTCTTGAGTGTGAAGTCTTTTGCTGAAAGAGGTTTGTCAGGATCTGATCCGAGATTGGGGAGGAAATCCAGAACAAGAGGGAGATCCCATTTGGTAAACCTTGGCTTCCTCTGAAGCCTAAGCCTGATAGCACCCTTAAAGAACTGTCAGACAAGGGAATGATTTGCTCATGAAACCCCTGTGAAAGCCGAGATGGCTGATACTTGCACCCTTAGAGAGCTTACTGCCAGAGACAGGTCAAGCCCCAATTGGAGAAAACTTAGAATGTCTTGGACTGCTGGCGAGTTGCAAGGATTCGGTCTGGAAGACATGTGATCAGTGAATCTGGACCATATCCGTTCATATACTCTATTGGTGCTTTTCTGGCATTCAGAAGGGTCGGAATGGCTTCTTCCGGGCACCCTAGAGCTTCGAGCCTTCCCCTCTCAAAAACCAAACCCTGAGGTGTAGGTAGGATGGAGAAGTGTGTAGAGATGTGCCTTGAGATAGTAGATCTGGCCTGAGAGGTAGGGGAACTGGGTCTTGATAGCTGAGGAGTGATAACAGAGGGAACCAAGGCCTGTTGGGCCAGAAAGGAATCGCCGCTATGATCTCCACCTTCTCTGTTCTGAGCCTCCAGAGAAATTGAAGTATTACCGGTACCGGAGGTAAGGCATAGGCTTTCTGAAACCTCCACTGGTCCGTGAGAGCGTCTATCCCAAATGCCTGAGCGTCTCGGAACCTCAAATAATATTTGGTCATCTTGTAATTGCATGGGGAAGCAAACAGGTCTACCTCTGGAGATGTAAAAAGATACTGCGCTAAAGAATAGAAATAAAAATAAGCTGCAACTAAAAAGTGTTATACGACACTGAACAGATAGACAAAACAAAAAGTCACTCTAAATAGTAAAAAAATCAATTGACATATGTTCCCAATAATAAGTGCCAAAAATTATTATAATAAGTGACACAAAATGAAGGTTAAAGTGCAAAATGAAATGTATCAAACTATATATTGTACAAAATAAAGTGCATAAAAACACAGAAGCAATTGTGTGATATTGAGAAAAAAGAAAGAAGAAATAAAAATAAAAATTAAAAAATTGTCCAATAACTAAGTGAGAATACGTAAAAAAGGGGATGAAAAACCCCCCAAAATTAATCAATATTTAGAAAGGGATGAATCCATATAGTGAACCATAAAAAGTCCAATAATCATGTTGATCCAAAAAGTGATGTATTGTGAAGTTCCACACTCAAGTGACAAGTGAAAAGGTGCATCCTCCACCACAGAAAAAGCTGCCGCTTACCAGAAATCGGTGGTCCCTTATTACAGGGGACCACACTGGGCGAGTGGCTATAACCCCAGCCCGGGATCTCACTGGCAGACACCGGACTCCTCAGCGTCAGCAGGGATGGTCAGCGGAAGGATCAGTGGGTAGGCAGTATTATCACCCGGAGCTCGGGGAGCCCACTCGGGATTCATCCCTTTCTAAATATTGATTCATTTTGGGGGGGTTTTTCATCCCCTTTTTTTCGTATTCTCACTTAGTTATTGGACAATTTTTTTTAATTTTTATTTCTTCTTTCTTTTTTCTCAATATCACACAATTGCTTCTGTGCTTTTTATGCACTTTATTTTGTACAACATATAGTTTGATGCATTTAATTTTGCACTTTAACCTTCATTTTGTGTCACTTATAATAATTTTTGGCATTTATTATTGGGAACATATGTCAATTGATTTTTTTACTATTTAGCACGACTTTTTGTTTTGTCTACCTCTGGAGACACTCCCAGGGTCAGGAGCCATTCTAACACCCCTATGTGGAGAGACCACTCGTTGCTGTTCATTTGAACATGAGAAAGGAAGTCTGCCTGTACATTCTGAATCCCCGGAATGTAGAACGCAGAGATGTTGGACAAGTTCTTCTGAGCCTAGCTCATTATTGGCTCCACCTCCTGAAGCAGGGACCAGCTGCGAGTTCCGCCCTGCTTCCTTACATAGGCGACCACGGTTGTATTGTCCAACCTGAGCATTACTGACAAATTCATTATTTATATCGCAACATGACAGGAGTGCCTGAAAGGCGGCCCTCAGCTCCAGTATATTGGAGACAATCCCCTGAGAAGGGAATTCCATCTGCCCTGAGCCACTTCCGAAAGGCAGTGAGTGCCTCAGCCCCGATTGCTGTCATCTGATGTTATCATGACCCACGAGATGGGGACAACTGAATGGCAATTGTGTAGATTTTTCCCTTGAAGCCACCAAAGGAGGGACGCTTTCATGGTTGGAGTAATGTGTATGCACTGAATTTGGCTGGAGGAATCCCATTGTTGAAGGAACCCTTTTTGGAAGGGCCATGTATGCCATTGAGCCCACTTCAACATAGGAATGGTGGCTGTCATCGTGCCAATCACTTTCAGGCATTGGAGAGCTGAGAGGTGAGATGGCACGAGGACTGCGTGTATTCTGTCTCAAATTACTCCAATCTTCTCTTTTGGAAAAGAGATAGTGCCTTTAAGCGTATTGAAGTGAGCCCCTAGAAACACAAGGGATTGTGTTGGCTCTAGATGGCTCTTCTCTAAATTCATGAGCCACCCAAATTCTTGCAAGGTGGAAATGACTAAGCTCCTGTGCTCTAAAAGTTGGTCTTTGTTTTGAGCTAGGAGAAGTAGGTCATCCAGATAGTGGTGGAGACTAACCCCTGTGACCCGGAGAAGAGCCACAACAGATAGTAGGACTTTGGAAAAGACCTGAGTTGACGTTGTTAGACCGAAGGGGAGACACGTGAATTGCAGGTGCTGTTCACCTACCGCAAAGCGGAGGAATTGCTGGAAGTCCGTTGCCACCAGCAAGTGAAAGTAGGCATCTTTTAGATCGATTGATATCAACCAGTCTCCTGTATGTACTGACTGTTGAATTGTAAGTAAGGATTCCATTTTGTATTTTTCCTTCCGGATAAAGAAATTGAGATGGGTTAAGTCTATGACTGGTCTCCATGTGCCGTTTTTCTTTTGTATCATGAACAGAGGAGAATACATGCCTTTGCCTTGTTCGTCTTCTGGAACAGGGATGGCTGCGCCTTGATCCAATAAACAAATCACGTAAGCTAACAGGATCTGCTTTTTCTCTTCTGAACCTGGGCGAGTTGTAGGAATGAATCTGAGTCTTGGGGTAGTGTTGAAAACCCACGTGTGACCGAAGAAGACCGTCTTGACGGTCCAGTAATAAGGACTTAGTGGAATCCTAGTTGCCAGAGAAACCACCTTTTGTGGGTTTTTTGAAAGAGGACTGCCTAGATTTCCAGGACCTTGAAAACTCCCGACCAGGTCTGTAGCTGAGCGCTTCCCTAGCACGATCAGAATTTTGTCTTCTTGGGAATGAGCATTTCTGATTCTGTAGGCGTCGGTCTTGAGGGAGGAAACCAGACTTACCCCCTGTGGCCCAGGTTATGACACTATCAAGCTTGTTGCCAAAGAGAGAAGTTCCCTCAAAAGGGAATTTTGGCACCAAGCTTGTTTGGAAGCCGGATCCGCCAACCATAAAGCACGACATGCTGAAACAGCCGCCAACATAACCCGGGACATCAGGCGGTTGACATCAATAAAAGCCTCCCCAAGAAAGGCGGACGCCAGCCTGATCTCCTGGATAGGAGAATCTTTATCCGTTTCACTGGAGATACCTCTTAGGAACTCATCAACATTGTAAGACCAAAATTTCATGGCTTTGGATACTGCGGCTATCGCAAGTACTGGTTTGCATGCCATGCCTGTTGTCAGGTAAATCCTTTTTAAATCCGAACCAATCCGTCTTTCCAAGGGATCTTTAAAGGAGACAGCATCTTCTAAGGGAAGAGTTACATATCTTACTAATCTCATAAGTGCTGTGTCTACCAAAGGAGCTGACTCAAGGTGTTTTACTTCCTCTTCCTTGAAAGGATACAGCTTCAAGACTTTTTATTGCATGGCACTCTTTTTGTCCATCTTGCTCCATTCATCAGATATGATATCACTCAGCTCAGAGAGAAAAGGAAAGTATTGGCGCTCCTTATTGAGCTGCTTGAAAAATTTTCTCTGTTTTTGGGGGGAAGTAACAGGGTCTTCCCACTTCAGAGCCTCTCTTACTGCTTGGACTAAACCTTCTCCCACTGGAGGGCATAATGGGTCTGATGGGGAATCACAGGGCTGTTGAGTCTCTCTTTCTTGTAGAGATTCTTTTACAACCCGCCTTACCATAGATTCCAGGCGCTGGTCTGCACCATCCCTCTCATCTGCAGCTTTAGAAAAGCAGTGATCACAGAGAGATTTGTCTACTGGAACAGGCATCCTACACCCCCAGCATGATTTTTTCTGGTCTCTTGCTAGAGTGAGATGAAGGGGGGTGAGGAAGATCTTTACTGCGCTGTTCGGATCTGGAAGGAGACCTACGATGTGATTTTGAGGATCCACTCCCTCTATGGAAACTATGTTGTGGATCAGACCTAGAAGGGCTGTGAGGAAGAAACAGAAAGAGATAGACAGAAATCAGCTAGTGTCCTAATGCCCTACTCTCTCCCCTTTTAATAGGTAGAAAAAAACATAAAACTAGAGATATACCTGCTACAAGCAGGCTGGCCACTAGGGGGCAGTGTGGAGTCCATGGTGTCAGAATAGGAAACTGCAGGAATAGATAAACATCAAGCTGCCTGTCAAGGAAACAACCCCCAAACACTAGAGCCAGCTCCTACCTGGAATCGCCACGTTAGTAGTCCAGGGAAGTCGCCGCAGAGTCCACGATCATTCCCGGTGCTCTGTGGGCTTTCAACAGCTTTTAAAAGTGGCGCCCGTGACGTCATCGACAACGTCCGACGTGAGAAGCTCACATGCGTGCATGAACCAAGCCTCATCATCGATTCGGGTCCGTGCGTGCGCAGAGCGCCCGCCGGTACCCGGAAGTAAGAGAGAGTGGCTGCTGGAACACAAGAAGCGTCAGCGCCAGGCATAGGACACCAGCGAAGGTAAAAAAGAAAACAAAACAAGGAAATAAGGTATATACTAAGTATTTAATCGGAGATGTCTGTAAACTGCCCAAATCCTCCCACAGACATCTAGGAAAAAATAAGAGGCGCTTTCAAACAAAAAATCAAGTGTATTAAACACAGTGATGGCGTGACCCTCTACACATGTGTATGTGAACACTAATGCAAAGGTGAAATCTATAAACAAATCTACACAAAATGTATATAGGTGTAAATGTACCAGCCAGATCAGTGGTCAAATATCAATCAACACAGTGATGGTGCGACCCTCTTAATGTGTATAAACCTTACATGCAGTGTAATCTTAGGAAATACATATCTCAATACATTTCCAGTGATAAAACCTATCCTGCCACTTCATATCATGCTGTACATGCAGGAAATATATTACCAAATATATCCAAAAATAAAAAATATAAAATACAAATTAACTTCAAAAATATAAATCAGTCCACAATAAAACGTGACCACACACGTGAGAAAAATGTGTCCGAATAAAGTGGTAATAAATCTTGATAAAGCACAGGTGATGTTGTGTCTCCTCCACCTCTCCTCTTGTGTGCAGTGATTCCACTCCCTCAAGACCTACACTCACCGACTTAATTTGCCAGCACTCTCATGCAAGGCAATAATCGCTTATCTACCATACACCAAGGTAGTAGGATCAATCGTTGTTCCACAGTGAATGTTTCCAACCCGGTCCACATGAAAAAAATAATATGTGCTCCAATAGTGTAAACCAGTATCACACATTTATTAAAATCACTGCAATCTTCAATCAGTACACTCACATGTAAAATGATAAAATACAGCTCAAATAAAGTGCAAATCACATCAAACGTAATTCCAGTGGATCCAAATAAAACAAGTGGTCACGGCGGACCCGAGGTGTGCTGGTGCAGGGTTATCTATCTCACCCCTCCCTTGGATGTCCTCCGTCCCTCCGTGTAAACAATGCTCCTCTCCTTCAGTGTGGCTCACAGTGCTGCACGTCACGTCTCACAGCCACGCCCCCGACGTTTCGTCATATGTTGACTTATTCATGGGAATTCATCCCATGAATAAGTCAACCTATGACGAAACGTCGGGGGCGTGGCTGTGAGACGTGACGTGCAGCACTGTGAGCCACACTGAAGGAGAGGAGCATTGTTTACACGGAGGGACGGAGGACATCCAAGGGAGGGGTGAGATTGATAACCCTGCACCAGCACACCTCGGGTCCGCCGTGACCACTTGTTTTATTTGGATCCACTGGAATTACGTTTGATGTGATTTGCACTTTATTTGAGCTGTATTTTATCATTTTACATGTGAGTGTACTGATTGAAGATTGCAGTGATTTTAATAAATGTGTGATACTGGTTTACACTATTGGAGCACATATTATTTTTTTCATGTGGACCGGGTTGGAAACATTCACTGTGGAACAACGATTGATCCTACTACCTTGGTGTATGGTAGATAAGCGATTATTGCCTTGCATGAGAGTGCTGGCAAATTAAGTCGGTGAGTGTAGGTCTTGAGGGAGTGGAATCACTGCACACAAGAGGAGAGGTGGAGGAGACACAACATCACCTGTGCTTTATCAAGATTTATTACCACTTTATTCGGACACATTTTTCTCACGTGTGTGGTCACGTTTTATTGTGGACTGATTTATATTTTTGAAGTTAATTTGTATTTTGTATTTTTTATTTTTGGATATATTTGGTAATATATTTTCTGCATGTACAGCATGATATGAAGTAGCAGGATAGGTTTTATCACTGGAAATGTATTGAAATATGTATTTCCTAAGATTACACTGCATGTAAGGTTTATACACATTAAGAGGGTCGCACCATCACTGTGTTGATCGATATTTGACCACTGATCTGGCTGGTACATTTACACCTATATACATTTTGTGTAGATTTGTTTATAGATTTCACCTTTGCATTAGTGTTCACATACACATGTGTAGAGGGTCACACCATCACTGTGATTAACACACTTGATTTTTGTTTGAAAGCGCCTCTTATTTTTTATTTGACCACTGATCTGGCTGGTACATTTACACCTATATACATTTTGTGTAGATTTGTTTATAGATTTCATCTTTGCATTAGTGTTCACATACACATGTGTAGAGGGTCACACCATCACTGTGATTAACACACTTGATTTTTGTTTAAAAGCGCCTCTTATTTTTTATTTTTTATTTGACCACTGATCTGGCTGGTACATTTACACCTATATACATTTTGTGTAGATTTGTTTATAGATTTCACCTTTGCATTAGTGTTCACATACACATGTGTAGAGGGTCACACCATCACTGTGTTTAATACACTTGATTTTTTGTTTGAAAGCGCCTCTTATTTTTTCCTAGATGTCTGTGGGAGGATTTGGGCAGTTTACAGACATCTCCGATTAAATACTTAGTATATGCATTATAATTTAAAGGGGCTGCTTCATAGTGGGTGTGGGAATTCAATTCCCCATGTGGGTTATTGTATAGATTGATTTTGAGCACATTCACATTCAGTTTGTGAAACATAGTGGCGCGGTGGAGGTATTAGTTAATGGTGAAGGGCGGTATACCATTTATAATACCTATTACTTATAAGGAAATAAGGTACAAACACTGCTGCCATGCATATCTAGACTCACCACTTCACCTATGATCACCTGAGCCGAGGGAGCCGACACACACACCGGACTTATAGCAGATAATGGCCACCTAAGAGCAATAGGCAAACAGGCCGTGCGCACTTAGATGAACAGGTTCCAGTCCTTCAGCGCTACTCTGCTGGACGCTCCATACCCTGCTTAACAGTCAGGGCCTATCGGAGGAACATAACTTGGCACTCGGCTGATTCCGATTGTAGGGAAGTCATCTTCAGGTAGAAGAACCAACACATGGTCCTACGGAGGAGGACAGAAAGGAACATGGATAGCAACCTAGAGCAAAGATTTATGGGAGAGGGGTCCTATTGGGTAGTTATGGAGGCAGGGCTATCCCACACGTTACTGCCTACTGCCATGGAGTCTGTCAGGAAAATATATTATATATTATTTATATAATCTCTCCACATGTAGAAAATAGAGGGAGAAATGGAGCCTAGTGGCATGAAAGGAAGCCATCCATTGTTTACAATTGTCATGTGATCTGCTGTGATTACATAGTAGGTGAGGTTGAAAAAAGACACAAGTCCATCAAGTCCAACCTATGTGTGTGAATATATGTCAGTATTACATTGTATATCCCTGTATGTTGCGGTCATTCAGGTGCTTATCTAATAGTTTTTTTGAAACTATCGATGCTCCCCGGGCGCAGCAATCACATGATACTAACAGCAGGCCAGTATCGTGATCAGTAGGGTTGCCACCTTTTCTTCGAGCCAAACCCGAACACTTCAGCGGGGCTTGGCATTTTTTTGTAGCATACGCTATGAGATTGTAAAATACCAGGGACACCTCTGTGTGCCCTAGGGGAGTAGTAATGCGGCACGTGCAGTAGTGAACAGTGGGTGTAGACAAATATATATAGTGCAGGCGTGCATAAGAGAGAGAGAGAGAGAGAGAATGAGAATTCCCCTTTACATCACAGTTCCCGTTTATGTGATTGTCCACAGAGTTCCAACTTGCATTGAAAATGGAAACTCTAATGTGGGGGGGCTCTGGTCACCATAGAGCACCTTCCACACAGTGAATGCACTAAGGTAAGTTGGGGGTTACTGAAATAAGACGTAACCTTTATATCAGTGCCCCTTTACCTTACTGCATTCACTGCCCCCTACATCAGTGATCCCCCCTCAGACTGGCCTTGCTACACTGTCACTGACCACCACTCAGGTGCACCGTGCAGGGCTCAGTCAGATGGTCCTCTCTGGGCTCCAGCTTGGTGGCTCTCGTTTCATCCTATATTAGACTACAAGACTGTGCGGCCATAATATAAGAGATGATCAGAGGCTACAGACATGATACAAAAGATGGTCAGAGACTGCAGACATGATACAGGAGATGGTCAGAGACTGCAGACAAAGTACTGGAGATGGTCAGAGACTGCAGATATAGTACAGGAGATGGTCAGAAACTGCAGATATAGTACAGGAGATTGTTCAGAGACTGCAGACATAGTACAGGAGATGGTCAGAGACTGCATACATAGTACAGGAGATGGTCAGAGACTGCAGACATAGTACAGGAGATGGTCAGAGACTGCAGACATAGTACAGGAGATGATCAGAGAGCGTGCGGCCATAATACAAGAGATGATCAGAGTCTACAGACACGATATAAAAGATGGTCAAATACTGCAAACATGCTATAGGAGATGGTCAGAGACTGCAGACATACTGCAGGAGATGGTCAGAGACTGCAGACATACTGCAGGAGATGGTCAGAGACTGCAGACATACTGCAGGAGATGGTCAGAGACAGCAGACATACTGCAGGAGATGGTCAGAGACAGCAGACATACTGCAGGAGATGGTCAGAGACAGCAGACATATTACAGGAGATGGTCAGAGACTGCAGACATACTACAGGAGATGGTCAGAGACTGCAGACATACTACAGGAGATGGTCAGAGACTGCAGACATACTACAGGAGATGGTCAGAGACTGCAGACATACTACAGGAGATGGTCAGAGACTGCAGACATACTACAGGAGATGGTAAGAAACTGCAGATATAGTACAGGAGATGGTAAAAAACTAAACTGCATACCTGATATAGGAGATGGTCAGAGAGTGTGCAGACATGGTACAAAAGATGGTCAGAGACTGCGGACATGTACAGGAGATGGTCAGAGACTGCGGACATGTACAGGAGATGGTCAGAGACTGCAGACATGGTACAGGAGATGGTCAGAGACTGCAGACATGGTACAGGAGATGGTCAGAGACTGCGGACATGTACAGGAGATGGTCAGAGACTGCAGACATGGTACAGGAGATGGTCAGAGACTGCAGACATAATTGGGCTAAAATTGCACCCGGGTCACATATAAATCACACAGAACGCACAGCGCGTTCCTGTGTTTTCATAGTGTGAACCTGCCCTGTGACCTGAAACCCACACTTTGCTCCACTAACTTGCTTGGAAGGGGGGCACTAGTATGGGCACCTGAAGCAATTTTCCACATCTCTTGTGGGGTGCAAAGGGCCACCCGCTCTGTGGCAGACATCTCTTTAATATTGGGGGGAGAGGATATGTGCTAAAGGATCTGGATTTCATATCCAAGCCCCCTTGTAGCACAGGTACTAAAGTGCCCCCTAGAAGATATCCCCCCCATTATTCAAAGTGAACTGTAGGCTAGTTCCCCCCTCACCCTCTTGTTCATGCCCCTCATCCTCTGGAAGACTCACTGTGGATCAGTTCAGATAGATGATCTTAGACCAGCAGCATTGTCGGCAGCGTGGTGAGCCTTCTCCTCCCCTCCTCCTCCTCTGTGTACACAGGAAAACAACACAGCAGGAGGAGGGGTGGGTTCACTACACAGCACTCTCTCTGCACTGTGTATGTGTCCTGCAGCTGGGGACAGCGGGGAGAGATGTCGAGTCTGCACTGTCATGAAAAGTGGAACTCACGGGCGGCGTGCCATGCAGGAACAAAGATACCCCGCACAACTGCGGCCATTCCATTACTATGATTCGCCGGGGAAGTTAATCAGAGGGCCGCATGTGTAGGCAAGGCACGCCGCACAGGGAGCCACCAGCGGGTCTGAATAATGTGCCCGGGTCTCAGGCGGCCAGAGACCCGGACACATGTTTCAAAACCCGTACTGTCCGGGTGAATCCTGGACAGGTGGCAACCCTAGTGATCAGTTATCGGCTGGACCCAGCCGGTGACCGATCGCTCCACTGCGCAGTGCCAGTGACGTTCACTCAGAAGGACGAAAGTTCTGCCCAGTGGTCAATTTGCTTTAGGCCGGGTGGGAAGGTGTTAAAGTTAAGTTTAATTTTATATTAAATGGCACAAAGGATAGTACTTACATTGAATGTGAATTGTCTCATGTGCTGTTGGCTGCTCTGTTCTGTGAAATCTTAATTTTCACAACTGTGATCTTTTGGTGCTGCGATTGATAAAATGGTGTTACACAGAGATGAAACATATCCTTCTACATAAGTCGTATCTGTCTATCTGCAGTCTCCTCTTCTCTACACCTGTTCAAAGTGCTGAAATATACTGTAAAGTTTGTCTGAGAGTTCAAAAAAAAAAAAAAAGGGGAAGGAGAGCTGAAGTTAAACTCTGCAGCGCTTTGTGAGGAGAGCTCTGAGAGCTGATTGGAGGAATTTTACACCCCCCCCCCTTCCACACAACACACAGGAACAGAGCTGAGGCTGTCAATCAGCTGCAGATCCCTACCCTGTCACCATTTTTTTTTTTTTGGTGTCAGGAAAACTTGTCAGAAGTGAGTCATACAAAGTAGCAGACAAAGATGACTTTTAGTGCTCCTAAGGGAGAAAAGTACACACTATAGAGCAGTGATGGCAAACCTTGGCACCCCAATTACATTTCCCACAATGCTCAACTACACTGCAGAGTGCAGGAGCATCATGGGAAATGTAGTTCCAAAACATCTGGGGGGCAAGGTTCGCCATTACTGCTATAGAGGGATATGCTTTGGTCACATTTCATGTCTGAGGTTTACAACCACTTTAATACAAACTGCAGGACCTGTCCCAGGCACTCATGTAAAGTGCCCGCCATGCCCACCGTTCCTACCAATGCTCCATTCATAAAAGCCATACTATCAACTCCAGAAGTGAAAATCACTCTTTGAATAAAGGAGGTAAACCTTTAATCCACCCATCCTCTATTGATAGAGTACTTTTAATCACAGCCCATTTACTATGTTCCATTGAGAACTACAAGTGTGTCTGCTATGGTAGCAGACAGGACTTGTAGTTTATTCTTTCACAACCGTGCCAAGCCTTGCCTGCACAGCTATGCCAATTTCAAATCTGACAGCTGCTACAGGGGAGAAAACCCCTTTTGGGGGCTGCGGGTCCACTTAGCACCATGTTACACATTTCACCGTAAATATTGGTGTAACATGTAATAGGGTGTGTTAAAGGTGGAGTCAACCTTTAAAGTTGAACTCCAGGCAAATATCAAATACACAGATAAAATACATATAAGGAGCTGGAGGGCGTTTGCATATTTGAACATTTGTGTGTATTTAACCACTTGAGGACCAGCTGCTGCAGTTATACTGCGGCAGATTGGCTCCCCTGGGTGAGCCATCGTAGCTGTACGTTGGCCACTTTAAGAGCACTAGGGGGCACGTGATGCCTGCTGGGCACCCGCGATCACCCCCCTGAGAGCGACAGAACCCTTTTTCGCCTGTTAGCGGGGGTTAAAAGCACCCCGCTAGCGGCCGTATGGCTGCCAAAACTATGGTAAACCCCCCCAACGCCCCAGTGTGAAAGTAGCCTAAGTGGTTAAATTGTGGGTATTTTTCTATAGCACGGAGGGGGTATTAGTATATAGTTTAGTATATAGGGCAGGGGTTGTGGATTAAAATTCACGGGGGTCCGGTAAGAAAAATTTTCTTCTAGCGGTAGTCCAAGTGTCATGTTGGTGCTATGACTCCACATGATATCCTCCACATCGCAGCCTCCTGTGCATGTCACAGGCCCCTCATTTCAAACTCCATCACAGTCTGGTCCCCCCTCGTCACAGTCTGGTCCCCTCCCCCAGCACAGACTGGTCCCCCTCCCCCATCACAGACTGGTCCCCATCACAGACTGGTCCCCCTCCCCCATCACAGACTGGCCCCCCTCCCCCATCACAGACTGGTCCCCCTCCCCCATCACAGATTTGTCCCCCCCCATCACAGACTGGTCCCCCCAGCACAGACCCCCTAGATAGCAGATTCCTGTCCTCATAACAGCACAGCACATCACAACACTTCCCCCTCCCCACAGAGCCCTACCTTATTCACACAAGACGTGCAGCGCGGCCGCTCTGGACAACGGGTGGGACTTTTCATGTTAAAGGTGAGTGATTGATTGCTGGGACCGCCCCGCTGCGTAGCAACCAATCACCCGCTTCTTAACTTAAAAAGTCCTGCCCTTTGTCCAGAGCGGCCGCGCTTCTCATCTTGTGTAAATAAGACAGCCTGAGGGCGGGGGCAGTGCAGCGATCTGATACCAAAGGGACAGACAAACCTGTGCGTGGCGCGCCTGCCAAGCTGTGAACATAGCAGCAGGCAGGCGAGCCAGCGGTGGGGAGAGGAGTGGGACACACAGGAAACTATTTGAAGAGGCTGCTGTCCGTGTAGTATGGCTACTGGGGCCAGAACCGGACCGTGGTCTGCCATTTAGTGATGCCTGATATAAGGGGTTGTTTTACCTGCCAAAAGGCTTGTATCTCTGTTTATCTAGTTCTGAGATGTAACACTGCATTCACACCTGAGCATTTAGTTTTCAGTGCTACACCAGATGCAGTTCCGTGCGCTTTTTTTCTGCACCAAAAATGCATGCACACCAGTGCAGTCAGTTTCCGGTGCAGAAAAAAAAGTAGAGCGTGCTGCATTTTTTTCTGCACAGAACTGTACTGGAACCTAGAAAAAATTGTATCAAAAAGGCAGTGGAACTGTGTGTGGTGTGACCTGTAAGCAAAAACTGATCCAGAACGTATCTGGAGTGCATTTTTGTGCTGTGAACTGACACTAAAAATGCATGCACAGTGTTTTCCATGTATTCCAATGGCTCTAGTTCATACCAGTGCAGTCAGTGCTAATCAGTTTCCGGTGCAGTAACTGACTGGAAACTGATTGGAACTGACTGCATTGGTGTGAACTAGAGCCATTGGAATACATGGAAAACACTGTGCATACATTTTTAGTGCAGAAAAAAGCACTGCATCTGGTGTGAACTGGCTCTCAAGCAGAGAGTTGCGCATTTTTACAGCGACTTTGCCACAATTTTGTACAGGTCAAATGGTCACCAATATAAAAAGCAGAAAAATGCCTGTAATCTGCCCAAAAAGAAGCTCCTATACTTTTTTGAGCTTCAGCTGTTTTTCAGGCATTTTGCTTTAGGTGATAAAACACTCAGATATGAACAGGTGCCATTGAAATGAATGGAATTTTGCTTGCTGGGCGTTTTACAGCTGAAAAGGCTCAGGTGTGAATGCAGCTTTTAGGCTCGATTCACATCTGCGCATGCTGCTTTTGAGCGTTTCTGCAGTGCTTTTTGCGGTGCTTGCCGTGTTTTTGGACACACGTTTTACAGCGATTTTACTGCGATTTGCGTTTTTTTTTTAAAAATTTTTTACACTGTATATAGCTGGTTGCTAAGGAGGAGGTCAGGAAGCCCGCCGCCGATGAGTCATCAGCTGTCAGCGGGCTTCCCCGCTAAATGTAAAAAAAAAAGAATTGTCGGATAAAAAATATTGGGACCCCCACATCAAAAGTTTGAGTATCGGGTACATTGTACCCCTACCCATTCACCAAAAAAAAAAAAAAGTAGTGTAGTATTAAAAAATACAGTAGACAGTTTTTGACAAGTCTTTTATTAAAAATATTTTCTTCTTCCCCCTTCTCCGGTCTTCCTCCATCTTCTCCCGCATCTTCATCCTCTGACCCTCTCCTTCTCCCGCTTCTTCTTCCTCCTTCTTTCTCCTGACTTTTTTGTCCGGTGTTCTTCTTCCTCTGCCACTGACGACCCTCCTCCGATGCTGCGTCCCGCTGATCTGTCCATGCCGATGTCAAGCATGCCTTAGATAACGATGTGGGCATGGCCATCAGATGACACCATCTGGTGGCCCCGCCCACTTGTGACGTCACCGCCCGGCATGATGGTTCTGTGACGTCACAAGGGGCGGGGGCCTCCGGATGGCGTCATCTGATGGCCACGTCCCATCGTTATCTAAGACATGCTTGACATCGGTGCGGACAGATCAGCCGGACACAGCATCAGAGGAGGGTTGTCGGCAGGAGCGAGACGCAGCATCGGAGGAGGGTCGGCGGCGACAGAGGAAGAAACACCGGGCAAAGAAGACAGGAGAAGAAGAGCAGAAGAAGGATACTGTAATTCCAAATAAAGTGGAAAGATATATCAAATATCCTCTGAAATAAATCCTGTGATCACTACGTTGTGACAGTGAAGCCACTCTCCCTTTTGGCAGACACTCAGCAGGTCACAATGCCTCTCATTTACATTATTGGCATAATGGGCCTAATGTAAATCCACAGCTCTATGAGGGGTACTGATAAACCATCCATTCAAGACCCCAATAGTGTAATATGCTAAAAACACTCCTTGTATTAAATTGTAATACCACTCAAAATGCAAGAAGAAATAGCACTCATCAAATAGCAAGTGACATCAAGTATATAGGGCTGAGTACTGTCCTCCTCCTCTCACCCTCACCAGACCTCTCCATTAACATCTATACATCAATTCCGATTCCAGGCTTGACGTCACTGTCTGATACCGACGCATTTCATGCTTCTGACTTCGTCACAAGGGGCGAGCTTGGCTAATAATTTCTGGCTAGGTTATTGCTATTGCATAGGTAGATCTGGAGACATAAACTCTACCCTTAAGCTGGCCATATATGAATATATATATATGAATATATATATATATATATGTGTGTGTGTGTGTGTGTGTGTGTGTGTGTGTGTGTGTGTGTGTGTGTGTGTGTGTGTGTATGTGTGTGTGTGTATGTGTATATATATATAAAATGAAAGAGAATTCATATAAAAATCTAAACATTGAATCTAACTTTCGATGGTCCAATCATTGTATTAAAACTTTTACAGCAAACCTCAACATTTTTCTGACCATTTTCAACATTAGACATCATTTTTTGTGATCAGTTTCTTCTACTACCCATACTGCTCATGGGCTTTTCACTTAAATTTTATTTTCCAGCATCTGACCTACAAATGATTAGAAAATTATTTGTTAAAAAAAAAAGTTTGCTGTAATAGTTTTGCTTTCAGCCTTTCACTGAAATTTTTTTCATAGATTAAAAAATTGTTAATTCGTTCAATTCATTTTCAATCTTGAAATGGAAATCAACTTTTACAGTAAGCACACTAACCATGCGCAAATCAAATTATAGGTCCACCAACTCAATTTTCTTTCAATTTACTATCCATCTGTGGATGTAAACCCCAATTTTGTTTTTAATTAAAATGTAAAGCCTAATTTTTTTTTAAAATAACAAACATGTCATACTTACCTCCACTGTGCAGCTCGTTTTGCACAGAGTGGCCCCGATCATCGACTTCTGGGGTCCCTCGGCGGCTCTTGCAGCTCTTCCTCCTATCAGATAACCTCCTGGGAGAAGCGCTCTCCCGGGGGGGTTACCTTGCTGGCGCGCTCCCGAGTCCAGCATTTGCATCCATAGACATGAATGCCGGACTCGGCCCTGCCCCCCGGCGCCCACGTCATGGGATTTGATTGACAGCGGCAGGAGCCAATGACTGCGCTGCTATCAATCTATCCAATTAGGAGCCGGGACCCCGTACAGAGAGGGACAGCGTGTCTCCGCCAAGTGAATGAAGGGGCTCAGGTAAGTAAATTGGGGGGGCTGGGGGGGCGGTCACTGCCAGAAGTTTTTTACCTTAATGCATAGGATGCTTTAAGGTGAAAAAAACACAAAGGTTTACAACCCCTTTAAAGCTCGTACCTTGTAGAATATAGTATGTCATCTCATCTGTGCCAACTTGCCAGGAAGAGTTAATCCAGCTCTGAGCAATCCTCTTATCTTTTTTCAGTAAGATAAAAATGGTCTCACAGAGAAATAGGTGTCTGTTTCTTCCCCCTTGCTGTGACAGACAGCATATTTTCTTATCTCATGCAGGAGCATGAGAGAGGCATTCTGTGTACTTCACATCCCCCCCTCCTTTCTTCTCCAGCTCTCCCAGGATTTGCTGCTCCACACCTCAGCATGATTGGGCATGCTGAAGTCATGTGGTACCTTTCCTGGGCTTTGACTGGATGTTAGTGATCATGGGGCATAATCCACGAGACCAGCAGAAGTTCAGTGTAAGAAATATCGATGCCAAGGGGAGTGTAGAGGTGGGCGGGAAGTCTACTGACGACACGACTCTGCCCACCAAGCGCTGGACAACAGACCCACCCACAGAATCCGAAGTATTATGGGGCTACAAATCGCTAAAGGGGAGATTTTTGACAGGTAAGGATACATGCAGGACGCATGTATATCCTTATAGATAAGCACTATGGAAGAAATTTAGAAATGATGAGAGTGGGTTTACATCCATTTTAAACAAAATGATTAGCTCCTTCATTCATATTTTTCTATATGCAATTCATGTAAAACAGAAGTTATAGTCTTCTATCAGTTCAGAATTTTGTGACCTCTAGAAAAACTCCAGGAAAACCACTAAATACACAATTGAAATGTATAGTATATAAATACGTTTACTGTTTTACCTGCCATAGGATTTATAATTTTATTTGGTCACCCTTGCAGTTTACACACCTTGTTATTTTGCTTCATGCACTCATCATGAAAGCTCAGGGGATGATGATCATTCAATGGCCAATGACAGACTGGTGGAGAAGAAAACAGCATTGACACCAAGAGAACGGCACCTTGTTAGCTATGCAGTATGTGGTATGAGGTGTGTAAATAGTGTTTGTAAAGTTGTGCACAAGAGCTGTCAGAAAATGACAAATCTTTAAGCAGGTAAAACAGAACCTGTATACAGTACATTCCAAATATTTATTTAACAAAAAATGTTACCTGATAGTAATTTTCCTTTCCTGATGCATAACAAGCAGCATACAAGTGTGGGTATAGGCCCCACTGATTCAGAACTGGTTATATTTTATAAATGAGTCTTTTCCCCCAAGGCGGCTTTCTCATAACTACTGTATACTCAAATGCAAAGCCCCAAGGGAGGGACCTGTATGCTGTCATGCTTATGCATCAGGAAAGGAAAATTATACAATTTTCAGTTTTCCGGACACAAGCATGACCTTAGCACATGTGCAGCCGATCGCACTGTTGCAATTTGCAAACTTTGCCTCAAGCATTTAACCTCCCACCACTAAGCTTGTTGGCAAGAGCACCTGAAAACCACACAAAAGGGACGCAATTCTGCTCCTCACTCCAAACCTTTCCAGCCTCCCCCCTGCTATACCTCATGCTCTCTCAGCAACCTCCAGGGATGATGGTATAGCGAAGGATGTCACAGGTCTTTGTAGCATGTCTGCCAGTAGCACACCACCAGCTGTAGACTGCAGCAGGCAAAATTTCTCTGCCCCATCTAGTGCAGCAAAAAATAGAGTCACCGCCACCCACATGCCCAGCATCTAAATTCAAGCTTGTCAAAGCTGGCTTTACAACTCCTGCCTTTCCACCTGGTGGATTCTGCCCCCCTCCGTGAATTTTCAGGATGTGCTGTACAACAATGGCAGGTTCCCAGTCGCTATTTCTTTGCACTTAAGGCCATTCCAGCTCCGTACCATCATGTGGAAGGCAATGTTGTGGCATTGTTTGGCAAGGCAGTCAGCCGCAAGGTCCACGTTACTGCTGACACGTGGTCCAGCAAGCTTGGTCAGGGACAATATATTTTGTTCACAGCACACTGGGTAACTCTGCCTGGAACTTTGAAGAATGCAGGTCAGGGCTTAGTGCTGCAGCTTGTTGTGCCTCCACGTCTCCGTACAGCTAGTGGTGATGATGTGAAATTTGTCAGCTCCACCCCTTCACCTCCATGCCCTCCTCTGCTGAACTGTCCTATGAACCATCCGTACCCCCTAAGCATTCAAGGGGAAATTCAATGAGTCAGGCTAAAAGGTGCCATGCAGTGCTTCAGCTGGTCTGTGCAGGGGACAGGAGCCACACTGGAGCAGAGATTCTTGCAGTTCTGCAGGGACAGACCCAGAGGTGGTTCACACCATGCCAGCTGGAGCCAGGAAAGATGGTGTGTGATAATGGCACAAACCTCTTGTCCGCCCTTAGATAGGGAAAGTTGACACATGTATCATGCCTGGCACCTGTCTTCAATTTGGTGGTGCAGCGTTTTCTTAAATACCGAGAGTCTGCAGCTGTTTCTGGCGGTCATACACAGCCAGTGCTTGGTTGGTTGAATTTCAGGGGGGATTTCCACCTGCTCATAAACCACCTGATTTGTGACATGCCCACCAGGTGGAACTCCACTTTGGCAAAGCTGCAGTGGCTGCACAAGCAGCAGAGGGCCGTCAACGAGTACCTGTGAGAGTATATTACAATGACAGGGTCAGGCCGGCTCAACTTTTTTCCCCACACCAATGGCTGCTGATAAATGATGCATGCACTGTACTGTCACCATTTGAGGAGGCCACAAGGAGGGTGAACCATGGCAATGCATGCATCAGTGACACAATCCCTGTTGTGTTCCTGCTGGAGCAGACTTTGTGTGGCATTATGGACAGGGCACTCGAGGCAGAGCAGTGGGAGGAAGAGGAGTACTTCCTTTCCTCTCAAGGCCCGCTTTATGCAGACACCATGTAAGCGAAGTCACACAACACACAAGAGGAGAACGAGGAGGAGGATTCTGGCAGTTTTGGAGGCATTGAAGCAGAGCAAGACATACATCAACCCTTAACAGATGGTTTTCCATCCCCAGAACCCTTGGGAGTAGTACGTGTCTGGGAGGAGGCAGTTCCAGATACTGTAATCCTCAGTGACCTTGAAGAGTCCGTTTCTCGTGCCTCTGCATACTTGCGGTGCATATGCTTCCTCATTCTTCAAGTCCTGCGAAAGGACCCCAAATACATGGCATCAAGGAGAAGGATCACTATTGGTTGGCAACCCTCTTTGACCACAGTTACAAGGGGAAAGTCTCAGAACTCATCCTGTCCCCACAGAGGGAGCAGAAGATGAAATCCCTTAAGGACACCTTAAAGAAGAATCTACGTAATGCCTTCCCAGACTCTGGTAGGTAACAGTCTCATGGGAAAAGTCATTTGAGGCTTTGGTTGGTGAAGAGAAGAGTGGTGGAGAAGGGGGCTGCCTCAGTGATCCATTTCAAAAACATTTTAAGTCCTCGGGTGTCCTGCATCCAGCATGCTTTCCAAAGGGGCATTCAGTGCTGCTGGAGGTTTGGTGACAGATAAGAGAGCACGTCTGTCCAAAGACTCCTTGGACCGGCTGACATTTATCAAAATGAATCAGTCCTGGATTAGCAGCAGCTATCAAGCCCCTGATGTGGATGTCGCTGATTAACTGCTTTCTAGATCTTGAATCTCTGAAAGACTGTCCAGGTTGCCTAGCTTTGTGGGTGTTGATTTCATCTGGAAGAAAATTTTTGGTGAAGATTTCATGGGCAAAATTAACACCCAAGGACCAATTTTTCCGCACCTGTTTGATGGGTGTATATCATTTAAATTTTTGACAGCAAGGCCAATTCTTGCTTTCATCAAGAATACTTCTATAGGGTTACGGTCTGAAGGCACCACCGAAACACAAAGCCCAATTTTTTCACACATGTTACTTCTATCCAAAGTCTGCGAAAGAAACACCAGAATTTATCCAAAAAATCTCTAATTTTGTTCCGAGTGCACTAAATTGTAGTAGTACTAGTGGTGCAACAATGTAACCTTAATCTTTTATTTTAATTTTTTTATATTTTTTATATAATTTTCACTAGTGGATGTGAGTGTAATACGGGCCTATCCAATATGTTGCTAGTAACTACACAATATGGATCAATTGGTATTTTACTTGCGGAAGTACACATACATAGTAGTGATTTTGCTATCTATCGCAGTATGTAATGACATGCGATCTGAGGTGTTAACATTGAATGTGTAGTAACACTATTTACCACTGGAGGGAGTTTCGTGACCACACTAATTAGGTCCATTTTTATGTTCTTATTTTTTATCTGGAAGTGTTCTATATTTGTTTGCAAACCTGTATTTATAAATATATGTTCCCCTTTTAATAATTTGTAAAACAATTAAATAAGGCTGAAGCCAAAATATTTACATGTCATTAGTAGCAGAAAGCAGTATGATGATCCAATGAACACAGCACTGTCTCCATGGTAACCACAATGCCATAGGACTTAAAGTGGTGTTCCGGCCAAAATTATACTTTTTACATAAAAATACCCTATAATACACAAGCTTAATGTATTCTAGTAAAGTTAGTCTGTAAACTAAGGTCTGTTTTGTTAGTTTATAGCAGTAGTTTGTTATTTTATAAACTTACAGCAGGCCGTGGCCATCTTAAGTGTGGGCATCTGAAGCCAGACTGCATTTCTTCCTGGATCTCATCCTTGCAGATCTCGCACATGCTCAGTGCAGCACAAGCATTGTAATAGGTTTCAGGTCAGGTTTCCATAGCAACGGCAGTTTCAGAGGAAGTTGCCGCCCCTTCCCAGAAGGCATTGCAAACAGGAAATGATGCGATGGGCCGCGGCCAGGGAGGAGGAAGTGAAAAATGAATACAGCAGATATACAGTAGGTGCTGAGAAAAAAAATTAAAAAATATCCAATTTGTTTACAGTGCACAGTTTAGTGAGGGATGCTGAAGAGTTGTAAAAGTGGTGGAACTCCACTTTAAATACAGAGGCCGTGGCTTCCTGGGTTTATCCTTGAAAAAGTCACGTGTCAGTGATGTAACGCGTGGGAGGAGCTTAGGACGTTCAGTGCTGCAATACACCTGAAGGTTAACAGCAGCTGTTTCTCTATGGGAAACCTCGTCCACAGCGGCTGACTGCAATCTGCTTATTTGAATGCTTCTAATAGACCGGGAGTTTGTGAGTGTATCTTTTGTCCCTGTTTTGCTTATGTACTATCTAGTAAGTTCACTGCACAATGATCTATTTTTTCTTTGCTTGCTTTGCATAAAACCTTTATCCTGAGAGCCGAATCACCAGCAGTGTAAATGCTGAAGTGGGATACAAGAAAAACTAAATATCCTGATACAAATGATCTAACCCAGTGAGTCAATCAATCTGGATTAAGGGAAGGAACTGTTTAATTATTTTTACTTTCTCCCACCATTTATCTCTGCCTGGACATTGTATTTAGAGTGTCCATTATTATTTTATTTATACTCACCGTCACATCACCAATTTGAAGATTTATTTTGGCAATTTTAACACATGTATTAGCACCATAATTATCAATTTATTTTATTCACATGTATGCATTTTTTATTCCTGGATTTAAGCTTAGTCGCAGCAGCATATTGTACACTATTTATTTAAAGCGCATCAATTTTATACTTAGTACTATTTTTTGGTTATCTGATCACCCTATATTGATAGCAGCTTTAATTTACTGATTTTTTCATAGCACTAACTATATTGGTATATATATATTTTTAAGCACAATTTATTTATATCACACATATCTTTCCACATCAGCGCTTGGTTTTTATTCATTCATTTTTTTGCACTAAATTGTGGCCTCATCATACAGACTGGCTCCCCAAGCCACTGTTTACAGAATAAAGAAAGCTTGAATGAAAAATGTCATTTTTTTGGTTTTATAAATGTCATTAATGCTGTAGCAGGTTCTATACACAGTACAGATGTGCCACTTTACATGCAAACTAAGGGGACCCCCCAGGCACTATATTTAAAGGAATTTTTCATTTTTATTGTTATTTCTAGTTTAACTGACATCTAGGGTGTGAAGTCCATGCCAGAAACCACACTATTTAACAGGTCCACAGCGGAAAGAGCACAGCTGATCGTATACTTTAATCACATCATATGGCCACTATTGATCAGAAAGAAAAAATGACAGGGGAAACGGCCACTCATAAAAGCAATAGAGTGGATGAACCCACGTTGCATGGAGGGCATTAATCCCACATTAGATGCATACCAAGCCTCCGTTTGACTAAGAGGCACCCAAGCCTCATTGTCAATCCAACAGGACAACGGAATACATATACAACAGATCAAGATCTAGGAGGCAGGAAGTAACCGAACATTGTTTTCAATCCGCCACAACAGCAGAGTTGAATACACACCAGATCTCAATCTGAGAGGCAGGAAACAGCCAAGCCTCGTCCAGGAGTGCTATCTCCGTCTATTACTATTTTTAAAGATCTGGTCTTAAATGATCTTGATAAACTAAATTTAAGGAAGCCTCCTTCTGATTCTACATTTGATATGGGTTTGAAATAACTCTGTTTGGATTGTCTCCAAGAGATGTCCAGAATCCTTTGGGATCATGAAATGTATGGATTACTTGCTAATAATCCTACGACCTCCTATGAAAAAGAACTGACTGTTCTCATTGATAAAGGTTTTAATGCCTATGTTTTGGATAAAAAGGAGAAAGTCTTTCCATCCTCTTGTTGAATCATACAATGTGGGATGGGAGAGGCCTACTAGTCACTGCTGACATCACTTTGCTTTAAACTTGTATATCCCATAATTTGGGTTTAGAAGCAGTCAATCAATTTTTATCTAGAGAGTCTGACATGTTACCCACTTCAGATTTTACCCCCTTCCTGACCAGAGCACTTTTTACAATTTGGCACTGCGTCGCTTTAACTGACAATTGCGCGGTCATGCGCTCTACATAAACGAAATTTGCATCCTTTTTTTCCCACAAATAGCTTTGTTTTGGTGGTATTTGATCACCTCTGCCATTTTTATTTTTTCACTATAAACAAAAAAAAACTATTTTTTTTATTTTTTGCCATAATAAATATCCCCCAAATTTTTTTTTAAAAACAAATTTCTTCATCAGTTTAGGCCAATATGTATTCTTCTACATATTTTTGGTAAAAAAATTGCAATAAGCATATATTGATTGGTTTATGCAAAAGTTATAGCGTCTACAAACTATGGGTAAGATTTATGGCATTTTTATGGCTTTTTTTTTTTTTTTGTATTTTTTTTTTTACTAGTAATGGCGGTGATCTGCGATTTTTAGCGGTATGAGACATTGCGGTGGACAGATCGGACACCTTTGACACATTTTTGGGACCAGGGACATTTATAGAGCGATCAGTGCTATAAATATGCACTGATTACTGTATAAATATCACTAGCAGGGAAGGGGTTAACACTAGAGGCAATCAAGGGGTTAACTGTGTGTTCCCTCACTGTGTTCTAACTGTGTGGGATGGGACTAACTATCAGAGATGACAGATCGTTGTTCCTACTTAGCAGGAACTCAAGATCTGTGTCCTCTCCTCTGACATCACAAAAATCCCCATGCTGGCTCTCGTGCATGCGATTGCATCCCATCGTGTCCCTTGCTGTGCAGCGGGCGCGCTCACACACCCTCTGGTGGCTCTCCTGGGCAGAGCTATATATATATATATATATATATATATATATATATATACACACACACACACACACAGGATTTTGCCCAGGAGAGCCATTCTGCTGCAGTATATATGCATGAGCCGGTCGGGAACCGGTTAAACATTCAAAAGGACTTCATTTTTGCCACTACCCACAATTATTTTTGGTTCAACTACCAATTTTATATTAAAAAAAAAAAATGTGTGGCCCCTGATATGGCCAATTTGTTTATGGGAAAATGGTAGGAGGATGTCGTCTATGCCTGTGCGCGTCTGGAACTTGTCCTGTGGGCCAGATATATAGATGACATCCTCCTCCTATGGAGGGATGACCACAATTCGCTGGATCAATTTACAAATCTTTTGAATTCCAATGATTGTGGTATAGCCCTTACTTTTGAGGCCCTTCTGAAATGGTTCACTTAACCTTATATACCGACTGATAGCTGTCATCGCGAAATATGGCTTAAATCCGTGCCTCGTAGTCAATTTGTCAGACTAATGCCCTGTACACACGATAGGATTTTCTGATGGAAAATGTGTGATAGGACCTTGTTGTCGGAAATTCTGACCGTGTGTAGGCTCCATCACACATTTTCCATAGGAATTTCTGACACACAAAGTTTGAGAGCAGGCTATAAAATTTTCACACAACAAAATCCGTTGTCGGAAATTCCGATCGTGTGTACACAAATCCGACGCACAAAGTGCCACGCATGCTAAGAATAAATTAAGAGACGAAAGCTATTGGCTACTGACCTGTTTATAGTTCCGACGTACGTGTTTTACGTCGCCACTTTCAGAACGATCAGATTTCTGACAACTTTGTGTGACCGTGTGTATGCAAGACAAGTTTGAGCCAACATCCGTTGGAAAAAATCCATGGATTTTGTTGTCAGAATGCCCGATCAATGTCCGACCGTGTGTACAGGGCATTAGACAAAATTGTACTAGGATAGAGGATTTTGATACTCAAGCATCTCTTTTAAAAGTAAGATTTGTGGAGAAGGGTTACAATATTGATGTTTTGAATGAAGAGATCAATCAGGTGAGAAGCCTAGACAGAAATTCTCTACTTATCAATAAAGTTAAATCTAATACATCTCAGAAATTTAAATGGTAATTTTTACAACTTTTTCAGGACAACATTAAAAAATCAAAAAGATTTTTTTAAAATATTGCCCATACTCAAAAAGGACAGTTTTAGGCTTTGTACTCCCTGAGACCAGGGGTTATTTTTAGGGGGCTGCCTTCCTTACAGCTTAGTGTGACACCCACAATTTTATACCCACTGAAATGTACAACGTTCTTTCAAAACTTAGTGGGTTTATATCCATGTAAAAAGTGTGCCGTGTTTAGAATTAATGCCAATGGAAGGATTACTTTTTCTTTTACTATTACTGGTAAGATTTATCCAAGCAATCATTTTATTACCTGTACCACAAAAAATATTGTTTACCTTATCACTTGTTCATTCAGTAAGCAGTATGTGAGACGAACAATTAGGACCTTTTCTATATGGGTTAATGAACACATTAACAATATGCCACCTTGGAGAGGAGGGTCTATCAAAAAAGGTGTCTCCCAAATGGAGGTTAGGCAGATTTATTAATTAAAATCTTATGTTCTCTTCGGTTGCTTGGGACATCAAGCTTTTATAAAAAAATTTTGATGTCCTGTTTTATACCCTTCTTCTAATTTACTGCTGGATTCATTGTTGTATCAGTGTACTGATAATTGATTTTGTTGGTCCATTGCGGAAAGATCATAGTTTCTTCTTTTAATTCATCATCGAGGGATATAGAGATATATATATATATATATATATATATATATATATATATATATATATATAGTGTGTATGTGTGTATATGTATGTATGTATGTATGTATGTATGTGTATATATATATATATATATATATATATATATATATATATATATATATATATATATATAGTATCTCACAAAAGAGAGTAGAAACCTCAGATTTTTCTAAATATTTTATTATATGTTTTCATGTGACATCACTGACAAAATTACACTTTGCTACAATGTAAAATACTGACTTTACAGCTTGTATAACAGTGTAAACTTGCTGCGCCCTCAAAAATAGCTCAACACACAGCCATGTATGTATGGTCTTGGCCACTGTGCTGCAGCTCAGCTCAATCTTCTTATAGCCTAGGCCATCTTTATGTAGAGCAACAATTCTTTTTTTCAGATCCTCAGAGAGTTCTTTGCCATAAGGTTCCATGTTGAACTTCCGGGGACCAGTATGAGAGAGTGAGAGCGATAACACCAAATTTAACAAACCTGCTCCCCACTCACACCTTAGACCTTGTAACACTAATGACATGACACCGGGGAGGGAAAATGGCTAATTGGGCCCAATTTGGACATTTTCACTTAGGAGGGGTGTACTCACTTTTGTTGCCAGTGGTTTAGACATTAATGACTGTGTGTTGAGTTATTTTGAGGGGACGGCATATTTACACTGTTAAACAAGCTGTACACTCACTACTTTACATTGTAGCAAAGTGTAATTTCTTCAGTGTTGTCACATTAAAAGATATATTAAAATATTTACAAAAATGAGAGGGGTGTACTCACGTTTGTGAGATAGTGTATATATATATATATATATATATATATATATATATATATATATATATATATATATATTTTTTTTTTTTATATAGTTTCATTTTTCTTTGCACACACATTTTTTACAATTCATGTCATATATTTTTAATTTACCAAATTTATTAAATAGATTTTATAACATTTTTTACCACTTACATGAGATTACCCACTGTGACACCGCTAAATGTTCACTCTGGGGTGACTCTGATGGATTCCTTTATGTGAACAAGGCTTGGTTGTTTCCTGCCTTTCCGATTGAGATCTGGTGTTTATTCAACTCTGCCTTTGTGGCGGATTGAAAGCGAGGCTTGGTTACTTCCTGCCTCCTAGATTTCGATCTGTTGTATATGTATTCTGTTGTCCTGTTGGATTGACAATGAGGCTTGGGTGCCTCTTAGTCAAACGGAGGCTTAGTATACATCTACTGTGGGATTAATGCCCTCCAAGCAATGTGGGTTTATCCACTCTATTGCTTTTATGAGTGGCTGTTTCCCCTGTCATTTTTTCGTTCTGACCAATAGTGGCCATATCCTGTGATTAGAATATCCGATCAGCTGTGCTCTTTCCGCTGTCGACCTGTTAAATAGCATGGTTTCTGGCATGGACTTCACCCCCCCCCCCCCCCCGATGATGTTAGTTATGATGAAACTAGTAGGGTAGAGTCTATGCTAATTCTCACCACGCTAGTTCCTATGTGATCTGCTGACCCTTTTTTACCTTGGAAACTGATCCTTGTCTGTTTGGACTTATGCTACCTCAATAAACCATCACGGTTTTATGCCATGTTGGCCTTCTTCTTCTCATTTCTTTTATTGTACAGTACTTGGGAGCGAGAAACTGAGAGAGCAGCCACCTGTGTTGATACTTCCATCATTCTGTTTATATCCAAAGGACGGATCGTATATATTACACTCATCCACGCTTTACTAGGCTCCTATAACGTGGAGCCTAGTCATCTGGTAAGGGCACAGCCTTTCTTTTTTCAGGGTGAAAGGTGCACTTTTGGTGTTCAATCATTTATCATCACTGAGACATGAATATTTAAGAACTTTGTTTATATTGGATTTCCTCACGCATTTGAACATTAATATTTTAGATGTTTTCACTGTTTATTTAATTAGCATTTTGGTTTTATCACTTGCTATTCTAACGCTGCAATTTTGGGATCTATCTATCTATCTATCTATCTATCTATCTATCTATCTATCTATCTATCTATCTATCTATCTATCTATCTATCTATCTATCTACCTATCCTCTTTATATTGATATACTTATACATATAGGTATAAACTGGACTGCTGTGAGGAACAGAGGCACAAGTGTAACCGATCCAGCATACAATACCGAACCCATAGAGCAGGGATCCTCAAACTACGGCCCTCCAGCTGTTGCGGAACTACACATCCCATGAGGCATTGTAAAACTCTAACATTCACGGACATGGCTAGGCATGATGGGAATTGTAGTTCTTGAACAACTGGAGGGCCGTAGTTTGAAGACCCCTGCCATAGAGGTTCTAAGGCGCAGGTTTTCCTTCATCTTGCACAGGTGCTTTAAATCAGTCAATGGCTTGGCATTTGACAGCTATTTTAGATAAGATAAATTCAAAAAACATGTCCTGTCGGGGGTACTTGAGGACTGAGGCAGAGAACCACTGCACTAAAAAAAAAAAAAAAAGAAATGAATACTTACCGCTGTTTTTTTCTTTTCCTGGTGACTATCCATGGTAGCATACACACAATCCATGCATATGCTACCATGATGGTACCAGGAAAATAACTGACAAATCTCACTTTTTGTTTTGACATGCCAATCAGCCTAGTTAAGCTGCAGCTGGGAAATCTGCTACATGAAAAGTAACAGGCACAAAAAAACTAAAAAAAAAATTGCATAAAATTTTATTGGTCAACAGAACAGGTGTCATGAGAGGGTTTACCCGTTGGATGCGCTATCGGTCTCTTGGATCGCAGTACCAGTGTCCACCAGCGGGTGTCTTCCAACACCTGGGACCTGCAGTAAGAGGTCTCTCCTGCTGGTGTCACTGTTGCACCCTTGGGCCTTAGTACCGGTGTCCACCAGCGGGTGCACTCCAGCAGTGTGGAGCAAATAGCACACTCTGCGCTCAGCCGTAACATGAGGTCAATTACCACAACCTTATAAATACCTGGCAAGCCCTCATAGGCTTGCCTTGGTATCTTTCTTCCTTGTGCCCTGACCTGTTATCCCATATCCTGTAAACCTGTATCTCCTGTATCTGAACCTGAGCCTGCTCCTGAGCCTGTATCCAATCCCATCCTGATCCTGTCCCTCCTGTGTTCCTATTCCCTTGTATCCATATCCCATCCATTATCTCCCTCTCCTATCCTGCCCTTGTTCAGTTGCTGATCCCCTGTGTATGACCCTGGTCTGGCTTACGTGTTTGATTTTGGTACTTCCCTTTTATTTATTATTATTATTATTCAGGATTTATATAGCGCCAACAGTTTACGCAGCGCTCCCTTTGGCTGTATATATTATCTGTTGTCTGTGGGTGTCTGTTGATTGCTTGAGCACTATTTGTATTTGGGGTGTTTGTTTATTTATATCACTTATCTTAAATAAACATTATTCTTATTTCACTTTACATGCGTTTTGGTTTCCTCTTTGCAGTCCACACAATCTGGTCACACCTGTTCATAACAGGACTTGGAAAAGAGCAAGGAAAGCAAAAAACACATGTATGTTATTTAGAGACACTAACAGAATATGGTTTTTGATGTCTAACCAACACAGACAATTAAATCAAAGTGAAAAAATGACACATTGACAACATCAAAAATATTTCAGGGGAAAAATATCCCCCACCCAAAAAAATACAATAAACCAAAGTAAAAATAACACAAGTTTTGCAAAGACATAACAAACAAAATACAAAGAGAAAATACATGTTACAAACTCAATAAGGACACCCAAATGTACTCTCTTGCCGGCCGGCCTCGCACACAATCTTGCCTATTTTCAGGGCAAGGTAAAGAATGCTATCTGCAAGCTTTATATAACATAGGTTGGTGTGCTAATGAGGCAATTGAAAACACATGCACAGTCCATGAAACACACAAAATGCAAGTTCACCCAATCTAGAGAATGAACTTCAAAGTGGGTACACCTGTTAAGGATGTCCTTAAATTACTAAACTAAAAAACACGCTCTATGAGCATGCCCAGAAACATCCAAGTGCTGTTCACACACAAAAAGCACCAAAAAAAAACAAAGTCCCTGAGCATGCCTAGACCAACCCAAATGCAGCTAGCATAAAATAAGCCACCCCTGTCCAAAATTAAACACATCATCCAGCATGCTACAAAATTATAGATGGGACAAACACCCCCTGGTCCAGGGGGGCAAACAAAGAGCCTAACATGGGCAAAAGTTATACCACTAATACTATTGCAGTAGAACTGTTAATTTTGCTAGTCCTCACTTGGCTGGCTTATCTTCTAGTTATTGGCCTTTAAAATGGGTATGGGGGCCCAGGTCCCACCCTAAGGGACATATATCAATGTCACCAATTTGGACAACCCCAAAAACAAAACAAGGAGAAGTGCCTTTTAAATATGCCAAATCGCTTAAGGGCCAGTTTTTTTTTTTTTTAGGAATCAAAAACACATGGAAAGTAGGTTATATGGTTTTCAATGGCATAGTTCACACCATTGCTTGCAGTTTCAGTGCGTTCCGGTTCCAGAAAATAAAGTAGAACATGCTGCATTTTTCATGCACTGGACTGTACTGAAACACTGTAAAACGCAACAAAAACACATCATAAAAGCACTGGAACGCATCAAAAATGTGCATGCAGAAAAGCATCTGGAACGCATCTGGACTGCATTTCTATGGGGTGAACTAGCCCTAAAGCTAGTATCTTGGGGGTGTGTTACTCTGTCTGTAAAGTAGCGCATCTGTAGCATGTATCCAAAATGCTGCTTCAAAGATATACGGCTTTAGAGAAAAGTTACAAATCTACATTGCAGCTGCAAGATTTAAACACAAAACAAAAAAATAGCCTGCCCCCCCCCCCATACATACAAGGCCATTTGGGTCTGGAAAGGCTTAAAATGAGAACCCCCACGTGAAAAATACCACCCCAAAATCTAAAAATATTGTGCCCCTCCCACACACTAACAAACCCCTAGCCAAACACAGCAAGCCAGCCCATGAAAGGGGGTGCGCTTGGGAGCAGAATGGGCTCAGGCACCCCAAAAGTCAACCACCTTGTTCCCATATTCAGGGGGACAAGGGCCTCTTCCACACAACCCTAGGCTGGGGTTGTGGGGGGCTGCAGACAGGGGGGCTTTACAGAATGTAGAAAGCCCCTTTAAACTAGTGGGTACAAGGTGCTTTGTGGTTGGTATTGGACTGAGCCCAACATGCCCCAAAGGCAGCCAGCTATGTTAAGTGCATGAATGGTTCAGGAGGGAGTTGGGCGATCGCTCTTCTCACCCTTTTCCTAGCTGGCCCTGTTTGCTCTGAAAAAGGATGTGGTTTGGATTGGTGAAGGCAGCTCACAGCCTTTGGAGATTGGAGAATGGAGTGTGGAGTTTCCCTTTAAAAGCAAAAGCTAGCCCAAAGAAATCATATGCATTAGAAAGGGGGAGACAAGAGCATTGGAGTGTAGAGTTCCCCTTTAAAAGTAAAAACTAGCCCAAATAAAACATATGCATTAGAAGGGGGAGACAAGAGCATTGGAGTGTAGAGTTTCCCTTTAAAAGCAAAAACTAGCCCAAATAAAACATATGCATTAGAAGGGGAGAAAGGAGCATTGGAGGATCGAGTGTAGAGTTCCCCTTTAAAAGCAAAAGCTAGCCCAAGGAAATCATATGCGCTAGAGCAGCGACAGTCTTTTTACATAATTTTAACAAGGTGCATGTCATATGTTGGCAACATAACATGCTAACAAGACACTGGCCACCGCCCACACCCATAACTGGCCTTCACAGTAAGGAGCACATGGAGGGCATATACATGTAAGACAAAGACAATTCCATAGCTCAACTTACCAACCAGTCTGCTGACCAACCAAATTAGCCTGTCTAACCGTCTGTTAAATGCAGGGGTTTAGTTAGCACACATTTGCAAACGCATGTGAAAGCTGCAAGGCCTCGTCAAGGCACCCTGTATTACTTGCAGTCCTAACACTAAATTTATAAGTGTCTCCACAGTGGAAGCACATGCATTGAATGGATAGGTGTGAGACAGGTGAGCCTGGAGGCCGCCCTAGCCCCCTTAAAGGGACAGGACACACACTGGACACCCAGCAATGGCAGCAAAGGCGTCCAGTGTGTCCCCGACCCAAATATACAAATGGTAACAAGACACTGGCCACCGCCCACACCCATAACTGGCCTTCACAGTAAGGAGCACATGGAGGGCATATACATGTAAGACAAAGACAATTCCATAGCTCAACTTACCAACCAGTCTGCTGACCAACCAAATTAGCCTGTCTAACCGTCTGTTAAATGCAGGGGTTTAGTTAGCACACATTTGCAAACGCATGTGAAAGCTGCAAGGCCTCGTCAAGGCACCCTGTATTACTTGCATTCCTAACACTAAATTTATAAGTGTCTCCACAGTGGAAGCACATGCATTGAATGGATAGGTGTGAGACAGGTGAGCCTGGAGGCCGCCCTAGCCCCCTTAAAGGGACAGGACACACACTGGACACCCAGCAATGGCAGCAAAGGCGTCCAGTGTGTCCCCGACCCAAATATAACATGCTAACATGACCATTGTGCAACTATCCTTAAAAAAACACATAAAAGTGAACCAGCGTTAATGAAAAAAAAACAAGTTTAAAGTTGCGCCTGTTCAACCCATGCAAATGCATTTACGTTGCTTGACCTTTACTAAGATTTTGCCGGCGCAGTGAACCAATGCATTTGAACGAGCGCAAGAGCCGCTTGCGCATGCGCAGTGCATAAATTGATCTCACGCAGTTCTAAATGTACTTGCAGGCACAGCAGGCTTGTTCTGAAAATGTTACTTTCTCATTCTATTTTGGGCATATTTGTTACTTGGGCAGTTTTTACTATACTTCCTCACATCACCCCACATCACCCCTATAATATTGGCACTTCCAGCTTCTTTTAATTTTGAATTGATAATGCCGTGCGCCATGTCCATAGTGGCTCACTGATTGCCTCCTCCCGTGCACCAAGATTACTTTAGTAAATGGGGAATAGCGCTGTTACTGGCGCAAACGTTTCGTAAATACCAAAGCGTACGTTGTGCCTCGCTGTGCACCTCAACTCATGGCGCAAACATTTCATAAATCAGCCCCTATGTCTCTACCATTTGAGACCATGCGATACAAACAGATGGGATCTAGCCCTGACAGGTCCCAAGCAAGATACTAATACAGTTGCCATTCTGAGGGCAACTCTACAGTATTCTCCTGGGTGTTCAGAAATGTCATTATTATGAGGTTAGTTGGCCTCCCTAGCTGATGAAAAGTCCATATGCAGCGCTAAAAAAATAAATAAAAGGCAGTCCTAAGAGGTTTTTTTTTTTTTTTTTTTTTTTTTAATCAAACAATTTTTATTTATTTTTTTGTTACAATACATATAAACAAGATATATCAAATTAATCCATAAGATATTTTTGTTGTAATACATATAAACAAATAATATATCAAGTTAACCACTAGGTACCCGCGCTATAGCCGAAAGACGACTACAGCGCGGCGCTGAATTGCCGGGAGAGCGTCCCTGGACTTCCTCGTGTTTACTTGTTCCCCGCGCGACGCCGCGGGCGCACATCAGGGAAAATCTGTGTTGGCCGTGTCCCTTGGACACAGCCAATCACAGATCGTGCTAAATGGCTAATCACAGCAGCCATTTAGCACTAGATCGGCGTGTCCAATGTGAGATGATCTCAAATGTAAACATATGAGATCATCTCTCATTGCCAGCTCTCCCTCCTCACACAGAGACCGCGTGTGAGAAGGGAGAGCGACCTGTGCTGCAGATTGTGAATGAACACTAACACTAACACAGTGCCCACAGTACCTATCAGTGCCATCTGTCCCCAGTGCCACCTATCAGTGACATGTGCCATCAGTGCCACATCAGTGACACGTGCCATCACTGCCACGTATTAGTGCCATCTGTCATCAGTGACACATCAGTGCCATGTATTAGTGCCATCTGTCATCAGTGCCACATCAGTGTCACGTGTCATCAGTGCCACGTATCAGTACCATCTGTCATCAGTGCCACATCAGTGTCATCAGTGCCACGTATTAGTGCCATCTGTCATCAGTGCCACATCTATGTCACATGTCATCAGTTCTACGTATTAGTTCCATCTGTCATCAGTGCCACATCAGTGTCACATGTCATCAAAGCCATGTATTAGTGCCATCTGTCATCAGTGTCATGTGCCATCAGTGCCACATATTAGTGTCATCTGTCATCAGTGTCACATGCCATCAGTGCCACGCATTAGTGCCATCTGTCATCAGTGCCACATCAGTGTCATGTGTCATCAGTGCCCCATATCAGTGCCATCTGTCATCAGTGCCACATCAGTGTCACGTGTCATTGTCCTGGTGCTCCAGGGCCTTCAGGCCGGGTTCCCACTAGTGCGAAAAACGCTCTGACATTGGGAGCTCATGTTGCATGACATGTGAAAATCAATGTTTCCCTATGGGAGCCGTCTTAACTGGTCCGACACAAGTCGGTCCGATTTTGAAAATGCTCCCTGTACTACTTTGGTCCAACTTTGATCCTACTTCAGCCTATTGATTATCATTGAAGTAGGATCAAAGTCGGATTGCCGTCTTGCATGATCCGACTTTGGCATGTGACTTGTACTCAGATGATCTTGAGGGGGAACTCCGCGCCAAATTTTAAATAAAAACCGGCATGGGTTCCCCCTCCAAAAGCATATCAGGCCCTTGGGTCTGGTATGGATTTTAAGGGGAACTCCTACGCCGAAAAAACCCTGCGCCCTGTGGCCCCCCACTCCAAAGCACCTTGTCCCCATGTTGATGAGGACAAGGGCCTCTTCCCGACAACCCTGGCCGTTGGTTGTCGGGGTCTGTGGGCGGGGGGCTTATCGGAATCTGGGACCCCCCTTTTAATAAGGGGGCCTCCGTGTCCCAGCCCCCCACCCTATGTGAATGAGTATGGGATACATCGTACCCCTACCCATTCACCTAGGAAAAAAGTGTCAATAAAAAACACACTAAACAGGATTTTAAAGTAATTTATTAGGTAACTCCAGGGCTCCTCTTTTCCGACTTCGGGGGTCTCTTCCTTTTTCTCCGCGCTCTCCGGCCTCTTCTCCGCGCTCTTCGGTTCTTGTCCCGCTCTCCGGCCTCTTCTCCTGCATCTTCTGACAGGCTCCTCTGCTATCTTCTGCTCTTTTGCCTGCTCTTTTGTTAGTGGTGGCCCGGTCTTCTCCGTCGTCTTCTCCCCTCCGGTCTTTTTCTGATGTTGACACAACGCTCTCTCCCGCTGTAATTGCTCGGTATCCAGTACACTGTTTACCTGAGTCATCAGCACAGTTTTTTGGACTCCGGGTATTATTGGGCTTGTCACTCCAACTCCAACGAGTTTTTGCTGGATTGTAAGGTGTATGACCACAGGTTCACACTTAACCATACCGCTCTGTTAGTTCAACCAATTTTTTTATGGTTTGGGGATCATTGGGCTCCCAATCCCAGTAGTTGGACTTTGTTTGATCGTCAGATGTACTATTATAGACTTGTACTTCACCATTGCCCATAGAGGTTAACATCATATTGTTTCTTTTTATTACTTAGTCTTTAGCTTATTGTTTGGTTTGAATTATCAGAATAATTTAATGGGCTTTGGGTGTTATTGGGCCTTTCACTCCGGCAACCGATTTTCTGCTGGATTGTAAGGTGTATGACCATAGGTCTATATCTAATTATCCAATAATACGGTATATTAGATTTAGATTCCATTATAATCTATATACATTAACATCAAATTGTCTCTTTTTCATTACCCGGTATCCGGTACACTGTTTGATCTGAGTTATCAGAGCAGTCTATTGGACTCCAGATATTTTTGGGCTTCTCACTCCAGCAACCGAGTTTTTGCTGGATTGTAAGGTGTATGACCACAGGTTCACACTTAACCATACCGCTCTGTTAGTTCAACCAATTTATTTATCTTTTGGGGGCCATTGGGCTCCCAATCCCAGTAGTTGGACTTTGTTTGATCGTCAGATGTACTATTATAGACTTGTACTTCACCATTGCCCATAGAGGTTAACATCATATTGTTTCTTTTTATTACTTAGTCTTTAGCTTATTGTTTGGTTTGAATTATCAGAATAATTTAATGGGCTTTGGGTGTTATTGGGCCTTTCACTCCGGCAACCGATTTTCTGCTGGATTGTAAGGTGTATGACCATAGGTCTATATCTAATTATCCAATAATATATTAGATTTAGATTCCATTATAATCTATATACATTAACATCAAATTGTCTCTTTTTCATTACCCGGTATCCGGTACACTGTTTGATCTGAGTTATCAGAGCAGTCTATTGGACTCCAGATATTTTTGGGCTTCTCACTCCAGCAACCGAGTTTTTGCTGGATTGTAAGGTGTATGACCACAGGTCTATATCCAATCATACCGTTCTGACAGTTTAGTTTCAATTACTATTTACTATTATCCAGTCTCCAGTTTACCACTATTCGTTAATCCCTACCTGAGCATAACAGTGTGTATATACATATGTTCAGGTTTAGACATTATAGTGAAAGTTCTGTTTTAATGCATTTTTTTTATCTCATATGAACACCCCTCTCTTTTTTCTGCTTTTGCAGCGTTATTTATTAAATGATACTCAATTAGCTTTTTTATACCAACTCATTAATAGTTTATGACTGTTTACAGGTCCTTATTGAGCTTCATGTCATGAAAATATGAAGATACTGGTGTCCTTCTACGTAGATTCGTACTTCCCCCATTCACATCCCCAACCAAATGCAGTCGGCTGCATGAGAGGCATTTTCTTTATGTCCTCCCGAGTACCCCTACCCAGCGAACCCCCCCAAAAAAGATGTTGTGTCTGCAGCAAGCGCGGATATAGGCGTGACACCCACTATTATTGTCCCTCCTGTCCTGACAATCCTGGTCTTTGCATTGGTGAATGTTTTGAACGCTACTATGCACTAGTTGACTATTAGCGTAGGGTACAGCATTGCACAGACTAGGACACACTTTCTCAGGGTCTCCCAAGATGCCATCGCATTTTGAGAGACCCGAACCTGGAACCGGTTACAGTTATAAAAGTTAGTTACAAAAAAAAGTGTAAAAAAAAAAAAAAAAAACACATACAAAAATATAAAATAAAAAAAAAATAGTTGTCGTTTTATTGTTCTCTCTCTATTCTCTCTATTGTTCTGCTCTTTTTTACTGTATTCTATTCTGCAATGTTTTATTGTTGTTATGTTTTATCATGTTTGCTTTTCAGGTATGCAATTTTTTATACCTTACCGTTTACTGTGCTTTATTGTTAACCATTTTTTTGTCTTCAGGTACGCCATTCACGACTTTGAGTGGTTATACCAGAATGATGCCTGCAGGTTTAGGTATCATCTTGGTATCATTCTTTTCAGCCAGCAGTCGGCTTTCATGTAAAAGCAATCCTAGCGGCTAATTAGCCTCTAGACTGCTTTTACAAGCAGTGGGAGGGAATGCCCCCCCCAACGTCTTCCGTGTTTTTCTCTGGCTCTCCTGTCTCAACAGGGAACCTGAAAATGCAGCCGGTGATTCAGCCAGCTGACCATAGAGCTGATCAGAGACCAGAGTGGCTCCAAACATCTCTATGGCCTAAGAAACCGGAAGCTACTAGCATTTTATGACTTAGATTTCGCCGGATGTAAACAGCGCCATTGGGAAATTGGGAAAGCATTTTATCACACCGATCTAGGTGTGGTCAGATGCTTTGAGGGCAGAGGAGAAATCTAGGGTCTAATAGACCCCAATTTTTGCAAAAAAGAGTACCTGTCACTACCTATTGCTATGATAGGGGATATTTACATTCCCTGAGATAACAATAAAAATGATTTAAAAAAAAAATGAAAGGAACAGTTTAAAAATAAGATAAAAAAATAATAATAATAAAGAAAAAAAAAAAAGCACCCCTGTCCCCCCTGCTCTCGCGCTAAGGCGAACGCAAGCGTCGGTCTGGCGTCAAATGTAAACAGCAATTGCACCATGCATGTGAGGTATCGCCGCGAAGGTCAGATCGAGGGCATTAAGTTTAGCAGTAGACCTCCTCTGTAAATCTAAAGTGGTAACCTGTAAAGGCTTTTAAAGGCTTTTAAAAATGTATTTAGTTTGTCGCCACTGCACGTTTGTGCGCAATTTTAAAGCATGTCATGTTTGGTATCCATGTACTCGGCCTAAGATCATCTTTTTTATTTCATCAAACATTTGGGCAATATAGTGTGTTTTAGTGCATTAAAATGTAAAAAAGTGTGTTTTTTCCCCAAAAAATGCGTTTGAAAAATCGCTGCGCAAATACTGTGTGAAAAAAAAATGAAACACCCACCATTTTAATCTTTAGGGCATTTGCTTTAAAAAAAAATATAATGTTTGGGGGTTCAAAATATTTTTTTATGTAAACAATAAGTGTCAGAAAGAGCTTTGTCTTCGAGTGGTTAGAAGAGTGGGTGATGTGTGACATAAGCTTCTAGATGTTGTGCATAAAATGCCAGGACAGTTCAAAACCCCCCCAAATGACCCCATTTTGGAAAGTAGACACCCCAAGCTATTTGCTGAGAGTCATGTTGAGTCCATGGAATAATTTATATTGTGACACAAGTTGCGGGAAAGAGACAATTTTTTATTTTTTTTTTGCGCAAAGTTGTCACTAAATGATATATTGCTCAAACATGCCATGGGAATATGTGAAATTACACCCCAAAATACATTCTGCTGCTTCTCCTGAGTATGGGGATACCACATGTGTGAGACTTTTTGGGAGCCTAGCCGCCTACGGGACCCCGAAAACCAAGCACCGCCTTCAGGCTTTCTAAGGCCGTAAATTTTTGATTTCACTCTTCACTGCCTATCACAGTTTCGGAGGCCATGGAATGCCCAGGTGGCAAAAAAAAACCCAAATGACCCCATTTTGGAAAGTAGACACCCCAAGCTATTTGATGAGAGGTATAGTGAGTATTTTGCAGACCTCACTTTTTGTCACAAAGTTTTGAAAATTGAAAAAAGAAAAAAAACATTTTTTTTCTCGTCTTTATTTTCAAAAACAAATGAGAGCTGCAAAATACTCACCATGCCTCTCAGCAAATAGCTTGGGGTGTCTACTTTCCAAAATGGGGTCATTTGGGGGGGGTTTGTGCCACCTGGGCATTCCATGGCCTCCGAAACTGTGATAGGCAGTGAGGAGTAAAATCAAAAATGTATGCCCTTAGAAATCCTGAAGGCAGTGATTGGTTTTCGGGGCCCCGTACGCGGCTAGGCTCCCAAAAAGTCCCACACATGTGGTATCCCCATACTCAGGAGAAGCAGCTAAATGTATTTTGGGGTGCAATTCCACATATGCCCATGGCCTGTGTGAGCAATATATCATTTAGTGACAACTTTGTGCAAAAAAAAAAAAATTTGTCACTTTCCCGCAACTTGTGTCAAAATATAAAACATTCCATGGACTCACCATGCCTCAAAGCAAATAGCTTGGGGTGTCTACTTTCCAAAATGGGGTCATTTGGGGGGGTTTTATGTCATCTGGGCATTTTATGGCCTTCAAAACTGTGATAGGTAGTGAGGAGTAAAATCAAAAATGTACGCCCTTAGAAATCCTGAAGGCAGTGATTGGTTTTCGGGGCCCCGTACGCGGCTAGGCTCCCAAAAAGTCCCACACATGTGGTATCCCCATACTCAGGAGAAGCAGCTAAATGTATTTTGGGGTGCAATTCCACATATGCCCATGGCCTGTGTGAGCAATATATCATTTAGTGACAGCTTTTTGTAATTTTTTTTTTTTTGTCATTATTCAATCACTTGGGACAAAAAAAATGAATATTCAATGGGCTCAACATGCCTCTCAGCAAATTCCTTGGGGTGTCTACTTTCCAAAATGGGGTTATTTGTGGGGGTTTTGTACTGCCCTGCCATTTTAGCACCTCAAGAAACGACATAGGCAGTCATAAATTAAAGGCTGTGTAAATTCCAGAAAATGTACCCTAGTTTGTAGACGCTATAACTTTAGCGCAAACCAATAAATATACACTTATTGACATTTTTTTTACCAAAGACATGTGGCCGAATACATTTTGGCCTAAATGTATGACTAAAATTGAGTTTATTGGATTTTTTTTAGAACAAAAAGAAGAAAATATCATTTTTTTTCAAAATTTTCGGTCTTTTTCCGTGTATAGCGCAAAAAATAAAAACGGCAGAGGTGATCAAATACCATCAAAAGAATGCTCTATTTGTGGGAAGAAAAGGACGCAAATTTCGTTTGGGTACAGCATTGCATGACCGCGCAATTAGCAGTTAAAGCGACGCAGTGCCGAATTGTAAAAAGTGCTCTGGTCAGGAAGGGGGTAAAACCTTCCGGGGCTGAAGTGGTTAAAATCCATACCAGACCGAAGGGCCTGGTATGCTCTTGGAGGGGGAACCCATGCCGGTTTTTTATTTAAAATTTGGTGCAGAGTTCCACTTCAAGATTCATACCAAACACAGTGCCTGGTGTTGGCGGGGATCCAAGTTGGATCCCCGTTCATTGAAAGTCGGACGTATGTCGGCTTCAAGTCGCAGTGCAAAGTCGGATCCAAAGTAGGACGGCTGTCGTGCCGCACCAGTGTGAACCCGGCCTCAAAAGTGTAATAGGTAGTCAACAAGTTAGATGTGTAATTTATGCCCCTAGAACACCTGATGGTGCTCCCTGCATGTTGGGCCTCTCTATGTGGCTGGGCTGTGAAAAAGTCCCACACATGTGGTATCGCCATACTCAGGAGGAGTAGCAGAATGTATTTTGGGGCGTCATTTGTGGTATACACATGCCATGTGAGAGAAATGACCTATTACAATGACAATTTTGTGGAAAAAAAAATCTTCATTTTGCAAAGAATTGTGGAAAAAAATGACAACATCAAAAACCTCACCATGCATCTTACTAAATACCTTGGAATGTCTACTTTCAAAAAAGGGGTAATTTGGGGGGTATTTGTACTTTCCTGGCTTGTTCGGGTCGCAAGAAATGAGATAGGCCACCAGTACATCAGGTGTGATCATTTTTTTTTGATTTGCACCACAGCTAGTAGACTCTCTAACTTTCACACAGACCAAATAATATCCACTAATTTGGGTTATTTTTACCAAAGATATGTAGCAGTATAAATTGTGGTGAAAATTTATGAAGAAAAATTAATAATTTGCAAAATTTTATCACAGAAACTAAGAAAAATGCGTTGTTTTTTTTAATTTTCGGTCTTTTTTCATTTATCATGCAAAAAATAAAAAACCCAGAGGTGATCAAATACCACCAAAAGAAAGCTCTATTTGTATTAAAAAAAGGACAAAAAAATCATTTGGGTACAGTATTACATGAAGCTGAAAATTAGTCTGGTCAGGAGGGGGGTTTAAGTGCCTAGTAGGCATGTGGTTAATTCATAATGTATTCTTATTGTGATAAATATAAACAAATAATATATCAAATTAATCCATAAGGGATTATAAAGTAAGAAAGCACACAAAACAAACAAACCTTGCACCTCTCTGACTATAATAACATAACATATGATATGGGAAACATAATAGAAACATAAATACATTCTGCACAACATCTTTTAGACTCTTCCAATATCAATCATCAGTCTATGGCGACTTCCTCCAAGTGGGTTCAGTTTATCTTTTCCCATCGTTCTTCTACTCCTCGCCCTTTTACCCCAGCTCTTTACTCTCATCTATCTCCTCTACCTTAACTCCCCTCCACTAGGTAAATCATCATTTAATACTTACTAGATTCTATCCAACATGACCATATTTTACCAAACCTTTGGGGTATACCTTAATGCTTATATGTTAATTTTTCTCTTTTAAGTATATAATTAAGTTTCTCAACCCATTGTTTATGGGTTGGGGGAGCGGCGGATGTCCATTTTTGTAGAATAACTTTACGTGCTAAATATAGGGATCTTATCCACATAATATGCTTATCTGCTGGTAGTGCTCCATCAGGTAATATACCCAGTAGTGCAAGTTTAGGCATCCCTATTATTTCAGTGGAGCATAAGGAATACAGGGTTGTAAATACTTTGTTCCAATAACGATGAAGCTTTGGAGATCGCCAAAGCATGTGGATAAGAGAACCATTAAATAAAGAGCATCTCGGGCATAGCGTTACATATTTTCCTATTTTTTATACACTTTATATAAGTATAACGTTTTTGTGGAGTGTATAATAAAAAGCTGAGATAACCTTTGGGGGGGGGGATGTCCTAGGAAGTACTTCCAAGGCACGTGTCCAGTCCTCCTCATCTAAATCCTCAATGTCTCCTTGCCACCAGGCAAAACTATTTTTATGTTTTTCAGTGATCTCCATTATTTGGAAATTAGAATAAAGATCTCCTATTAATCCTCCTTTCATATGGGCAATCGAAGTTGCCATTGTTAATATTTTTGAATATTCATACTGTAATTGAATTTTTGAGCTTTGGATTTGTAATGCATGACGTATTTGAAGGTATTGGTAAAAAAATGTATAAAACATCACCAGAGGCATCACCAGGGGGTGGCTATTGGGGCTACAGCCCCGAGCCTGGGGCTAATAGCCCCGAGTCTCTTGTCCCGGTCCTCGAATGCAGGGGACAGGGGCGGACTGAGCCGTGGTAGCGCTGGCTCCGGCCGGCTCCAGCTCCAGCTCCGCCCCCCCACTGTACACTTGGTCACTGGTTGCTATAGCCGCCTAGCGGCTAGCCACCAGTGACGTCACTGCCCGGCATTCAAAGCGGAGGAGGATTGCACTTCCTCCTCCTCCGCGCTAGTGCTCATGGGGCGTGCCTTTTCTGGACTGGAGCGGCCCTCCGGTGCAATGCAGTCCTATCCCAGCGCGCTGTGACTGGAAGAGGACATTGATTGGCGCTCGGGCGGGCGGCTCTCCTCCTCTCCTCTTGCTGCCTTACACACCAGCACCACGGCTGTGCTGCTACTGCAGGACCTGGACACAGGTAGGTCAGTCAGTGTGTGTATGGCAGGTACCAGGTCAGTGTGTGTGGGTCAGTGTATGTAGGTCAGTGTAGGTCCGTGTGGGTCAGGTAGGTCAGTGTGGGTGGGTCAGTGTATGTAGGTCAGTGTGTGTGGGTCAGTGTGGGTGGGTCAGTGTATGTAGGTCAGTGTGGGTCAGGTAGGTCAGTGTAGGTCAGTGTGGGTCAGGTAGGTCAGTGTGTGTGGGCCAGTGTATGTAGGTCAGTGTGGGTCAGTGTATGTAGGTCAGTGTGGGTCAGGTAGGTCAGTGTATGTAGGTCAGTGTGGGTCAGGTAGGTCAGTGTATGTAGGTCAGGGTGGGTCAGGTAGGTCAGTGTATGTGGGTCAGTGTATGTCAGGTGGGTCAGTGTGTATCAGGTAGGTCAGTGTGGGTCAGGTAGGTCAGTGTGGGTCAGGTAGGTCAGTGTATGTCAGGTAGGTCAGTGTATGTAGGTCAGTGTCTGTGGGTCAGTGTAGGTCAGGTAGGTCAGTGTGGGTGGGTCAGTGTATGTAGGTCAGTGTGTGTGGGTCAGGTAGGTCAGTGTGGGTGGGTCAGTGTATGTAGGTCAGTGTATGTCAGGTAGGTCAGTGTAGGTCAGTGTGGGTCAGGTAGGTCAGTGTATGTAGGTCAGGGTGGGTCAGGTAGGTCAGTGTATCTAGGTCAGGGTGGGTCAGGTAAGTCAGTGTATGTAGGTCAGTGTGGGTCAGGTAGGTCAGTGTGTATCAGGTAGGTCAGTGTGTATCAGGTAGGTCAGTGTAGGTCAGGTAGGTAGGTCAGTGTATGTCAGGGAGGTCAGTGTTTGTAGGTCAGTGTGGGTCAGGTAGGTCAGTGTGGGTCAGGTAGCTAGGTCAGTTTAGTGGTCAGCATTGATGGGCACTGGTAAGCCAGGCAGCAACCAGGTCAGTGTATGTAGGTCAGTGTATGTAGGTCAGTGTATGTCAGGTAGGTCAGTGTGGGTGGGTCAGTGTATGTAGGTCAGTGTGGGTCAGTGTATGTAGGTCAGTGTGGGTCAGGTAGGTCAGTGTGTCTCAGTCAGTGTATGTCAGGTAAGTCAGTGTATGTAGGTCAGTGTGGGTCAGGTATTTCAGTGTGTGTGTGGGTCAGGTGGGTCAGTGTATGTAGGTCAGTGTGGGTCAGGTAGGTCAGTGTCGGTCAGTGTGGGTCAGGTAGGTTAGTGTGTGTGGGTCAGTGTATGTAGGTCAGTGTGGGTCAGGTAGGTCAGTGTATGTAGGTCAGGGTGGGTCAGGTAAGTCAGTGTATGTAGGTCAGTGTATGTCAGGTAGGTCAGGTAGGTCAGTGTATGTCAGGTAGGTCAGTGTGTATCAGGTAGGTCAGTGTGTATCAGGTAGGTCAGTGTAGGTCAGGTAGGTAGTTCAGTGTATGTCGGGGAGGTCAGTGTTTGTAGGTCAGTGTGGGTAAGGTAGGTCAGTTTAGTGGTCAGCATTGATGGGCACTGGTAAGCCAGGCAGCACCAGGTCAGTGTATGTAGGTCAGTGTATGTAGGTCAGTGTAGGTCAGTGTATGTCAGGTAGGTCAGTGTATGTAGGTTAGTGTGTGTGGGTCAGTGTATGTAGGTCAGTGTGGGTCAGGTAGGTCAGTGTGGGTCAGTCAGTGTATGTAGGTCAGTGTATGTCAGGTAAGTCAGTGTATGTAGGTCAGTGTGGGTCAGGTATTTCAGTGTGTGTGTGGGTCAGGTATTGTCAGTGTGGGTCAGGTAGGTCAGTGTAGGTCAGTGTGGGTCAAGTAGGTCAGTGTGGGTGGGTCAGTGTGGGTCAGGTAGGTCAGTGTGTGTGGGTCAGTGTATGTAGGTCAGTGTGGGTCAGGTAGGTCAGTGTATGTAGGTCAGTGTGGGTCAGGTAGGTCAGTGTATGTAGGTCAGTGTGGGTCAGGTAGGTCAGTGTATGTAGGTCAGGGTGGGTCAGGTAGGTCAGTGTATGTAGGTCAGGGTGGGTCAGGTAGGTCAGTGTAGGTGGGTCAGTGTGGGTCAGGTAGGTCAGTGTATGTAGGTAAGTGTGTGTGTGTCAGTGTATGTCAGGTAGGTCAGTGTGGGTGGGTCAGTGTATGTAGGTCAGTGTGTGTGGGTGAGGTAGGTCAGTGTATGTCAGGTAGGTCAGTGTGGGTGGGTCAGTGTATGTAGGTCAGTGTGGGTGGGTCAGTGTATGTCAGGTAGGTCAGTGTGGGTCAGGTAGGTCAGTGTATGTAGGTAAGGGTGGGTCAGGTAAGTCAGTGTATGTCAGGTAGGTCAGTGTGTATCAGGTAGGTGAGTGCATGTCAGTGTAGGTCAGGTAGGTAGGTCAGTGTATGTCAGGGAGGTCAGTGTTTGTAGGCCAGTGTGGGTCAGGTAGGTCAGTGTGGGTCAGGTAGGTAGGTCAGTTTAGTGGTCAGCATTGATGGGCACTGGTAAGCCAGGCAGCAACCAGGTCGGTGTATGTAGGTCGGTGTATGTAGGTCGGTGTATGTAGGTCAGTGTATGTAGGTCAGTGTATGTAGGTCAGTGTAGGTCAGTGTATGTCAGGTAGGTCAGTGTGGGTGGGTCAGTGTAAGTAGGTCAGTGTGTGTGTGTCAGGTAGGTCAGTGTAGGTCAGTGTGGGTCAGGTAGGTCAGTGTGGGTCAGTGTGGGTCAGGTAGGTCAGTGTGGGTCAGTCAGTGTATGTAGGTCAGTGTATGTAGGTCAGTGTGGGTCAGGTATTTCAGTGTGTGTGTGGGTCAGGTAGGTTAGTGTGGGTGGGTCAGTGTATGTAGGCCAGTGTGGGTCAGGTAGGTTAGTGTGGGTGGGTCAGTGTATGTAGGTCAGTGTGGGTCAGGTAGGTCAGTGTGTGTGGGTCAGTGTGGGTCAGTGTATGTAGGTCAGTGTGGGTCAGGTAGGTCAGTGTGGGTGGGTCAGTGTATGTAGGTCAGTGTGGGTGGGTCAGTGTATGTCAGGTAGGTCAGTGTATGTAGGTCAGGGTGGGTCAGGTAAGTCAGTGTATGTAGGTCAGTGTATGTCAGGTAGGTCAGTGTGGGTCAGGTAGGTCAGTGTATGTAGGTCAGTGTATGTCAGGTAGGTCAGTGTGTATCAGGTAGGTCAGTGTATGTCAGGGAGGTCAGTGTTTGTAGGTCAGTGTGGGTCAGGTAGGTAGGTCAGTTTAGTGGTCAGCATTGATGGGCACTGGTAAGCCAGGCAGCAACCAGCAAGTCAGCCTACCCCCGCCACACAACCACACAACCCCTCCGCCCAACCAAAAAAACCCAGCGCCACTAGAGCCCCCCCCCCCCGTGCCGGCCTTGGACTTCGGGCTGAAGCCCCTGGTCTTTTTGCCGCCTAGCAACGCCCCTGCCCTTCACATAACTGGTACAGAAATATTACCTGCTTTTTTTCCAGTTTGAAAATCCCAAAAGTTTGTTTAATTCATAAAGGCAATAATTATCCCATATGGACATCTGGTTCGTATATATACATTATGTTGAGTAATATTTCGTACTCCTTCATATATTCTATGAATCAAGTGGAAGGTAGGGAACCTTTTTTTTTTATGGAAATGGTGAGCTACTATTAGACGAAAGGGTATTTTTTAAATTGAGATGCTATTATCTTTTGTGTAGGGTCCTCCACGTTTGCTACCTCCCAATCAAGCCAATGTTGTAATTGTGAAGCAATAAAATATAATCTTGTGTTAGGTATCGCAATCCCCCCCTTATCAATAGGCTGTTGTATTTCAAAATCTAAATCTAGGTTTTCCTCCCCCAAAATCACTAAAAACTGAATCGATGGTTCTAAATAGTTGTAACGTCAGCCATATGGGGAAATTATGTAGTACATATAACATCTGGGGCATCCACACCATCTTTACCAGATTTGCCCTCCCTACCATAGATAATGGCAGTTTACCCCATGTTTTACCCAGTTGTATAACTTTAACAATAAGGGGGAGTATATTCCTATCTGTATATTCTAAAACATTCGGTGTAATTACCACTCCCAAATATTTAAACGATGTAACCAGGGCCATCTGATGAATCTGGCCCGGGTGTCCCCTATGCACAGAGTCCACAAGAAGTATAACAGATTTATCCCAGTTACTATTAAATCCCGAGAAGGATCCATACAAGTCTATAAAGGCCATAACTGCTGACATAGATGGACCCGTATCCCCTAAAAACACTGAAGCATCATCCGCATAGAGTGCTATCTTATCTTCACCTGTAGATCTACAAAATCCCACAATATTTGTAGACGAGCGAATAGCCTCAGCTAATGGTTCAATGGCCAGAGCAAAAAGAAGCTGGGATAAATAACATGCCTGCCTCGTCCCCCTGGTCATCGAAAAAAGGGGCTGATACACATTCAATCACCTGCACCCTTGCACTTGGGGAGTCATATAAAAGTTGTATCCGTCTGATAAATCTGGAACCAAACCCATATAGTTTTAAACAATTTCACAAATAGACCCACTCTATACTGTCAAATGCTTTAGCTGCATCAGGTGACATTATAGCTCTATTTCCCATGCTATCTGTTGGGATTTGTAAATTAAAGAATAACTGTCTAATGTTATTTGCTATAGATCTATTAGGGATAAAACCTGATTGATCACAATGGATTCGTTTGGAGATGTATCTTGATAATCTAGTCGCCAATACCTTCGCCAGCAGCTTAATATCTGAATTTAGTAGAGATATTGGGTGATATGAGTCAGGGTTACTTGGATCCTTATCGTTAGTCCCTTATCGTAAAGTCCCGTTAGAGGAATTGCACTCCGATAGGGGGTGCTTGTGTTTGGCTATCGTCTTTCAATAAGACAATGATTACTGCTTCATTCATAGAGGGGGGTAATATAACCACCTCCATGGCATAATTAAAAACATCAAGCAATTCAGGTAATAACACATCCCCGTATTTTTTATATATTTCCCCTGGAAGACCATCCAGTCCTGATGCTTTATTATTGGGTACACCAACTGCTACTATTCTTAACTCATCCAATGTTAATGGGCCCCCCAAAGCCTCCCTTTCATCCTTTAAATTGTTTGGTAATTCAATAGTATCAAAGAATCTATTCAATGATTCCTCTGAGTAGGATACCCTGCTCTTATATAATGCCTGATAATATTCCCTAAATACTCCCAATATCTCTGGGGTAGTATCAACCCTCTTGTTTGAAGATGATTGTATTTGAGTTATATATGATGCCGGTCACTGAACTTTTACAATAGTTGCCAATATATGTCCTGTCCCCTCTCCCTCCTCAAAATATGGTTGTTGTAGAAAAAAATCTCTTATTTTCTGCCTTCTTGGCCACTACTGCATAATGTAGTTGGCTATGAAGTCCATAAGAGTTTAGTGAAAGGAAGACATGAGACCCCAGCACCTGCTTCAGTATGAGATTGCAGCACACCACACCACAGTGTAAATTCAATCTCTTTACCATAAGAAGAGATAAAACAGGTATATAACCAGGATCTGTATAGCAGAACTAGCATCAAGCACCAGGTGGATGGCTCCACGCTGTGGTAGCACCAATGGGGAAACTTGCCTCTCTCCCTTTTCCCCAAACCGGACTCCAATCAAAGACATCCAATTTTCCGGTTCACTATGCTTAATCTCCCACTCATAAGGACAATACCACCTTTTCAACCACAGCAGCTCTGCGCTTTGCTTGTTTTTTGCCTCAAACTGGCGCATGCACAATTGCTGCAAAGGATTCGTCTTTCACAGGATACCGATCTTCATGCTACCGGAAATGATTAGCGGCCATTTTTATTGCACCTGCAGCCCTTGCTCACTCAAGATAGCCGTTACTGGAAGTAATGTTCTGGAAAATGTCTTGGGTATGTGGAAAGGCCAAAGGTTGTCGTATGAACTTGAAGTGAAACTCACAGAAGCATGGATGTACTGAACGTGTATATACACATCAGCTAAATCTAGAGACAACCTACAGCTGGCTGTTTTGCTTGTGTCTATCTAGCAAGGTTACTCTGTGGTTTAAGCAAGGAAGCTGAGACTTCTGCAGTGTATAAATATACTTTTACTATACAAAGATGCTGTACATGCAAAACTTTTACAATATTAGGAATACAATACAAGGCTGACAGATATCTATAACAAGCAAAAATGCCTAGCAAATGAACAGCCTTTGGTCTATAATAGTACAAATACACTTAAAAGTTACTTATCTTCTGTTACTGCATGTTCGTGATCTCCACTGGCAACGATGCGTCTTGGACACCAGGCACCTTTTTTTGTATCATGAGTGGCTTCTGATCTTCAAAGCATGATGATGTGTGTCCCAGTCTCTACTTACCCCTTTTTATTTGTACAAGTTTGTTGACAAAAGTTAATGGTTACAAACTTGTTTCCATAACAACCGACTAACAGTCATTCTTTCAGTTTGAGAGCTGAAAGAATATCAAACAAGTAAGTCTTTTACTTGTTTACTGTAGCTATAGAGACAATAGCCTATTCAAACTGTAATATAACAATGGTATCTACGTACCAATTGTCTACTCAAAGCCAAAAAACTGACAGTAATCTGACCAACTCACTATTGCCCCATGTATCTTATGTCTGATTAATATTTTAAAAAATCATATTGTAACAAACGCAACACTTTCCGCCGTAGATTTTTTTTTTCTTTCAGACTCCATACAGAAAATCACTTCATTACTAAGAAAACTCTAAACATGCATTTTCCTTGAATGCAACACCTCCCATATTTCTGTCATTGAGAAGGTGTTTTGCCGCGTACACACGGTCGGACTTTTCGGCTACAAAAGTCCGACGGACGCCGACGGACAAAATACGGCTGACAATCCGATCGTGTGTGGGCTTCCCCGGACTTTCAGCGGACTTTTCCAGCCGCAAATCTGACGGACTTTAGATTTGAAACATGCTTCAAATCTTGACGTCGTAACTACGCCGGACCCAGAAATCCGCTCGTCTGTATGCTAGTCCGACGGACAAAAACCCACGCTAGGGCAGCTATTGGCTACTGACTGTCAACTTCCTTATTTTAGTCTGGTGTACGTCATCACGTACAAATCCGTCGGACTTTTGTGTGATTGTATGTAGGCAAGTTTGTTTGTTAGAAAGTCTGCCGCAAGTCCGCCGCAAGTCCGCCAAAAGTCCGTCGAAAGTCTGTCGGACGGGCTGTCGGACTTTTGTAGCCGAAAAGTCCGACCGTGTGTACGCGGTATTTCAGTCTTTAACTAAAAAGTTCATTAGAAAGTCCATTCTAAAGTTCTTTAGAAACAAGTCCAGGCTTGTAATACATCAAAGGCCTTGCTCTCCACAGCTTTTGTGATCTTCCGTCATTCTTTCCATCATGTCCTATGGATTAAATCGGAGACAGCCTGTGGAGTGGAAAACAAAGCGGATTATCTGTTCCTTCTAATAATACATTAACAGTAGATCCAAACCCTTCAGCTACAATCTCTTCTCTAAATGGCTTCTTGCCTTCATATCTGACTAACACTTTGCCCCCTGCCTGTACCCACTTCTGACCCTCCCAAAGAACATCAATAGGGAGGAGAGGAAATATACTGATATTTCCCAGAAGATCACTGCTGTTTATTTTGGAAGGTTTAATGTTATGTAGCCTCACTTTCCACTCTTGCTGAGAAGTATCCACTAACCAGTCAGAGTACTGAAGCCACTGTCTTCAAGCTCATCTGCCAATGCAAATATAACTTCAAACCTTCCTGCCAGATTCTCTCTCATTCCTAGATAGGCTTCAGCTTCAGATACGTCACGCTTGGTTTCTATGTCATGGGAAGCAGTAACATGGTATCTGTTAAGCCCCGTTCTTTCGGGAACCTTACATAAATACTGAACTCTGCACTCCAGCTGTGGAATCTGTGCCCCAGCCCCTACCATCCTCTCATATGGGGTGCTTTTGGCTATTAGCCTAGAATTTAACAACATGACTGCCTGTTTGAGGACCCGATCCCACCCCCCAGTGTATGTGTGGGTGTGAGTTTGCGTATCTGGTCCTTCAATAGCCCATTGTATCTTTCAATCAAACCAGCTGCCTGCGGATGGTATGGGATGTGGCACAACAGTACACTCCAGAATCTTTGTCCCACTGCTGTACTGTTGATCCGGTGAAGTGTGAGCCGTTATCACTTTGCACTCATTTGGGACAACCATAATCAACGACAAGTTTCTGGAGCAGTTGAAGCGTTGCGGCTTGATCTGCATGTTTGCAAGGATGAACAAGCATAAGTCCTGAATAGGTGTCTACTGCAGTGCAACAATATCTCAGTCTATTGTTTCCCCGGGGCAGGGGACCGATTAAGTCAATCTGCCAGATCTCTGCAGGCCTCTCACCCCTCTTAATTGACCCGGTGGAGTACTTTTGCAATGGCCATTGTCGCACTTCTCCACACACTGTACAGTTCCCTATTACAGTCTTTATCATGTCCGTGAATATAGGCAATATTCTCTGCTGTGCCCATTCATATGTTGCTTTCTTCCCCAAATGCCCAGATTGCTTGTGGGCCCAGTTGGCCAAGTTCATCAAAACAGGATCAATTGGCACAACTGCCTTCAATTTGGCGACTTCATCTGCAACTCTGTTATAGTTCTCAAAGTCTGGGACTAGGGGCACATGTGCATCAACATGCCCCACTTTTATGGTGCGGGAGTGAGCTTCCTTCCAGATGTAGTCCCAGACTTCCTTGCCTCCCCACTCCACCTTTCCATGAATCATCCATTTATTGGACTTCCACGTGGGCATCCAAGTTGTCAGTCCTTTAAAAACCACCCAGCTCGGGCACATGCGCGGCGCTGAGGAAGATGGACGCTTGACTCTGTAGCTCCGCTCCACCCGGGACTATAGAGGCTTCCTGAGGGCTACAAACAGCACATCGCACATCAATTTTTGCACCCCTCAAGCCACAAACACTCGGTGCATGCCGTCGAGGAGAAGGAAATCCCGAGGATCCTCTCAAAACACCCTGACCCACTATCTCCTCCGCACGCAGGAACGTTTCAGCATGCCTCAAGATGGCGCGGCTGGGAAAGGGGAGTCTCCTGCTCCGGCTCCTCCGTCACGATCGAATCCCTCTCCGTCCGCAAGCAATGCGGGTGAGTACCACACCACCCTTTCTAAGGCGGATCTGGATGTCAGTCTGGAGGCCATGTACACTAGACTAGCTACCAAATTTCAAACGGAGCTGCACAAAACATCCCACACCCTGTCACAGGAAATAGGCTCACGTACTGAGCTCCTTGAAACTAAACATGCCTTGGCTTTAATGACCTCAGTCGTGAACATGAATCTCTAGCCTTAGCCCTAACAGCTATTCAAGCACAAGTCGAAGATCTCGACAATAGAAATAGACTAAATAATTTACGTCTAAGAGGCATTCCTGAGACAGAGACAGACTTAATTCCAACCGTAATTCGATTATTCAAATCACTCCTTCCAGACTATGACTCCGCAGCTTTCAAATGCGACCGCATCCACAGGGCACTTCGTCCGAAACCACCAGATGACAAACCCCCCAGGGACGTGGTCCTCTGCATAAAAGACTTTCTCACTAAGGAGGAAATCCTGAGAGCTGCCCGTAATAAACAACGGATAACACTTGACCATCCTATCCAGATCTACCCGGATATCTCCCCTGCCACCTTGGACAGGCGAAGAGGCCTGAAGGCAATCACCTCTGCACTTCAATCTGCACATATCCGTTACAGATGGGGATTTCCATTTAAGCTGCTGGTTCCCCATAATGGCACCACCTTCTCAGCTACCTCCCTACAAGAGGGTCAAGAATATCTGGTGAAACCCGGTCTCCTAGATGCAGCTGCAATTCGTCGCCCTCCATTGACACCCCGCCCGGCCCCCATCTGGCAAACCCCGCCACCCAGGAGGGATAGAAGAAGGATCAGCTATGATATCGGAGAGGACCTCGCAATGCAACCACGCTGAAAGCGTCGCTATCACTCATTAGTTCCTTGAGACGCTCTGCACTTAACTTTCTCTAACCTTACTAAGAGTGGCTGTCCCTCGGAGCCATGTCATGTCCACCCCACCCAGCAAAAGTTTTTTCTTCTTTTTTTTTTTTTTTTGGGCGTTGCATCTCCTTTTTACATTTTATTACTTGAACTTGTTTTCCTTTTGTCAGTTAGCCCTACAGGTTTCTCGCTCTGCAACCCCACCAGTGGGTTTTTGCAGTGTGGCTGGGTACGAGACCTAGTTGTCTCGCTTGTGACTGTATTTTTTATCAGGTAAAGCTCTGTTTGTTTTTCTTTTTTCTCTACCTGATCCAGTTTGGATGTTGAACTTCATGTCCTTTCCTAGTTCTCTACGTTGTTTTTTTCTTTTTTTGAGTATACTCGTTTACAGTTTTTCTTTTTTCCTTGGTCAGTCATTCACAGCCTGGTAACTTTTTTCATCATATGTCCTACATGTGAGATTCACATGTCCATTCTTGATAATACCTTTTACAAGAAGAATAGATACTGTATTTACAATGTGTTGTGTGGGATAATGGCGGAACCCCTGCTGGGACTAGTATGCCTTAGTTTGCAAACACAGACTAATTTCCTTGCATGGTTAGCTTTGTACCCTCTCACATACGATAGAGTAGTTATGACCAATTATGGTAATTACATGTATTTCACATAATGTGAAGGGATTTAATTCCCCCATAAAGAGACGTAAGGCCTTTGATCTGTATGGTCATATAGGTGCCAAGATTCTTCTGCTGCAGGAGACACACTTTTCCCATTACTCACACCCTAAATTCTTTCATAGGAACTTCCCTCAATAGTGCCGCCATATTCTTACATGCATCCCTCCCTATGGAGGTAAAACAATGCTTTAAAGATAAGGATAGCAGGTTTGTCATTAAAAAAGGTGTGTTACACAACAGAGAAATTACAATTGCCAGTGTATATGCCCCTAATGACTTTTTTAAATCCTTTTTTGATAAATTAGTCTCCTTGAACTCTCCCCATATCATAATAGGGGGTGATTTCAACTTGGTAGCTAACCCTTCACTTGATAGATCCTCCTCCACAAACACCTCCAAAGCCTTCCCCAGGTCTCTAACCCAAGGCCTTTTGGACCACCAGCTGGTTGACACCTGGAGAACACACAATATGGGGCTTAAGGAATTCACCTTTTACTCGCACCCTCATAACAGTTACGCCAGGTTGGATTACATTTACACTACCCCCATCATATTAGCAAACTCCACTGATGCCACGATCCACCCCTGTGTTTGGTCTGACCATCACGTAACCTCCTTTACAACAGACTTTATTGGATTGGCTCCCACACCACATACATGGAGACTGAAAGAGGCTTTGCTCTCGGATCTAGTGGCAGAATCTGAGACAGCTAAGTCTATTGAGGAATACTTTTCTCTTATGCTCTCCCTGATACTCCACCTTCCATTTTATGGACTGCCCATAAGGCAGTTCTGAGAGGTAAACTAATCAGCATCGCCTCTTCCCACAACAAGATGCACAGACAAAAAATTTTGAACCTCACAACTGAACTAGACCGCATTTACAAAAACACTAACATTTTGGGCCTGGAGTCGACCAGAAAATTGATAGACCAAAAGCGTCTTGAATTAGACTCCCTCCTGTCCTCCAAGATTGAAAAAGCCCTAAAATGGTCCAGTGCCAAATTTTTACTGCATAACAACACTGCATCAACCTTATTTGCAAGAAAGCTCAATCAGACCTCCCGTCCCACACATGTGTTTTATTCCTCCCTATTAGCTCCAGTCCAAAATTCTCCTTCTTCGGTAGAAGACACTTGGTTTCAGGACATTCCTATACCCATTCTCTCACCCACTCAAATAGAGAAGCTCAATGCTCCTATCACACCCTCAGAGGTTCTTAATGTTATCAAATCCCTCAAGATAGGCTCTGCCCCAGGCCCGGACGACTTTTCGGCCATATACTACAAAAAATTTGCTAACCTTCTTTCCCTGGTTTAGTACAACTGTTCAATTGGGTCCTACAAGGAGGTAATTTCCCAGATGAAATGCTGCTGGTAAATATGTCCCTGATCCCCAAACCTAATAAAAATCATTTACTTCCCCAAAATTATAGACCGATTTCGGTCATGAATAACGATGTAAAAATTTTCAGTAGAATCCTAGCGGACAAGTTGGCATCTATTATATCCTCTCTTATCTCAACCTTCCAATCAGGATTTATACCCCATAGATTCATAACGGATAACATTAGGCTAGCCTCTAACATTATACAAGACTCCAATATGAATTCCCGTAAATTCTTTCCACTCAGCCTAGACATACACAAGGTGTTTGATAGCGTCTCCTGGAGCTATCTAGGCATCCTTCTGCAACGCATGGGTTTTCGGGATGAATTTATACAAGGGTTCCGAGCCCTTTATGTAAACCCCAAAACTCGTATCAAAATACCGGGCTGTAGTTCCGATTTCTTTTCCATAGGTAGGGGCACTAGGCAAGGATGCCCACTCTCCCCACTCATTTTTGCCCTTGCCCTAGAACCCCTAGCTATTGCGATACTTAACAACCAAGATATCTCGGGTTACACCAAAGGCTCCTCTTCCTACAAATTCTGTATGTACGCTGACGATGTCCACTTGTTCCTAACTAATCCCCACATTTCCCTGCCAAATCTCCTACAGACCTTATCAAATTTTGCGGGAGTCTCCGGCCTCAAGATCAATGTCTCAAAATCGGTCGCTCTCCCTGTGGGGTTCTCTCCGGGGGAGATACAACAACTTAAAAGTACCTTTCACTTTGTATGGGAAGATACCAGTCTATCATATCTAGGCATTGATCTGACGGGAGACTTTGGCAAACTCTTTGAAAACAATTATCCTTCCATGTTCTCTAAATTGAAAAAAACACTTAAATCATGGTCTTAACTCCACATCTCTTTCCTTGGTAGAGTCACAGCCCTAAAAATGGTAATACTTCCCAGGTTACTATACCTTTTTCGTTCCCTCCCAATTAGAGTGTCTAAATCTCACTTACTCACCCTTCAAGCCCACATTAATAAATTTATCTGGCAAGACAAACCTCCCAGATTAGCTAGGGAAATTCTTTACCGTTCTCCATAGAGGGGGGGTCTGGGGGTCCCCCATATATGGTTATACTATATTGCTAGTAGATTCGCACAACAAGCCCAGTGGAACATTAGAGACTCCAAGGTCCCATGGGTCAAATTTTAACAGGACTCTATTGCCCCACTATATCTACCTGGATTAATGTGGTCCTCAAGTCCCCCCTTCACAGAAACATCTACCAAAAACCAAATAGTAACTATAGGTTTGAAACTCTGGAATTCATATAAGAGAAAATATAATCTCTCTTCTCAGTCCCCCCTTGGAGCCTCCTATATTGGAGACCCTAGATTCCCCCCAGCTTATACTCACCCGGAGTTATTTGAGGGGTGGACTCAACATAATCTGATCACATTGGGGAATTTCCTAGCTGACTCCAAATTTATTTCATTTTCAATATTTAAGTCCCGTTATCTTATTCCAGATAGAGAATTCTACCATTTCCTTCAAATTCGACATTTTTTTCAACAGCATTACACCACCCCCTCAGCAGATAACATGACAACATACGAGGATTTGTGCCACACAGCCCCTTGTCAAAAGGGCCTTATTTTACAAATCTATAGCTCATTAGAATTGGTGGAGGATACACCGGCCTTGAAGTACAGATCTCAATGGGAACAAGAACTAGCCTTAGGCCAAGATGATATAGACTGGGATAGGGGTTGGTTAAACATACGTAAATGCTCAAAATCCCTAACAATTAGAGAGACAGCCATTAAACTCATAACGAGATGGTATTATACCCCAGCCCGTATACATAAAATTTATCCGCAGACTTCTCCCAATTGCTTTAGGGGTTGCACCCACTCAGGCTCATACATACACATATTCTTGGAATGTGAGAAACTACAACCCACCTGTAAGGAATTACTTAAATTAATTGACAAATTAGTAGGAAATCCCATCAATCTCACTTTCCATCATTGCATCCTATTTCAAGATATCCCTGATATTACCAAACCCTTGATGAGGTTAATCCACTCAATCTGTGTGGCCATGCTTTAGGGCATCGCCCTTCACTGGAAATCTTCTACGATCCCGTTTGCACAAATTATCTCACGCATTGACTCTATGATGGTAACCGAGAAAATATTTCATACCCTACATGATTCCATACCTGCATTTGATGCTAAATGGAACCCATGGTTCCTGTTCAGGCTTCAAGACTGACCGTGTTATATCCAGTTTGATTATGCTGAACTTCTTTTCTTTTCACCTTTTTTTTTTGTTTCTGGCTTTTCCCTCCTGTTTCTGTTTCTAGTACAACAATCCTTCTGAGTTAGGACTACCTTCTAGAACTGAGTGTAATTTAAGCATCCATAATGGTGACAAAATGTTCTTACACCCTACCTACTGTGACATGGGAAGAAGGATCCTCCTAAAGAGTCATCACTACAGCTTTCAACTCTGCATACTGACTGGACCCTCCAATTCTGGTCTCCTGCAGGACTGTGTCTGTACTTGATTTGTAGGCTGTTCTGCTGTCCATTTATGCACAGAAGAGGCGACTATGGCTGAACCATCAGTGAACCACGCTGACTCCTTCATGTCTTCTGACAGAGACTCAAAGGGTGGAGCCTCTTGAATGGGGGATGACTGCAGCACAGGATTTTCTTCTTCTGGCCGGGCGATGGTAAAAGTAACAAGCCCTGCCAACTGTTTTGAAATATCTCTATCATCCCCTGCTGCAATACCCCCTCTTTCTTGAAGGTACCACTTCAATTTCATCAGTGTCTGGTTCTGGGCTACAGCTGCCCTAGTGGTCAGTCCATTCTCTCTCACCCATCCTGCTATTGGCAATGCAGTATGGATGGTGACTGTGTCCCTTCCTGTAATGGTCACTACATGTTGAAGTGCTGTGTAGGCTCCAAACAGGTACTTCTCTAGGGGCGTGTATCTCTTCTGTGCCCCTGTCAGTTGTTTGGACCAAAATCCAATGGGTATTGCTCTCAGTCCTTTCTTTTCATTTGGCTGCCATAGACTCCAAGATATGGTACCATGCTGCAAAATAGCTTCTTTAGCAGCCAGGAATGCAGTCCGCTGCTCTGAACCCCATGAGAACTCAGTCTTTTTTCTGGTGACATTATATATAGGCCTCAGAATTAGTCAAAGATGTTGGATGAACGATCTCCAAAACCCCAGCAACTCCAATGAACTTCTGTACCTCCTCTTTGGTAGTAGGGGGTGACAGAGCCTGGATAGTTTTCACAACTGTCTCTGGAAATTTCCTCTGCGGCCTAGTCGACATCATTCCCAGGAATTTCACTTCTGTGGCAGTTCCTTGGACTGTCTTTGTCGATATCCCACCCTCTGTTCTCCATGTGATGAATCAGCAGGTGCAGTGCTTCAGTTACATCTTCTTTTGTTCCAGAGATCATGATGTCATCAATGTAGTGAAACACAGCGACTTTCATACTCGGGGTACTTAAATCAGCAGGTGCAGTGCTTCAGTTACATCTTCTTTTGTTCCAGAGATCATAATGTCATCAATGTAGTGAAACACAGCGACTTTCATACTCAGGGTACTTAAATCTGGGGCTATCAGTCCATGACAAATCGTTGGAGAATGAACATAGTCTTCAGGAAGCACGGTGAAAGTGTACTGGTGGCTGTCCCACACCATAGCAAACTGGTCTTGACACTCTGGGTCTATCAAAATTGAAAAGAAAGCATTAGCCAGGTCTATCACAGCATGATATTCTCAGGGGAGGGCTGGCAGCCTTAGGCCTGGGGGGCAAGTCCAGTCAAGTGGCCCATAGAGCCGGTGGTGGAAAAGTGAAGGATCAAGGAAAACAGTCTAATGCCGCGTACACACGAGCGGACTTTCCGGCAAACTTTTCCGGCGTACCGGAGTCCGTCGGACAATTCGATCGTGTGTGGGCTCCAGCGGACTTTTTTTTCTCAAAAGTTTGCCGGACTTAGATTTGAAACATGTTTCAAATCTATCCGACGGACTTGAGTCCGGTCGAAAAGTCAGCTCGTCTGTATGCTAGTTCGACGGACAAAAACAGACGCTAGGGCAGCTATTGGCTACTAGCTATGAACTTCCTTGTTTTAGTCTGATCGTACGTCATCACGTACGAATTCGTCGGACTTTGGTTGATTGTGTGTAGGCAAGTCCGTTCATTCAGAAAGATTTACCATGATCACAAAGGTGGGGGAAGGACAATGTGGCCCTCCAGAGCCCCTGGCAGGGGCTGACTGGCAACTTTTGGCTCAGGGAAAGTATAACCCAGAGGCCCATGGTGGAGCAACTCGGCTCCACTCTCCCTCATCCCTACCTCCTCCCAACAGAGCCATTTTTGTGTTTTTTGCGCACATGTTTAAAAAATCATTTTAGGCCTGAAGATTACACAAAACCCTCAAACATTATATATTTTCTGAAAGCAGACACCCTAGACAATAAAATAGTGGTAGTTCCAATTTTTTATGTCACACGATATTACCGCAAAGGTCTAGGAAATGCAACATTTCTGTAAAAAAAAACACATTTCACACAAAGCGAAATTTAGAGCAAACGAACACAATAAACTACCCACATTTTTGGTAATATATAAAAGAGGATGTTGCACCGAGTAAATAGATCCAACATGTCAAACCTTAATTTTGTGTGAAATGGCGGCAAACTTCAATACTCCATATTTTCTATAGGGGAAGGTTCAAAAGCCCCCCCCCTCAGTTTAGTGTTACGGAGGAGGTCTTGTGTTGCTCTCATTCTGGCGTGCATGGTAATATGTAACGTGTATCGCAATCTATGTTTTCATGCGTAGGCTCCCCTGAGGCATGCGTTTACGTTCGTACATGTGTTTATGTGGGGGGGCTTCATAAATTTTTGGGGGGAGAGGGGTTTATGTGCTTGCGTGTAACTTTTTTCCTTAAGTTATTTTTTTTTCATCACATAGAGGACAAAAAGTCCCCATGTGATGATTTCAAGGTAACAGGTGGCGGGATGAAGAGAAGGGGCCTGGAATGCCAGCAGGGGACCCCAGAAGAAGAGTCTGGGCTGTTCTGTGAAAAACCCAGGTAAGTATGACAAGTTTGTTATTTTTATAAATAGAAAAAACAACTTTTACAACCACTTTAATCTACAATGCTATTTGTTATATGCAGCATGGAGGAGGTTGTATTGCTATTGGTCACTGATGCATTAGTGACCAGTGGCAGTTAATTAACCCCTTTATGCTGCATTAGTGGCAGTGGCACCCGTGTCAGTGCTAAGTAAACCCCTGCAGCATGAAGGGATTAATTAACACTGACACCACTGCTGCTAATTCAGCAAAGGGGTTAATTAACTGCCACTGGTCACGAATGCATCAGTGACCAATAGCAATACAACCTCCTTCATGCTGCATATAACAAATAGCATTGTAGATTAATAAACCCCCCACCCCAAAAAAAATTAAAAAATGAACCACTTCAGTAAGATCAAAGTAGTGCAGCAATGTTCAGCCGCTCACTCACAGTAGTGGACGCTCCCCGCAGGTCGCAGCAGCCCTTCTCCTCTTCCAACATGGCCTCTGAACGACGTCATGATGGGAGAGCATTATGGTACACTTGCCGGCAAGGGCGGCCTGACAACACTCAGGGCCCCCAGACCAAATAAAGCAAGGGCCCCCTGTCAGGCCCCACCCATGACCCACCCCTGCCCTGTCCATGACCCGCCCCTGGCCTCGCCCCCACATTTTGTACAAAGTACAACAGAGAGTCTGTGCGAAAGCGTTCCCTCCAGGCTGTATTAGAGACTACAAAGGAGTATAATGGGACCTGGAGGGGGCCTCTTTCTAACAGAGTATACAGTGAACACCTTCATTCACTCTGGTCCTCATGGGACTCCCTCCTTGTACCATGACTCTTACCCCTGTACATTACATACTCCTGACCCCTGCACCCTGTAAAATTACATACTCCTGACCCCTGAACCCTGTCCCTTACAAACTACTGACCCCTGCACCCAGTACATTACATACCCCTGACCCCTGAACCTGTACATTACATACTCCTGACCCCTGTACATTACATACTCCTGACCCCTGAACCCTGTACAATACATACTCCTGACCCCTGTACATTACATACTCCTGACCCCTGTACATTACATACTTCTGACCCCTGTACATTACATAATCCTGACACCTGCACCCTGTACATTACCCACTCCTGAGCCCTACACCCTGTACATTACACACCCCTGAACCCTCTACATTACATACTCTTGCACCCTGTAAATGACATACTCCTGACCCCTGTACATTGTTATGTACGTTATTATGTAAGCATCAGAGTCCGCACAGAGGCCCTCTTTACATCAGAGTGCGCACAGAGGCCCCCCTTACATCAGAGTGTGCACAGAGGCCCCCCTTACATCAGAGTGCTCACAGAGGCCCCCCCTTACATCAGAGTCTGCACAGAGGCCCCCCTTACATCAGAGTCCGCACAGAGGCCCCCCTTACATCAGAGTCCGCACAGAGGCCCCCCTTACATCAGAGTGCGCACAGAGGCCCCCCTTACATCAGAGTGCGCACAGAGGCCCCCCTTACATCAGAGTGCGCACAGAGGCCCCCCTTACATCAGAGTGCGCACAGAGGCCCCCCTTACATCAGAGTCCACACAAAGGCCCCCCTTACATCAGAGTCCGCACAGAGGCCCCCCTTACATCAGAGTCCGCACAGAGGCCCCCCTTACATCAGAGTGCGCACAGAGGCCCCCCTTACATCAGAGTGCACACAGAGGCCCCCCTTACATCAGAGTGTGCACAGAGGCCCCCCTTACATCAGAGTGCGCACAGAGGCCCCCCTTACATCAGAGTGCGCACAGAGGCCCCCCTTACATCAGAGTGCACACAGAGGCCCCCTTACATCAGAGTCCGCACAGAGGCCCCCCTTACATCAGAGTCCGCACAGAGGCCCCCCTTACATCTGAGTGCGCACAGAGGCCCCCCTTACATCAGAGTGCGCACAGAGGCCCCCCTTACATCAGAGTGCGCACAGAGGCCAGCCTTACATCAGAGTGCGCACAGAGGCCAGCCTTACATCAGAGTGCGCACAGAGGCCAGCCTTACATCAGAGTGCGCACAGAGGCCCCCCTTACATCAGAGTGCGCACAGAGGCCCCCCTTACATCAGAGTGCGCACAGAGGCCCCCCTTACATCAGAGTGCGCACAGAGGCCCCCCTTACATCAGAGTCCGCACAGAGGCCCCCCCTTACATCAGAGTCCACACAGAGGCCCCCCTTACATCAGAGTCCGCACAGAGGCCCCCCCTTACATCAGAGTCTGCACAGAGGCCCCCCTTACATCAGAGTGCGCACAGAGGCCCCCTTACATCAGAGTGCGCACAAAGGCCCCCCTTACATCAGAGTGCGAACAGAGGCCCCCCTTACATCAGAGTGCACACAGAGGCCCCCCTTACATCAGAGTGCGCACAGAGGCCCCCCTTACATCAGAGTGCGCACAGAGGCCCCCCTTACATCAGAGTGCGCACAGAGGCCCCCCTTACATCAGAGTGAGCACAGAGGCCCCCCTTACATCAGAGTGCGCACAGAGGCCCCCCTTACATCAGAGTGCGCACAGAGGCCCCCCTTACATCAGAGTGCGCACAGAGGCCCCCCTTACATCAGAGTGCGCACAGAGGCCCCCCTTACATCAGAGTGCGCACAGAGGCCCCCCTTACATCAGAGTCCACACAGAATTTCCACTTTCACTGTAAGGGGGAGCTCTGTGGACTCTAGTGTAAAGGGGAATCCTGATTTAAGGGGGCATCTGATGTAAGCAGTGTTCTGGGAATCTTGATTTTAGGGGGAATGCTGTGGCTCTGGTGTAAAGGGGGTCTCTGCTGACCAAAGCCTGCCCCCCCTCACTTATCAAAGTCCACAGAGCACCCCTTAAAATCATTTTATAGACTGGGAGTCAGGAGAGAGGGTGAGCTTACTCACCCCAGGATAGAGGCTGAGGCGCAGCTTTTTCTTTTCAAAATCACTTATAACCCCCAAACATTATATATATATTTTTTTTAGCAGAGATCCTAGGGAATAAAATAGCGGTTGTTGCAATATTTTATGTCACACGGTATTTGCGTAGCGGTCTTTCAAACTCAATTTTTTTTGGAAAAAATCCAAAAAAAACTAAGCAGTAAAGTTAGCCCATTTTTTTTCGTCCAAAAGTTTTGATTACCTGTTTTTGTATTTAATATTTAAGATATAGTTTTTTTTTCAAAATTCTACATACAAGTGAACTGATTGGAGGTTTGTTTTGTTTAATAAATGTTTAAATGTAAAAAAATTTCTGTATCACTTAAGGTTGCTTTCACACTGGAGCGGGCATGCGTTGACGGTAAAACGCTGCTAGTTTTAGCAGCGCTTTACCGTCATTTTAGCGGCGCTATTCGGCTGCTAGCGGGGCGCTTATAACCCAGCTAGCAGACGAGGAAGGGGTTTAATGCACCCCTGAAGCGCCGCTGCCGAAAGGCTTTGCAGGCGCTTCGGCAGCGGTGCACATTCATTTCAATGGGCAGGAGTGGTGGTATACACCGCTCCAAAGATGTTGCTTGCAGGACTTTTTTTTAACATCCTACCAGCGCATCACCTCAGTGTGAAAGCACTCAGGCTTTCACACTGAGACTGCAGGGGAGCTGTTTTACAGGCACTTTACAGGCGCTATTTTTAGCCCAAAAGCGCCTGAAAAATGCCCCAGTGTGAAAGGGGTCTAACTGTTAGATTTTATGAGATGAAGGGGGAAAGAAATATTTAAAAAATGAAAAAAAAAAAAAAAAAATCGGCCTAATATATCGGCCCAAAATAATCGGCATCACATATCGGCCATCGGCCACCGAGATTTCTAAATATCGGCATCGGCCAGAGAAAAACCCATATCGGTCGACCTCTAGTCTAGGCTGATGTTATCTTCACTAGGAGTAAGTGTTTCTAACCCTGACAGTTTTCCCTACTAAATGTTTCCACCTCTTCAGCATTTCCGCAGTAGAAATGCCATCTATCTCATCTTTAGGTACTCCTGCCTTAATTAGGTCCACCCACATTTCTTTCCTAGAAATAACTAGCCTGGTTTTCTCTTCACCTCCTGTCTTCTCTACCCCATTCCCTTTCTTCTCTGTTCTTTTCTGCTTGTATTCTTCCTGTCTGGCTTTGACCTTATCTACTGCCCTGACAGGTTTTGTTTTAGTCTCCTCTAGCTCCCCCAACTGGCTTAAAAGGGTTGTGGCTTCATGAATCTTGCCGTTTAATCCCAGGCCTCCCAACAAGGACAAAAATAGAGCCCTGAGATTAAATGGCGCAAACTTCATCAGCTTAGAGCGCAGAGCAGACGTAAAGGGTTCCATATCTGGACCCATCCATTCTGGAAACATATTTAATCCGGTTATACAACCCATCTCACGTAACCTGGAGATACCCTCTCCTATTGCTCTCCAGGAGTAGGTATTTTCCAGGTCAGTAGGACTAGCATATACTTGGACTATTCCATCTCTCATGAGGTCTAACAGTAAAAAATTCACGCTAAACTCTCGGGCTTTTCGCATTGCCTGACGCAATTGTGGATCATAGCTTAACACTCCCATAGTCACTGCTTCCTTACCTGACAAAACAACACTGTCCGCCCCTTCATCCCATAAGCGTAGGAGCCAACTCACTAGGGGTTCCCCAGACCTTTTGTTTGTATTGTTTTGCCAGCTCATGGATTTCAGTTTGTGTAAACTCCCGTACCTCTTCAAATTCAACATCTCTGGGGTTGCGATAATGCACCTCCCTATCTGCCATATCCTCTCTATCATGTTGCCGTTTCCTATGCTTAGTAATGAGAGGTCTGGCATACTTTTTATTTTGCACTAGCAGATCATCGTGCGAAATATCAAACTCTATCTCCTCATCCTCACTATCATTTGAGGAGAGCACATCCTCACAATCCCAATTTTGGGATGTGACAATGGCACGTACCCTGGCTTTACTAACAGGTTTATGGCCCTTCCTTTTCCTTAAGGCATTAATTGATTTGGTCATGAGGGCTGCACACCGCTCTTGCAAAACATCACCCCGACTAGCAGTTGAACGTACACACTTTGAAGCAACTGCTAGCTGGTCTTTTGATACCTTAACTTCTGCCTCTGCCTTCTCCCTTCTATGTGATTCGGTATAAATAGCATGAAGAAAATACCAGCCCACTGTGGACACTGTCCTCTTCTCTTTTTTACTTAAATCCAACCCCTTAAGGCTAAAATCTACAAAATGATCTGAGACTTTATCACCCCAAGTCAGTTTCAAGGGAGAAGCATACTTCACAAATTCTTTAGCAGGAGGCTCCCACTCATTGTCTCTGGCCCAGATAGGTAAGCTGCACACTTCCTTCTGGCCTTGCTTTTCCTAAACAGCTTATGCAGCATTTTACCTAGCACAAACTACACAACACACTACAGAAAAAGAGGTCTGCTTCAATTAAATTATAGCACAGATCCCGGACGAGCCCCCAAATGTTTTGCTTGTGTCTATCTAGCAAGGTTACTCTGTGGTATAAGCAAGGAAGCTTAGACTTCTGCAGTGTATAAATGTGCTTTTACTATACAAAGATGCTGTACATGCAAAACTATTACAATATCAGGAATACAATACAAGACTGACAGATATCTATAACAAGCAAAAATGCCTAGCAAATGAACAGCCTATGGTCTATAATAGTACAAATACACTTAAAAGTTACTTATCTTCTGTTACTGTATGTTCCTGATTTCGATGCTTCTTGGACACCAGGCACCTTTTTTTGTATCATGAGTGGCTTCTGATCTTCAAAGCATGATGTGTGTCCCAGTCTCTACTCACCCCTTTATATTTGTACAAGTTTGTTGACAAAAGTTAATGGTTACAAACTTGTTTCCATAACAACTGACTAACAGTCATTCTTTCAGTTTGAGAGCTGAAACAATATCAAACAAGTAAGTCTTTTACTTGTTTACTGTAGCTATAGAGACAATAGCCTATTCAAACTGTAATACAACAATGGTATCTACTTACCAATTGTCTACTCAAGCCAAAAAACTGACAGTAATCTGACCAACTCACTATTGTAATATTGCCCCATGTATCTTATGTCTGATTAATATAAAAAAAATCATATTGTAACAAACGCAACACACTGGCTTAACCCACTGACTGCATATACCTCTTCTAAGTCGAATTGACTGCTGATGGTTACCTGCCTTACCTGATGGTTTGAGTGATTGCCTTCAACAACTCCATATGAAGTTTTTGGCTTTTCATCTTTCCTTTTGCTTCATGCCTAAATCCCCTTTTCGACTGAGAACAATGGAGAATATAATCCTTGACATCTTCTCTGGACAGATGGCTCACTGTTGGAACAAGATTTGGTAACAATTGCTTAAAACTTTGATTGCTCTAAAGCAGTGTTTCTCAACTCCAGTCTTCATGGCGCCCCAACAGGTCATGTTTTCAGAAATTCCCTCAGATGAATGGGCTGTGGTATTTACTAAGGCAGTGAAACTGATCAAATCACCTGTGCAAAACACTGGAAAGCCTGAAAACATGACTTGTTGGGGTGCTTTGAGGACTGGAGTTGAGAAACACTGCTCTAAAGAACCATAAAGAACCATGGTGGGAATTAAATGAGTTGGAGGAGTGGAAAGAAAATTCCAATGACTTCCTTATTGCACGGAACCAACAGATCCTGAGCCAGTTTTACCTAAATTTGCAATAATGCCTGCAATCCGACACTACTGGAAAGGTTTGGGTGAAGAGGAACTTTGCTGCTCCTAGGGAGGAGCAGACTTGGATTTAGGCAAACAAAGAAAGACGATTATGGATCTTTCTTTCTCTTCTATAGCCTTTCTCTGGCCCTGTAACCAACTCTTTGCTCTGGGCATAGGTGACCAGCCTAAGGGATTAGTCCCAAATCTAGACATCACTGATTTTATCTTGAACAGCAGTCAATTCAACTTAGAAGAGGTATATGCAGTCAGTGGGTTAAGACAAAGGGCCAATTGAAGGGAGGGGAATTGAAGGGGGGGGGGGACTCCAAATCAACTCATAGGACCAAAGTACCTGGTAGATGCACAACCCGATACAGAAGGAGGTACCGACTCGCCCGATGGGCGGCGCACGTTCCTTATATCCTGAATTTGGATGAATTTCAGAGGCAGTTGGCCTAGGAATCTTCATCAGACTAGCCAGATGTGCCAGTCTACCAGCAGATAATGCAATATCCTTTGCACAGACCTTGGAACAGCAAAAAGGATTTGGTAATGTACAAGGTTTATACTACCATTAGGTAGTGTTGTGTGGCTTACGTTAGAGTTCCCTTCAGTATCCAAGTCCATTTGGTTCTCAGCAGAAGAGTTAAAGGCAAAACTTGGCCAGTAATAAGTCTGTTGTGTTTGATTCCTGAGTGAAATTAAAGTGTCCAACGATGCAGTACGTGCAATATGCTGTTCAATTGGAAGGGGCCCAAAGAGTTCTGTGGTAAAAAGGATTAGGCAAACAGTGGTCTCCTCCTAGGTATACAAAAATGCTTTATTGGTATCAATATTATGAAAAGGTAGCGAGCAGACTACATGGACAATAAAATCAATAAAAGAACAATGTAGCCACAGACACATAGACACGCCCAGGTCTAGTCGCACAAGTTGTGTGATAAGCCAAATGGTCATACCAGAATAAAAACTTGGATAGTGTATGTGAATATGGGATCAAGGGAGAGAGCCGTGGACAGAAAACTATGAGATCCATAAGTCCAGGATCCACCAGGGAGACCAATATTCTCGGCAATTAAAGGACCCCTCGAGAAAACAGGAAAATACCTTGATGCACTACTAAAAGAAATAGTAACAAAATTACCATTGTTGATAATTTAACTATACCACCTGATGCTATTTTGGCAAGCATTGACGTTGAATCCCTATACACCTCAATCGCTCACTCATGGGGTCTAGCAGCAATCGCACATTTCGTGGATCAAAACTATCCCATGATGGGTGCTCAAAATGAGTTCCTCTTAGAGCTCCTGCAATTTGCACTCACCAACAACTATTTCCAGTTTGTGGGCATAAATTATAGACAAATTTGAGGTACATCCATGGGTGCAGGCCTATGCCTGCCTCCACCTGGGGTGGTGGGAAGAGGAGGTGGTATACTGCTCCAAATGATACCTCAGCCATGCACTGCTGTGGCTGAGGTACATTGATGATATGCTATTGATCTGGAAGGGTATCCCAGACACTCTGGGAGAATTCATCGAGGAATTAAACTTAATTATCAGGAATATAAAGGTCACATTCAACTACAACCTTAAACACATTTCCTTCCTTGACCTCCTAATTAGAGTGGAACAGGGGAATAAATCTTGTCACAAGCACATATAAAAAGGAAACAGCAGCTAACACTCTCCTCAAAACAACAAGTCATCACCCTAAGTCCCTAATCAACGGTATACCTACGGGACAGTTCCTTCGGATACGTGGAAACTGTAGCCTGGAATCGGATTATAAAGCAAAGATGATACAGCTTTTCTTAACGCTTTTGAGAAAGGAAATATCCGCATAATACGTTAAGAAGATCCAAGTAAAGGCATCACAGAGACCACAAGCTGACTTACTACAAGTGAAAGGAAATAATGATCAGCTCCAAAACAATCAACAAGATCCAGTCAGGATTATCACGCCATATGGAACACAATGGGAGGCTGTCAGAAATGTATCTACCAAACACTGGCACCTCCTAACCCGATCACCTTGTTTAATCGATATCATAGGCACTAGACCTCTCATGGTGGCCAAGAGAGCCAGGAATTTGGCAGATGAATTGGTAAATTCTGAATTTATAAAAACAACTCCATGGAGCTGGCTAACAGACTTCCCAGAAATGAAGGGAATGTTCCCCTTTGGACAGTGCAATATTTGCTGTCTGTGGATAGAACAAACACCTTCACGGATGCTGACAGACAGAAGACATATGAAATTAAGCAATTTATTAATTGCAACACTTCAAGAGTTCTCTATATGCTTTAATGCAGGGGTGTCCAAACTTTTTTCAAAGAGGGCCAGATGTGATGAAGTGAACATGCGCGAGGGCCGACCATTTTGCCTGACATTCTTTGAACCATTAAAATTCGGTCTAAGTGTGTTCATTTGAGCACTAATACACTGCCCAATGAGAATTCTCTTGCCTTTGTGGCTGTCTGCAAGTAAAGAGATGAGCTCAGGCTTATTATTTGGATATACCGTATTTATTGGTGTATAACACGCACCTTCACTTTAAGAGGGTAGTTTCAGGAAAAAAAACTTAAAATTTTAAATAAATAACTGTGAAGCAAAATAAGGGTCAGTGCCCATCTGCAGACCCCCAATTGCCATGAATGCAGAACCCACCATTGCTAGGAATGCAGCACCCACCATTGCCAGGAATGCAGTACTCACCCTTGCCATGAATGCACCCACCATTTCCAGGAATGCATTCACCATTTCCAGAAATGCACTCATCATTGCCAGGAATGTAGCACCGACCATTGCCAGGAATGCACTCACCATTGCAAGAAATGCAGCACCGACCATCGCAAGGAATGCCCTCACCTTTGCAAGAAATGCAACACCGACCATTGCCAGGAATGCAGCCCTACCATTGCCAGGAATGCACCCACCATTGCCAGGAATGCACTCACCATTGCAAGAAATGCAGCACCGACCATCGCAAGGAATGCACTCACCATTGCCAGGAATGCACTCACCATTGCCAGAAATGCAGCACTGACCATTCCCAGGAATGCACTCACCATTGCCAGGAATGCAGCAACGACCATCGCCAGGAATGCACTCACTATTGCCAGGAATGCAGCACCGACCATTGCCAGGAATGCAGTCACCATCACCAGGAATGCACTCACCATTGCAAGAAATGCAGCACCGACCATTGCCAGGAATGCACTCACCATTGCCAGGAATGCACTCACCATTGCCAGGAATGCAGCACCGACCATTGCCAGGAATGCACTCACCATTGCCAGGAATGCAGCACCGACCATTGCTAGGAATGCACTCACCATTGCCAGGAATGCAGCACCGACCATCGCCAGGGATGCACTCACCATTGCCAGGAATGAAGCACCGATCATTGCAAGGAATGCACTCACCATTGCAAGAAATGCAGCACCGACCATTGCCAGGAATTCACTCACCATTGCCAGGAATGCAGCACTGACCATTGCCAGGAATGCACTCACCATTGCCAGGAATGCAGTACCGACCATTGCCAGGAATGCACTCACAATTGCAAGAAATGCAGCACCGACCATTGCCAGGAATGCACTCACCATTGCCAGGAATTCAGCACTGACCATTGCCAGGAATGCACTCACCATTGCCAGGATTGCACTCACCATTGCCAGGAAGTCACTCACCATTGCCATCAGTGCAGCCTTGGAGGGGACATGGAGGGGGCAGGACGAGCGCCAAAGATATCCTACAGGAGAATCACCTGTTTACACAGCGGCCTCTTTAAGTGAAAGTCTGCCTCCTTTGATGGATAGAACAGTCGTCCAATGGCAGCGCCAGAGATGGGACTTCCTATTACAGAGGCTGCCGTGTAAACAGGAAATTCTCCTCCTGTGTGCATGGCACTTGTCCCGCCTCATCCCTCCAAGGCAGCCAGACTATATATCTTTTGTGGCTCTGGCACTGGGAGATCGTCGGGGGCCACAAAAGATATATAAGTTTAGATAACCAGGCGGGCCTTTCAAAACTGGACCACGGGCCGCAATTGACCCGCGGGCCAGACTTTGGACATGCTTACTTTAATGCCTGTGCCGCAAAACAAAACGTCCCTTAAAGGTAGGAATTGGCAAACATCTAGCAAGCATTAAAGGAAAAGACGATGAGAAACCGACTGTCCAACATTTCGTTAAATATCGTAAAGGACAAATTAAGGGCCTATGTGTCAAGGGCTTTTATGCCCTAAATCTCACTAGTAGAAGGGGAGATTTTAACACAGTCCTCCTACAGCGTGAGAAAAAATGAATCTTTCGGCTGGGAACTATGGCGTTGAAGGGGATAAACAACGAATTGACCCTTCAGGTGTTCCTAAACCCCTAAGAAGGGAAACTAAATGCCCTCACGCTGAAGATCTTTCCTTCTCCCGAGCCAATGTGAGTATGTATAGCCAACTCAATTAAAACCTATCATTGTCAAATGCATTGACAGATTTATTAATTAAAGAATATCGGACAATATGTATTGTATTTATCCTCGGTTAATACTAGTGCTTCTCTAAAAGATTACTTGTAGTACCATCAATTATCCACATGATGGTGACCTACCAGAGCCTCACACATATACACTGGCCACCTCTCTAAAGGGTTAACACATCCAATTCAAGGACTGGGCGTGCCCTAATGAGATCCACTCCTACTTGGGAAACCTTTAGAAATTATAAAGGATCACACATATGGGGGGCTCGTACCCTTAAGAAGTTCACGTTACTGGTAAAAGAAAAGCATTGGTGTGTCAGCCACAGCACACCTCTAGATGCCACTCACGCCTTATGCCCGTCTTCCATAGACCCCACTTTAGATGATTGAAGCTTTTTGAGCCATCTCCTGTCACAAAGGGAACAAAGTACCTCCAAGCGCTACACAGCACCAAGGAAACAAAGGGAAAATTGGTCCATCCCTCCTTCCACACTGTATATGCATGAGGGATCCCCCGTTACCTCCTGGAAAGCTCGACCAAGCTGAAGGATCACAGATGACCGGCTGGTAGCCTTGCATCTACCAAGGCTCCCATCGAGACACAGGAGACATGCAGCACAGTGCCTCACGGAATCATTGAGGCAGGAGAGCTCACACAGTCGGTCATTCTCAGTACAGAGGATTACCACCCCTCATACATCAGTAACTGGCAACACCACCTTAGGACACCTTGGGACTCATTTCCTACCTGTCGTGGCGACTCTTTATCTGCCAACCATGAGTAACTTTCCATACCTCCATTCATGGAGAGTTGTTACATGGAAGACAAATATTGATTTTCATCACAAAGCAGATACCAGGCTACTATCCCAAGGACCACATTGACTTCTCAGACATCTGTGCTCCCTCTGTCCATACTGCTCCCTACAACTTTATTCTCAAACATCAAGAGACTGGTCTACCTTCCATCCACATTCAGTGCACATCTTTAGAGGAGGACGTTTATGTGTTCATCGCCACATGCATTGTCTATCTATATGCTTGGTAGATCTTGGGAAATAGAGCGGACAGAGGTCTGAAGTGTGTTTGTATAGCCAATTTAGGGCTGACACCACTGATAGTTTCCTGTCCACGGCTCTCTCCCTTGATCCCATATTTACATACACTATCCAAGTTTGTATTCTGGTATGACCATCTGGCTTATCACACAACATGTGCGACTAGACCTGGGCATGTCTATGTGTCTGTGGCTACATTGTTCTTTTAATGATTTTATTTATTATTCATGTAGTCTGCTCACTACCTTTTCATAATATTAATACCAATAAAGCATTTTTGTATACCTAGAAGGAGACCACTGTTTGCCTAATCCTTTTTACCACAGAACTCTTCCCTCTTCCAATTGAACAGCATACTGCATCTATAGTGGCTGTACTGCATCATTGGACACATTAATTTCACTCAGGAATCAAACACCACAACAGACTTATTACTGGCCAAGTTTTGCCTTCAACTCTTCTGCTGAGAACCAAATAGACTTGGATACTGAAGTGAACTCTAACGTAAGCCACACAACACTACCTAATGGTAGTATAAACCTTGTACATTTTCAAATCCATTTTGGTCTCTGCAAAGGATATTGCATTATCTGCTGGTAGACTGGCACATCTGGCTAGTCTGATGAAGATTCCTAGGCCAACTGCCTCTGAAGTAAAGGTGTGCTTTACAGAGAAGATATTGCACCCCCTGCTAGCAGGAAAACACATCTGGCAAATCTGATGAAAGCTCATTGGCCAGCTGCTTCTTATGCAGAAGTACCCTTTAAACAAACTTAACTGTTTGATTAGCTTATTACCTGAGCATTAACGACTAAAGATCCACCCAAGCAGCTTAAACAGAGTAAAAACATCAGCTTTTTTTGTCTTTTTGTTCACTGTCGCCTCTGATATGCAACTTGGCATAGTATCTTGGCAGGCAAGTCAGCTAACCACAATCCCAATACCGCCCAGGATGGTTATTACTGTGAGATTTCCTTTAGCCTGCCTCCCCTGGCAGCACTTTGAATTCATATCGGTTTCTTCAGGGCCAAAGTGGACTTGTCACTGTTGAAGGAGCAAGTTGACTCTCTTGGGAAGTGGTGCTGGTGCTGAGGGCTGGAGAGGTTTGCAATCAGGGCCGGACTGGCCTCCCGGGATACTGGGACATTTCCCGGTAGGCTGCCTGCCCTGGGGCCTCTTTGAGTTACGCTGTGGCTGCAGCACTCCCCTCCCTCCTCCTTCCCCTCCTCCTCTTGTCACACAGCAGGAGTCAGGAGACCTCTGTGTCACGGAGCTGAGTGTGAAATGTTCGGCCACGCTGTGACAAAAGTTCTGCCCTCCTCCTAGACCAGCTCATGTGATTATTGTTATTATACAGGATTTATATAGCGCCGACAGTTTACACAGCGCTTCACAACATTAGGGCAGACAGTACAATTACAATACAATTCAATACAGGGGGGAATCAGAGAGTCCTGCTCGTTAGAGATTACAATCTAGGAGGGAGGGTCAAGTTATACAAAAGGGTAATAGCTGTGGGGGATGAGCTAATGGAGAAAATAGTGCAGTTGTTAGATGGATGCAGGATAAGCTTCTATGAAGAGGAAAGTTTTCAGGGATCGCCTAAAAGTGGATACATTTGGAGACAGTCTGACAGATTGGGGCAGCGATTTCCAGAGGATGGGCAAGGCTCGGGAGAAGTCCTGGAGGCGGATATGGGAGGAGGTGATGAGGGAGCTAGAGAGCAGGAGGTCTTGGGAGGAACGAAGAGGACGATTAGGTTGGTATTTAGAGACTGGGTTAGTGATGGCTGGGGGCAGAGTTGTGGATGGCTTTGTAACTTAATGTTAGTATTTTGAATTTAATTCGTTGGGCAAGCGGCAGCCAATGGAGGGATTGGCAGAGATGGGTAGCAGACACTGAGCGGTTTGTAAGGTGGATGAGTCTGGCAGCAGCATTCATGATGGACTGAAGGGGGATAGTCTATTTAAAGGTAAGCCAATGAGAAGGGTTTTGCAGTAGTCAAAAGATAACCAGGGAGTGAATCAGGAGCTTTGTGGTTTCCTTGGTTAGAAAGGGACGTAGTTTGGTGATGTTGTGGAGTTTGAGGCGGAAAGCTTTGGAAAGTGATTGGATGTGGGGCCAAAAGGAGAGTTCAGAGTCCAGGATAACACATAACACGCTGACATGTGGGAATGGGTGGATTGTTGTGCCATTGCTTTTGACAGATAAGTCAGGGGAAGAGACACATGGGGGAGGAAATATTATAAGCTCGGTTTTGGACAAGTTGAGTTTGAGGAAGTGGTGTGACATCCATACAGATATGTCTGTTAGTAAGTTAGTGATGCGTGGGGAGACTGATGGAGTGAGTTGAGGGGTGGAGAGATAGATTTGTGTGTTGTCAGCGTAGAAATTATATTGAAAGCCGTGAGAGGCTATCAGCTGACCCAGGGAAGAGGTTTAGATTGAAAATAAAAGAGGTCCAAGAACAGAACCTTGGGGGACCCCGATGGAGAAGGGAAGAGGAGTGGACAAAGTAGAATTGTAAGTGACACTGAAGGTGCATTGGGATAGGTAGGATGAGAGCCACTGAAGAGCACAGTCACGGAGACCAAGGGAGTAAAGTTTTTTGAGGAGGAGGGGGTGGTCATCCATGTCAAAGGCAGCTGAAAGGTCCAAAAGTAGGAGTACAGAATAGTGTCCGTTGGTTTTTGCAGTTAGTAGGTCATTTGTGAGTTTTAAAAGAGCAGTTTCTGTGGAGTGTTGAGGGCGAAATCCAGGTTGAAGTGGATCAAGAAGGTTATTCTTAATGAGGTGGTCACTCAGTTGGTTGTAAACCAGGCGTTCAAGGAGTTTAGAGGAAAAAGGGAGCAAGGAGATAGGGCGTAGGTTGTTAAGATTGGTAGGGTCCAAGGACGGCTTTTTAAGTATGGGGGTGACCAGTGCATGTTTTAGAGCATTGAGGAAAATGCCAGAGGTGAGGGAGAGATTGAAGATGTGGGTTAGAGAGTGTAGGATAGAGTCAGAGGGTGACCGTAGTGTTTGAGAGGGAATAGGGTCCAGGGGACAGGTGGTTAGGTGGGCGTTAGAAAGGAGTTTAGCAACTTCATCTCTAGTAGCAGATTTGAATAAGGGGTGTGTCAATTGTACCTGTTGATATGGGGTCTTAACTCGGGGAAATACCTGTAGATTGGAGATTTCATCACGGATTGTATCAATCTTGTTGAAGTGATTGATACAATCTGAAGTGAAGTGATTAGCAATGTCCTGGGCAGTGAGTGAGTCAGTGGGTGGAGGCTGTGGAGGACGAAGTAGAGAGTTGAAGGTAGAGAAAGGTTTACGGGGACTGGATGAGAAGGTGTTAATAAGAGTTGTAAAATAGGTCTGCTTGGCAGTGTGGAGGAAAAAATAGTATTTTTGGAGGGCAGATTTGTATTGGTTGAAGTCTTTGAGAGATTTAGTCTTGTGCCACTGATGCTCAAGAGCGCGACTACGTTTTTTGAGAATTTTAGTGTCATCTGTTTGCCAGGGTTGTAGGGGTCGAGGCCTGATTCTGCGTGTAGTGAGGGGAGTGAGCTTATCCAGGGTGAAGGACAGGGATTTATTGTAAATGGAAGTGGCTTGGTTGGGACAGGACAGGGGAGAGATTTTGTCATAGAGGTGGTCAGTTGCAGAACAGAGGAGAGAAGAGTTGAAGTTGCGAAAGTTTCTACGAGTGATGGTTAGGCGATTGGAGAGAAAGTTGGTGGAAGACAGGGAGAGAGAGAAACTAATAAGGTGATGGTCGGAGAGAGGAAAAGGATTCTTTGAGAAGTTGCATGGAGCGCATAGGTAGGAGAATACAAGGTCAAGGGTGTTGCCATCAGAGTGAGTAGAAGCCTGTACCCATTGCTTCAGGTCAAATGAAGAGGTTAGACTAAGGAGTTGAGAAGTAGCAGGAGTGTTTGTATTAGCAGGGATGTTGAAATCACCGAGAAGGATTGTGGGAATTTCAGAAGAGAGAAAGTAGGGTAGCCAGGCAGAAAACTCATCAAGGAAAGTCGATAATGGTCCAGGGGGCCGGTAGATCACAGCAATTCTTAGATGTGATAGACGCAACGTTCTGTCACACAAGCTGGTCTAGGAGGAGGGTGGGACTTTTGTCACAGCACAGCATAACATTTCACACTCAGCTCCATGACACAGTGGGAGATGCTCGCTGTACGTAATCCACTGGCACTGACCGGTGAGGCTACATTGATTGGCACAGTAAGACTGCAATGATGGGCACCGTGAGGCTACATGGATGGGCACAGTGAGGCTGCATGGATGGGCACAGTGAGGCTGCATGGATGGGCACAGTGAGGCTGCATGGATGGGCACAGTGAGGCTGCATTGATCTCTTATATTATGTCCTCAGTCTCTAACCATCTCCTGTACCATGCCCACAGCCTCTGACCATCTCCTGTACTATGCCCACAGCCTCTGACCATCTCCTGTACTATGTCCGCAACCTCTCTTGTCTTATATCATGACTGCAGTCTCTGAGGGAGTCTGGAGAGGAGTCAAGAGTGGGAGCACCGCCGGGATGGGGGTCATGATGTTTGTGGACTAGGGATGGGCCGAACACCCCCCGATTCGGTACGCACCAGAACCTGCGAACGGACCGAAAATTTGCACGAACGTTAGAACCCCAATTGACGTCTTTGGGACTCGAACGTTCGAAATCAAAAGTGCTCATTTTAAAGGCTAATTTGCATGGTATTGTCCTAAAAAGGGTTTGGGGACCCGGGTCCTGCCCCAGGGGACATGTATCAATGCAAAAAAAAGTTTTTAAAACAGCCATTTTTTCGGGAGCAGTGATTTTAATGATGCTTAAAGTAAAAAAAAAAAAAGTGAAATATTCCTTTAAAATTCCTATTCCTTTATTCCTTTTGATGTGCAATACTGGGCACTTTCGCCCCCTTCCTTCCCAGACCAATTTTCAGCTTTCAGCGCTCTCACACTTTCAATGACAATTGCGTGGTCATGCTACGCTGTACCCAAATTAAATTTGTATCATTTTGTTCACACAAATAGAGCTTTCTTTTGGTGGTATTTATTCACGACTCTGTTTTTTATTTTTTGCGATATAAGCGAAAAAAGAGCGGAAATTTGGAAAAAAAGCCAATATTTTCTTCTTTCTATTTAAAAAAAAATCCAATAAAATCAAATGTTGCCATAAATTTAGGCCAAAATGTATTCTGCTACATGTTTTTGTTAAAAAAAATCCCGTTAAGTGTATAATAATTGGTTTGTATGATCACGGACACATGTGCACAAATGATCATCTACAGATGTCCGCAGGTGACAACATATGTGTGCAGATAATCATTGGGATATGTGATTTCACTGGGACATATGTGGGGGACATGTGTTTTTATTATGTGGGGACATGTGTTTTGGGGACATTGTGTGTTTACTTAGTGTTTGTTTTGTGTTTTTACATGTGTGGGGTCACTAGACTGGTGATCAGTGAGTAAAAAGCTGTAAAAAACAGCTCATACTCACTGATCACCAGCCGGCTGCAGCGATCCGCTCTCCTCTCCTCACTGACAACTTCCGTGTGAGGAGAGGAGAGCCGATTGCCTAGCAACCGGCTCTGTTTACATCACATGACGGCTGTGATTCGACACGGGCGTCAGGTGATCAGGAGGGCCAATCGCAGAGCCCTCCTGCTGATCGGAGATGCGCCCTGTTCGGGTGACACGAGCGCATCGGGATCGCGCCGCTGCGCGGGCACGCGCGCGATCCCGCTCCTTCTGAGGGACGTTCCTGAATGTCCACTCAAAAGGAGAGATAGCCCACCTGGCCATTTATGTGCAGTGGCCGGGTGGGAAGTGGTTAAATATCGTACCTGGGGGGTGTCTATAGTATGCCTGTAAAGTGGTGCGTGTTTCCCGTGCTTAGAACAGTCCCTGCATAAAATGACATTTGTAAAGGAATAAAAGTCATTTAAAACTGCTTGCAGCTTTAATGTAATATTGGGTCCTGGCAAAATGGATGAAAATTAGTGAGACAAACAGCATGGGTACCCCCCAGTCCATTACCAGGCCCTTTGGACCTTATATGTATATTAAGGGGAACCCCGCACCCAAATTAAAAAAGGAAAGGTGTGGGGCCCCCAGGCCCTATATACTCTGAACAGCAGTATATAGGCGGTGCAAACAAGACAGGGACTGTAGGTTTGTTGTTAAGTAGAATCTGTTTGTAATTTTGAACTGGTACATTTTTAACGTGTTTAGCTCCAGCCAAAAAATCTATTTTAAGATTTTTGGAAAACATACGGAAGGGTTATCACCCCTGTGACATTTGTTTTGCTGTCTGTGCTTCTCCTCAGAAGATTTCACCTCACTTTTTGTCCCAATGACAAATGTTTTTTGAAAATTTGGGGTTTTAAGTGAAACAAGGATTGGTGATAAAGCATCAGTGTAAAGGAGAAAAGTTTTTCCCATATTAACTCTTACAGGACAGAATTTCCCTTCCTGGGGGTAGATTTCATCTCACTTCCTGTTGTCTCCTTCCGTTTGCAAGTAGGAGTCATTTGTAAGTTGGATGTTTGAAAGTAGGGGCCTGCCCTATATACTCAGCAGAAATTTGGGCCTTAGGTGTTGTTGTGGCCACAACACTGTAAGCCCTCACAGGGCCCTGCTGTGAAATATTAGATCAAGAATTGTAATTACATGCCCCTGTTGAACAGGGGCAGAAAAATTGGGCCTTTGGTGGTGGTGGTGGTGGTGGTGCTGGTGCCACAACACTGTAAGTCTTCACAGTTACTCTTGGTGGGCCCAGAAACGGGCCCTGCTGTGAAATATTAGATCAAGAATTCTAATTACATGTCCCTGTTGAACAGGGGCTGAAAAATTGGGCTGGTGCCACAACACTGCAACCCCTCACAGATACTCTAGTTGGAGCGCAGGAACTAGCCCTGCTGCAAAGAAATGCATCAAAAATTGTAATTACACGCCCCTGTTAAACAGGGCTGAAAAATTGGGCCTTAGGCACTGGTGCCACAAACACTGCAACCCCTCACAGATACTCTAGTTGGAGTGCAGGAACTAGCTCTGCTGCAAAGAATTGCATCAAAAATTGTAATTACATGCCCCTGTTAAACAGGGGCTGAGAAATTGGGCCTTAGGCACTGGTGCTGGTGCCACAACACTGCAACCCCTCACAGATAGCGCAGGAACTAGCCCTGCTGCAAAGAATTGCATCAAAAATTGCAATTATACGCCCCTGTTAAGCAGGGGCTGAAAAATTGGGCCTTAGGCACTGGTGGCGGCACCCAGAACCAAAAATGTTCTTACAAGCTATCAGCATGATCATTGAGGAGGAAGAGGATAATTACTCAACATAACAGGTTAGTCACTCAGCATAGGCAGTCTTTGAAGGGATCTGACATTTCAAAAAAAATTATTCGGTTACATCAGCATCAGGTGCTTGGTAGCTGGTGGTGATCCAAGACTGATTCATTTTTATGAAGGTCAGTCGATCGACCGAGTCGATGGACAGACGCACCCTGTGATCGGTTACAAAGCCTCCAGCAGCATTGAATGTGCGTTCCGAAAGAACGCTGGATGCAGGACAGGCCAGTAGCTCAATTGCAAGCTCTGGACAGTGGTCCACCCTCAAGACCCAGTAACCCAGAGGATTTTCTGTGGGAAAGGTGTCCAAGTCAGATCTTGCCCCTAGGTATTCCTGCACCATGTAGAACAGACGCTGGCGATGGTTGCTAGAACCGATCATACCTTGGGGCTGCAGACTAAAAAATTGTCTGAACGCATCGGTCAGACGGCCAAGTTCTCCACCGCTCTCTTCGACGGCAAGATAAGGTCCGCAACCTTACCCTTGTAACGTGGATCAAGGAGGGTTGCCAGCCAGTATTGTTCCTTCTCCTTAATACCACGAATACGAGGATCCGTCCTTTGGGTCACTAAGGACGACATGATCCGCAGCCACCTCCTCCCAGCCACGTACAAGTCCATGTGTTTCTTGGGACTGTAAATGATCCCTTAAAAACTGCTGCTGATGCTGAGTGCCAGGCTCCTCCTCCTCTTCCTGTGTGATCGGCGGGCACGCAGGAACACTGTCTGGATAAAGGGGGGCTTGAGAGCTAAGGAAGTCCTCCTCTTCCTGCCTCTGTTCTGCTTCAAGTGCCCTGTCCATTATTCCACGCAGCGTGTGCTCCAACAGGTGGACAAGAGGGACAGTGTCACTGATGCATACACTGTCACTGCTCACCATTCTCATGGCCTCTTTAAATGGTGACAGGACAGTGCATGCATCCCTGATCATGGCCCACTGGCGTGGGGAAAAAAAACCAAGCTCCCCTGACCCTGTCCTGGTGCCATAGTCGCACAGGTACTCATTGATGGCCCTCTGCTGCATGTGCAGCCGCTGCAGCATGGCCAACGTTGCGTTCCACCTGGTGGGCATGTCACAGGTTAGGCGGTTCTTGGGCAGGTTAAATTCCTTTTGGAGGTCTGCCAGCCGACCACTGGCATTATATGACCGGCGGAAATGCACACAGACTTTCCTGGCCTGCCTCAGGACATCCTGTAAGCCCGGATACCTGCCCAAGAACCGCTGCACCACCAAGTTAAGGACGTGAGCCAAACAGGGCACATGGGTCATTTGTCCCTGTCGGAGGGCGGAGAGGAGGTTGGTGCCATTGTCGCAAACCACCATTCCTGCCTTAAGTTGGCGTGGCATCAACCACCTATGAACCTGCCCCTGCAGAGCTGACAGAACCTCTGCCCCAGTGTGGCTCCAGTCCTCCAAGCACACCAGCTCAAGCACCGCATAGCATCATTTGGCCTGTGTACTTGTGTAGCCCCTTGAATGCCTACGGAGAGAGAGCCGGAATCGCCTTCCATGAGAAAAAGTGGCATTTGGGAACCTGCCACTGAGGAACTGCACATTCCACAAACTCATGGAACGGGGCAGAGTCTACCAACTGAAAAGGTAGCATTTGAAGTGCTAGCAATTTTGCCAAGCTAACATTCAACCACTGGGCATGTGGATGGCTGGGAGCGAATTTCTTTTTGCGGTGCAGCAGCTGGGGCAGGGAAATTTATCTGGTACAATCTGACGTCGTTGTACCGATAGCAGATTGCCCACAAGTACTTGGCTGTGACACACCTATTTCTACACCTTCATTCCTCTCAGTGCAGGTCTCAGAGAGGACTGAAGGTATAGTGGGGTTGGAGATCCCAGCTGATGAGGAGTAAGGAGAGGTCCTCTTTGTTTTTTGAGTACGCTTGCCAAAGAACTGCATGGCAGGTCAACATATGTCTGGTCAAGCATGTGGTGCCCAAGTGGGAGATGTTTTGGCCACGCGAGATATGCTTGAGACATTTGTTGCAAATAGCAGTGGTGCCATCTGATGCACTTGTCTCAAAAAAGGCACACACCAAAGAACTTTTGGAATAACACGCAGATACAGCAGCGCCCTGCACATGCGGAGCTCTGAGGTGTGATGCAGTCAGTGTGCTGCCCTTAGGCTGGCCCCTGGAGGGCATCCTGCCTCGTTGGTGATGTGCCTCCTCCTCCTCCTCCTCTCTCCTATCAGGCACCCATGTTGAGTCAGTGACCTCATCATCCCCTCCCTCCTCATCACTGGAGCAAGCCTGGCAGTATGCTGCAGCAGGGGGAACATGACTGCCAGATTGCTGTCCTTCTTGGGCACCCCCTCTGTCCATGCTCACGTTACTGGCTTCATCTAGCTCAGTATCATCATCAGAGCCTTCTAAACGCTGGGCATCCTCCTGGAGCATGTACCCAACACTGTGGTCAAACAGTTTGAGGGACTCGGAGGACATGGTGGGGCTAGGGAAGGAGTCACTGATGCCATTGAGCCGAGGGAAGAGGGCGCGTTGGCAGCTGCTTTGCCAGACAAAGTACCCTGAGCATGGGTGAGAGAGGATGAGGAGGATGAGGACGGCTTGGTCATCCACTCTACCAAGTCTTCCCGCATGTTGCGGCTCAACACGGCCAGCTGCCGAAAAAAAGGCCAAGTGTGTCCCACAGCCATGTGCTGATGAAGATGCACCATGTCCATGACCAGTACTGTTGCCTCTAGACACAGAGCCTGCTTGCCCTCTTTTATTGGCTTGTGACTGTCTGCCTCTCCTTGTTGGCCTTCCAGACATACTAATGGCCTGCAGTGGGATGTAGCTGCACTAAGCTGGGATATATATATATATATATATATATATATATATATATATATATATATAGATAGATAGATAGATAGATAGATAGATAGATAGATAGATAGATATCCTGATACTGCAGCTAGCAAAATCAACTGCCTGCCTGTAGTATTATTAATATGAGAACACCACCAATTTTTTACAGGTAGCTTTAGCTGAACACTGTGCAGAGGTCGCACTACACTAACTTGTAGCTTTAGCTGAACCCTGTGCAGAGGTCGCACTACACTAACTTGTAGCTTTAGCTGAACACTGTGCAGAGGACGCACTACACTAACTTTTAAATAATGTAACTGGCTGCAGTAGTGATAGGATCAGGAAAACACCACCAACCTTCTACAGGTAGCTTTAGCTGAACACTGTGCAGAGGTCGCACTACACTAACGTGTAAATAATGTAGCTGCCTGTGGTAGTGATAGGATCAGGAAAACAACACCAACATTCTACAGGTAGCTTTAGCTGAACACTGTACAGAGGTCGCACTACACTAACGTGTAAATAATGTAGCTGCCTGCGGTAGTGATGGGATCAGGAAAACACCACCAACCTTCTACAGGTAGCTTTAGCTGAACACTGTGCAGAGGTCGCACTACACTAACGTGTAAATAATGTAGCTGCCTGCGGTAGTGATGGGATCAGGGAAACACCACCAACCTTCTACAGGTAGCTTTAGCTGAACACTGTGCAGAGGTCGCACTACACTAACGTGTAAATGATGTAGCTGCCTGCGGTAGTGATGGGATCAGGAAAACACCACCAACCTTCTACAGGTAGCTTTAGCTGAACACTGTGCAGAGGTCGCACTACACTAACGTGTAAGAAATGTAGCTGCCTGCGGTAATGATAGGATCAGGAAAACAACACCAACCTTCTACAGGTAGCTTTAGCTGAACACTGTGCAGAGGTCGCACTACACTAACTTGTAGCTTTAGCTGAACCCTGTGCAGAGGTCGCACTACACTAACTTGTAGCTTTAGCTGAACACTGTGCAGAGGACGCACTACACTAACGTTTAAATAATGTAGCTGCCTGCAATAGTGATAGGATCAGGAAAACACCACCAACCTTCTACAGGTAGCTTTAGCTGAACACTGTGCAGAGGTCGCACTACACTAACGTGTAAATAATGTAGCTGCCTGCGGTAGTGATAGGATCAGGTAAACAACACCAACCTTCTACAGGTAGCTTTAGCTGAACACTGTGCAGAGGTCGCACTACACTAACTTGTAGCTTTAGCTGAACACTGTGCAGAGGTCGCACTACACTAACTTGTAGCTTTAGCTGAACACTGTGCAGAGGTCGCACTACACTAACTTGTAGCTTTAGCTGAACACTGTGCAGAGGTCGCACTACACTAACTTGGAGCTTTAGCTGAACACTGTGCAGAGGTCGCACTACACTAACTTGTAGCTTTAGCTGAACACTGTGCAGAGGTCACACTACACTAACTTGTAGCTTTAGCTGAACACTGTGCAGAGGTCGCACTACACTAACTTGTAGCTTTAGCTGAACACTGTGCAGAGGTCGCACTACACTAACTTGTACCTTTAGCTGAACACTGTGCAGAGGTCGCACTACACTAACTTGTAGCTTTAGCTGAACACTGTGCAGAGGTCGCACTACACCAACTTGTAGCTTTAGCTGAACACTGTGCAGAGGTTGCACTACACTAAAAAATAATGTAGCTGCCGGTGGTAGTGATAAAAACACCACCAATCTTCTACAGGTAGCTTTAGCTAAACACTGTGCAGAGGATGCACTACACTAACTGTAAATACTGTAGATAATAGGACTAATAGGATCAGAACAACACCAGCAATTTTCTTCCTGTCAGTAGGAAGATAATAACAGGAACGAATCTAGCTAAACTGAATACAGTGTATATATGTGTATATATATATATATATATATATATATATATATATATATATATATATATATATATATACACACAACACCTGGGATGCATATATATACACAATACACTGTAAGTGCAGCTAACTGACTGACTGTCCTGCCTAATCTATCTAACTTAAATCAAATGACACTGTCTCTCTTTCTCTCAATGCCGGAACACACTGCACAGGGCCGCTGTGCAGGCGGCCTTATATAGTGTGGGGTCGTGTACTAAACCCCCTGAGCCATAATTGGCCTAAGCCACCCTGGCTTTGGCCAATTACAGCTCTCTCTACAGACGGCGCTGTGATTGGCCAAGCATGCGGGTCATAGTGCATGCTTGGCCAATCATCAGCCAGCAATGGACTGCGATGCCGCAGTGAATTAAGGGCCGTGACGCGCCACTCGAATTTGGCCCATATCATTCGCAATTCGGCGAACGATCGAACAGACGATGTTTGACTCGAACATGAAGCTCACCCCTAGTGTGGACTATAGATAGGAGACTATAGGAGACTATGGGAAAACCAGAGCCATCAAGCTGGAGCCAACTGACTGAGCCCTGAAAGGTGCACCTGGGAGGAGGTCAGTGACAGCACCGCCAGGCCAGTCTGAGGGGGGTCACTGATGTAAGGGGGAGTGAATACAATAATGTAAGGGGACACTGATATAAAGGTTTCCCCCCTATATCAGTAACCCACCCCCTTACCTTAGTGTATTCTTTCTGCAGAAGGTGGTCTCTGGTCACTAGAGCCCCCCCCCACATTCCCAGAGTCCCAGGTGTCCTCCTTAATGATTGCTCCACTTTTAGTATTTTTAACTGAAATGTGCTGTTATTTCTATCTATCTATCTATCTATCTATCTATCTATCTATCTATCTATCTATCTATCTATCTATCTATCTATCTATCTGTCTGTCTGTCTGTCTGTCTGTCTGTCTGTCTGTCTGTCTGTCTGTCTGTCTGTCTGTCTGTCTGTCTGTCTGTCTGTCTGTCTATCTATCTATCTATCTATATATATGTATATATATATTTATATATATCCCTAGTATATCCATAGTTATATGTGTTCTCATATCTGTGTTATCTATGTTATCTATATATAATACGCTATTCAAATGTGCTATTATATGCATGGTTTTCCCTTTTATGAACAAGAAAATAACAACGTAATGCTGTTGGGCTGGTATAATAATGCTATGGGGCTGGTATGAAATTATTTCCAGGGCTGGTTTTTATTCCCAGTCTGGCCCTGTTTGCAATCCATACTGCACATTCACTCTTTTTTTTTTTTTAGGATAGTATACCTACCTGACCCTCACCTTATTGATCATGACTGGCCCTAGGTAAGCTCATGGTTATTGGCTCAAGAGATGAGTTGAAGGACAGTAGTCCTAATAAATACCTAGAAGTACTGACTAGGACATAGTAGGGTAGGGGTCGATGTGATTGTGCGATGTATGTGTGGAGCGCTGTGTAAATTGATGGTGCTATATGGGTACCTTAACCACTTCAGCCCCGGAAGGTTTTACCCCCTTCCTGACCAGAGCACTTTTTACAATTCGGCACTGCGTCGCTTTAACTGCTAATTGCGCGGTCATGCAATGCTGTACCCAAACAAAATTTGCGTCCTTTTCTTCCCACAAATAGAGCTTTCTTTTGATGGTATTTGATCACCTCTGCCGTTATTATTTTTTGCGCTATACACGGAAAAAGACCGAAAATTTTGAAAAAAATGATATTTTCTACTTTTTGTTCTAAAAAAAATCCAATAAACTCAATTTTAGTCATACATTTAGGCCAAAATGTATTCGGCCACATGTCTTTGGTAAAAAAAATGTCAATAAGTGTATATTTATTGGTTTGCGCAAAAGTTATAGCGTCTACAAACTAGGGTACATTTTCTGGAATTTACACAGCCTTTAATTTATGACTGCCTATGTCGTTTCTTGAGGTGCTAAAATGGCAGGGCAGTACAAAACCCCCACAAATGACCCCATTTTGGAAAGTAGACACCCCAAGGAATTTGCTGAGAGGCATGTTGAGCCCATTGAATATTCATTTTTTTTGTCCCAAGTGATTGAATAATGACAAAAAAAAAAAAATTACAAAAAGTTGTCACTAAATGATATATTGCTCACACAGGCCATGGGCATATGTGGAATTGCACCCCAAAATACATTTAGCTGCTTCTCCTGAGTATGGGGATACCACATGTGTGGGACTTTTTGGGAGCCTAGCCGCGTACAGGACCCCGAAAACCAATCACCGCCTTCAGGATTTCTAAGGGCGTACATTTTTGATTTTACTCCTCACTGCCTATCACAGTTTCGGAGGCCATGGAATGCCCAGGTGGCACAAACCCCCCCCCAAATGACCCCATTTTGGAAAGTAGACACCCCAAGCTATTTTCTGAGAGGCATGGTGAGTATTTTGCAGCTCTCATTTGTTTTTGAAAATAAAGAAAGACGAGAAAAAAAATTTTTTTTTTTCTTTTTTCAATTTTCAAAACTTTGTGACAAAAAGTGAGGTCTGCAAAATACTCACTATACCTCTCATCAAATAGCTTGGGGTGTCTACTTTCCAAAATGGGGTCATTTGGGTTTTTTTTTTGCCACCTGGGCATTCCATGGCCTCCGAAACTGTGATAGGCGGTGAAGAGTGAAATCAAAAATTTACGGCCTTAGAAAGCCTGAAGGCGGTGCTTGGTTTTCGGGGTCCCGTACGCGGCTAGGCTCCCAAAAAGTCTCACACATGTGGTATCCCCGTACTCAGGAGAAGCAACAGAATGTATTTTGGGGTGTAATTTCACATATTCCCATGGCATGTTTGAGCAATATATCATTTAGTGACAACTTTGCGCAAAAAAAAATAAAAAAAATAAAAAATTGTCTCTTTCCCGCAACTTGTGTCACAATATAAATTATTCCATGGACTCAACATGACTCTCAGCAAATAGCTTGGGGTGTCTACTTTCCAAAATGGGGTCATTTGGGGGGGTTTTGAACTGTCCTGGCATTTTATGCACAACATTTAGAAGCTTATGTCACACATCACCCACTCTTCTAACCACTTGAAGACAAAGCCCTTTCTGACACTTATTGTTTACATAAAAAAATAATTTTTTTTTGCAAGAAAATTACTTTGAACCCCCAAACATTATATAAATTTTTTAAAGCAAATGCCCTACAGATTAAAATGGTGGGTGTTTCATTTTTTTTATTCACACAGTATTTGCGCAGCGATTTTTCAAACGCATTTTTTGGGGAAAAAACACACTTTTTTACATTTTAATGCACTAAAACACACTATATTGCCCAAATGTTTGATGAAATAAAAAAGATGATCTTAGGCCGAGTACATGGATACCAAACATGACATGCTTTAAAATTGCGCACAAACGTGCAGTGGCGACAAACTAAATACATTTTTAAAAGCCTTTAAAAGCCTTTACAGGTTACCACTTTAGATTTACAGAGGAGGTCTACTGCTAAACTTACTGCCCTCGATCTGACCTTCGCGGCGATACCTCACATGCATGGTGCAATTGCTGTTTACATTTGACGCCAGACCGACGCTTGCGTTCGCCTTAGTGCGAGAGCAGGGGGGACAGTGCTTCTTTTTTTTTTTTTTTTTTTTTTTTTTTTTCTTTATTATTATTATTTTTTTATCTTATTTTTAAACTGTTCCTTTCATTTTTTTTTTTTAATCATTTTTATTGTTATCTCAGGAAATGTAAATATCCCCTATCATAGCAATAGGTAGTGACAGGTACTCTTTTTTGCAAAGGTGTGATAAAATGCTTTCCCAATTTCCCAATGGCGCTGTTTACATCCGGCGAAATCTAAGTCATAAAATGCTCGTAGCTTCCGGTTTCTTAGGCCATAGAGATGTTTGGAGCCACTCTGGTCTCTGATCAGCTCTATGGTCAGCTGGCTGAATCACCGGCTGCATTCTCAGGTTCCCTGTTGAGACAGGAGAGCCAGAGAAAAACACGGAAGACGTTGGGGGGGGGCATTCCCTCCCACTGCTTGTAAAAGCAGTCTAGAGGCTAATTAGCCGCTAGGATTGCTTTTACATGAAAGCTGACCGCTGGCTGAAAAGAATGATACCAAGATGATACCTAAACCTGCAGGCATCATTCTGGTATAACCACTCAAAGTCGTGAATGGCGTGCCTGAAGACAAAAAAATGGTTAACAATAAAGCACAGTAAACGGTAAGGTATAAAAAATTGCATACCTGAAAAGCAAACATGATGAAACATAATAACAATAAAACATTGCAGAATAGAATACAGTAAAAAAGAGCAGAACAATAGAGAGAGAGAATAGAGAGAGAGAAAGAACAATAAAACGACAACTATTTTTTTTTTATTTTATATTTTTGTATGTTTTTTTTTTTTTTTTTTACACTTTTTTTTGTAACTAACTTTTATAACTAACCGGTTCCAGGTTCGGGTCTCTCAAAATGCGATGGCATCTTGGGAGACCCTGTGAAAGTGTGCCTAGTATGTGCAATGCTGTACCCTACGCTAACAGTCAACTAGTGCATGGTAGCGCTCAAAACATTCACCAATGCAAAGACCAGGATTGTCAGGACAGGAGGGACAATAATAGCGGGTGTCACACCTATATCCGCGCTTGCTGCAGACACAACATCTTTTTTGGGGGGGTTCGTTGGGTAGGGGTACTCGGGAGGACATAAAGAAAATGCCTCTCATGCAGCCGACTGCATTTGGTTGGGGATGTGAATGGGGGAAGTACGGGCGCTGCAGAAGTGGTGGGTTCCCAATTAGGATTGGCGAATGCAGCAGGAAGGGCACTATGGGCACGACGGGCCTGTGTTTGTCTTTTTGGTGGCAGCGGGACACTACTTGTGCTTGCCACCTCACCAGCTTGAACTGCACTTATGGGACTCGCCACGTCACCAAGTGTTACTGCAGTGCTGGTTTGACTACGACCGGGGTGTACTACGCCGCTGGTGCTTGCCAGTTCACCAAAACACTACCAAAAAAACTGTTAGCGATCGCAGGGATCAGGCCTGACTATGCGAACGCTGCAGTTATGCGTTTAGTGTTTTGTAAGTGACAGTGATCGATCAATACTGCACTTGGGTGGGCTGGGCTGGGCCAGGCGGAGGGGCAAAACGCAGGTGCTAGCAGGTATCTGGGCTGATCACGCTAACACTGCGTTTGTGGGAACCCTAAACTGCTGGGGACGCTAGTATAGATCTGATCAGATCAGATATTGATCCGATCAGATACTATATCACTAAGGGAGGCGTATGCTGCGTGCGTGGGTGTTAGCGGTACTGGCGCTAATCTGACGCTGCCTGGGGCTGGTGCTTGCCAGTTCACCAAAACGCTACCAAAAAAACTGTTAGCGATCGCAGGGATCAGGCCTGACTCTGCGAACGCTGCAGTTATGCGGTTAGTGTTTTGTAAGTGACAGTGATCGATCGATACTGCACTTGGGTGGGCTGGGCTGGGCCGGGCAGAGGGGCAAAACGCAGGTGCCAACAGGTATCTGGGCTGATCCCGCTAACACTGCGTGTTTGGGAACCCTAAACTGCTGGGGACGCTAGTATAGATCTGATCGGATCAGATATTGATCCGTTCAGATACTATACCAGTAAGGGAGGTGTACGGTGCGTGCGTGGGTGTTAGCGGTACTGGCGCTAATCTGACACTGCCTGGGGCTGGTGCTTGCCAGTTCACCAAAACGCTACCAAAAAAACTGTTAGCGATCGCAGGGATCAGGCCTGACTATGCGAACGCTCCAGTTATGCGTTTAGTGTTTTGTAAGTGACAGTGATCGATCGATACTGCACTTGGGTGGGCTGGGCCGGGCGGAGGGGCAAAACGCAGGTGCTAGCAGGTATCTGGGCTGATCACGCTAACACTGCGTTTGTGGGAACCCTAAACTGCTGGGGACGCTAGTATAGATCTGATCAGATCAGATATTGATCCGATCAGATACTATATCACTAAGGGAGGCGTATGCTGCGTGCGTGGGTGTTAGCGGTACTGGCGCTAATCTGACGCTGCCTGGGGCTGGTGCTTGCCAGTTCACCAAAACGCTACCAAAAAAACTGTTAGCGATCGCAGGGATCAGGCCTGACTCTGCGAACGCTGCAGTTATGCGGTTAGTGTTTTGTAAGTGACAGTGATCGATCGATACTGCACTTGGGTGGGCTGGGCTGGGCCGGGCAGAGGGGCAAAACGCAGGTGCCAACAGGTATCTGGGCTGATCCCGCTAACACTGCGTGTTTGGGAACCCTAAACTGCTGGGGACGCTAGTATAGATCTGATCGGATCAGATATTGATCCGTTCAGATACTATACCAGTAAGGGAGGTGTACGGTGCGTGCGTGGGTGTTAGCGGTACTGGCGCTAATCTGACACTGCCTGGGGCTGGTGCTTGCCAGTTCACCAAAACGCTACCAAAAAAACTGTTAGCGATCGCAGGGATCAGGCCTGACTATGCGAACGCTGCAGTTATGCGTTTAGTGTTTTGTAAGTGACAGTGATCGATCGATACTGCACTTGGGTGGGCTGGGCCGGGCGGAGGGGCAAAACGCAGGTGCTAGCGGGTATCTGGGCTGATCCCGCTAACACTGCGTTTTCGGGAACCCTAAACTGCTGGGGACGCTAGTATAGATCTGATTGGATCAGATATTGATCCGTTCAGATACTATACCACTAAGGGAGGCGTATGCTGCGTGCGTGGGTGTTAGCGGTACTGGCGCTAATCTGACGCTGCCTGGGGCGACGCATATCACCGCCGGGCGATCAGGGGGCTAAACCTTTATTCGGTAATAAACGGCGGGTGCCCTGACACTATAAAAAATAAACAAACTAACCAGCGTCAACCGTAACGGTTATACGGTGATCAGTGGGGAAAGGGTTAACTAGGGGGCAATCAAGGGGTTAAAACATTTATTAGATAGTATATGGGGGTCCCCAACGCTATAAAACGCTGACGGCGAACCTAAATATTTACGTCCCTAACTAGCGTCACCAGCGACACTAATACAGCGATCAGAAAAATGATCGCTTAGCAACACTGGTGACGGGGGGTGATCAAGGGGTTAAAACTTTATTAGGGGGGTTAGGGGGGTATCCTAGACCTAAAGGGGGCCTAACACTCACTGCCCTAACACACTAACTGTCACAAACTGACACTATGCAGTAATCAGAAAAAAAAAAAAAAAAAACCTGCTTGGTGTCAGTTTGTGACCGGGGGGGGGGGGTGATCGGGGGGCGATCGGGGGGGGGATCGGGGTGTAATGTGTGCCTGGCATGTTCTACTGTGTGTGTTTGTGTTGTGCACTCACAGTTCAGTCTTCTCTCCTCGGCCCGGAACGGAAAATACCGAGCCGAGGAGAGATGACATCATTTCCTCTGCCTCTGTGTACAATACAGAGGCAGGGAAATGATCCCATTGGCTGGGAGCGATCGCGAGGGGGGGGCCACGAATGGATGGCCTCCCCCTCACCACCGATTGCCGGGGGACATTTGCCGACCGCCGCAGGCACCGGGGGGGGTCCGATCAGACCCCCCACCCGCGGGCAGGCAGGGACGTACAGGTAAGCCCTTTTGCCTGCCCGTGCCGCTCTGTCGACGTACATCGTCGTGCGGCGGTCGGCAAGTGGTTAAATAAATAGGGATAATTGTAGACATGCACCCACACTCACTCAAGTTGAACTGGATGGACTGGTGTCTTTATTCAACCTTACTAATGTATGTAACTATGTGACAATAACATTAAAACACTATCAATCCACACATCGATTTGCAGACATTGAGGCAGCAAATGCAAATGTGAGCGAGGACTGACACATCAGAAAGGAAGGACTTACAGATTGATGTCTAACAGACAAATGACTTAAGGCAATGCAAACTTAAGCAGAGCACTGAACTTCACTTCGGCATTAGAACTAAGATGTTAATGCATAGCAGTCATTAAATGCATAGCAGTCTTCAGTACTGAAGAATTGATATATAAGCAAAGCAGAAAAGGGTTAATAAACACCAGACCAATAGCCCTGGCAGGATAACCTACACTAGGCAACTGCACTGCAAAGGTTAAAAACAACAAACCAAGCATTAGAGCATTAAACACAGTAAGCCAACTTGTAGAACCAGGCATTGCTGAGTTAATAGGAAAGACTCAACTTTGGAACAGCAAACGCCTGTAATATCAGCCTATGCATTAGCTGTACTGCAGACGAAACAAAACCTGTGAGGCATTAATAAAACAGACAGAACTATGGACAGCAAGTTAGCAAAGATTCACATACGTGTAAGCCTACTTTGGCAGCTTGACACATTTAACAGCATAATAAACATGACAGACCATGACATCCTATGGATTAGCTTACTTGCTTTGTGCAGCACACATCCCTGACTGGCTATAAGGATGATGTGAGAGGCTCTACTCCTGAACAGGTGGCCACCGATACACCCCAGGGCGGCCCCAGAACTCCCAGCTACTAATTACCATGGACCAGAAAGTTCCCAATGCCATCTTGCTGCTCCCCTGTCGACCAGAATTCCACCAGGTGCCATCTTGGAAAGGGCAGCCCGCAGTACAGCCGCAGGAAGTAGGCAAGGCACCATCTTGGAAGGGGGGAGCCACCCTAACAACAATGCCAGCACTCTTGCAAGGGAAGCTTTATGTAAACAAAGCGCCAGACTAACCAAATAGTATACTGGGCCAACTCACCAGGAAGGAGAAACTGGATCAGGCCCGACAAACAACAAGGCAGAACTGTTTTACCTGTATCCAGATACCAGCATCTTACAACCCCAGTACCTGGACATGGGGGAAGCTTCCCTCTTATAGGCGGTTTATACCCAAATGGAGGGAGCTTCACCACAGGAGAGGCTGAACCTGCGCAGATAGGCCACATGAACCCGGCAAGGTGAGGGAGAAAATTTAAATTCTTCGCTTCACAGCTATAACTGGCTGAGCATTTGAGGAACACAAGGAGAATGCTGCCTTGGGGGAAGTGACTAATTTATATAGTATAACCGGTCCTGATTGGGTGGAGAATGGAGCCTGTACCCATACATGTATGTTGTCATGCTTGTTTTAGGAAACTGAATTTTACAGAGTTTCCTTTATAAAAATATCTTCCCTTTAAATGTCTATCCAAAAACTGTTAATCTGTTTCAACCTCTTAGAATATAGAACAGTGATGACGAACCTTGGCACCCCAGATGTTTTGCAACTACATTTCCCATGATACTCAACTACACTGCAGATTGCATGAGCATCATGGGAAATGTAGTTCCAAAACATCCGGGGTGCCAAGGTTCGCCATCACTGATATAGAACATCAGATTTTCAATTCACCTGTTGTAGATAAAAAAAAGTCTGAAGTCCATTGCTGTCTTGAGACAGTTTACCAGCTGTTTATATAAATCAGGATCACTCCTTATGTAATGATTTTTTATAAATTGTATTTCCTTTAATGTCAGCTTTCTTAAAATGTTCAGAATTTTAGGTTTCATTCACATTTGTGCATACATGTTGTAGTATAGTTCTGTGTACAACTATATGCAGTCTGTGTACTATGGGGTAAATGTCCATTAATTTTTATTTGCACCCTAACTTGCATACTGGCTCAAAACAAATGCATCTGACTTTCAGTGCTATTATTTCTTTAGGGAAATGCAAAGCAAAGCATTAATTTTTTTGGTTTATAGATTCACGTTTAAGGACCCACAGAGAACAGTAAGCCAGGTTAACCCAATGCATGAAAAGCATTAATTGGCCCTTAAAGTTTAAACTAGGACCTGAGACCCTGACTACATGAGGCTATCATAGGAAATGTTGTCTTTCTGTCCCATTTTACCAAATTAACTAGATATTTTTAAAGTAATTTGCTATTGCAGGCTCTGGTAAATTACACTGTGCTGTTACTTGGCATTAAAAATAAAGATCCCCAAGGCAACTAGGTAAAAATTGCATTTTTGTCAATCTATTTTATTCTTTAAGTTGGCACTATCTTTTTGCATCTGTAACTGCTGTAACACATTTATGGACAGTGCAAAATCTGGTACAGCTGTGCATGGTAGCCAATCAGCTACTAAATTCAGCTTGTTCAATTAAGCTTTGAATAAAAACCTGGAAGCTGATTGGTTTTTATGCAGAGTTGCATCAGATTTTGCACTCTCCAGTTTTAGTAAATCAACCCCTTTGTCACTATCACATTGTACTATAGATGATTTGCTTGGCTGTTTCGAGAACTAACACAGTCTCATCCTGGTCTCTACTAAATCATCCATTCAGCACATCATTATAAAATGATGACAGGTTTTGACATCTACCATACTTTGCTCTGATGCCTATACAAACTAGCAGCTCCTATTTTTTATCTTACAATTATCGCTCTATAACGTTATTTGTATGTTTGTTCCACAGTTATTCTCACAATCACTTTCTTCCAAAGTCCAAACACAAAAAACCAAAGTCAGCGCTGACCCCACAACCAATTCTCAAATGTTCACAGTCTATATAGAAAAAGTTCTCTTGCTCTAGGTTCTGCAGCTCTCTTAAAGATCCACTGAGTGGCGGACTAAATCTGAAATATACCAGGAAAAGAGAGCACACGGCTACCCTAGTGTAATTCCATTTTAATGATACAAATGCAAAATCAAACAATAGAGGATTGCACTCACAAACATGGGACTTTGATCGCATGTGCAGCAGGATGTATGTCTCCCTTCCTGGCCTGTATAACTGGGTTGGCTCCCAAGAACAAGAGGTGATGGTATGAGAAGTCACTGCGGACTCTGTTTCCTCATCTCGTCAGGCTGTGTCTGCTGTAGGGCACACGCACGGTCCAGCCGGCGCTACATGACGTCACTCGTGGCCACAAAATGACATTTCTAAAGGAAAAAAAATCATTTAAAAGTGCTAGCGCTAATGCCGGCTATTGATGAATTGTCGGTCCTGACATTACACATAGTTTTACCCCTATTGTGGGGTCACCAGTAGGGATGGACTATCTTTTTGAGTAGAACATGAGTTCAACTCGAACATTGGCTGTTCGCCTGTTTGCCGAACAGCGAACAATTTGGGGTGTTCGCGACAAATTTGAAAAGCCACGGAACACCCTTTAAAAGTCTATGGGAGAAATCTAAAGTGCTAATTTTAAAAGTTAATATGCAAGTTATTGTCATAAAAAGTGTTTGGGGACCCGGGTCCTGCCCCAGGGGACATGTATTAATGCAAAAAAAAGTTTAAAAAACGGCCATTATTTCTGGAGCAGTGATTTTATTAATGCTTAAAGTGAAACAATAAAAGTGAAATATTCCTTTAAATTTCGTACCTGGGGAGTGTCTATAGTATGCCTGTAAAGTAGCACATGTTTCCCGTGTTTATAACAGTCCAAGAGCAAAATGACATTTCTAAAGGAAAAAAAAAGTCATTTAAAAGTGCTAGCGCTAGTGTCGGCTAAAAATGAATTGTCAGTCCCGACAATACACATAAAAGTCATTGAAAGTCATTGAAAAATTAAAAAAAATGCGTGGGGCTCCCCCAAAATTCCATTACCAGGCCCTTCAGGTCTGGTGTGGATATTAAGGGGAACTCTTAGAGGGGGCAGGAGAGCACCCCCCCTCCTGAACCGTACCAGGCCACATGCCCTCAACATGGGGAGGATGTCCCCATGTTGATGGGGAACAGGGCCTCATCCCCACAAGCCTTGCCCGGTGGTTGTGGGGTTCTGCGGACGGGGGGCTTATTGGAACCTGGAAGCCCCCTTTAACAAAGGGGACACCCAAATCCCAGCCACCCCCTATGTAAATTGGTAAGGGGTACATTGTACCCCTACCATTTCACAAAAAGAAAGTGTCAAAATGTTAAAAAACCACAGGAGACGGTTTGGGACAAGTCCTTTATTAAAAATAAAAAAATAAAAAAGAGATTCCAGCGATGTAATGTCCCCATGTTGAGGGCATGTGGCCTGGTACGGTTCAGGAGGGGGGGCACTCTCTCGCCCCCCCCTTTTTTTGCAGCCTGCCAGGTTGTGTGCTAAGGGTCTGGTGTGGATTTTTGGGGGAACCCCACACCATTTTTTTAAAAATTTTGGTGCAGAGTTCCCCTTAAAATCCATACCAGACCTGAAGTATCTGGGTAGGATTTTTGGGGGGAACTCCACAGCATTTTTTTTTTTTTTCAATGACTTTTAATGACTTTTATGTGTATTGTTGGGACCGACAATTTATTTATAGAAGGTACTAGCGCTAGCACTTTTAAATTACTTTTTTTCCTTTAGAAATGTCATTTTGCTCTCGGACTGTTATAAACACGGGAAACATGCACTACTTTACAGGCATACTATAGACACCCCCAGGTACGAAATTTAAAGGAATATTTCACTTTTATTGTTTCACTTTAAGCATTATTAAAATCACTGCTCCCGAAAAAACGGCCGTATTTAAAACTTTTTTTGCATTGATACATGTCCCCTGGGGCAGGACCCGGGTCCCCAAACACTTTTTATGACAATAACTTGCATATTATCCTTTAAAATTAGCACTTTTGATTTTTCATGTTCGTGTCCCATAGACTTTAACGGTTTTCACGTGTTCGAACAAATTTTTTTGCCTGTTCGCATGTTCTGGATGCGAACCGAACAGGGGGGTGTTCGGCCCATCCCTAGTCACCAGTATGGTATTTGTATATTGAAATCATATCCCCTCACAAGCGTCTCTTCTCCAGAGAGAATAAGTTCAGTGCTCGCACCCTTTCCTCATAACTAATATCCTCCAGACCCTTTATTAGCTTTGTTGCCCTTCTTTGTACTCGCTCCATTTCCAGTACATCCTTCTTGAGGACTGGTGCTCAGAACTGGACAGCATACTCTTGGTGTGGCCGGACCAGAGTCTTGTAGAGCGGGAGACTTATCGTTTTATCTCTGGAGTTGATCCCCTTTTTAATGCATGCCAATATTCTGTTTGCTTTGTTAGCAGCAGCTTGGCATTGCATGCCATTGCTGAGCCTATCATCTACTAGGACCCCAAAGTCCTTTTCCATCCTAGATTCTCCCAGAGGTTCTCCCCACAGTGTATAGATTGCATTCATATTTTTGCCACCCAAATGCATTATTTTACATTTTTCTACATTAAACCTCATTTGCCATATAGTTGCCCACCCCAATAATTTGTTCAGATCTTTTTGCAAGGTTTCCACATCCTGCGGAGAAGTTATTGCCCTGCTTAGCTTAGTATCGTCCGCAAATAAAGAGATTGAACTGTTTACCCCATCCTCCAGGTCGTTTATGAACAAATTAAACAGGATTGGTCCCATCACAGAACCCTGGGGGACCCCACTACTCACCCCTGACCATTCTGAGTACTCCCCATTTATCACCACCTTCTGAACTCTCCCTTGTAGCCAGTTTTTAATCCATGTACTCACCCTATGGTCCATGCCAATGGACCTTATTTTGTACAGTAAACGTTTATGGGGAACTGTGTCAAATGCTTTTGCAAAATCCAGATACACCACAGGCCTTCCTTTATCTAGATGGCAACTCACCTCCTCATAAAAGGTTAATAGATTGGTGTGGCAAGAACAATTCTTTATGAATCCATGCTGATTACTGCTAATGATACCGTTCTCATTACTAAAATATTGTATATAGTCCCTTATCATCCCCTCCAAGAGTTTATACACGATTGATGTTAACTGGTCTGTAATTCCCAGTGATGTATTTTGGGCCCTTTTTAAATATTGGTGCTACATTGGCTTTTCTCCAATCAGCTGGTACCATTCCAGTCAGTAGACTGTCAGTAAAAATTAGGAACAATGGTTTGGCAATTACTTGACTGAGTTCCCTAAGTACCCTTGGGTGCAAGCCATCTGGTCCCGGTGATTTATTAATGTTAATTTTCCCAAGTCTAATTTTAATTCTGTCCTCTGTTAACCATGGAGGTGCTTCCTGTGATGTGTCATGAGGATAAACACTGCATTTTTGGTTACTGAAGCCCCCCAATTCCCTTGTGAAGACTGAGGAGAAGAATAAATTCAATACCTTTGCCATCTCCCCATCTTTTGTAACTAGATGTCATTCCTCATTCTTTATGGGGCCAATAAGGTCTGTCCTCCCTTTTTTACTGTTTACATACTTAAAGAATTTCTTGGGATCTTTTTTGCTCTCCTCCGCTATGTGTCTTTCATGTTCTGTCTTAGCGGTCCTTATTGCACCCTTACATTTCTTGTTGCATTCTTTCTAAAGTCTGAATGCTGATGATGATCCCTCAACCTTGCATTTTTTTAAGGCCTTCTTCTTTGCTTTTATATGCATTTTTACTTTGGAGTTAAGCCATCCAGGACTTTTCTTCGCTCTTTTAAATTTATTACCCAATGGGATGCATTGGCTAATGCCCTTATTTAATATGTTTTTAAAGCAAACCCATCTCTCCTCCGTGCTCTTTGTTGCTAAGATTTTATCCCCATTTATGCCTTCTAGCAAGGTTCGTAGTTTAGGGAAGTTGGCTCTTTTGAAATTCAGGGTCTTTGTATTCCCCTTATGTTTCCTATTTGTGTGATTTATACTGAAGCCAATTGACCTGTGATCGCTGTTACCTAAGTTGCCGCGTATTTCGACATCCGTGATCAGGTCTGTATTGTTGGTAATCAGTAGATTCAGTAACGCTTTATTTCTAGTTGGTGCGTCTACCATCTGACCCATAAAATTGTCCTGCAAGACATTTAGGAACTGGCGAGCCTTAGATGAATGCGTGGTTCCCTCCGCCCAGTCTATGCCTGGATAGTTAAAATCCCCCATTATGATAACACTTCCCATCCTTGCTGCTAATCCAAATTGTGATAGGAGATCTGTCTCCCCTTCCTCCCTCAGATTAGGGGGCCTATAGCATACTTCCAGTATTATTTTCCCCTTAGCTTCATCCCTTTGGTGCTCTACCCATAAGGATTCCACCTCCTCCCTAGCTCCCGTAGTGATGTCATCTCTCACATTCACTTGTACATTATTCTTTTTTTAAATCAGATTCTTTTTATTGATTTTTTAAAAACATAAGAAGAGAAAAAACTTCCTTAAAACAAAAACAAAAACATACATCAAATTACATTGCCAGGGACATATTATTATCCAAACATACACTCAATCACACACGGTCGGACCTTCTATCCTACTTGGTCCGGCACACTTTCCGACGGACTTTGTCCGCCAGGTGCTCCGGACTTTAAAACGGACGGACTTGCCCACACACGCCCGGACTTTCCGGCGGGCTAAGTCCGCCCGTCTTTCCGAAGGACTTTCGCCGGAGTTACGGCGGACTGCGGGCCCCCCCCACCCCAAAGCACCTTGTCCCCATGTTGATGAGGACAAGGGCCTCTTCCCGACAACCCTGGCCGTTGGTTGTCGGGGTCTGCGGGCGGGGGGCTTATCGGAATCTGGGAGCCCCCTTTAATAAGGGGGCCCCCAGATGCCGGCCCCCCACCCTATGTGAATGAGTATTGGGTACATGGTACCCCTACCCATTCACCTAGGGATAAAGTGTAAGTAATAAAACACACTACACAGGTTTTTAAAATATTTTATTAAACAGCTCCGGGTGGGGGGGGTCTTCTTCCGGCTTCGGGGGTCCCTCCGCTTCATCTTCTCCCGGCGTCCGGTTGGTTCTTCTCCGCTCTCTTCTCCCGGTGTTCCAGTTCTTCGGCCGGCTCCTCCGCTGTCTTCAGGTAGCTCTCTTGCCAGCAGAGGTCCGGGCTTCTGGGCTCCTTCTCTTCTCTTCTCTTCTCTTCTCTTCTCTTCTCTTCTCTTCTCTTCTCTTCTCTTCTCCAGATGTTGACACGACGCTCTCTCCGGCTGGACTGCTCTCCGAGGGCTGCGTTGTGACTTATATAGGTGGAGACCCGCCCCCTTTTGATGTCACAGTCCCTGGGCATGCTGGGACTGTGACGTTTTAGGGGGCGTGGTCAACAAGTGATCCATATTCTGAGTCTCTATACCATCATATCATCCTGTATCCCTTCAATGTAGACAGCCTCCCTCCTCAAACAAGGGGGGTAGGCGTCTGCGTCCTGCCACCTAGTATTTTATTTTGGACCAATTGGAAGAGGGCTAAACCAGGTACCTCCAACCAAGGATCCCATATACGTTCAAATTTTGCTGGGCTACCCCTGTGTTGGTATGTCAGCTTTTCCCTCAATAGAGTTTCATTTATGGTATTCACCCATTCTGTGTGTGTTGGTGGTGTCACCGAAAGCCATTTCTTAGCTATAAGTTTTCTAGCAATAAACAATATTCTGGTGATGGCTATATACGTATGTGGTGTATATAGTTCTTCGTCCAACCATCCCAACAGACACAGCTTGGGGTCAACCACAAATGTAAGATTCCATATTTTATTTATAGAGCTGATTATTTCAGACCAGTATCTTTGCAATTTTGGGCACTTCCAGAGCATGTGTATAAGGGTGCCATTATCTACCTTACAACGGGGGCAAAAAGGTTCATCTCTTCTGTTCCATTTATATAATTTATAGGGGGAAGAGTAAAGAGACACCTTGGGCACAGTCTCCATTATAGCAGACCATTCCTCATCTGTAATGTGACCTATATCCTCCCCCCAACTTGTCCTGCATTTTAGTGACATAGTCTTGGATATCTGCATTATTAGTGATTCATATATAGATGATATCTGCCCTTTCCTAGACATTGAATTTACCAGCTGTGTGAGCACCATTGGTCTAGTGAGTTCCCATTTAGAAAGTGTAGTTTGTGCTGAGATGGCGTGCCTAAGTTGTAAATATTGAAAGAACACAACATTTGGTATGCCATATTCTTCCCTTAGGGATTGAAAGTCCCGTAAAAGTCCTCCTTGGTATAACTGCTTAATATACACCACCCCGCTCCTAGACCACACAGAGAAGCCCTTTAATTTACACAGTTCGGGAAAATTACTATTGTTCCATATACGAGACCATTCAGAGTACCCTTCATAGTGAAAATGTTGCTTGGCCTTGTTCCATATCTTATCTATAAGCACCATAGTTTGGTATTCAGGGACCCTGCGGAACTCTCCTGCTTCCAAGCACTCCACAAGGCCCCCATTCGAGAGTAACGTACGTATAATATTACTCGCAGGGTCAGATAACTCAGAGTCCTGCCAACCCGTCAGGTGTTGCAATTGGGCCGCTATAAAATAATAATATGGGTTCGGGACTGCCAGCCCGCCCGAGTCCTTTGCCTCCTGTAATGTTTCCAATTTAATACGCGGCACCTGTTTCCTCCAGATCAAAGAGCGAAATATGGTGTTACATTTTTTGAAGACGTGTATAGGGATCCAGATAGGGGCGTTGTGGAGCGCATACAAAAGTTGTGGACCCCAGACCATTTTTATCAGGTTACATCGGCCAACTACTGAAAGGGGAAGTTTTATCCAACTGGCTGCTTTTTCCGGGAATTTTTTGATCAAGGGATTTATATTTAGTTTAACATATAGTTCTAAATTGGGGTGGATGACTTTGCCTAAGTATCGGAAAGTATCTACCACCTCTATCTGGTCTGCTGCTGAAGGAAGTGGCGACACAAGGGGATCCAGTGGTAACAGTGTGGATTTGTCCCAGTTTATCTTAAACCCCGAATAGGATCCAAATTTACCAATTAACTCCATGAGACTTGTTAAGGAGGCAGACGTGTCGCCCAAAAAGATGAGCGCATCGTCAGCATACAAGGCTATTTTATCTTCCAAATTTCCCCGTTTAAAACCGCACATAGCCAGGTTCCCTCTGATAGCAGCAGCCAGAGGCTCTATGGCCAGAGCAAAGAGCAATGGGGATAGTGGGCAGCCCTGTCTTGTTCCCCTGTGTTAATCAAAAAAGGAGGACAGCGTGTTGTTAATTCTAATACATGCTTTTGGTTTTCTGTATAGTAGTTTAATCCAGGATATGAATGTCTCCCCCAAGTTGAATTTCTCTAGCACCCTCCAAAGATAATTTCATTCTACGCTATCGAATGCCTTAGCGGCGTCTAGGGAAAGGATAGCTCTTTGACCTCTATTATCTGTTGGGATTTGCATATTTAAATATAATCTGCAAAGATTGTGTGCTGTGGATCTGTTCAGTATAAATCCCGATTGATCCGGGTGCACTATTTTTGTCACCACCTTAGACAACCGCATAGCAAGGACTTTAGTGATCAATTTCAAATCATTATTCAAAAGTGATATGGGCCTGTACGACTCAGGTTGGATCGGGTCCTTCCCAGGTTTCAACAGGACCGCTACCACTGCCTCGTACATGGAGTGTGGTAATGAATCATTGGCATGTGCTTCCTTAATTGTGTGTAAGAGTATGCCACCAAATTTTTTATACATCTCTACTGGGAGACCATCATTCCCCGGGGCCTTAGAATTGGGGAATGTTGCTAATGCAAGTTGCAATTCTTCTAGAGATATGGGTGCATTTAGTAGTTTTTTGTCTTCCCCCTGTATTGTCGGAAGTGAGATTCCATCTAAAAACTCAGTTAAGTCTTCTTCAGAATAACTCACCTTCGAGGAATACACATCCTGGAAAAAAGTACAGAATCCCTGCATAATTGAAGGGGTGTCCATAGCTACTTGTGTTGGTGATACCGCCAAGCGGTGAATAATTGGTGATGGCTGATGTGATTTGGCTATTACTGATAACATATGTCCTGTTTTTTCCCCCTTCTTCAAAGTACCCAACAAGCAGAAACGTTTGTTTTCTGCTTGTTGGGTATGTATGGTGCGATACATTTTTTGTGCGTCTTTCCATTTTCTTTCACTATCAGGTGTGGGTGTCTGTAGGAATTCCTCCTCAGCTTTGTCTACCGCTATGCTGGCGTCAGCTGCCCATTGTCTGCTATTTGTTTTAATTGCGGCTATTTCCTTAATACACATTCCCCTGATAAAAGCCTTCAGAGTGTCCCAAACTATACCCGGTGGGGCAGAATGTTTATTGTCTAGTAAGAAGTGTTGAATTTGTATTTGCATATGTTTAGTATCTCTAAACAGAGGAATCCAAAAAGAATTCATCTTCCAGTGTATTGGTAATTTTACAGTGGGGAAGCTTAAACTGAGCTGTACCGGGGAATGGTCGGATAGGCCTCTAGCAAGATAAGTAACCTCTGGATCATAACAGTGCGTTAATGTATTACCCAAAACTAAGTCAATGCGCGACAAAGTAGAATGCGTTAGGGAATGACATGAAAATTGTGCCTTAAAAGGAAACTTACACCGCCATAAATCAAAAAGCCCAATCTCCGTCAAAAATTTTGCAAGAGCTGTATATGTCCTGGGGCCCTGTGGGCAGTACTTCCTGTGCACATTTAAAGACATGTCCAGAGTACTCAAGTCAAAGGGGGGAGAAGTATGGGGATTATGGCGGTGCCAAGAGAAACAATATACAAAACTTGAAAGTTAAAATTGTATTTATTTAACAAAAATCATTAAAGTTAGACATAAAAATCACATAGACAAGGTGTGCGGAAAAATCTAAAATCAATTTTGTAGCAAACTTAATTCACATGACTTGGCCTGATGATTGTGGCGGCCAGTTCAGTGAGTAGGTATTTTGATGCCCAACATGTTTCGCCAGTATTGGCTTCTTCTAGGACAGTTGTTTGATACCTAGAGCGCTACAGTACTCTCTATGAAGAGAAATATAACAATCAATGGGTGTTTTAGAACAATTGATACATTAAGGTACAGAAAAGATATATGTATACATATGTTTGCGAGCTGTCCGAGTAGACTGCCCCCACCACCCGAAATAGCCCCAAGAACCCACCCACACCGCAAGGTGCCAAGAAGTGCCCCAACCAGGCTGTCCAAGAATGGTAAGATACCTGCAATTCACCAGGGATGGATGCCACACGCCTCCGGAGCAGGGCCTCAGACAGAGATCACAATAAATAGCTGCAGGGGACAATAAGAGGGACCTGACGGAATGTATGTCTAAAGAAATATATATATACAAATTATGTACACATAACGGGGCCTAGTGACCGCACATCAATTAAAAACGAGAAACCTGATACTGGACTAACATAGTCTCTAATTATTACTTACAAATAAACTATTCAAATTGAGTGACAGGACACCGGAGAACAGCCATTATTGGGAGTAGTTCATCATGGAATAAAGGGTGTAGAAGGTATCACTGGAAATGGTAAAAAAAGGGGGGACATTTACACAACAAGTGATACTATCCAAAAACACAGGTCCGGAAATGCAAATTATGAATCAGCTGTATTCAATGGCACAGTCTAAGTATAGACGATTTTACACTCACCAGTAGGTATAATCTAGAATGGGAAGTTATGGCTGAAAAAAGACCTGCAGCCGATAGAAGCACCAAATGGAACAAGCTGAGGGGCAAAAAATACTGTCAGCTTAATGTAGACAAAATCCATAGGAGAGAAAGGGGAGCCATTAAAAGCAAAAAGGTGCTTACCCGATCGTGTTACAGTTGATTTAACAGTGTCCTGTGATTCCCTGGCGTGTCTAGTGGCCTGGGATGCCGGCGCTCTTATGTCCCCCTCACACGAGCGGCATCTGACGTCACCGCACGTGTGAGCGGACAGAAAAGGGCCACTGCGCATGCGCCGCCCGCAACTCCATCCAGTCCTACAAGGTCCAGAAGGCATTGCGGTGGTGTCTATGGTGATGTGTATGGTCACACATCACGATACCTGGGAGATGGAGGTTAGTCCAGTGTGCAGTGGCAGGGGCGGGCAAAGGACGAACCAGTGCCCTTGGGTGTCCATGCAGCTAGGGTGTTTCTCATGTGAAGGGGCTAGTAACTCCAGAGACGGCACCCATTCACCACCCTGGAATACAGGGACCCATGGACAGCTAGCCACAATGGGTGGTAGCCTGGAAGGGGGGAGGGTAACCGAGGGTGCAGGGGTGTGACTGAGACACAATGGGAGGCGGGGATGGGTGGGAACAAACCAGGGATAAATTAGCTCCAAAAGAAAAGGGGCGCCTGCACACAAGGCATGAATGGAGGTTGGATAGAAAAGAAGGAAGGTGGGAAGAGAGGGAGCATAATCCCTGGCATGTGCCCACACAGGTCACCCCGACAGCTCGCAAATTGAAACACTTATCAATAACCCAGTATATTCATCAGCACAAAAACAGTTATTACCATGACAAAATGAAAATAATATATACAAAAATAAAACACTAAGGACAACATGATAATGCTTAATAAGTCCATATTATATATCTTGTTCAGTTTGTAGATTGAGAAAGTTGTATACAGATGTAAAAAGGGGGGGGGGGCATAACTTGATCCATCAGGACCGACCTCTAAGGTGGGGAAGAACTAATAGGGGAGGAATATGAGAAAATACAAAAGAAGATTATAAAAAGAATGAAAATAAAAAATAATTGATGAGGTGGGTTGTATCAATCCCTGGAAAGAAGGGGGGGGGGGAGGGAAGGGGGGGTGAAAAAGAGGGAGGGGTTGGGGAAATTGGGGGAGGGGGGGAGGAAAGGGAAAGGGAGAGAAACAACCAACCTATAGAAATGGGTTAAAACTGATGCCTTCATTAAGCCCTGGATATGTAGTGGCCTCTAAGGTATGTATCCACTTGGTTTCTAGTTGGAGTAATTTTTGATCAATATTTCCACCCCTAACATGTGTAGGGATATGTTCCAGTGCTGTGAATCCCACAACATGGGGATTAAAGTCATGGTGTGTTCCTATATGTCGATTGATAGAAGTGGAAATCTTACCTTTATATAAAGGATTGATGTGGTCACGGATCCTAACACAGAACTGACGTTTCGTTTTACCGACAAAGTAACTGCCGCATATACAAGTGGCAAGATAAACTATACCGGTAGTTTGGCATGTGACTTTGTGTTTGATTTTGTGTCTTTGGCCATTTGGAAGCGGTTTTTCGCGTACATCATAAATAAACTCACATATATCACAGTGGCCACATGGAAATGTGCCAACCACTGTTGAAAAAAACTCTGGTTTGGGTGCATGGTGGCTCACTATGACTTTATCCCGTAAAGAAGGGGAACGACGGTAGGTAATTTGAGGTTGAGATTGAATATATTTTTTAATGGTGTTGTCTGCTGTAAGAAGGGGCCAATATTTATTGAGAATATTCCTTACCTCATTATGGTGTTGGGAAAATTGGGTAATAAGTCGGACCGGCTGAGAAGCGTCCTTCTTTTTGGTGGAATACAGCAGTTTTTTCCGATCTAATTTTTTTACTTTGTTGAAGGCCTGTTTCAACAATTTCTGTCTGTATCCTCTTCTTTTTAGTCTCTCATAAAGGTCATGTGCGGCCACCAAGGAAGTCCTTATCGTCCGTACAATTGCGTTTAATACGTAAATATTGGCTATAAGGGATACTGTTTAGCAATGGTTTAGGATGAGCGCTATTAGCGTGTAAGATAGTATTCCCTGACGTTTCCTTACGGTACAGGGATGAGGAAATGTTTCCATCAGAGTCCACTCGTATTTCCAGATCGAGGAAAGTAATCCTTCTCTGGCTACACTCCACTGTGAACTTGAGATTATATGAATTGACTGCCAAAATATCTATGAATCTCGTGAGGTGTTCTCGAGTACCAGACCAAAAAAAGATGATATTATCAATATACCTGTGCCACGAAATCACGTGGCACAGGAAGTCAGCAAGATCATGGTTAGAAAACAGATATTTTTCCCACCCCCCCAGGTACAAATTGGCGTAGGATGGCGCACATTTTGTGCCCATAGCCACGCCTTGCACCTGGAGGAAGTGGAAAGTGCCAAATAAGAAATGATTCCGTGTTAAGATAAAGCGTAAAAGATCGACAACAAAATCACTGTATGCCTTAAATTTAGGGCCTCTGTCCTCCAACAATTTGGAAATAACTTTGATGCCAGTACTATGCGGTATTGTGTTATAAAGACTTTCTACGTCCAATGCGACCAGCCATGTGTCATGTGGAACTTGCAAGTCCTCCAAAATATGGAGGAGGTGTACCGTATCCTGAACGTGAGAAGGAAGAGCGTGTACATGTGGATTTAGGTACTTGTCCACGAGGGCGCTAGCATATTCTGTCAAACTTGAACACCCTGACACGATAGGGCGCCCAGGGTTTTTTTTTAGCGACTTATGCAGTTTGGGCAAGGCGTAGAACGTAGGTACTCTTGGATTTTGGACATATAAGAATTTCCAGGTGTTAATATCTATGGTTCCCTTTTGGTAGGCATAGAAGATAAGTTCATAGTACTCACAAGTGAAGTTTTCAATAAGTGTATGTGAAATAGGTCTATTCCAATCATGGTTGTCAAGGATGCTGCGGCACATAGTTTCATACCCCGCAACATCCATGACAACCACATTGCCGCCTTTATCGGCGGGTTTTATTACCAACCCAGTGTGGTTTTGAAGGGATTTAAGGGCCTGTTTTTCGGCACAAGATAAATTAGAGGAGTGTAAGGTAGGAAGGTCTATTTCTTTGATGGTCCTACTGATTTGTTCCACAAAAGCCCAGATATTGGGATTTGCAGAAAGATTGGGAAAATTTGTAGATTTTGGTTTAAAGGATAGAGGAGAGGAAAAGGATACTCCAGAGGCCACAATGCCGTGGTTGTCAGATTCCCACAGGAATTCATCCTCTGTACCACCCTCTTCAAGAAGAGTTAATAAGTCTTCAATAGCCTGAATTTCGGCTACTGTAGGAACACTATTGTCTGGTACTGGGTCTGCCGTTTGGTTTGTGCTAGATTTATCAAAGATAACCTTAAACATTAGCTTTCTTGCAAATAACTGTATATCCTTGATGAATTGAAATTTATCAAATTCCGCTGAATGGCAAAACGTGAGACCTAATTGTAGAACTTTTATCTGATGTTTGCTTAAGGGGAAGGAAGAAAGATTCACCACATCTAGATCCGAGATGCGCTGTGATTTAGAACTGGTGGGTGCTACATTGTTGGACTCTGTGTTGAGTCCAAGGCTTGGGATAAAAAAATAGGAGCCATCTTAGGATCAATTGCCTGAGAGGCTGTAGGAAACATGGTGGTCAAAGTAGGTTCACTTACCCGTCTTCCAGTAGTAGCAGGAAGAGCAAGTGTTGCAGGAGTGGTTGTGGGAAGTGTCGAATGTGCAGTGCGAGAGGAGGTAGGGGGTGGCCGTGGTAGTGCTCGTGCGAGTGGAGTAGAAGTGCTCGTAGTTTTTGGACGAGACCCTAGGGGCTTAGCCATGTTGGTGGTTCCAAACGTGCGTCGGATAGAGTCCGTGGAGGAAGTGGGTAATTCGCTCTTTCTTTTTTTGGGGATTCCGTCTTGTGAAAGCTCTCGATATGTGGTAGATGAGCTGGAGGAAAAAGAAGTGAAAAAAACATTAGGTACTTCAGTGTTATTTTTAGGTACATTATCGGAATTAGGTTTAGTGAAAGGTTTTTTGGGGATATTGCCATCCCATCTATAAGCATAGCCGTTGGTATGGGCAAGTTTGTCCCGCAGGAATTTGTTTTCTTTGGCATTGATTATGTCTATTGTGTAGTCCTCAAGGTGAGCGCGGAGATCCTTCTCCCTTTGGGCAAACCTAGAGGAGGCCACATCAGCAGCCCGATCAGTAAGCAATTCATTAATAGAAATGTCTAACAGTTCCAGTTCCTTGTCATGCTCCTGACAGAGCATGCGGATCATATTAAAGGAACACATTTGTAAGTTGTCTTCCCAAGCCTTTTTTAAAAGGTCATTGGTTTTTTTAATATTAGGGAATATTTGAATTCTTAGACCCCAGGGAACAATCTTATTCTCAACATATTTTTCGAAATAAACCTTGTGCCAATAGACACGAACCTTCTTCTCTAATAGCCGTTGAAATCTAATAAAATATTTGTCAAGTTCGTATCTGGGACATTTGAGGTTGTATGAGTCGTTTGAATTCTAGTCATAAGATCCTCCCAACCTTCCCCACAGAAATCAGCCATGACTTCAAAGGAAACGGCAAAAAGAATATTTAGAAAAAATTATCTGAATTGCACTATGATATAAACACTTATAATCACAAATTAGGAAAAACAGAAGAAAGAAGAATACCAATCATTAATGAAAAGGACATAGAGTGCTTGTCTTGGCACAGACACAGCCTCTGGAGTATCCTTTCCCCCTCCTCTATCCTTTAAACCAAAATCTACAAATTTTCCCAATCTTTCTGCAAATCCCAATATCTGGGCTTTTGTGGAACAAATCAGTAGGACCATCAAAGAAATAGACCTTCCTGCCTTACACTCCTCTAATTTATCTTGTGCCGAAAAACAGGCCCTTAAATCCCTTCAAAACCACACTGGGTTGGTAATAAAACCCGCCGATAAAGGCGGCAATGTGGTTGTCATGGATGTTGCAGGGTATGAAACTATGTGCCGCAGCATCCTTGACAACCATGATTGGTATAGACCTATTTCACGTACACTTATTGAAAACTTCACTTGTGAGCACTATGAACTTATCTTCTCTGCCTACCAAAAGGGAACCATAGATATTAACACCTGGAAATTCTTAAATGTCCAAAATCCAAGATTACCTACGTTCTACGCCTTGCCCAAACTGCATAAGTCGCTAAAAAACCCCCCTGGGCGTCCTATCGTGTCAGGGTGTTCAAGTTTGACAGAAAATGCTAGCGCCCACGTGGACAAGTACCTAAATCCACATGTACACGCTCTTCCTTCTCACGTTCAGGATAGGGTACACCTCCTCCGTATTTTGGAGGACTTGCAAGTTCCACATGACACATGGCTGGTCGCATTGGACGTAGAAAGTCTTTATAACACAATACCGCATAGTACTGGCATCAAAGTTATTTCCAAATTGTTGGAGGACAGAGGCCCTAAATTTAAGGCATACAGTGATTTTGTTGTCGATCTTTTACGCTTTATCTTAACACGGAATCATTTCTTATTTGGCACTTCCTCCAGGTGCAAGGCGTGGCTATGGGCACAAAATGTGCGCCATCCTACGCTAATTTGTACCTGGGGGGGTGGGAAAAAGATCTGTTTTCTAACCATGATCTTGCTGACTTCCTGTGCCACGTGATTTCGTGGCACAGGTATATTGATGATATCATCTTTTTTTGGTCTGGTACTCGAGAACACCTCTCGAGATTCATAGATATTTTGGCAGTCAATTCATATAATCTCAAGTTCACAATGGAGTGTAGCCAGAGAAGGATTACTTTCCTCGATCTGGAAATACGAGTGGACTCTGATGGAAACATTTCCTCATCCCTGTACCGTAAGGAAACGTCAGGGAATACTATCTTACACGCTAATAGCGCTCATCCTAAACCATTGCTAAACAGTATCCCTTATAGCCAATATTTACGTATTAAACGCAATTGTACGGACGATAAGGACTTCCTTGTGGCCGCACATGACCTTTATGAGAGACTAAAAAGAAGAGGATACAGACAGAAATTGTTGAAACAGGCCTTCAACAAAGTAAAAAAATTAGATCGGAAAAAACTGCTGTATTCCACCAAAAAGAAGGACGCTTCTCAGCCGGTCCGACTTATTACCCAATTTTCCCAACACCATAATGAGGTAAGGAATATTCTCAATAAATATTGGCCCCTTCTTATAGCAGACAACACCATTAAAAAATATATTCAATCTCAACCTCAAATTACCTACCGTCGTTCCCCTTCTTTACGGGATAAAGTCATAGTGAGCCACCATGCACCCAAACCAGAGTTTTTTTCAACAGTGGTTGGCACATTTCCATGTGGCCACTGTGATATATGTGAGTTTATTTATGATGTACGCGAAAAACAGCTTCCAAATGGCCAAAGACACAAAATCAAACACAAAGTCACATGCCAAACTACCGGTATAGTTTATCTTGCCACTTGTATATGCGGCAGTTACTTTGTCGGTAAAACGAAACGTCAGTTCTGTGTTAGGATCCGTGACCACATCAATCCTTTATATAAAGGTAAGATTTCCACTTCTATCAATCGACATATAGGAACACACCATGACTTTAATCCCCATGTTGTGGGATTCACAGCACTGGAACATATCCCTACACATGTTAGGGGTGGAAATATTGATCAAAAATTACTCAAACTAGAAACCAAGTGGATACATACCTTAGAGGCCACTACATATCCAGGGCTTAATGAAGGCATCAGTTTTAACCCATTTCTATAGGTTGGTTGTTTCTCTCCCTTTCCCTTTCCTCCCCCCCTCCCCCAATTTCCCCAACCCCTCCCTCTTTTTCACCCCCCCTTCCCTTCCCCCCCCTTCTTTCCAGGGATTGATACAACCCACCTCATCAATTATTTTTTATTTTCATTCTTTTTATAATCTTCTTTTGTATTTTCTCATATTCCTCCCCTATTAGTTCTTCCCCACCTTAGAGGTCGGTCCTGATGGATCAAGTTATGCCCCCCCCCTTTTTACATCTGTATACAACTTTCTCAATCTGAACAAGATATATATGGACTTATTAAGCATTATCATGTTGTCCTTAGTGTTTTATTTTTGTATATATTATTTTCATTTTGTCATGGTAATAACTGTTTTTGTGCTGATGAATATACTGGGTTATTGATGAGTGTTTCAATTTGCGAGCTGTCAGGGTGACCTGTGTGGGCACATGCCAGGGATTATGCTCCCTCTCTTCCCACCTTCCTTCTTTTCTATCCAACCTCCATTCATGCCTTGTGTGCAGGCGCCCCTTTTCTTTTGGAGCTAATTTATCCCTGGTTTGTTCCCACCCATCCCCGCCTCCCATTGTGTCTCAGCCACACCCCTGCACCCTCGGTTGCCCTCCCCTCTTCCAGGCTACCACCCGTTGTGGCTAGCTGTCCACGGGTCCCTGTATTCCAGGGTGGTGAATGGGTGCCGTCTCTGGAGTTACTAGCCCCTTCACATGAGAAACACCCTAGCTGCATGGACACCCAAGGGCACTGGTTCGTCCTTTGCCCGCCCCTGCCACTGCACACTGGACTAACCTCCATCTCCCAGGTATCCCTCCCAACGGTGGCGTTTGTTTACTGCGCCGTGTCTGTGATGTGTTTACACATCACCATAGACACCACTGCAATGCCTTCTGGACCTTGTAGGACCGGATGGAGTTGCGGGCGGCGCATGCGCAGTGGCCCTTTTCTTTCCACTCACACGTGCGGTGACATCAGATGCCGCTCGTGTGAGGGGGACATAAGAGCGCCGACATCCCAGGCCACTAGACACGCCAGGGAATCACAGGACACTGTTACATCAACGATCGGGTAAGCACCTTTTTGCTTTTAATGGCTGTTTCCCCTTTCTCTCCTATGGATTTTGTCTACATTAAGCTGACAGTATTTTTTGCCCCTCAGCTTGTTCCATTTGGTGCTTCTATCGGCTGCAGGTCTTTTTTCAGCCATAACTTCCCATTCTAGATTATACCTACTGGTGAGTGTAAAATCGTCTATACTTAGACTGTGCCATTGGATACAGCTGATTCATAATTTGCATTTCCGTACCTGTGTTTTTGGATAGTATCACTTGTTGTGTAAATGTCCCCCCTTTTTTTACCATTTCCAGTGATACCTTCTACACCCTTTATTCCATGATGAACTACTCCCAATAATGGCTGTTCTCTGGTGTCCTGTCACTCAATTTGAATAGTTTATGTGTAAGTAAAAATTAGAGACTATGTTAGTCCAATATCAGGTTTCTTGTTTTTAATTGATGTGCGGTCACTAGGCCCCATTGTGTGTACATAATTTGTATATATATTTTTCTTTAGGCATACATTCCCTCAGGTCCCTCTTATTGTCCCCTGCAGCTATTTATTGTGATCTCTGTCTGAGGCCCTGCTCCGGAGGCGTGTGGCATCCATCCCTGGTGAATTGCAGGTATCTTACCATCCTTGGACAGCCTGGTTGGGGCACTTCTTGGCACCTTGCGATGTGGGTGGGTTCTTGGGGCTATTTCAGGTGGTGGGGGGCAGTCTACTCGGACAGCTCGCAAACATATGTATACATATATCTTTTCTGTACCTTAATGTATCAATTGTTTTAAAACACCCATTGATTGTTATATTTCTCTTCATAGAGAGTACTGTAGCGCTCTAGGTATCAAACAACTGTCCTTGAAGAAGCCAATACTGGCGAAACATGTCGGGCATCAAAATACCTACTCACTGAACTGGCCGCCACAATCATCAGGCCAAGTCATGTGAATTAAGTTTGCTACAAAATTGATTTTAGATTTTCCGCACACCTTGTCTATGTGATTTTTATGTCTAACTTTAATGATTTTTGTTAAATAAATACAATTTTAACTTTCAAGTTTTGTATATTGTTTCTCTTGGCACCGCCATAATCCCCATACTTCTCCCTCCTTTGACTTGATTTTCAAATGACCGGGATGAGGTGTCGTATCACACCGAGGGCTGCCCAGCCAGACTCTAAATGTCCAGAGTACTGTTAAAATCTCCCATGACATATACCGGAACCCGAGGATATTTTGCCAGAAATCTGGAAAGACATTGCAGTATTGTTAAATTAAATGGTGGAGGTATATATACATTTATGATCACTCATGTGTGTGATTCCCAAGTTCCCATAAGAAAAATAAACCTGCCCTCTACATCAATTTGTGCATCAATTTTTGTGAATGAGGTAGTCCTGGAAAACAGTATACTCACACCCCTTGTATGTGTGGAATGGTATTGAATAGGATATTTCGATAAGTGTAACAGGTTGGTGGTGTCCCTAGTGAGATGCGTCTCTTGCAGACATGTTACAGTGGGGTTCCGATGTGAGATAAAGGTAAAAATGGCAGTTCTCTTTTTAGGGTCATGTAAGCCTCTCACATTCCATGAGAGAATTGACTCTGTTCGCTTAGTCATTTAGTGTAGTTGCTAGTTGTGACCCAATCTCCTGTACTGGAGGTCTGTGGTAGATGAACTCAGATGATGCAGTATAAGTTCTGAAGTGTAGAAAGTGTATTGCGTGACTTGTACTATGTGTCTCACTCTGCAGATCTGCATCCAGCGACAAAGCGAACTTACTTTGCGACCAAAATACATAGCGCCCATTCAACCAGGGCTTAAAAACGGAAAAAAGAAAAACAAACTGAAATCAAGTAACTTCCATTGGAAAGCCTTCCATTGGTGCCCCGCAGGGCGTTTGGTGGGGTAATAAGGAGGGCTGGGACCTTGTGCCCATAAAGTCATAAACGATAGGGGTCACTGGTAAAATAAACCAAAAAAAAGTCAGTTGTGACTCTCTGCGGGCTCCATTTTTTCTAAGGTGAGCATAAAGAATCAATGTAAGGGGTTCATGCGTTGTCTCATCCTGGTTCATTTCCACACACGGCTGCCTGCAAATGCCTCTCGTGTCTGTCCAGCCAATTGGTAGCCATCATAGGATTTTCAAAAAAGTGCACCGTACCCTCAGCAACCACTCTCAACTTGGCAGGGTATAGCATAGAATATATCACAGAGAGAGCACGCAGTCTCTTTTTGACCTCAGTATATTTTGCTCTTTGTTTCTGCACAGCCGCTGAGAAATCTGGGTATATTGACACTCTGGTACCCTGAATTTCCATATTGGGTTTCTGTCTGGCCAAACGAAGGATAATATCCCTGTCCTTGTAATGTAGTAATTTCAGCAAAAATGGTCTGTCATTGCCCCCTGGTGGCGGTGGACGGAGTGGCACTCTATGGGCTCTCTCAACAGAAAAGAATGGTGTAAGGTTATTTCTCCCAAATGTGTCAGCTAGCCAGGTTTTAATAAAATCAGTGGGGTTTTTTCCTTCAGATTTTTCAGGTATACCGACAATGCGAATATTTGACCTTCTCAATCTGTTCTCCATATCCTCCACTCTATTCGCTGTTTCTGTGGCTTTAGCTGAAGTTATGTGAATCTCCTGAGCAAGAGGGGGTATATCATCCTCCAGTGTGCTCACTCTTCCCTCCAGAGCAGTGGCTCTCTCTCTTATTTTCTGCATGTCTTGCCTTATGTGTAATATGCCTTCTTTCATGCTTTTGACTTCAATAGAGAGTTCAGTTAGTGAGGAGCCATAAGTGTGAACTGCAGTCAGTATATCTTGTAAGGAAGGCTCAGAGTGCTCAGTGTCTAATGCTTTGGCTGCTTCAGAGGAAGGAGGGGGGATGGGGAATTCCTCACTGTGTGTTCTGCTCCAGGGGCCATCTTCTCTATGCCATGCTGTGCTGTTTGCTATGGGACACCCTTGACTGCTGCTTTTGCATAAGAGGTATGTGGCTGTGTTGTTTTGTGAGTGCCATTGTCGTGAGCATACCTCTCCAGGCGTGCAGCTGCTGAGAGCTGTGATTCCTTCCCCGCACGCTGTGGGAGCGGGGATCAGCCATCTTGGCCATGCCGGCCGGCCGAACGGCTCTCCTCCATCCTTCCAGACACCCCCGTTTTGTATGTAAAGCGACCGGGTGTCGCTGTGAGTGTGGCCCCACGCCGGGAGCGAAGTGTCCAGTCTATGGTAGCAGTGGATCGGGCTCACTTCAGGATGGTTTATGTTCAGGATGCAGGCGCCTCTCTGAGACACGTCCTCTCACATGGAAGTCCAAGCCACGCCCCGTACATTATTCTTGATATATAGGTATACCCCTCCCCCTTCAAGTCAGGGACCCAACCAACGGAGGTGACGCATGCAAAGCAGCCTTGTGTGTCAAGCCAGGGACCGAGCCGGTCAGCGGGGGTGAAACTTGAGAAGTATCTGGAGTGCCAAGTTAGGGACCCAGCAGGGAAACGTGAGTGACGCTTGAGGGAGATACCACCGCAAAGATTGGAGGAGCTCAAGGGATTCAGAGTGAGTGAATCAGTGGGTCTATTGAGAGACCGGGAGCTCAGTGTTGTAGTGAAGCTGAAGGAACTGAGTTAGGAACTGTTAAAGACTGTTGCCATAGGTGACAGCATTCCTGCATGTGCAGATGTGGCGCCTTGCCTTTCCCTGTAAGACTGTCCTCCTATTGAAGTCTCGGAGTCTGTCAATTGAATTTACAACTACTTAAGGGTGTCCTGGCCCTAACCCACTTTCCCCCAAAAATACAAAAAGGACTGTTAAGAGAAATAAAACCTCTTTTACATCCAAGAAGCGTCTGGCGCCCAATGACTTTCACCATCTTTGCACCCACTATGCCTCACAACCCACTACATATTGAAGGATGTAAGCTGGCTTGGAAAGTTCTCATTAGACTGGACGAGGCCTCCAGCCGGACACCACTTCTGTATAGGTAGGACCGCTGTCACCTATGGCAACAATCTTGTAGCTGTTACTAACGGTAAAGGTATTCTACTATCTGCCACGCGAACAGTTCTCTTTACCCCACACTCACTCACTGTGGGTCTTCACTCAACAAGCTCCTAGTCTCTCTCACTAGACTTCAGATCCACTAGCCACTGGATTCCCTGAGCTATTTCACTGTAGCGCTCAGTATCTTCCTCAAGCGTCACCCTGTCTCACTGCTGGGTCCCTGGTTTGGCACTTACAGATACTTTTCAAACTTCACCCCTGCTGACACGTTAGGTTCCTGGCTTGGCACTCCACAAGTGTCACCTCTGCTGTCCCGCTGGGTCCCTGACTTGGCACTTGCTGAAGTTTTCCCACTACTTAACCGTCCGCGGCTGGCGAGAAGTCTGCTCTGGTACTGGCCTCAGCTCACTCACTGTGATCTCTGGTAGAAATGTGAATGGTCCCTTAATAGCGACAGCTTACCTTTTACCTCCGACTACAACTGGTTCCCCGGCCGGCGGAACCGCTACTTCTGGTTGGACGACAAGCCCAAAGTCCCAACCCTACGCTGCTTCTCCTGCTTCTGGATAGGCCCTCAGACAGCCTAGCAGCCAGATGTCCCCGGGATAGGCCTTAGGTTTCTGGCCTAGCAGCCCGGAGCAATACAACACATGTCCACCAACACAGCCATCCAGGTGGCACAGAACCCTGATCACCTGACTCCACACAAATAAATAGGTTCTCCCAGCAAGCCAAGGGACCCAAGAAAATCCCTGCCTATTGGCTGAGACACCCCATTCATTCCTAATCTGTCCTTGCAATTCCCTTGTCTTATCTAATGTCACCAGATACCGGGCCACCTAGTGACAGAAGAGAGAAGTGCAGAAATTCCAGAATTAGGGCAAAATCAATTGATCTCCTAACAATTGGCCAAGGCAACTATCACTTGGCAAATAAATTTAACAACTACTCTACCTAAACATCAGGGTGCCACATCCAGGGGCGTTGCTAGGTCTGCAAAAGATCTGGGGCTAGAGCCCATGGCAGTGTCAGGGTGATTGAAGCGCATTGTTTCTATTGTTAAAGTCCAATATATAATGAAGTGGTTCAACTCACCATAATGCAGAATCAGTGGAAGTTCTGGGCGTGTCATTTGCCACATCTCCTGTCACCAGTTGCTGCGTGTCACTTGCTACTGTCACCTGCCACCAGATGTGGATTGTCATTTGCCACTTTCACCTGGCAGCAGATGCGGATTGTCACTTGCCACCATTTGCAGATTGCCACGTCTCCTGCCACCATTTGCAGATTGTCACTTGCCACCATTTGCAGATTGCCACGTCACCTGCTACCATTTGCAGATTGTCTCTTGCCACGTCTCCTACCACCATTTGCAGATTGTCACTTGCCACATCGCTGGCCACCAGATGTGGGTTGTCACTTGCCAACTGATGTGGATTGTCATTTGCCATGCCAGCCAGTGCCACCAAATGTACATTGATGCTGCATTGGTGGCAGGCTAGCAGCACTGGTACATTTATTGAGGGCAGGAGAGCGCTGATGCTGGGCAGGCAGTGAGAGATGATGTCATCTCGCTGCTCCCCGCCGCACCTCCAACATTGAAGCAAGGGGGTCTGGCTGCAAAGTGGAGCTCCACCGATGACCGGAAGCACGTGACCTCCACTCCACCACGCTGTGAGAGATAATGTCATCTCTCTGCTCCCCGCCGCACCTCGCTCCCACATTGAAGAGGCCCAGCTGTGAAGAGCGCTGATGTGGAGCGGGCGGAGAGAGATGTCATCTCTGCTTGTCTGCCCGCTCACCTCTCTCCTCCACCCCTCTCATGCAGCCAGCCCGCCCACCCCAGCAGCCGCAGCCCGCTGGTTAGGCAGGGACCCTGCGACAAGAGACTTGGGGCTATGGTCCCCAGATTCGGGGCTATAGCCCCAATAGCCACCCCCTAGCAACGCCCCTGGCCACATCACATATTAATAAAGTTACAACCGCTTCCATCATCCAATCATGCACAAAGCAAATTACTATTTTTAATTATTCTGATAGTTCACTTGGCTAAAAGAAAATTGCACTATTTTACACCATCTGACAGGCAGTGCCCTGTCACAGTGTTAAAAGGGTTTTAGGGCACCCAGGATTTTCAACTAGGCAGGTTGAGGGGCTCCAGGATGTTTATTCTATTCAGAGGAAACTGGGTTTACAATTTCCTCAGTGACTGGGTTTACAATTTCCTCAGTGACAGTTTGGGACTTTGAGCCTGAATATTTCATACAAGATTTGGGAGGGAGAAATCTCAAATCCTGGGACCAGGTTTTGCAGGCAACTGGCACACTGATGCACAGGTGTTTACAGCCGTTATAGTCTGGGACCTGACAGTAGATCGGCGCTCCGATGTCCGTGAGGTTGCAGTCATGTGTGAACAGCCAAAAGTATGCATGTCTGCCTGGTTCAGCATGTGATAGAACAAACAGAGGGCCAAAGCCTGAGGGCTTCACCTTCAGGAAGATTTTTCAAAAACTCCCCTTTGCAAATCTGCATCCAATGAATAGTACATATCAGAGCTCCTCCAGAAACAGTGCTAGCCCTTCATTCCCCACTGTCTGACCATTTGCAGGACAGGCTGAATAACACAATAGTGAGTCCCAATTTTCTCCAGGCAGCCTGTAGTGGGTGGCCTTGCATGAACGGGCCTTGTAGCTTACGCATGCGTTTGCAAATGTGTGCTAACTAAACCCTTGTTTTTAACGCAGACTGTTGGATAAGTTAATTTGGTTGGTAAGCAGACTGGTTGGTGAGTTGAGCTGGGAATTTCCTCTGGTTATTGTCTTTCAGCCTATAGTGGGTGGACCTGCTGGGTCAGGAGAATCCGGGCAAATATCGATCCATCTATGGGCAGGCAATGTATTCTACTGGTGGGGAAGGCTCCCTGCACTCCCCACTGCCAGAACACAATAGCACTGCAGGAGGGATTCCCCATCAACACTGACTGTGTTGATGGGGATATCAAGCACTTTTCTTTCCTTTAACCCGTGACTGAAGGAAAGAAAATTGCATATTGTATGGCCTTCCTTTAAGCCTCGTACACGCGATCAGATTTTCGGACGACTGAACATCAGTTTTTTTGTTGCATGATAGTCTCATGTCGAAAGTGTAGAGGTAACTCACCATACGAAAATTCTCGTATGCCAGAATAATATTTCAGAAGTGATGTTATGTGTTGACTAGTTTTGTATGTATTCTTTTGTTTCTGAGCATGTGTAGTCTTCCGTTTATGATTTTTTTTTGTATGAAAACCATATTAACCACTTCAGCCCCAGAGGATTTGGCTGCAGAATGACAGGGCCATTTTTTGCTATTCGGCACTGCGTCACTTTAACTGACAGTTGCGCGGTCGTGCAACCTTTGTACCCTAAAATTGACGTCCTTTTTTTCCCACAAATTGAGCTTTCTTTTGGTGGTATTTGATCATCTCTGCAATTTTTATTTTTTGCGCTATAAACAAAAAAAAGAGCGTCAATTTTGAAAAAAAAACAATATTTATAACAATATATATAAAAAAACTATTTTTTTCCTCAGTTTAGGCCGATATGTATTCTACATATTTTTGGTAAAAAAATCGCAATAAGCGTATATCGATTGGTTTGCGCAAAATTTATAGCGTCTACAAAATAGGGGATAGTTTTATGGCATTTTTTTATTATTTTTTTTTATTAGTAATGGCGGCGAAAAATGCATTGATTACTGTGTAAATGACACTGGCAGTGAAGGGGTTAACCACTAGGGGCGGTGAAGGGTTTAAGTGTGTCCTAGGGAGTGATTCTAACTGTGAGGGGGCTGGGCTTGAACACACAGGACAGTGATCGCTGCTCTCGATGACAGAGAGCAGTAGATCACTGTCCTGTCACTAGGCAGAACGGCTTTGTTTACAAAAGCATCTCCCCATTCTACCTCTCCGTGACACGATCGCCTGGGAGAGCGACAGACACCGAGTCCGTGGGACCCGCGGGTGCGATCACGGAGCACGCGACGGGGGCGCGCACGAGACGGTGTGGAATTCAAAGGGATGTACAGGTACGCCCATTTGCCCAGCCGTGCCATTCTGCCGACGTAAATGTACATGCGGCGGTTGGCAATCGGTTCATTAAACGGAAATCAAACGAAAATATTTGTTAATCGGCTGTTGAAAGCACCATACTAACAATCCGAAAATCAGCAGATCGTTCGTCGGACAAAATTTTTCGTCCGATTTTCCTATCGTGTGTGCGGGCCTTTACAGTTGCCTTTGTGTTTTTTTTCTAAAGGTACACCTGGGAAAATATTTATAAAGCATTCAATCAGTATCATAAAACAAAAGCAACAAGAGGATTCACCTGTTTGGTAAATGTCATATTCAACCTTTTTAGAAATATGTCCCTTTCTTTAAAAAAAACAAGTATTTCGAGCTCATATATTCATTACATTCATTTAGGCATTTACTGTATGTATACAGCAATAGTTATCACTGATAATGATGATATGTTGATGGACCCTAGTTCATATCTTGCTCCAGAGAGGTTTTCCATACATCACATAGGTGATTTTAATATATTCATCCTTAAAGCTTTCCCGTTCATATGTTCTTGTGACATTTATACTATTTTTTTTCAGTTAAATGTAAGAGCTAATTAAGGGATAATTAATTCATGACTGTGTAATCAGCTTTCAGGCAGTACAGACAGAATGTGGTGACAAACGCTTGCGTGTGAAGGCTTAACTGAAATTGTCCACTTAATGGCCTTCCTACTCTCCATGGGACTTTGCAAACCTACTTAGTATCTATCCTCATTGTTCTATTCCATAAGTATCTGAGGCTAACCACACAGACTGAGATCTTGTTCCAAGTCACCCAGTAAATCACTTTATTGCTTTATAGTTTAACCACTTAAGGACCGGAAGATTTGCCCCCTTAATGACCAAGCCTTTTTTAACGATACAGCACTGCATCGCTTTAACTGACAATTGCGCGGTCATGCGATGCTGTACCCAAACAAAATTGACGTCCTTTTCTTTTCACAAATAGAGCTTTCTTTTGGTGGTATTTGATCACCTCTGCAGTTTTTATTTTTTGTGCTATAAACAAAAAAAGAGCGACAATTTTGAAAAAAAAACAATATTTTTTACTTTTTGCTATAATAAATATCCAAAAAAATAAAATAAATACTAATGTCTTCATCAGTTTAGGCCAATATGTATTCGTCTATATATTTTTGGTAAAAAAAAATTGCAATAAGTGTATATTAATTGGTTTGCACAAAAGTTATAGTGTCTACAAAATAGGGCATATATTTATGGCATTTTCATTATAATTTTTTTTTTTTTACTAGTAATGGCAGTGATCAGCATTTTTAGCGGGACTGCAACATTGCGGTGGACAGATCAGACACTTTTGACACTTTTTTGAGACCAGTGAAATTTATACAGCGATCATAGCTGAAAATAGCCAATGATTACTGTATAAATATCACTGGCAGAGGGGGCGCTCAAGGGCTTAAGTGTGTCCTAGGGAGGCATTTCTAACTGTGGGGGCAGTGTACTGACAGGGAGTAGAGAGAGATCGCTGTTCCTGATCACTAGGAATCAGCAGATCTCTCACTATTTCCCTGACAAAATGGGGATCTGTCTGTTTACATTGACAGATCCCCGTTCTGGCTCTCTGAGGAGTGATCGCGGGTCACCGGCCATGTGCATTGGCTCTGGCGTCGCACCACAGGCGCCTGCGCCCCCTAGAGCTCTTAAAACGTCCACCGTACAGCTACGGCGATTTGCACAGGGGGGGCCAACCTGGCACCATATAACGTCGGCAGCTGGTCGGCAAGTAGTTAAATTCAGTTGATATAATGCTTAGTTTTGCCTAATTATTGGTTATTAAATAAGGTTGAGCAAAGCACAATGATGATGTCTTAAAGGAATGTGCCAGTATTGGCTTTGAGTGATTTTAACAATATTCTTGATCTGCAATTGGATAGATTATCCTCGACTCCAAGATCTGTAAAACCCAATATTGGTAAAACTATTTTTTTACTTTCTGAACTGGGTCTACGTGACGTGTGGTGGGAGAGGCATACTACTGCTAAATGTTATTCTTGCTATTCAGCCTCCCTAAATGGCCTTTCTCGTATTATTATTATTATCATTATTATTATCCAGGATTTATATAGCAGCAACAGTTTGCTCAGTGCTTTACAACATGGGGCAGACAGTACAGTTACAATACAATTTAATACAGGAGGGGTCAGAGGGCCCTGCCCCTTACAATCAGATGGAGAAAATGAAAATACAGTTGTTAGGTAGGATAGGCTTCTCTGAAGAGGAGGGTTTTCAGGGATTGTCTAAAAGATAATAGAGTTTGATAGATCAATAGAATACTGATTTGGGTCTGGGGAATGCGGTGCTTTTACAGCATGTACTGGATTCAGCATACGAGCCCTGCCTTCTTTCTGATTATTCCCCCTTCTGGGTAAGGTTGGATGTTACAACCTAGTCGATTCGGCCACTGTGGGGGGTAAACCCCTTCTGGTTGACATTGTTTCCATTCCCAGACAGTATCCTTGGTGCATTGACAGAGTTCCTTCAATTTAACAGGAGATCCGCTAGTGCGGCTATTGTGTGGGACTCTCTTAAGACATTTCTGAGGGGCTGTCTCATCCGGGAGATTACTGGCATTAAACGAAGATCGGGGGAGTGGGAGGCTAGTATACTTAATTAATTGCAGAGTAGAGAACAGGCATTGGTAACTAACCCTACTCATTCTAATCATGATGCCTGGACTTAGGCTCAGTCCCTGTATAACTCAATAATAATGTCAGCAGCTAAAAAGAGGAGATACTTCGTTCAACAGGGCTATTTTGAGGAGGGTGAGAACACTGATCCTCTTTTGGCTCTGGTGGCTAGGGAACAGCAGAATGCTTCCTCAATTACAGCTATTCGGTCTGTGTCAGGGGAGGTACACAGCATTAATCCTTATATACTAAGTGTTTTTCACCATTTTTATACTGACCTCTATGCCTCTAAAACCCGCACTACTCCCTCTGAACTGGCATTGTTTTTACAAAATTGTCCCTTTCCCCAGGTGACTGATGTTGAAAGAGTTTCACTGAACTCTCTGATTACTATCAAGAAGTTGATAGAGGCTCTGACAGAAGCTCTGAATCATAAATCCCAGGCTCGGATGGTCTTCCTGCGGAGGTATACTCTCGGGTACTGTCCTTCTTCTGACACTTTTGCGGGCCCTATCTGAGGCAGCTGGGATGGGTCACTTACCTGATAGCATGCAAGAGGCCATTATTGTGGTGCTCCGCAAACCAGGAAAGGACAAGCTTTTGCCGGACTCATACCGCCCCATTTCCTTATTGAATTTGGATGTTAAGCTCCTTGCTTGGGTCCTGGCCACCAAACTCTCTAAAGTGATCGGTAGGTTAGTCCATCTGGACCAGTCTGGATTTATTCCCACTTGGCCCACAGCTGATAACATTTGGCGATTGTTTCTAAATCTGCAAATACCTGTGAATAATCCTGGGGGGTAGGGCCGTTTTGTCATTGGATGCCGCTAAGACTTTTGATAGTGTTGGATGGCCCTACCTCTGGGAAATCCTGGCTCAATTCAGTATAGGGGATAATTTTGTTAACTGGGTGAGAGTCCTTTATTTAGCACCTAGGGCTAGGCTTTGTATTAATAACAGTTTACCCACCTTTGCCCTTACATAGGAGCACTCGTCAAGGGTGCCCGCTGTCCCCGTTACTGTTTACTTTGGCAGTGGAACCCCTGGCTATATTAATTTGCAACACACCTGCAATTGTGGGGTTCGACAGAGGTCCCTTAGAGGAAAAGGTGTCTCTCTAAGCAGATGATGCTCTGCTTTATCTGGGGGCCATTGCTGCCTCCTTGCAAACATTGATGGGGACTATTACTGAATTCAGAGAGTGTTCAGGATTTACCTTTAATTGGTCTAAATCTATCCTTATGCCCCTTGACCCATTCACAGAACCCCTGCAATGGGCGTCGGTCGGATTACTATTGCAAATTCCTTTAGATATTTGGGTGTGGTGGTGTCTCCGGATCCTTCCAGTTACATTCGGTTGAATTTAGGCCTATTACTGGATAAACAACGGTAAAAATGTCTTAGTTGGAGGAGGTTCCCCCTCTCGGTAGTGGGAAGAGTGAATTTGATAAAAATGGTTTGGGCCTCGCAGCTCTTGTACATTTTTCATAATTCAGCCATGTGGATATCTAATAAGTGGTTCAAGAGGATTGATTCCCAGATGCGTGATCTCATCTGGAAGCAGAAAAGGGCTCAGATTAGTTTGTATACTTTACAATATAGAAAAGAGGATAGGACTTATTGTTTCTCACCCTAAAATGTACTTCCTGGCTTCGGAATTGAATAAGCTGCAAGGATTCTCTACATGGAGACAAAAGGGGGTTTGGTTCTTTCCACAGATATATATAGGGACCATATTGAAGTTATATGCTCAATTGTGTGCAGAATTTTTGTTACCCTCAAAAGGCTTCTATCAATATCTATAACTACAGACACGCTTTACAGATACAAAAACAAACCATCACTTTAGCTGTGTCTACCTCTTCTCTGCTGTTGGAGATTCTTCAGGCTGATGCCCTGAAGGGCTTGATACCTAAAGTGTACTTAATACTCTTGTTTTCTATCCAGGACCATGCCTCCCTGAAATGTAAAGCTCGGTGGGTGAACGATTTTGGGGATATAGACAGGGATCAGTGGAATATGGTCCTAGAACTGATTCCTGCCATCTCTGTCTCAGCCTCTCATAAGCTCTTGCCAGAGGCGTAACTAGATTCTTCAGGGCCCCGATGCAAGAAACCATGGAGGGCCCCCCTGACCCCCGGACAGGGCTCTTTTCTCCAAGCCCGATGGCGGAACACCAGGGTCCGGTCGCAAGTGGGTGGCTGCATGTAAAGGAATCGCTTTCTCCTCGCCCCCCCCCCCCCCCGCTTCTCCTCCTATCCCTCCCACAGGCATTCAGCGGCTGCAGGAGGAAAATGGAGAGATGGGTTCCTCTATGTCGGTGTTTATCAATCTTTTTCCAGTCAGGGCACCCTTGAAGTGGCTGCACTGCAACCACCCTGCAACTGTGTGCATTGCATGCAGTTGCAGCATAGTGATGATGCATTTAAGGGGTTAAAACAGGCGGTCAGGAGGCAACATATTGCCTCTTTACCGGCTGTCAAATGCCTCTGAAAAGCGATCTGAGCATGGATCACTTTTCAGAGGAACAGCATTTTTTTTTTGCTGGTACTATGGACAAGCAAAAAAAAAAAAAAATCGGTTCTAATGGGACACATATAGGGGGTCAGGATTAAAAGCACATACATAAAATGTGCATATATACATGTAAACACACATAAATACACACACACACATTATATATATATATATATATATATATATATATATATATATATATATATATAAATGCACATATGCACACACATATAAACCAGTGGCAGATGGTGCTCAACATTTTTGGGGGGTGCAAGCAAACTGAAAAATTCTTAAAAAAAAAACGCATCAATTGCAGCCTCACTGTGCTCATCAAACGCAGCCACTGTGCACATCAATTGCCACCACTGTGCCCATCATATGTAGCCACTGTGCCCATCAAACGCAGTCACTGTGCCTATCAAACGCAGCCCTTGTGCACATCAATTGCCACCACTGTGCCCTCAAACACAGTCACTGTGCCTATCAAACACTGCCACTGTGCCCATCAATTACCACCACTGTGCCCTCAAACGCAGCCACTTTGCCCATCAAATGCAGCCACTGTGCCCATCAATTACCAACACTGTGCCCTCAAACGCAGCCACTTTGCCCATCAAACGCAGCCACTGTGCCCATCAATTGCCACCCCTGTGCCCTCAAACGCAGTCACTGTGCCCATCAAACGCAGCCACTGTGCCCATCAATTGCCACCCCTGTGCCCTCAAACGCAGTCACTGTGCCCATCAAATGCAGCCACTGTGGCCATCAATTGCCACCACTGTGCCCTCAAACGCAGTCACTGTGCCTATCAATTGCCACCACTGTGCCCATCAAACGCAGCCACTGTGCCCATCAAACGCAGCCACTGTGCCCATCAAACTCAGTCACTGTGCCTATCAAACGCAGCCACTGTGCCTATCAAACGCAGCCACTGTGCCCATCAAACGCAGCCACCATGCCCATCAATTGCCACCACTGTGCCTATGAAACGCAGCCACTGTGCCCATCAAACGCAGCCACTGTGCCCATCAAACTCAGTCACTGTGCCTATCAAACGCAGCCACTGTGCCTATCAAACGCAGCCACTGTGCCCATCAAACGCAGCCACCATGCCCATCAATTGCCACCACTGTGCCTATGAAACGCAGCCACTGTGCCCATCAAACGCAGCCACTGTGCCCATCAAACTCAGTCACTGTGCCTATCAAACGCAGCCACTGTGCCTATCAAACGCAGCCACTGTGCCTATCAAACGCAGCCACTGTGCCCATCAAACGCAGCCACTATGCCCATCAATTGCCACCACTGTGCCTATGAAACGCAGCCACTGTGCCCATCAAACGCAGCCACTGTGCCCATCAAACGCAGTCACTGTGCCCATCAAACGCAGTCACTGTGCCTATCAAACGCAGCCACTGTGCCCATCAATTGCCACCACTGTGCCCATCAATTGTCACCACTGTGCCCATCAAACGCAGTCACTGTGCCTATCAAACGCAGCCACTGTGCCCATCATTTGCCACCACTGTGCCCATCAATTGTCACCACTGTGCCTATGAAACGCAGCCACTGTGTCCATCAAACGCAGCCACTGTGCCTATCAAACTCAGTCACTGTGCCTATCAAACGCAGCCACTGTGCCCCGTTAAACGCAGTCACTGTGCCTATCAATTGCCACCACTGTGCCTATAAAACGCAGCCACTGTGCCCATCAAACGCAGCCACTGTGCCCCGTTAAACGCAGTCACTGTGCCTATCAATTGCCACCACTGTGCCTATAAAACGCAGCCACTGTGCCCCGTTAAACGCAGTCACTGTGCCTATCAATTGCCACCACTGTGCCTATAAAACGCAGCCACTGTGCCCATCAAACGCAGCCACTGTGCCCATCAAACGCAGCCACTGTGCCCATCAAACGCAGCCACTATGCCCATCAATTGCCACTACTGTGCCTATGAAACGCAGCCACTGTGCCCATCAAACGCAGCCACTGTGCCCATCAAACGCAGTCACTGTGCCTATCAAACGCAGCCACTGTGCCCATCAAACGCAGCCACTGTGCCCATCATTTGCCACCACTGTGCCCATCAATTGCCACCACTGTGCCTATGAAACACAACCATTGTGCCCATCAAACACAGCCACTGTGCCCATCAAACGCAGTCACTGTGCCAATCAAACGCAGCCACTGTGCCCATCAATTGCCACCACTGTGCCCATCAATTGCCACCACTGTGCCTATGAAACGCAGCCACTGTGCCCATCAAACGCAGCCACTGTGTCCATCAAACTCAGTCACTGTGCCTATCAAACGCAGCCACTGTGCCCATCAAATGCAGTCACTGTGCCCATCAAACGCAGTCACTGTGCCTATCAATTGCCACCACTGTGCCTATGAAACACAGCCACTGTGCCCTGAAACGCAGCCACTGTGCCATCAAATGCTGCCACTATGACCCCCCTGCCCGCTCGCAGTCTGCCCGGCACTTACCCTGTCTTGGTGGGGCAGCGGGTGACGGCGACGAGGGGGGTCCTCCATGCGTCTCCTCCTATCCTCTCCTCCTGATAGGCATCCAATAGCGGCGCCTGTCGTTTCAGCCAATCAGGTGACGGGTAACAGACCCGAGCACCTGATTGGTGGAGAGGCGGTTCAGTGTTAGAAAAGCGAATATTTATTCGCTTTTCTAACACACCTGGGTGGACTGTGAGCGCCAAGCATGGCACTCGCAGTTCACCTATTTTGAAGCCTATTAGTGCTTTAAAAACACCTACGCCGGTGTCATTCAGGCGCCCGGCGTCCGAAAAGGGGCCAGGCGTCTGAATAGGGGGGGCAGTGGCGGCCATAGATAGATTCACGCTATGCATGAATCTATCTATTTGTGATAGAGGGGTGCCTGGAGGGAGGGGACGGCACCCATGCGCCCCTATGGATGCACCGCCACTGATATAAACACATACACATACATGCACACACATATACATAGATGCACACACATTCACACACATAGATGCACACACACAAGCACATACACACATACATAAACACACATGCACACACACATACATACACACACATACATACACACACATACATACACACACATGTACACACACATACATACATGCACATACACATAAACACACATACAGTAGATAAAAAACGGCAGACCTTTACCTTAGCTCTTCCTGCCGGGTACTGCACTGTAGGGGGAGACAAAGAGCACAGCACTGTGCTTTCACTTTCTTAATGTCACCAGCTCCCTGCACAGTGCCGAATACAGTTCGGCTTGGATTCGGGGAGCTTGTCTGCGCTCCTCCTAACAAAGTACTGCATACAGGGGGCCCTCAAGGGCCCCCTGCAGCAAGGGGCCCGGTCGCTATGGCAACCTCAGCGACCCCTATAATTCCGCCACTGGCTCTTGCAACTGTTTATCCTGCACACAGCCTATCGGACGCCTGAGAGACTACACGACTGGGGTCGGAGAGATTCCCCCCTTGCCCAAAATGTAGGGTGCATCAGGACGATTTCATACATATGATCTGGCGATGCCCAAAACTCAACTGTTATTAGGCTGATGTCCTACATCATATCTCTAATCTAGCCCAAGTGCCTGTACCTCTGACTCCTTTAGTGTGCCTATTAGGTGCAATTGATGTTGAAATGTATCTGAAAGGGATGTATCTCATGATAACCAGGCTACTGTACTTGGCTACAAAGTTCAAAGCCCAACATTGGATGGCATCTACCGTGCCCACTGGGAAACAATAGATCACTTATGTTAACTCCCTTCTCCTCAAGGAACAAATGGCTTACCACCATAGGAATGCTGCGTCAAAGTTAAACCTCATCTGGCAGCCTTGGTTAGATCATCCTAGTCTCGCCCCACCGCAGTTTGTGATGGATAGACTTCTACGACTCTAACCCACCAAGAGTCAAACAAAAAAAAAAAGGTTATTTTCTCTTTAGGTTGTAGGGTACTTGGTTCCTTAGCATACAATAGCTGAAAAAGTGTTTCCTATTGATTCACTAAATTCCATATCGAGTGCTAGTTTTTCTACTTGTTTGTTATGTACTATGGATTCATGACAGAAAAGGATTAGAATAAATTATACTATATATAATGTGATTTACTGATGTTTAATCCTTACGTATGAATGATGCAATTTATCACTTGATCTGTCTTTATTCAATGTTTGGATGTATAGTCACTTTATGTAATAACAAATAAAAAAAAATTTGATTTAAAAAATGAAATATACTGCGTTAAACGTGCACTAACGCACTGTAATAAACTGCGTTAACCACTTCAGCCCCGGAAGGTTTTACCCCCTTCCTGACCAGAGCACTTTTTACAATTCGGCACTGCATCGCTTTAACTGCTAATTGCGCGGTCATGCAATGCTGTACCCAAACGAAATTTGCGTCCTTTTCTTCCCACAAATAGAGCTTTCTTTTGATGATATTTGATCACCTCTGCCGTTTTTATTTTTTGCGCTATACACGGAAAAAGACCGAAAATTTTGAAAAAAAATGATATTTTCTACTTTTTGTTCTAAAAAAAATCCAATAAACTCAATTTTAGTCATACATTTAGGCCAAAATGTATTCGGCCACATGTCTTTGGTAAAAAAAATGTCAATAAGTGTATATTTATTGGTTTGCGCAAAAGTTATAGCGCCTAAAAACTAGGGTACATTTTCTGGAATTTACACAGCCTTTAATTTATGACTGCCTATGTCGTTTCTTGAGGTGCTAAAATGGCAGGGCAGTACAAAACCCCCACAAATGACCCCATTTTGGAAAGTAGACACCCCAATGAATTTGCTGAGAGGCATGTTGAGCCCATTGAATATTCATTTTTTTTGTTCCAAGTGATTGAATAATGACAAAAAAAAAAAAAAAATTACAAAAAGTTGTCACTAAATGATATATTTCTCACACAGGCCATGGGCATATGTGGAATTGCACCACAAAATACATTTAGCTGCTTCTCCTGAGTATGGGGATACCACATGTGTGGGACTTTTTGGGAGCCTAGCCGCGTACGGGGCCCCGAAAACCAATCACCGCCTTCAGGATTTCTAAGGGCGTACATTTTTGATTTTACTCCTCACTACCTATCACAGTTTTGAAGGCCATAAAATGCCCAGATGGCATAAAACCCCCCCAAATGACCCCATTTTGGAAAGTAGACACCCCATGCTATCTGGTTTGAGGCATGTTGAGTCCATGGAATGTTTTATATTTTGACACAAGTTGCGAGAAAGTGACAAATTTTTTATTTTATTTTTTTTTTGCACAAAGTTGTCACTAAATGATATATTGCTCACACAGGCCATGGGCATATGTGGAATTGCACCCCAAAATACATTTAGCTGCTTCTCCTGAGTATGGGGATACCACATGTGTGGGACTTTTTGGGAGCCTAGCCGCGTACGGGGCCCCGAAAACCAATCACTGCCTTCAGGATTTCTAAGGGCGTACATTTTTGATTTTACTCCTCACTGCCTATCACAGTTTCGGAGGCCATGGAATGCCCAGGTGGCACAACCCCCCCCCCAAATGACCCCATTTTGGAAAGTAGACACCCCAAGCGATTTGCTGAGAGGCATGGTGAGTATTTTGCAGCTCTCATTTGTTTTTGAAAATAAAGAAAGACGAGAAAAACATTTTTTTTTTTTCTTTTTTCAATTTTCAAAACTTTGTGACAAAAACTGAGGTCTGCAAAATACTCACTATACCTCTCATCAAATAGCTTGGGGTGTCTACTTTCCAAAATGGGGTCATTTGGGGGGGTTTTTTGCCACCTGGGCATTCCATGGCCTCCGAAACTGTGATAGGCAGTGAAGAGTGAAATCAAAAATTTACGGCCTTAGAAAGCCTGAAGGCGGTGCTTGGTTTTCGGGGTCCCGTACGCGGCTAGGCTCCCAAAAAGTCTCACACATGTGGTATCCCCGTACTCAGGAGAAGCAACAGAATGTATTTTGGGGTGTAATTTCACATATTCCCATGGCATGTTTGAGCAATATATCATTTAGTGACAACTTTGCGCAAAAAAAAATAAAAAAAATAAAAATTTGTCTCTTTCCCGCAACTTGTGTCACAATATAAAATATTCCATGGACTCAACATGACTCTCAGCAAATAGCTTGGGGTGTCTACTTTCCAAAATGGGGTCATTTGGGGGGGGTTTGAACTGTCCTGGCATTTTATGCACAACATCTAGAAGCTTATGTCACACATCACCCACTCTTCTAACCACTTGAAGACAAAGCCCTTTCTGACACTTATTGTTTACATAAAAAAATAATTTTTTTTTGCAAGAAAATTACTTTGAACCCCCAAACATTATATATTTTTTTTAAAGCAAATGCCCTACAGATTAAAATGGTGGGTGTTTCATTTTTTTTTTCACACAGTATTTGCGCAGCGATTTTTCAAACGCATTTTTTGGGGAAAAAACACACTTTTTTACATTTTAATGCACTAAAACACACTATATTGCCCAAATGTTTGATGAAATAAAAAAGATGATCTTAGGCCGAGTACATGGATACCAAACATGACATGCTTTAAAATTGCGCACAAACGTGCAGTGGCGACAAACTAAATACATTTTTAAAAGCCTTTACAGGTTCCCACTTTAGATTTACAGAGGAGGTCTACTGCTAAAATTACTGCCCTCAATCTGACGTTCGCGGTGATACCTCACATGCATGGTGCAATTGCTGTTTACAGTTGACGCCAGACCGACGCTTGCGTTCGCCTTAGCGCGAGAGCAGGGGGGACAGGGGTGCTTTTTTTTTTTTTTTTTTTTTTTTTTTTCTTTATTATTTTTATTTTTTTATCTTATTTTTAAACTGTTCCTTTCATTTTTTTTTTTTTAAATCATTTTTATTGTTATCTCAGGGAATGTAAATATCCCCTATCATAGCAATAGGTAGTGACAGGTACTCTTTTTTGCAAAAAATTGGGGTCTATTAGACCCTAGAATTCTCCTCTGCCCTCAAAGCATCTGGCCACACCAAGATCGGTGTGATAAAATGCTTTCCCAATTTCCCAATGGCGCTGTTTACATCCGGCGAAATCTAAGCCATAAAATGCTCGTAGCTTCCGGTTTCTTAGGCCATAGAGATGTTTGGAGCCACTCTGGTCTCTGATCAGCTCTATGGTCAGCTGGCTGAATCACCGGTTGCATTCTCAGGTTCCCTGTTGAGACAGGAGAGCCAGAGAAAAACACGGAAGACGTTGGGAGGGGTGCATTCCCTCCCACTGCTTGTAAAAGCAGTCTAGAGGCTAATTAGCCGCTAGGATTGCTTTTACATGAAAGCCGACCGCTGGCTGAAAAGAATGATACCAAGATGATACCTAAACCTGCAGGCATCATTCTGGTATAACCACTCAAAGTCGTGAATGGCGTACCTGAAGACAAAAAAATGGTTAACAATAAAGCACAGTAAACGGTAAGGTATAAAAAATTGCATACCTGAAAAGCAAACATGATAAAACATAACAACAATAAAACATTGCAGAATAGAATACAGTAAAAAAGAGCAGAACAATAGAGAGAATAGAGAGAGAACAATAAAACGCCAACTATTTTTTTTTTTTTTTATATTTTTGTTTGTGTTTTTTTTTTTTTTTTTTTTTACACTTTTTTTTGTAACTAACTTTTATAACTGTAACCTGTTCCAGGTTCGGGTCTCTCAAAATGCGATGGCATCTTGGGAGACCCTGTGAAAGTGCGCCTAGTCTGTGGAATGCTGTACTCTACGCTAATACTAGTGAATGGTAGCGTTCAAAACATTCACCAATGCAAAGACCAGGATTGTCAGGACAGGAGGGACAATAATAGCGGGTGTCACGCCTATATCCGCGCTTGCTGCAGACACGACATCTTTTTTGGGGGGGTTCGCTGGGTAGGGGTACTCGGGAGGACATAAAGAAAATGCCTCTCATGCAGCCGACTGCATTTGGTTGGGGATGTGAATGGGGGAAGTACGGGCGCTGCAGAAGCGGTGGGTTCCCAATTAGGATTGGCGAATGCAGCAGGAAGGGCACTATGGGCACGACGGGCCTGTGTTTATCTTTTTGGTGGCAGCGGGACACTACTTGTGCTTGCCACCTCACCAGCTTGAACTGCACTTATGGGACTCGCCACGTCACCAAGTGTTAATGCAGTGCTGGTTTGACTACGACCGGGGTGTACTAGGCCGCTGGTGCTTGCCAGTTCACCAAAACGCTACAAAAAAAACTGTTAGCGATCGCAGGGATCAGGCCTGACTCTGCGAACGCTGCAGTTATGCGTTTAGTGTTTTGTAAGTGACAGTGATCGATCGATACTGCACTTGGGTGGGCTGGGCCGGGTGGAGGGGCAAAACGCAGGTGCTAGCAGGTATCTGGGCTGATCCCGCTAACACTGCGTTTGTGGGAACCCTAAACTGCTGGGGACGCTAGTATAGATCTGATCAGATCAGATATTGATCCGATCAGATACGATACCACTAAGGGAGGTGTATGCTGCGTGCGTGGGTGTTAGCGGTACTGGCGCTAACCTGACGCTGCCTGGGGCTGGTGCTTGCCAGTTCACCAAAACGCTACCAAGAAAACTGTTAGCGATCGCAGGGATCAGGCCTGACTCTGCGAACGCTGCAGTTATGCGTTTAGTGTTTTGTAAGTGACAGTGATCGATCGATACTGCACTTGGGTGGGCTGGGCCGGGCCGGGCGGAGGGGCAAAACGCAGGTGCTAGCGGGTATCTGGGCTGATCCCGCTAACACTGCGTTTTTGGAACCCTAAACTGCTGGGGACGCTAGTATAGATCTGATCGGATCAGATATTGATCCGTACAGATACTATACCACTAAGGGAGGCGTATGCTGCGTGCGTGGGTGTTAGCGGTACTGGCGCTAATCTGACGCTGCCTGGGGCGACGCATATCACCGCCGGGCGATCAGGGGGCTAAACCCTTATTCGGTAATAAACGGCGGGTGCCCTGACACTATAAAAAATAAACGAACTAACCAGCGTCACCCGTAACGGTTATACGGTGATCAGTGGTGAAAGGGTTAACTAGGGGGCAATCAAGGGGTTAAAACATTTATTAGGTAGTATATGAGGGTCCCTGTCGCTATAAAACGCTGACGGCGAACCTAAATATTTATGTCCCTAACTAGCGTCACCAGCGACACTAATACAGCGATCAGAAAAATGATCGCTTAGCAACACTGGTGACGGGGGGTGATCAAGGGGTTAAAACTTTATTAGGGGGGGTTAGGGGGGTACCCTAGACCTAAAGGGGGCCTAACACTCACTGCCCTAACACTGTAACTGTCACAAACTGACACCAATACAGTAATCAGAAAAAAAAAAAAAAAACCTGCTTGGTGTCAGCTTGTGACAGGGGGGGGGGGTGATCGGGGGGGTTCGGGGGGCAATCGGGGGGGGGGATCGGGGTGTAATGTGTGCCTGGCATGTTCTACTGTGTGTGTGTGTTTGTGTAACTCACAGTACAGTCTTCTCTCCTTGGCCCGGAACGGAAAATACCGAGCCGAGGAGAGATGACATCATTTCCTCTGCCTCTGTGTACAATACAGAGGCAGGGAAATGATCCCATTGGCTGGGAGCGATCGCGAGGGGGGGGCCACGAATGGATGGCCTCCCCCTCACCACCGATCGCCGGGGGACATTTGCCGACCGCCGCAGGCACCAGGGGGGGTCCGATCGGACCCCCCACCCGCGGGCAGGCAAGGACGTACAGGTAAGCCCTTTTGCCTGCCCGTGCCGCTCTGTCGACGTACATCGTCGTGCGGCGGTCGGCAACTGGTTAAATGTGTGCACTGAAAAATACTGCATTCAACGTGCACTAACGCACTGAAACATATTGCGTTAAATCTGCTGTCATGCACTGAAATACTGCGTTAAACGCTCACTAACGCACTAAAAATGTACTGTGTTAAATGTGCAGTAACGCACTGAAACATACTGCATTAACTGTGCAGTAACGCACTGAAATATACTGTAGGAAACCTGCCCTGACAAAATAAACTGACACTAAAGTAAAAATGGATGGTCACACTACCCTCACACTGCACTAGATTCACACTAAACTGATATTTTACACTGACAATAGAATCACTATAGCACACTAAGGCTGCTTTCACACTGGGGCGGTAGGGGGCGTCGGCGGTAAAACAGCGCTATTTTTAGCGCTGTTTTACCGCGGTATTCGGCCACTAGCGGTGCGGTTTTAACCCCCCCCGCTGACGGCCGAAAAAGGGTTAAAACCACTTGTACAGCGCGGCTATAGCCGCGGTATTGCCGCGGTATAGCCGCGCTGTCCCATTGATTTCAATGGGCAGGAGCGGTTTAGGAGCGGTGAATACACCGCTCCTTCACCGCTCCAAAGATGCGGCTTGCAGGAGATTTTTTCTTCTCCTGCCAGCGCACCTTTTCAGTGTAAAAGCCCTCGTGCTTTCACACTGAACAAACAGCAGCGGCTGTTTTGGGTCCGTTTGCAGGCGCTATTTTTAGCGCAATAACGCCTGCAAACCGCCCCAGTGTGAAAGGGGTCTAACTCACTAGTAGCGCTGAACAGAGCCCTGTTCTGTCTCTCTCTATGCCAATATCACACTGCAAATGGCCGCTATGGGGAGAATATTTTTATAGTGTGGGGTGGGGCTAAGAGTGAGGAGTCATAATTGGGCATCGTCATCATTACTTTCTTCAGTAATGGCTCTGACAGTGCTTTGTGCCCTGATTGGGCAAAGCTTTCATTGCTTCAGCCAATCAGGGATTAGATTAGATTTGTTTACTGAGGCAAAAGTGACACATGAAAAAGCATAACATAGGACTGTACGCCATAAAGGTAACTGGTTAGCAATAATACATCCCTAGTATGCAATGTGATTGTGCAATCAAAGACCTTTAATTAGTAACACAATAGAAATACAAAGAAACGCAGTGCAAATGTAATTCCCTCAATTCCTTGAGGCCTATGTGAACAGGCTGCAGAGAAGTAGGGGACTGACACTTAATAGAACTATGTCAGACCACTCCCCTCTATCTCCTCAGCCCACAGGCACTTAACATCAACTACTGACAAACATTCAGCAAACTGTTGTATTCAGGAGAAATGTGAGCAGACCCCTTACGCTAAATAATATTAGTCTCTTAGTAAGATAAGAACAGGACAAAAAGGGGTTAATAATAACTCCAGCAAATCTTCAGCAAATCTTAAGATAGCAAGTATGATGAAGGAAATAATTCTTTGGTGGTGGAACAGAGCAAATATAACTGTTGTGTAATCAACTCCTTGTAATTACAAACTTTTCCTGTTTAACTTACAAGCACCTGCTCACCATATATATTGCTTCAATAATATTGTATCCAATAGGGTCACAGAGGACAGGGATGTGAGCAAAGCACAGATGTCTGCATATAGTGTCTGTGGGTAATTGACACGTACCTGGGAGGTAAGCCTGACATGCGGAGGGAGACCTCACGTACGGCTCTGGTTCCGGGATCACTGGAGTGGGAACAGTGACCCTAGGAGCACAGTGGGGTATGAGAGCCTGCAGAGTCTGCTTGGCTGCAGAATATGTCTGCTTGACAGCTTGATTGCTGTGGATACAGGAATGCTGGGAAGCAGCAGGCAGGTGCGCACAGATGCACGACTGTAGGCAGGTGCGCACAGATGCAGGACTGTAGGCAGGTGCACACAGATGCAGGACTGTAAGCAGGTGTGCATGGATGCAGGACTGTAAGCAGGTGCGCATGGATGCAGGACTGTAAGCAGGTGTGCACGGATGCAGGACTGTAGGCAGGTGCACACAGATGCAGGACTGTAGGCGGGATCAGGGTCAGACAAGCCAGGTCACAACAGCGGATCAATCTGACAGAGGCAGCAGGCAGAGAATGGTCAAAGTTCAGGCAGGATCGGCAACAGGGGATCAGGTAAACAGGAACACAGAGCAGGTCAAAGGCAAGCCAAGGGGTCAGGACTGGAGACAGCAGCAAGGTCAGGAAAGCCGGGTAAACACTGGAGTAGATGCGGGTTCAGGATCGGGTTATAGGATGAGCTGCAGATCAGACAGCAAGGATGCATTCTGAAGAGGCCCCTTTTAAAGATCACTGGGCACCAAAGCAGCGTTACTGTGCGCGTGTGCACGAACTCCACAATCTGCGCACGCGCATGCGCATTGGCGCACGTCTATTCATCGCTGAATGCCGTGGACTGGAACACATCCTGATGGACCCATGCACCTGTGGCCAGTTGCAGCACTATGCGCAGTACGTCCATGACAGTAATAAAGAACTTGCTTCCTGTGGGACTACAAGTGTCAGAAATGTGGGCAAAGACAATGATGTCTATATGCAGTGTTTATGGGTTTGAATGGGCAGGTGCCCACTCACAGATCACCACAGAAGTTGCTGGCAACGATGCAGATGATTTCAGGCTTTCCCTCTGGGTCCTGGCTCAGGGAATGGCGTCCGATCCCCAGATCACACCGAACCACGGCCTACCCGGATCTGAAGTGCAGGTAACGCTGAAGGATCTGGATCAACCTCCAGACCACTGCATCTAGGGAGCCATGCTGTCCACAGATGTCCCTCTGGATGCAGCTGTATGGCTCCCTTCTATGCAGGCCGCAACTCACACTGGCACAGGGCTGCTGTTGGCAGATCCAGGCCGACGTTCCAAGAGAGCGATCTAGGCCTAAACTAGCCTTTTTATAGCCTTTCCCAGCAGTCTGTTCTTTCCTCTTAGCACTTTGGTAGTTGTAGTTCAGGCCAGTCCTGCTATAATTGAAAACCCAGCATTCTGCACTACACATTCCACAATGCTTTGCTCTAGTTTCTGTCTGTCAGGAAATGACATATGTAGTTCAAGCCAACACTAGAGGGAGACAGCTCCACATTAATAGCACCGCACACTGTCCCAGAATTGCAGGCACCATAACCAGCTCCTGGCTACATACAGTTTAAGCGTTAGGCAGTAGCATGGTCAAATAATAGGCCAGGGTCAGTTTTGGGGCAGGCAGAGGTATGTACAGTTTGGACAGCAGGCAGAGGCATGATCGAATAACAGGCCAGGGTTAGTTCAGGAGCATACAGTTGCATAAGGGGTGTGACGGTAAATGGCAGGAATTGAGAATTATATTTACCATACTTCATAAATAATGTAAAGAAGTATGTTAATGACGGAAACAGTCTTTTTTATACCAATGGCGGGTTCTTCTTACAGTAAGGTAGAGCTGGAACATCTGATCATTTTAGTTGACCCCCCCATGTATATATTGTAATCGTGGACACATGATGGTTTCTGGATTGGGCCGTTCCTTCTGGGGATTTGCACGTAGGTGACATTATGAATTGATGAGAGCATGTAGATGTCTCATTTGTCCCTCCACATGATAGCCAATATTTCCTCATTCCGCGAATTCGCCGACTCCCCGCAGTGTAGTCTTTTATTAGCGAGCCTTTGCGGGAAGCCTTTCCTATTTGCTCTCACTGTACCACATGCTGGAGGGGCAAACTTGTGTAGTAATTGTCCACATATGAATGGTAACCCTTTTCAAGGAGTGAATATACAAGCTCCCAAACAACTTTTCCGCTTGATCCAATGTACTCTGGGCATTCAGGGGGATGCAGATGGGTGTCCTTATCTTCGTACATCAGGAAGGCATAGGTGTACCCCATGGCTCTGTCACATAATTTGTAGAGTTTAGCCCCATATCGGGTCCTTTTGCTGGGTATAAACTGCTTGAAGCCCAGCCTGCCAGTGAAGGGGACAAGTGACTCATCCATGCAGATATTTTGGTCAGTAGTAAATAGCTGGGCGAAATTTTTTTTTAAAAGTAGCCAAATTTTATATAATGTGTCATATGCTGGGTCATTTCAGGAAGGGCGCTGGGTGTTGTCGTTGTAATGGAGGAACCGCATAATCATTAGGTATCTTGATCTTGGCATAATGGATGAGTAGACTGGCAGGTGGTGGATGGGGTTGGTGGACAAATGATGAGTATAATTAATTTTTTTTTGCAAGGCCCAAAAATATTCTAAATTCCTCCAATGTTAGTTCTCTCCACTCATAGGGATGGTCGTAACTTGAACCTGGATTGCTCCATATGAATTGTTGGGCATAGAGGTTGCACTGGGCCAAGATTGAAGATAACAGGTTGGTAAAATTTAATTAAAGTGGGAGTAAACTCCCATCTCTGACTTTTACCTATAGGTAAGCCTGTAATAAGGCTTACCTATAGGTAGTGTAAATATCTCCTAAACGTGCACCATCTAGGAGGTATTTACTATACATGCAGCCAGTGATATCACTGGTGCATGCACTCTGAAGGAACGGCCACCGAGGCCGTTCCTTCAGAGCCCTGTGCCGTAAACTGCGGCTCCCACGTGCATGCTCCGGCCAGTCACACAGCCAGAGTCCACAAATCAGGAAGGAAGACGGGTGAAGATGGGAGCGCCTGCAGCGGTGGCAGCTCGGCGCTAGAAGGCAGTGGCGGCTGGTGAAGTTTTAGGATGGGGCGCCAGGCCCCGCCCTTCCTTTTTGACCCCTCCCACTTGGTGAAAATGGGCATAGTTTCAGCTAAATAGTGAGCATTGCTCTAAGGTGGTGTGGTTAGTGTCTGAGTTGAATGAGGGAGAGGGATGGAGGGACAGCAGGCCCAGATCCTACACAACAATAGAAATATGTGTATTCTAGAAAGTTTAACAATCAGCAGATAAAGATACTCCAAACACCTGGTGTTAGCACTTCAATCATCCCGGCACCATTGAAGTTATGGTGTCAGGATGATTGAAGCGCATTATTTCTATTATTACATTGTAATATCAAATTAAATCATTCAACTCACCATAATTCAGAATCAGTGGGAGCCCCAAGCGTGTCACTAGCCACGTCACCTGCCACCAGATGACATCAGGTGTCCCCAGCGGAGTCCCTCCTTACATCAGGTGCCCCCAGCAGAGTCCCTCCTTACATGCAGCCTGTGTCACATAAAATGCAGCCTGTGTCACCACCAAATTGCAGCAGCACGTGTCACCACCAAATTGCAGCAGTATGTGCCACCAAATTGCAGCAGCATGTGTCACCAAATTGCAGCAGAATGTGTCCCCATAATGCAGCAGTGTCACCAAATTGCAGCATTATGTGTCCCCAAATTGCAGCAGTGTCACCAAATTGCAGCAGTATGTGTCACCAAATTGCAGCAGTATGTGTCCCCAAATTGCAGCAGTGTGTGTCCCCAAATTACAGCAGCGTGTGTCCCCAAATTGCAGCAGCGTGTGCCCCAAATTGCAGCAGCATGTGTCCCCAAATTGCAGCAGCGTGTGCCACCAAATTGCAGCAGCGTGTGCCCCCAAATTGCAGCAGTGTGTGTCCCCAAATTGCAGCAGTGTGTGTCCCCAAATTGCAACAGTGTGTGTCCCCAAATTGCAGCAGTATGTGTCCCCAAATTGCAGCAGTGTGTGCCACCAAATTGCAGCAGTGTGTGTTAGGGGTGCGCATTCACTGATCTCACGATTCGACTTGATTACAATTATCTGGTCAATGATTCGATTTGATTCCGCAATGCATCACGATGCATCACGATTACTGACGAGCTCCCACTTCCATTTGGACCGCCTAGGCGGCCCTTCCTCCCTGTAATTTTCTGGGACACATCACAGGTCCCAGAAGATTGCCCGGCTGTGCAGGACAGCGCAGTGAGACATGCGCACTCAGCTGTGAAGCTGCAAGCTGTCACAGCCGGATGCCCACAGTAGTATTGCCAACGCCGTGGACAGGCGGGGGAGAGAATGGAGGATTTGAGTGGCCACATCGCTGGATTGTGGGACAGGTGAGTGTCTTTTTATTAAAAGTCAGAAGATACACTTTTTTTGTAGCTGCTGACTTTTAATAAACAAAAAATTTACTGGAACTCTTTCTTTGAATTAAAAAAACCTCACTCCTTTAAAGCGGAGTTCCACCCAAAATTGGAACTTCCACTTTAAGCATTCCTCACCCTCTGACATGCCACATTTGGCATGTAATTTTTTTGGGGGGGGGGGAGTGTGTGTCCTCTTTTAATGGGACTCCAGCGCTGTGGACAGGCAGGGGAGAGAATGGAGGGTTTGGGTGGCCACGTCGCTGGACCGTGAGACAGGTGAGTGTCTTTTTTTAAAAATCAGCAGCTAAACTTTTTGTAGCTGCTGACTTTTAATAAACTAAAAAAACAGTTGGAACTCCGCTTTACTAAGTGCACTAATCCGGTGCACTACAGGGTACAGGAATTCACACATACAGCTGCTGGGAGGTCAGGAGGGATTAGAATCCACAACTGACAAACAGCCCTGTGAAGTTCCTGTACTGTCTCTGTGATGACATTTCTCTGGGCTCCCTCGTTTGCACTTTCCAGCACACTAGGAGTTAACACAGTGGAATGTGCAAATGGGGGGGTGGCCAGCAAATATGTCAGCACAGAGCATGTGTAGGAGCCAGTGTAAGTAAGTGTGGTAATAAATGCAGTTGTAAAACATTAAGTGCCCACTGCTGTATGTACATTTTAAAATATATGCAGCTTCATACATCCTTTTTTAGTCTGTGTAGAACTGTATATGCTGCTTATGTGACTGCTCTACTCGGTCCGGCCCGCCTCTCTCCTCTTAGTCTCACGTCTCTCCTGACGTCAGTGGGATTTCTCAGCCCGACTGTAGCTATCAGATCAGAGGAGAGGCGGGCAGTGCTGAGGTTACGAGAGACATGAGAGGAGAGAGGGAGGCCGGACCTGGCAGTCACATGAGCGGGATATACAGTTATATACACAGACTAAGAAATAAGGTATGAAGCTGCATATATTTAAAAAAAAAACATACAGCGGTGGCCACTTACCGTAATAGATTACAACTCTGCATTTATTCCAAAAATCTATTTTGACAGACACTCTCAGAGCGCTCTTCTGGGAGGGGCGGGGCAATTCAGGATGACGTCACCCGACATCGATTTTTCGGGTCACATGCATCGATGCCGCATCGGGGACCCCGAATCGCGATGCATCGGGGACCCCGAATCGCGATGCATTGATGCAGCGATTAATTTCAGCACCCCTAATGTGTGTCACCACCAAACCCCCCAAAGCAACAGTACAAAACTACATAATTCTTCAAATGTGCAAAAACCTTCTTCCAGTGCCAATAAATCTTTAATCTTGTGTGTTCATGAGTGAAATATGAGCCTTTTACCAAACGTTGTGGACCATTCACAGAAGAAATGGTCAATAGCACTTTTTAAGTGTGCCCAACACTGAGTACTAGCCTCAAGTGGTGGCGCATTAAGGATATAGCCACTCTGAATTTTTTCTTGCCCATTTTTAATAAAGAAAGTTCATAAAGCAAAACATGAGTTTCCTTCACAGGTGTTTTAAACATTTATCTTTCATCCAAAGAACCCACAGCATTAACCCTCCTGGCCCTTAGTCTGATCCCACAAACTGTGACACAGTACCACTCAGTACCCCTCTCAAAAGCTTGATGCATACACTTGACAACCCCTTGCTGCTCTGGCTTCCCTTTTAACTCCCGGATAGAGGCCTTCTCTGTCTGCCAGGGTATAGCCCAGAACCCTAGTCAAGTATCTCCTAAAAGCCCAGTACCTGACAAATTAGTGTGGTGGGGGTTTCAAAACACAGACCCAGGTTTCGAGATTTTGTCCCACCCAGATCACAAAGAAATCTCCAGGCTCCAGGTCCCAAACCAGCTTTTACTAATGGATGAGGAAACTGAAAAGTCAGTTTCCTCTAATTGATACAAATTCCCTCAAGCCCGTCAACCTGCCTGGATGAGAATCCTGGGTCATTAACTCTGTTCACACCCTGGCAGGGCACAAAACTGCCACACAAGGATCAAGGAAGAAACAGAATATACATCATCTCTACGATCAGACAAAAATGATATAAAGAAAGCATTGTAATACCAACATAGTTGAAGCCATCAAAGATTAGCATAGGTGTGTAACTGCACAAATGGATCTATGTAGAGAACAGTTAGATAAATAGCATATGAGAGCAAACAAGAGGAAAGAAAGTCAGTGGCCTTGAGGAAAGAGGTGTTTATGATAAAACCATGGGTCCCATTTGTCATCAAAATGCGTTCTGGAAAATTGTAAAATATGAAAAATCTTTTCCATCAGCATTATAATGTCTATTCTAGATTTGACCTGTGACAGAGAAATGTCTTGGGTCTTCCAGTTACCAATTGAACTGCAACATAGATAGCATGGACACATTTTTCCTGCACATCGGTAACTACTGGAACAGGAGCTAGTAATAGACAATTAGCCACGGTTAGCGTGAAGGGCCTGCCTATGATATGTGGAAGCTTCCCAGGGGTAGGACGACCTCAGAAACAGGTGGGAGGAACTGCTGGAAAGAAGTTATGTAGTCTCACTGGGGTTAGGTACCACCGTGTGAGTAATTTTACAAATTGTAAGGGATCTACTACACTGTCAAAGGTTGGTCAGACAATCATCCCAATCCTCAGCAGTCAATGGAGTGCCACAGTCCACCTCCCATTTATCCATATGAGGCAATTTTACCTGGGAGTCAGCACAAGTCATAAGGTTGTAGAGATCTGAAATGAGACCCTTACCCCTCAGTGTGCTCTGACAAATCTTTTCGAAGACAGTTGGAGGCAAATTGTGTGTCAAAGCGTAGTGAGTGGAATAGAAATGACACATCTGAAAGTATCAAAGTACTCTAGTGGGAGCCTGTCTAACTGTTTGGAGGGATAAAAAAGTAACAAATCCTAATCCTGGAAGTCAGACCAAAAAATACGTTTCTGGGATATCCACCAGGAAAAGTAAAACTTCATAAAAACCTGGAAGAAAGGCAGGGTTTTCTAGAAAAGAGGCCTGAAGGGGCCCAAATTGCATTTTCATTTATCAAACAACCAAATTTGAAGGAATTGCAACAACGGTGTTAAGCGGGGAAATATCTTTCACAAAAATGCTCTTAGACCAGAGCAATCCCAGGAGAAAATAGGGAAAGATGGACTCATTTTCAAATCTAACCCAGGAAATGTTGTGCCGCGTACACACGATCAGAATTTCCGACGGGAAATGTTCGATGTGAGCTTGTTGTCGGAAAATCCGACCATGTGTATGCTCCATCGAACATTTGCTGTCAGAATTTCCACACACAAATGTTTGAAAGCAGGTTCTCAAATTTTCCGACAACAAAGGAAAGTCTGATCATGTGTACACAAGTCCGACGCACAAAAGTCCACGCATGCTCAGAATCAAGTACGAGACAGAAGCGCTTGGTCTTGTAAAACTAGCGTTCATAATGGAGATACAGTAGGTGACCGCGATATTGTGTCAATCTCGCCGCACTTCCCGGCGAGATTTGACACCTACTGTAGCACATTCGTCATGCAGCAGATGTTTTAACCTTTCAATGCAGCTCATTCTCTTCTTCTTTATAATGCTAGAACAATAAAGTTGCTTTGCTGCTGATATTCACACAGAGTTCTGACAAACGGATTTTTTATTATTTCTCGTGATCTCATGAATAATCTTTTTTTTGTTGGTTTTTTATCAAGATCTCCAGAATAATTTTTTTTTCTAGTGATCTCCATAATATTTTTTGTCGTTTTGTGTGTCAAGTTACAACAACACCATTATTATCTTGTATTTTTTTTACCTCAAATAGGTTGGTTGGTGTTGGTGTCCCTTGTTAATTTGACATTGTATTTTTGAAATGTACCTGCCTATTCACAAACAAACTGTCCTGTTTGAAGTAAAACACATAGCCAAGTATTTGTCAAAACAAAAATGTTAAATTTATTAGGGGTCCTAACAAAATAAAGAGGAAGGCAACACTGGAGAAACATTTGTAATTGTTGAAGCCTTTGTACCCCAGGGCAGACATCAATTATTTGACAGACCAAATTGGTAACCTGAGGAGTCCATTTAATAGGGAGCACAATACGGTCCAGGACTCAGAAAGATCGGGAGCAGCAGCAGATGACATATATGTCCGAAGCTGTGGTCTTATAACAGCCTGCGTCTCTTGCCAGACCACACCAAACCCAGGCCATCACTCTCAACACTTCCTTCCATGCTTCCTTCCATGCTGCTGTCATGGGTTGGGTGGCTGTGTTGTTGGAGGTGAGGAGTAATATAGTCAAACTCACACACATGGCTTTTAGTTGTGAGTTGGCCCCTCATCCCCTTGTTTAGGGCCTGAAGTATTACTTCCACACAGATGAAACGTTGGCCCTCCTCCATTTGTTCCAGTTTACTGGCTGTCAGACAGCCATACGACTCGTGGCCACCAGGAATTGTTGTGAGGATTGCAGTAGCCTGCCGAATCAAAACAGTCCCTGACTCCTCCAGGTTCTTCGCTTTCCTGGTCTGTTTTGTTGGTAGGTGGAGGGGAGGAACCTGGGATTCGATCAGGCTGCTTTCCACGGCCACCTCCTGGCTGCCACTTTCCACAGCCTCCTCCTGGCTGAGACTTTCCTGTATGAAAATGGGACATAGTTTTAGTTTTTTGGTCATCAATCACACACAATTTTGAGCTCATGACTGTTGCAAATTGAATGTTAACAAATAGAAAAGACTATCCTTCTGACCCCAGCATTTTTCATTCTTGTCCCAATCATTTTTGGCTACTATTGTCTATTGATATGTAAACCACTTTGTTAAATCAGAAATTAGTGATCAGTAATAGCATCTAGTTGACATCATTCAATTTTTGACAAGAAATATGTTGAACAATGCTATACCTGGCTCAAGCTGGGCTCCTCCACATCTTCTTTCTGGGTGGAAGGCCCAGGTTGGACTTCTGAAGCCTCATCTTATGTGGAAGGAAGTGTGGAAGGAAGTGTTGATAGCGATGGCATGGGTTCATTCTGGTCTGACAAAAAACGCAGTCTATCGTAGAGCCACATAAACGTCATCTGCTGCTGCTCCTGATCTCATGCAATCCTGGACCTTCTTGCGCTCCCTATTATATGTGCTTCTCAGGCCACCAATTTTGGCCTTCAAATAGGGGATGTCTGCTGTGGGAGTCACCGGCTTCACTAATTCCAACAGTTGCTCCAGTGCTGCCTTCCTCTTTAGCTTGTTGGAGTATTCTCTGTTTTTGACTTGCCAGAGACATGGCAGCTCCCTGTACTTATCTATAAAGGTTGGCAGGAAGCCAGGGTCAGTAAATTTATCAATTTTCTCTGCAAGACACAACACAGGACAAACCCTAATGTCAGGCTAAACTCTCCTAATCTTGTCCCAATATAGGCCTCAATCTATAAGCAGTATAGGCCACTAACCACTGATGCCTCTAGTTAAAATTGTACCTTCGTTTGCATGATCAGCGCTTACGCTACTCCGTCCTCTGCTCACAGATCGTACTTACGAAGCACACGTGTTATGCTTTATATACACTGCGCATGCATGAAACTCCGCCCCTGACTTTCTTTTTAGTGTATTCCCCGCCCCTTCTCTTTCGGCGCAGTGGGAGAGCACATGGCGGAGAGACAGCAGGTGCACGCAGAGAGCAGCAAAGAGGAGGAAAGCCCGGAGCTAGAAACGTCCCAATCCAGGAGGAGATATAAGGCCTCAAATATGTCCTTTGTAGAGATGGTGGACATCTTGAAGAGGGCCGACTATGATGGGACGTATGGACCGTACAGCAACCCAAATGTGAGAAAGGCCAAGATCATGACTAAAGTTGTGAGAAGTCTGCACAGGAATTTTGGCGTACAACGATCCAAGGAGCAATTGAGGAAACGCTGGTCAGACCTGAAATTGAGGGAGCACGATCAGTACAGAAGGATCAAGAAAGTGCTGCAAAAAAAGTAAGTATTTGTCATGTGTTCCTATTATTATTATTACTTTAGTGCTGCTCCATGTGCTTTTCTTTACTGTTGTAGAGTTTTAAACTGATAAGTTTCAGGTTCGTGGGCACAGTAATCGCTCGTAGTAAACATCGTTCATTCGCCCACTAATACAATGTTTTTGGCAGATGCAGGTTAACTACATTTGTTCATGCCTATTTGTACATTGTTGTCTAGATGGGTTTGTAACTAGAATGAAATGCAAACTTGAGTCAGTGTAAGGAAAGGACACTCAGCAGCTGTTTAATATTATTATTATTATTATACCGGATTTATATAACGCCAACAGTTTACATAGTGCTTTACAACTTGAGGGTAAACAGTACAAATACAATACACTTTAATACAGTAGGAATCAGAGGACCCTGCTCCTTAGAGCTTATAATCTAAGAGGGAAGGTCAAGAGATACAAGAAGTAATAACTGTGGGTGATGTGCTGATTGAAAATGAATGTACAATTGTTAGGTGGGGGCCAGATAGGCTTCTCTGAGTTTACACATCTGGACGCAGGAGCACTAGCGTGGGACACCAGAACAACCTTTTTAGGGTGCCCCACACAGGTTCTCCAGTGGCTACTAGGGGTCTCTCCATATGTGAAACTTTAACAAAAAAGGTAAGTATTCCAGCTTTGGACAGGGAAAGAAACATGTTTTCAGCTTGAAACTCTGCCACAACAGACAACTGTACGACACTTGCAAGCAATGTTTCATATTACTATTTCTTGCCTCAAATATCTGTGTGCTAAGTATACCTTTTTTGTATTCACATAGGATAGAAAAGAATTGGGACATCTGAGGACACCAGGAACCTCACTACTCATGAAGAAGGGGAAATCCCCACACACCATGAAGAAGATGTGGAGGGAGAGGTTCGTGAAGTGGGTGAAATAGTGACCACAACAGGTCAGTGTCTGAGACCACAGCTTCAGGTAATAGATGTATGCCTACATAATACATGGTGTTTTTTTATTCTTAGGTGATGGGGATGTTGTTGAAGAAGAAACTCATTTCAACAGTGCAAGTGCACAGATCTTCATCGGTGAGATCATGGTGGGCAATCGGGATTAAGAGATGGTCAAGCAAGATATCACCGATGTCCAAAAAAAATGACCAACATCATTAATGTTTTAGGAAGAATCTAAAACCAACAAAAATTGAAAAGTTGCTTGTTGTATTTTTTTATTTTTTCTAAAGTTTTAAAGTAATTTGAAAGCCAAATTTTGAAGATGCACACAGTGTGTCAACATGTGCTATCTGGGGATATGATGTACGCATTTTGTGGGTGCAACCCCTTCCTCCAAACTAAAGTAGATGAGAGGAAGGTGTTGCACCCCCGAAACACGTCCATTGATCCCCCATGATGGGAGCTAGCACATGTTGACATGGGATCAGGAGGGAAATCCACATTTTGACTCCCAATTTGTGTGCATCTTTAAAATGTGGTTTTTACAGGGGTGACATCACCCCATCTGATGAAGGCAAGATCAACACAGTTTTGACATATTAATGTCTCATAGACATGTGCGGTTTGTTTCGTACGAATCAAAAATTTGTACGAATCGAAAATTCGTATGAATCCAAAATTCAAATTTTTATGTATACGAATTCTGTACGAAATACGAAATTTTGTTTACGAATTTTGGATCCAAATTCATAACGAACATTCATAATTGTTATGAAAAGTTAACAAACCTAAAAGTTAAAAACCCAGGAAGTCAGCACAGCACAGGGATGGTGGGAGCTCCTCATAATGATAAATTCATCATAACAAAAATTTGTAATTGTTACGAAAAGTTAACGAACCTAAAAGTTAAAACCCCAGGAAGTCAGCACAGCACAGTCATGGTGGGAACCCCTCATAATGGGCACAGCGGGTATACACTCAGACCCGGGAACTCAGCACAGGGATGGTGGGAACCCCTCATAATGGACAATATGAGAGCAAAAAGCTACTAAGCAAAAATATATGTATACTGTATAGAACCCCACACCCCATCCCAAATAGTCAAGGGAAAAGGAAGGATTGCCCCGGGGATTATGCGGGTGGGGGTTGAATACATGTAAAGCAAATAGGAAAGTAGGGGAGTAGTAAAAAATAAAAATTTTATTTAAAATTACATGGAATACATGATTAAAAACAATCTGATGAACAGTTCATACAGTTGATCTCCTGCAACACGTCAGAAAGGACTCTAGGGTGAGAGAACACAATCAAACATGACAGTCAGAATACCCAACATGTTTCGGAATTTTGTTAATACAGTTCCTTCTTCAGAGGTTTTGTGAAGATATACTGTATGGTCTATTGTCATAATGGACACAGCAGGTGTACAGGCCTGGGAACTCAGCACAGGGATCGTGAGAACCCTATGGGAATTTCTATGTTTATGATTTTTATACGAAATACGAAATTTCGTTAACAAATTTCGGAATTTCAGATCCAAATTAACAGAAACGTGACTGGTGTTTTTTTCAGCAATCAGAAGTCAGCACAGGGATGGTGGGAACCCCTCATAATGGGCACAGCGGGTGTACACTCAGACCTGGAACTAAGCACAGGGATGGTGGGAACCCCTCATAATGGACACAGCAGGTGTACAAACCTGGGAACTCAGCACAGGGATGGTGGGAACCCTATGGGAATTTTTATGCTTACGAATTTTATACAAAATATAAAATTTCATTAAGGAATTTCGGATTCAAATTCCGCTACAACAGAAACGTGACTGGTGTTTTGTTCAGCAATCAGGAAGTCAGCACAGCACATAACGAACATTCGTTATTTTTACGAAATGTTAACAAACCTAAAGGTTAAAAACCCAGGAAGGCAGCACAGCACAGGGCTGGTGGGAGCCCCTCATAATGATAAATTCATCATAATGAACTTCAATTATTTTGCGAAAAGTTTACGAATCTAACGAAAATTCGTATTTCGTACGAATCCAAATTGCATTTCGGACACAAATTAGGAAATACAAATTAATTTTCGTACGAAACGGAACGAAACGAAACAAATTTATTGATGGCACACCTGTCTAAATTGTCTCATATGGCCTTTACTTTATCAAAGTTGAACTTTGTAAGTTCCTGAGTTGTGTATGTTATGGTTTTAAACATGCCGGTTTAGCCAAAAAAAGGCTATATCTACTGTCAAACATAAATGTTAGAAAATTAAATTAAAAGAAGAAATAAGTTATTTGCGACTTTAAATGAGGATAGTGGTGTCGTTCAAATCCCCTCCTCCATTACGGTTTAATATGAAAGAAAAAAGAAAACAAAAGGCGGGACTTTGAATGAGGCACACGGGAGCAGAAGTATAAATTGGATAAAATAGCAGTTTTTAATAAATTCATTCAAATATTGATATATTTACATACTTCTGCACATAGCTATATATTGATATTTTATATTCCATTAAAAAATACAATCCAACAAGGACTTTTTTTTGCAAATAAATGAAGAAATAGATACAGTGGGGACGGAAAGTATTCAGATCCCCTTAAATTTTTCACTCATATTGCAGCCAATTGCTAAAATCATTTAAGTTCATTTTTTTTTCCTCATTAATGTACACACAGCACCCCATATTGACAGAAAAACACAGAATTGTTGACATTTTTGCAGATTTATTAAAAAAATAAAAACTGAAATATCACATGGTCCTAAGTATTCAGACCCTTTGCTCAGTATTTAGTAGAAGCACCCTTTTGATCTAATACAGCCATAAGTCTTTTTGGGAAAGATGCAACAAGTTTTTCACACCTGGATTTGGGGATCCTCTGCCATTCCTCCTTGCAGATCCTCTCCAGTTCTGTCATGTTGGATGGTAAACATTGGCGGACAGCCATTTTTAGGTCTCTCCAGAGATGCTCAATTGGGTTTAAGTCAGGGCTCTGGCTGGGCCATTCAAGAACAGTCACGGAGTTGTTGTGAAGCCACTCCTTCGTTATTTTAGCTGTGTGCTTAGGGTCATTGTCTTGTTGGAAGGTAAACCTTCGGCCCAGTCTGAGGTCCTGAGCACTTTGGAGAAGGTCTTTGTCCAGGATATCCCTGTACTTGGCCGCATTCATCTTTCCCTCAATTGCAACCAGTCGTCCTGTCCCTGCAGCTGAAAAATATCCCCACAGCATGATGCTGCCACCACCATGCTTCACTGTTGGGACTGTATTGGACAGGTGATGAGCAGTGCCTGGTTTTCTCCACACATACCGCTTATAATTAAGGTCAAAAAGTTCTACCTTGGTCTCATCAGACCAGAGAATCTTATTTCTCACCATCTTAGAGTCCTTCAGGTGTTTTTTTAGCAAACTCCATGCAGGCTTTCATGTGTCTTGCACTGAGGAGAGGCTTCCTTCAGGCCACTCTGCCATAAAGCCCCAACTGGTGGAGGGCTGCAGTGATGGTTGACTTTCTACAACTTTCTCCCATCTCCCCACTGCATCTCTGGAGCTCAGCCACAGTGATCTTTGGGTTCTTCTTTACCTCTCTCACCAAGGCTCTTCTCCCCCGATAGCTCAGTTTGGCCGGACAGCCAGCTCTAGGAAGGGTTCTGGTCATCCCAAAAGTCTTCCATTTAAGGATTATGGAGGCCACTGTGCTCTTAGGAACCTTAAGTGCAGCAGAAATGTTTTTGTAACCTTGGCCAGATCTGTGCCTTGTCACAATTCTGTCTCTGAGCTCTTCAGGCAGTTCCTTTGACCTCATGATTCTCGTTTTCTCTGACATGCACTGTGAGCTGTAAGGTCTTCTATAAACAGGTGTGTGGCTTTCCTAATCAAGTCCAATCAGTATAATCAAACACAGCTGGACTCAAATGAAGGTGTAGAACCATCTCAAGGATGATCAGAAGAAATGGACAGCACCTGAGTTAAATATATGAGTGTCACAGCAAAGGGTCTGAATACTTAGGACCATGTGATGTTTCAGTTTTTCTTTTTTAATAAATCTGCAAAAAATGTCAACAATTCTGTGTTTTTCTGTCAATATGGGGTGCTATGTGTACATTAATGAGGAAAAAAAATGAACTTAAATGATTTTAGCAAATGGCTGCAATATAACAAAGAGTGAAAAATTTAAGGGGGTCTGAATATTTTCCGTCCCCACTGTATATAAAAAAATATAAATAGTAATATGTAAATGTGTGACACATAAGGCTCGGTTCACACTGGGGCGACTTGTCAGGCGACCTAGTCGCCTGACAAGTCGCCTCCCGTTCTGTGCTATGGAACCGTTCTAATCGGAGCGACGCAAGTCGCTCCGACTTAGAAAAAGGTTCCTGTATTACTTTGGGGGCGACTTGGGGCGACTTGCATAGACTTCTATACAGAAGTCGTTTTGCAAGTCGCCCGGGCAGTCGTTTGCAGGTCGCCTCGCTGAGGCGACCTGCAAGTCGTGCCGCCCCTGTGTGAACCGGGCTTAAAAGTGTCACTAGGAAAAAATAACAAAAACAAAAAAATAAATCAAAATGGAACGTCCCTACATGGTTAATGATTGTGTGCACATAACGGTAGTTGTAAGCTCTACGCGTTTTGGGACCTTATAGCCACTCATCGGGAGCAAAACCGTAGTGAATACCCATTAATAGGGAAAACAGCAATATTTTAAATAGTTTGAAAAGCAAGTGGGAAAATGTAAAACAATTTTCTTTACCAATTAATTTTTCATTTGTTTTTACTTTCAACTTTCAAACTATGTATTTTGATTGTCCCCATATAGAATTAACTAATAGGATGTTATTTTATTTTTTTGATCCCTGATATTTTGATCTTTTGCATTATATGTGCGCACTGGTGGCATCGGCCGTTGTTTGTCCTATGCCCTTGCCTCTTTTGTCACGTCCCGGAGCTGCGACGCGCACTGGGGATTTCCCCTCTGCCCTGTTCTGACGTGGGGCGGGTGGGATCTCATCCACTGTGCGTCGACCTCATGCCTCTGCGCCGGTGGTTCGGCGTCCTCGTGGTGCACTTATACCAGCTGCTTGGTTCACCATCTCCAGCGCTTGGGGGGCTCGGTATGACGCTCATGTCTGGCCAGTTTGGATGGTTAACTGGCGGGGTTGTGGCACCTCCCTGCCCCCTTTGGGTTGCTGGTGCTTGACGTTGGGGGCGGTTTTGTGGCGGTGCTCCCCGCATGAGCCTCTCCTTGTCCAGAGTCTCACACCCCGGTCTTCTTCCATCACCTTTTTCATCGCAACCACACGCTTTTTAGCTCTTATGCCCTTATTCACTTTTTAGCAGGTATGTTTTCCTTTCACCCCCTCACTCACTTTCCTATTTTTTGTTCCGCCTTCCCTTAACTCTGGCTATTTCATTCACTGCCCTGGTCTCTCTCACAGGTTCCTTTCTTCCATTCCATTTCTTTCTCATCACTTCCTTTCTTTCCTCTCTTCCTCTTTTTTCTGCTATCCTAAACCTTACTTTTTGCTCATTTGTCCTTCATTCTTTCTCACCCTCCACAAACCTCATTATTTTTCACTCACTCAGTTATTGTTAGTTTTTTCAGGGTTTTCCCCCCCATTGACGCCGTGACAGACCTAGCCGGGACAGAGGCTGTTGGAGAGGACTGAATGCAAGCCTCTTGTCTTTTGATTATGGGCCCTGGATTTTCAATGGAACAATACTCTTTGTGAGGTGAATTAGAAATCCAGTCTGAACTGTACAAATCGGACTCAGTCGTGTATATATGTATATATTGTATTTTTGATTCTGTTGGGGACTCCTTGCTGTGATGATTTGGGATTTGTGTCCCTGTAGAGGGAGGGGGGATTCCTCCAGCAGCCCCCTGCTGATAAGACTGATTCATACTGTTGGGACACATCCTGTGAGGAGATGCTGGTGTCATCAACTCCAACTACCTGTGTTTATGTTAATTGAATGAGCTGATCACATTGTCCTCTATACAATGTAGGAGACGGGACGACTCCTATTGGAGCTGCTGCTATTGTGAGAAAATGTCCTGTGATAATTAACTCAGTCTGGGCAATAGGTCATGTCTCAGTCACCTAGGCTGTATAAAGGATTAGTTAATTAGCTTATGTTAATTAAGTTACGTTTGTATTGTTAGAGTAATATGAGCAGGAGGGGGAACCTCATCTTCTCCTGTATATAAGACTGTATTCAGGTTCTGAATAGAGGGAGTTCATGTTAGCATCTAAGCAAGTGTTGCCTTGTTTTGTGCTCAGAGAGGTTGGAATACCTGATATCTGTATACAGACTGGGAGGAAGTGGTATATGACGGAAGCACTCAAGCGGAGTGAGGGACGTTCCGTGACATTGGTGGCAAGCAGCGGGAAAGCTTCCTGCAGTCTGGGAAATCTAAACCTCCACCTGGATCCAAGATCAGGATAGCAGACTTCAGTCACCCCAAAGGAGATATCGACCTGGCATCAGAGTTCCCGGGACTGCTGCGGATCATCCTTTCAACATACACCAGGACTGTGTCTGAGGATGAATACCTGGAGCTCAGGCAGCAGAATCAGGTGGAGCTCTGGATTGGAGCCCTCCAGCTCGCTGGTATAAAACAGGGCAAGTGCTTTCCAACCCAAGAGCAATGGGCCAGTGACCAACGGGCATTGCGGATGGCATTCCTAGGAGAGCGGACCCAGGAGCAATGGGTGACTGAGTTGGACAGGCTGGTCCAGCAGGAGATAGAGCTGGACAATCGTTATCAGGCTCTGCAATGGCACGCAGAGCAGGGATATTTAGGAGAGACAACAGAATGCTCTCCAGAGAGATATGACTTTGGAGGCCCTGGATTGCTGTGGGAGAGCCTTACAGATCATTTTATGTTTGGCGATGAAGGGGAACCTGACCTTGAGGACCTGCGAGAATATAGAGAGGCTATGCTCGGTCTTGCAGGGGTCTCAGAGCTCAACCCTGATCTGGACCATTTGCTAAGGAAGGAACAGCATCTGGAAAGGGCATACAGGAAACTGCTAGAACACGTTCAGCAGCATGCCAGAGAATCGGCAGTGGAAAATCCGGAGATTGCCATCCCCAAACCTGAAGTGCTGACAACAGGGCAGAGCTCTGCTAACCTCTGCCCAGAAATGATAGCATCTTCTGGGTTCCGTGGACAGGAGATGGTGAACCTATATCCCCAGACATCAGTTGCAGAGACATGGGATTTGATAGACTTTTCTGCTGAGGAAGAACAACCTGATGAGCCTCCAGCAGAAGAGCTGCTATCTGGGCCAAAGTTCACTGTGCTCTGCCCAGCACCAACAGTGGCTTCAGCCTTCTTGAGAGAAGAGGTAGTGGGCCTTTCTCCTATAACACTGACAGGGACATGTGATTTTCTGCCAGCAGCATCTATGGAGTTAAAACAAACTTCTCCAGCTGAAGATCTGGTAACTGAACAGAGGGTCCAAGACCTCTGTCCCACACTTTTACCAATTCCAGAGACTGGGGTTTTAATAGACGTTTCTGTAGAATAGGAACCACCTGGCAAACCCCCAGCAGAAGTGCTGGAAACCGGACAGAGGGTCCAAGACCTCTGCCCCACACCTGCAGCAATTGTGGAGGCCCAAGGTGAGGAGGTGGCAGTCTATCGCGAGCTGCAGATCAGGATCCAAGGAGAGAATGCAGTCATCACCTCACAACTGCAGCTTGATCTGGTGTCGGTGGATGGGGTTTCATTCTCCACCTGTATACCCCAGGGATTCTGGGCAGTCGGCCCAGATCCCCAACAGCAGGATGGAGTGAGCCCAGTTCCCCTGTCTTCTCTCCAGTGGCAGAAAGGACTCCAGGGAGAAGGGCCAGTCTGGGCCTCTCCCCAGCAGCGGATATGTTCTCTGAGAGAGGCAGAGGTTGGCTGGGTGAGTAATACTCTGTTTGGAACAATTTGTTTGGGGTACTGTGTGGGTACAGGCAGTGGAGGACTGGAACTATGGACTAACTTCATGATGACAAAGAGGACATTCACAACATATTACAATCATGGTAATTAGGGAATGATGAAATAAATACAATACATTAGCAAACATTAAATACATAGAATGTGATGTTAAAGGAAGAAGCTTACCTTAATATAGTCCTTCTACAGGACCTGAATAATGGCAGAACGGGTCTCTGGAATAATGATTCCCAAAGCCTGGGGGGGGGAGATTCCAGTCGTAAACTTGATATCCTTGAGACTTCTCCCCATCGCCAAGTACCGCAAGGTGGCGACGAGCCTCTGCTCGGGAGTGATTGCTTGCTGCATGCAGGTGTCCTGCTTCGTAATATAAGGGGACAGCAAAGCCAACAGATGGTGAAAAACGGGGTCCATCATCCGGAGATAATTCCTGAAATCATCAGGATTATTCTCCTGGATGTCATGGTTATGCAATAGAGTTTGTCGGTCAGCTTACCTGTCTCCATGTGTTCATCTCTAGGACCAGCTAACCCTCACCTGACTGCTTTTGTAACCTCTCCTCTAAGCATGGCCCCACCCCAGGCTCTATCAGGGAACCCTATATTAACCTGTGCACTGCAAGCCAGCAGTGCTGATCAACCATTTTGTGTTAGCTTTCGTGTGTACTTGTTGTGTTTCCTACATCTGATTCCAGTTACCGACTTTGGCCTGTTCTTAACTATTCCTGTCTGCTCATGACCCTGACCTTTGGCGTGTCCCCAACCATCTCTGTTTGCCTGTGACCCTGAACCTTGGCGTGAATGCTGTTGTCCTTGTCTGCTTGTGGCCCTGACCTTAGCGTGTCCCTTACTTTCCTTGTTGTTCCAGCCTGCTGCTTCCTTCCTCTTCTCCTGTAGTCTAATGTGAGCGTGAGCTGTGAGACCCTGGGGGCCGCGACCTGGAGCCAGACTGCAGCGCAGTCCATCCTCACCACTAGAGGCTCTGATGAACACCTGCTGGCTCTTAAACTCCACGCCCTGGGGAATCTATGCTCTAGCTCCCAGTGGGATCTGTGTCAGTGATCCAGTAGACCTGTTTCCTGAACCTCCCAGGGTTCAATCCGCAGCAGTCAGTCCTAGGGTCCACTACCTAGCGGTGCACTTCTGACTCCTACAGAGTGCATCTGTTACCTAGGCTCAAGGTGACCTGACACTGGATCTCCCGCAACAAAGGTATATGCGAGAATTGGTCATGCTGGAGCAACCAATTCTTCGTCCATGAACTCCTCCTCGCCCTGTTCACGGACTGGACTTGGGGCAAAGCAAAAACTCCAAGCCCAAGCACAGCAAAAACTCTACGATGAGTGCGTACTCACAACATGGCTTGTAATCGGTTGGCTGCTCAGAACGAACTGACAGAACGCACTGAAAATCAGAAAGGACCTGAGAAGAACGATCTGAAAATCAGAAACGAGTGGACAAGAACGCACTGAAAAACAGAAGCGAACTATTAAATAGAACGCACTGAAAAACAGGAACAAACTGACAACACGAACTGCAGAACAGATATGAACCCACAAGCACAAACTGAAAAGCAGAAACGAACTGAAAGGCACAAGGCTGAAAAGCGCGAATCGTCTCTCACCAAACTTCTACTAACACGAGATAACACGAGATTAACAGAAGGAGCCCAAAGGGTGGCGCACTGGCTTTTGAACTTCCTTTTTATAGTCCCGTCGTACGTGTTGTACGTTACAGCGTTCTTGACGTTCGGAATTTCCAACATTTCCGACAATCACACACATAGGTTGGACATGATGGACTTGTGTCTTTTTTCAACCTCACCTACTATGTAACTATTTGTGTGACTGTGTGTATGCAAGACAAGTTTGAGCCAACATCCTTCGCAAAAAAATCCACAATCGTGTGTATGGGGCATAAAAGTTTAATATGTTCCATTGGGCTAGCTGAGAAAAGTGGGAGAGTAAATAAAAAAGCCAAATGCAGGGAAGGACCAAACCTCTTTATTTTGTGAACGATATAAGTTGATTTCGCAAGATGAGGGCATGAATTGGACCATATAAATATATTTATTTCTGATTGGAAAGATTTTCCCATTCTACAGGTTGCATGTTTTGCGTTACAGAGGAGGTCTAGGGCTAGAATTATTGCTCTTGCTCTACCGATCGTGGTAATACCTCACATGTGTGGTTTGAACACTGTTTTCATATGCGGGTGCTACTCATGTATGCATTCGCTTCTGCATGCGAGCTTGGCGGGACGGGGCGCGTTTCAAAAAAAAAAAAAATTCTTATTTATTTTACCTTTTATTTTTTATTTTTACACCGTTTTAAATAAAAATGCCACTTTTATTCCTATTACAAGAAATGTAAACATCACTTGTAATAGAAAAAAGCATGACAGGACCTCTTAAATATGAGATCTGGGGTCAAAAAGACCTCCGATCTCATATTTACACTAAAATGCAATTTAAAAAAAAAAAAAAATTTCATTTGAATTTTTTTTTAAAAAAATGGCCCTTTAAGAGCTTTGGGCGGAAGTGACGTTTTGACGTTGCTTCCGCCCTGCAGTGCCATGGAGATAGGTGGGGGCCATCTTCCCCTTACTTGTCTCCATGCACAGCCACCGAGAGGACCGGATTGCCTCCGCCGCTGCTGACGGCTCTGGTAAGCGGCAGAGGGCATCGGATCGTGGTGGGAGGGGGGCCCTCTCCCGCCTCTGATAAAAGTGATCTTGCGGTGAATCCACCACAGAGACCACTTTTATCTTGTACCAGACCGCCGGCCGAACACGGCGATACCGGTATAGATGAATGAAGAAATCTGGACAGCCGCACACCGGAATAAATTATATTCTTATAATTATAATTATATCACTGACGCGTTTCACACTTACATAAAGTGCTTACTCATGAGTAAGCACTTTATGTAAGTGTGAAACGCATCAGCTGTTGTGCTGTACCACCCACAGTGGTGCCCTATGTACTCCATAATCCTGTTTCACGAATAAAAGAAGAAAATAATTTATTCCGGTGTGCGGCTGTCCAGATTTCTTCATTCATCTATACTTGCACCAGCAATTGCCAGCACCTGGGGCTCTCTTCTCTCTGTAGGTGGAGGAACTCTGGTTTGAATCGTCCTGAACGGTGGTAAATATTTTTATGGCGATAGCTAGCTGCTGCCATAACGATATCCGTCCTCAAAGTGAGGACGTACATCGGTGTGCGGCGGTCCGGAAGTGGTTAAACAGAATTGGTCCCATGACAGAGCCACAACTCTAGACCATTCAGAGAAATATACCATTAATCACCACCCTCTGGAGACACTCCTGCATCCAGTTGTCTATCCAGGTATAAATATCATCAATAGCAAGAGATCCTAATTTGTAAATTAAGCGTTTATGGGATACTGTATTAAATGCCTTAGTGAAATCAAGGTACACTTTAAAGCTTACCTCTTCATAGATTGTTAAAAGGTTGGTCTGGCAAAAATGGTCTTTTATAAATCTATGTTGGTTACTACTAATGATGCGATTTTCATCAGCAAATTCTTGGATATAGTCCCTTATCATTCCTTCCAATAGTTTAAGTACGATTGTTGTTAGGTTGGCTGGTCTGTAGATTCCTGGTATATATCATGTCCCTTTTTTGAATAATTATACCACATTTGCTGTTCACCAATCAGCTGATTTCACTCCAGTCAGTAAGCTTTCCTTAAAAATGAGAAATAATGGTCTGGCTATAACATCGCTAAGTTCTTTGAGAACTCTCAGGTGTAAGCCTGATGATTTGTTCACATTACGACAATATTTAATACATTGTTCAGTAGTGGATGACAGTATTCAGAATAAGTAAGCAATTGAAATAAGATAGACAATTCCCAAAAAAGCTCCAATATGTATTGTAGTAACTTTGGATATTTAAAATGATGAAGCATGGGAGAACAGATGCTGTCATCATTTTTTAAGACTCTTCTATCTGCCGTTCCCTGAAGTTGGTGTCATTTTTTTCAGGCATAGATAGTGGAAAAACACCAGAATGAAGGGGGCATTTCACTGTACTATTATTCTGGGCTTTTTTTCAATGTAATGTGTAAATCTCATGAGTATAAACCTCAAGAATCAAGGAATGTAGAAGAGCAACAGGTATTTGGCAGAAGAATTTCTGAATTATTACATTGTTTATATCTAGAATGTCTATGTGAACTCCATACTGCTATGGAGTCTATCATTACAAGGGATGAGCTTCGTGTTCGAGTCGAACCCATGTTCGACTGGAACATTGGCTGTTCGGTCGTTCGCCGAATTCCGAACGTTATGGGCCATTCGCGCCAAATTCGTGTGGCGCGTCACGGCCCATAATTCACTGCGGCATCGCAGTGCATTGCTGGCTGATGATTGGCCAAGCATGCACTATGACCCGCATGCTTGGCCAATCACAGCGCCGTCGGTAGAGAGAGCTGTAATTGGCCACAGCCAGGGTGGCTTTGACCAATTATGGCTCAGGGGGTTTAGAACACGCCCCATACTATATAAGGCCGCCTGCACGGCGGCCCTGTGTAGTGTGTGTTCCGGCATTGAGATACATAGATAGACAGAGAGACAGTGTCATTTCATTTGAGTTAGCTAGATTAGGCAGGACAATCAGTGAGTTAGCTGCACTTACAGTGTATTGTGTATATATATGCATCCCAGGTGTTGCATATATATATATACACTGTATTCAGTTTAGCTAGAGCCATTCCTGTTATCTTCCTACTGACAGGCAGGCTTGTCTTGTTACAGTATTTACAGCTACCTGAAGAAAATTGCTGGTGTTCTTTTGATCCTATTAGTACCACAGTCAGGCAGCTAGACTATTTACAGTTAGTGTAGTGCGTCCTGCTCACAGTGTTCAGCTAAAACGACAAGTTAGTGTGGTGTGTCCTCCTCACAGTGTTCAGCTAAACCTACAAGTTATTTTTTTGCGAGCTCTGCACAGTGTTCATCTAAAGCTACAAGTTAGTGTAGTGCGTCCTGCTCACAGTGTTCAGCTAAAACTACAAGTTAGTGTAGTGGGACCTCTGCACAGTGTTCATCTAAAGCTACAAGTTAGTGCAGTGCGTCCTGCTCACAGTGTTCAGCTAAAACTACAAGTTAGTGTGGTGCGTCCTCCTCACAGTGTTCAGCTAAACCTACAAGTTATTTTTTTGCGAGCTCTGCACAGTGTTCATCTAAAGCTACAAGTTAGTGTAGTGCGTCCTGCTCACAGTGTTCAGCTAAAACTACAAGTTAGTGTGGTGCGTCCTCCTCACAGTGTTAAGCTAAACCTACAAGTTATTTTTTTGCGAGCTCTGCACAGTGTTCAGCTAAAGCTACCTGTAGAAGGTTGGTGGTGTTTTCCTGATCCTATCACTACCGCAGTCAGCTAAATAAGCTGCAAGTTATTTTTTGGCGAGCTCTGCACAGTGTTCAGCTAAAGCTACCTGTAGAAGGTTGGTGGTGTTCTCATACTACAGGCAGGCAGTTGATTTTGCTAGCTGCAGTATCAGTACATATATATATATATATATATATATATATATATATATATATATATATATATATACCAGCTTAGTGCAGCTACAGGCCATTAGTATGTCTGGAAGGCCAAGAAGGAGAGGCAGACAGTCACAAGCCAATAAGAGAGGGCAAGCAGGCTCTGTGTCTAGTGCTGGTCGTGGAGACGGTGCATCCTCATCAGCACGTGGCCGTGGGACACGCTTGGCCTTTTTTTCGGCAGCTGGCCCTGTTGAGCCGCAACATGCGGAAGACTTGGTCGAGTGGATGACCAAGCCGTCCTCATCCTCCTCATCCTCTCTCACCCATGCCCAGGGTACTTTGTCTGGCAAAGCAGCGGCCTCTTCCCTCGGCTCAATGTCATCAGTGACTCCTTCCCTAGCCCCACCATGTCCTCCTGAGGAGTCCCTCGAGCTGTTTGACCACAGTGTTGGGTACATGCTCCAGGAGGATGCCCAGCGTTTGGAAGGCTCTGATGATGATACTGAGCTCGATGAAGGCAGTAACATGAGCACGGACAGAGGGGGTGCCCAAGAAGGACAGCAATCTGGCAGCCATGCTCCCCCTGCTGCAGCATACTGCCAGGTTTGCTCCAGTGATGAGGAGGGAGGGGATGATGAGATCACTGACTCAACGTGGGTGCCTGATAGGAGAGAGGAGGAGGAGGAGGTGGCACATCACCAACGAGGCAGGATGCCCTCCAGGGGCCAGCCTAAGGGCAGCACATTGAATGCATCACACCCCAAAGCTCCACATGTGCAGGGCGCTGCAGTCTCTGCGCGTTATTCAAAAAGTTCTTTGGTGTGGGCCTTTTTTGAGACGAGTGCATCAGATCGCACCGCTGCTATTTGCAACATATGTCTCAAGCGTATCTCGCGTGGCCAAAACATCTCCCGCTTGGGTACCACATGCTTGACCAGACATATGTTGACCTGCCATGCAGTTCGTTGGCAAGCGTATCTAAAAGACCCACACCAAAGAACAAAGAGGACCTCTCCTTGCTCCTCATCAGCTGAGATTTCCAACCCCACTAGACCTTCAGTCCTCTCTGAGACCTGCACTGGGAGGAATGAAGGTGTAGAATTAGGTGTGTCACAGCCAAGTACTTGTGGGCAATCTGCTTTTGGTACACCAACGTCAGATTGTACCAGACAACTTTCCCTGCCCCAGCTGCTGCACCGCCGAAAGAAGTTCGCTCCCAGCCATCCACATGCCCAGCGGTTGAATGCTAGCTTGGCAAAATTGCTAGCACTTCAACTGCTGCCTTTTCAGTTGGTAGACTCTGCCCCCTTCCGTGAGTTTGTGGAATGTGCGGTTCCTCAGTGGCAGGTACCCAAACGCCACTTTTTCTCACGGAAGGCGATTCCGGCTCTCTACCGGCATGTGGAAGGCAATGTCCATGCCTCGCTGGACAGGGCGGTCAGCGGTAAGGTGCATATTACCGCTGACTCATGGTCCAGCAGGCATGGACAGGGACGTTACCTACGTTTCACGGCACATTGGGTGACTCTGCTGGCAGCTGGGAAGGATGCAGGACAAGGTGCAGTAGTGTTGGAGGTTGTTCCACCACCACGCCTCCAAAATGCTAATGATTGTGACACACCTCTCTCCTCCACCCCCTCCTCTTCTTCTTCCTCCATGGCCTCTTCCTGTGCTTTGTCCTCGGAAACCAGCGGTGCTCCGTAGCCGTTCAAGGGGCTACGCAAGTACGCAGGCCAAAAGATGCCATGCGGTGCTTGAGCTGGTGTGCTTGGGGGACAGGAGCCACACTGGGGCAGAGGTTCTGTCAGCTCTGCAGGGGCAGGTTCAGAGGTGGTTGACACCACGCCAACTTAAGGCAGGAATGGTGGTTTGCGACAATGGCACCAACCTCCTCTCTGCAGTCCGACAGGGACAAATGACCCATGTGCCCTGTTTGGCTCGTGTCCTTAACTTGGTGGTGCATCGGTTCTTGGGCAGGTACCCGGGCTTACAGGATGTCCTGGGGCAGGCCAGGAAAGTCTGTGTGCATTTCCGCCGGTCATATAATGCCAGTGCTCGGCTGACGGACCTCCAAAAGGAGTTTAACCTGCCCAAGAACCGCCTAATCATGACATGCCCACCAGGTGGAACTCAACGTTGGCCATGCTGCAGCGGCTGCACACGCAGCAGAGGGCCATCAATGAGTACCTGTGCGACTATGGCACCAGGACAGGGTCAGGGGAGTTTGGTTTTTTCCCCACGCCAGTGGGCCATGATCAGGGATGCATGCACTGTCCTGTCACCATTTCAGGAGGCCACGAGGATGGTGAGCAGTGACAGTGCTGCGTGGATAATAGACAGGGCACTTGAGGCAGAACAGAGGCAGGAAGAGGAGGACTTCCTTAGCTCTCAAGGCCCCCTTTATCCAGACAGTGTTCCTGCGTGCCCGTCGATCACACAGGAAGAGAAGGAGGAGGAGGAGGAAGATTGTGTCAGTATGGAGGTGGAGCCTGCCACTCAGCATCAGCAGCAGTCTTTAAGGGATCAGTCCCAAAAAACACATGGACTTTTACGTGGCTGGGAGGAGGTAGCTGCGGACCATGTCGTCCTTAGTGACCCAGAGGACTCCGGACCGAATGCCTCAGCAAACCTACGCTGCATGGCCTCCCTGATCCTGCAAAGCCTGCGGAAGGATCCTCGTATTCGTGGTATCAAGGAAAAGGACCAATACTGGCTGGCAACCCTCCTTGATCCACGTTACAAGGGTAAGGTTGTGGACCTTATCTTGCCATCGCAGAGGGAGCAGAGGATGAAACATCTTCGGGAGGCCTTGCAGAAAGGTCTCTGCAACGCGTTCCCAGAGACTGGGAGGTTACAAACTCCTGTTTCTGGACAACGTGTTGCTGAGGCTTCAGTCAGTCAAAGAAGGTGCGGTGGAGAAGGTGGCCGTCTGACTGATGCGTTCAGACAATTTTTTGGTCCGCAGCCCCAAGGTATGATCGGTTCCAGCAACCATCGCCAGCGTCTGTTTTACATGGTGCAGGAATACCTAGGGGCAAGATCAGACTTGGACACCTTTCCCACCGAAAATCCTCTGGGTTACTGGGTCTTGAGGATGGATCACTGGCCAGAGCTTGCACAGTATGCAATTGAGGTACTGGCCTGTCCTGCATCCAGCATTCTTTCGGAACGCACATTCAGTGCTGCTGGAGGCGTGGTAACCAATCACAGGGTGCATCTGTCCACCGACTCGGTCGATCGACTGACCTTCATAAAAATGAATCAGTCTTGGATCACCACCAGCTACCAAGCACCTGATGCTGATGTAACCGAATAATTTTTTTTTGAAATCTCAGATCCCTTCAAAGACTGCCTATGCTGATGCTGAGTGACTATCCCTGAGTAATTATCCTCTTCCTCCTCAATCATCACACTGATAGCTTGTAAGAACATTTTTGGTTCTGGGCGCCACCACCAGTGCCTAAGGCACAATTTTTCAGCCCCTGTTTTACAGGGGCGTGTAATTACAATTTTTGATGCAATACTTTGCAGCAGGGCTCGTTCCTGCTTTCCAACTAGAGTGTCTGTGAGGGGTTGCAGTGTTGTGGCACCAGCACCAGTGCCTAAGGCCTGATTTTTCTGCCCCTGCAGAACAGGCCCCAACAGGGGCGTGTAATTACAATTTTTGATGCAATACTTTGCAGCAGGGTTCGTTCCTGCGTTCCAACTAGAGTGTCTGTGAGGGGTTGCAGTGTTGTGGCACCAGCCCCAGTGCCTAAGGCCCAATTTTTCTGCCCCTGTTTAACAGGGGCGTGTAATTACAATTTTTGATGCAATACTTTGCAGCAGGGCTCGTTCCTGCGTTCCAACTAGAGTGTCTGTGAGGGGTTGCAGTGTTGTGACACCAGCACCACCACCACCACCACCACCAAAGGCCCAATTTTTCTGCCCCTGTTCAACAGGGGCATGTAATTACAATTCTTGATCTAATATTTCACAGCAGGGCCCTGTGAGGGCTTACAGTGTTGTGGCCACAACAACACCTAAGGCCCAAATTTCTGCTGAGTATATAGGGCAGGCCCCTACTTTCAAACATCTAACTTACAAACGACTCCTACTTGCAAACAGAAGGAGACAACAGGAAGTGAGATGAAATCTACCCCTAGGAAGGGAAATTCTCTCCTGTAAGAGTTAATATGGGAAAAACATTTCTCCTTTCCACTGATGCTTTCCAATCCTTGTTCCACAAAAAAAACCCAAATTCTCAAAAAGCATTTGTCATTGGGACAAAAAGTGAGGTGAAATCTTCTAAAGAGGAGGAAAGACAGCAAAACAAATGTCACAGGGGTGATAAGCCTTCCCTATGTTTTCCAAAAAGCTTTAAAAAGATTTTTTGGCTGGAGCTAAACACGTTAAAAATGTACCCATTCAAAATGACAAACAGATTCTACTTAGCAACAAACCTACAGTCCCTGTCTTGTTTGCACCGCCTGTATACTGCTGTTCAGAGTATATAGGGCCTGGTGGCCCCACACCTTTCCTTATTTTAATTTGGGTGCGGGGTTCCCCTTAATATCCATACAAGACCCAAAGGGCCTGGTAATGGACTGGGGGGTACCCATGGTGTTTGTCTCACTGATTTTCATCCATATTGCCAGGACCGGACATTACATTAAACCCGCAAGCAGTTTTAAATGAGATTTTTTCCTTTAAAAATGACATTTGGTGCAGGGACTGTTCTAAACACGGGAAACACGCGCCACTTTACAGGCATACTATAGACACCCCCCAGGTACGATATTTAAAGGAATATTTCACCTTTTTTTTTTTTTACTTTAAGCATCATTAAAATCACTGCTCCCGAAAAAACGGCCTTTTTAAAAGTTTTTTTTGCATTGATACATGTCCCCTGGGGTAGGACCCGGGTCCCCAAACCCTTTTTAGGACAATACCATGCAAATTAACCTTTAAAATGAGCACTTTTGATTTTGAACGTTCGAGTCCCATAGACGTCAATGGGGTTCTAACGTTCGTGCGAACTTTTGGTCCGTTCGCAGGTTCTGGTGCGAACCGAACTGGGGGGTGTTCGGCTCATCCCTATTCCTTAGTGATAACAGACAATTAAGTTGTGTAGATAGCAGCTGAGTTTAAAAATCATTTGTTCAGAAGAGTGGTGAATGTGAAGTGTGCAGCAGGATCTCCTCCATGCAACAATCCTCTAGTGGTAGATAATAGCCCCTTACCTCACTATACTGAGGTTACAGCATAGAGCAGACAGCGCTTGTGGTGTCTCCTGTGCAGGGGGGTCCTAGGTAATGGACTGTCATTTATCAGACCTCAGATCCATGGGGAGCATCATAGTAAATGGAGAGATGAAGATACCATATAGATACCATATAATTCATATTTCAAGCATGTATCAGACTTTATTCAACATTAGCATCCCCTGATGAAGCCACGTAACGCCACATGTAGGGACAGGCACTGCCCACTGTCAGTAGTGTATGAGCTCGCCGCTCATCTGGATACACTGTACCTTTCGATTTTTACTGTGTGAGTACCCTGTATGCTGCTAATGTTGAATAAAGTCTGATACATGCTTGAAATACTACACTATATGGTATCTTCATCTCTCCATTTACTATGATGCTCCCCATGGATCTGAGGTCTGATAAATGACAGTCCATTACCCTGCACAGGAGACACCACAAGCGCTGTCTGTTCTATGCTGTAACCTCAGTATAGTGAGGTAAGGGGCCATTATCTACCACTAGAGGATTGTTGCATGGAGGAGATCATGCTGCACACTTCATATTCACCACTCTTCTGAACAAATGATTTTTAAACTCAGCTGCTATCTACACAACTTAATTGTCTGTTATCACTAAGGAAGCATTGAAGCTGTTTTTTGTTGCACCTTTATTGGATTGTATTATTTTAAGTTTGAGCACCCCCTGCTGGACACTATATTGCATGATGCACAACTATGAAGATCACTTTGGACATTCAATGTAACATTGTATCATTTGGCAATTTTTGCTTTTATGTTATTTAGTTTTTATCCATCTATTTATTTATATGAATCATGGTTCACTGAACTATAATAACTTCCGGATATTAATTTACAGCACTTTGTACTGGCATTTAATGTCTCAGCGGCAATCACTATCTTATTGAAAACGAATATTTTATTATTTTTCAATTTTTTAAATTTTATTGTAGATTTCACCATGGTTTTATTTTTATTTAAGCTGAGAGATACATATGTATAGTTTTTTTGGTGGGCTCCACCCTTTATTTATTAATATTTTTTTCTATTATGCACATACTGCCTGCACGTCCACATAGTGCTATATTCCCCATGGGGGTTTAGATCACCATCCTATACCTCAGTAAAGACAAGAGTTGATACCCAGTACACCTAGATAGTATAATTTATTGTAGGATTAGCGCAGCACCATCCCCATGTGTCAGTTGTTAGTCACACCAGGGTTTAAGGCTGGACCCTATTCCGTGCAAGCTGCTTTTCCCTATCTAAAACCACCTATAACACCACTGCTTGGTAGTGCAGGAATAATGCTCCCTATATTGTTTCTTTTGGTGGTATTTAATCACCTCTGCGATTTTTATTTTTTGCGCTATGAACAAAGTAAGAGCGACAATTTTGAAAAAAACGCATTATTTTTTACATTTTGCTATAATAAATATCCCCCAAAAATATATAAAACATTTTTTTTTTCCTCAGTTTAGGCCGATACGTATTCTTCTACATATTTTTGGTAAAAAAAATCGCAATAAGCGTTTATTGATTGGGTTTCGCAAAAGTTATAGCGTTTACTAAATAGGGGATAGTTTTATGGCATTTTTATTAATAATTTTTTTTTTACTAGTAATGGCGGCGATCAGCGATTTTTATTGTGACTGCGATGTTATGGCGGACATGTCTTACATTTTTGACACATTTTTGGGACCATTGTCATTTATACAGCGATCAGTGCGATTAAAAATGCACTGATTACTGTGTAAATGACACTGGCAGTGAAGGGGTTAACCACTAGGGGCAGGGAGGGGTTAATCAGTACTAGGGGAGTGTTTTCTAACTGTAGGGGGATTGGGCTGTGTGTGTCACTAGACTGATCACTGCTCCCGATGACAGGGAGCAGTGATCAGTGACACTTGTCACTAGGCAGAACGGGGAGATGCTGTTTACATCAGCATCTCCCCGTTGGTCCTCTCCGTGAGGCGATCGCAGGGAACGATCGATTCCGCTGGACCCGTGACCCGACTGACGGAGCTCCCGGCCGGCGTGCGCACTACTGGCGGCGCGCACGCAATGGCATGGCAGGGAATTCAAATGGACGTACAGGTACGCCCATTCGCCCAGCCGTGCCATTCTGCCGACGTACATCGTCGTGCGCCGGTCGGGAACCAGTTAAGGCTCTCCTCCTTTTCAAGGTTTCCTGTGATAAGTCTTGAAAAAATTGAATGTGGTTCTCCTCGTGTTCTATGGGGGCTTCCCTCTCAAATTACGCCACAGTTGATTTTTATCTTCCCAGTTCTTGAATCGCACAATAATGTCTCTTGGATTCTCCTGTGGGATTCCTCTTGGCCTTCTTAGCCTATGGGCTCTCTCAATTTTTAATGGGTTTGTTATTTCTTTATTCATCAAAGGGTTACAAATCTTTTTTACAACTTCTATTAGATCTTCTTGATGAGGGGTCTCAGGTACACTGCGTATCCTTAGGTTTTTTTCTTCTGTCCCTGTTTTCTTGGTCTTCTAATTTATATGCTTGTTCTTGTTGTGCTATTTTCAAGGATTTAATTTCTGCTTCTAATTTCCTCATTCCCATACTGTTACTTTCAGATATTGTTTCCACTTCTTCCACTCGTTCGAGAATATGGCCAAGGTTTCTATGTATTCTTTCCATTTCATTTTTCATCGATTTTTCCAGAGCAGCAAACATAGATGCAATTTCATTTTTAGTCGGTAGGAAATGTTTATCTTGCTGCGGCTGTTCGTCTCTTGGTTCAACTTCAGAATCTGGCTCTTGTTCTATTCTGGATTCTGAAAGGGTGTCCGTCTCTTGTGTTATTTTATTTTGTGACTTTTTCTTTTCCTTCTCCTTCTTCTTCTCCTTATTCTCCATCTGACTGCTTTTAGCAGTTTGTTGTTTATCCATCGATTGTTTCTCTACATTTCCCACCTGTGTAACATATTTGTTCATAGGGCCTGGGCTGGTGGTTAAGCTTAAGTGGGGTGATTTAGGGGTTGCTCCTCCTCTTGCCGCCTTTCCCCTCATTGTTCGTGAGGAATTATTGTTATTCACTGTCCCCCTTATTTTTATTGAAGTCCGTCTCCTATGTCTTTGAGTTAAAGGATGTAATCTTCAGCTGATTTATTTGATTTATTTTAGAGGGCACATTGGAGGGATAGTGAATTCCTCTCCTCCTCTTCCCACCTTCTGTCAGTGCTCCCCTCTCCACTCCCCCCGCTCTGCCTCTCCTCCTTTACTTGTTAGTTTAGTGATTTTTCATATGTATGTAAAATGGGATTTTTTTTGATACATATATTGATACATATTGGTGCCTCACAGTCCCATCCTGCACCCTTCTGGGGGGTCTTCACGTCTTCGCTTCTCCTCAGACGGGTATATATAATATATATAATTCGGGGGCACTAGGTTTTCATGGATTTTTTATGCAGTTTAAATGTGTTTTATTTTCTCAGTGCTTTTATCCCTCTGTCTCTTTATCCATTTACTTAATTTATCTCCTATGTCTGTCCAGGATTATTTGTTTTGTACAAGTTTATAATATATCTGATCTTATATAACGTAGCCCCTTCTGTGAGTTTATAGCGCTGTGTTAATGTTGGTGGTGAGAATTCTTAGTCTTTGTGAGCTTAATTCACAATATAGTATATCTAAGAAAGTTTTATATTGTACTCACCACCTCAGTAGACTTCAATGGGTATGTCTTTTCAACATACTGCGCTTCTCTGCTTTCTGGATCCAGGTGCGCATATGAGGAGACAGGGGGGGAGCCGACATGAGGGCTCCTCTATCTGGATCCACGATCTCCGGAAAGTCTCTGATCACCGCTCCTCAGAGCAGTGCTGTATCATATCCAGAGAGGGCTCTATGCTTTTTCTTCCCCACTCTGCTGCTCGGCAGGACAGCTTCCAGGTGAGGAGGAGAGATATCTCGGGGGAGGGTAACACCCCTATAGGCTCATAGCGGACAGGTAACTATTGTATGTTACCGTGGGGGGGGCTGGGAGCTTCTGGGGTTAAGACGGCTTGCTGTCTATCTCAAATGCTAGCCGGCTGATGGATCTGTTCTATCCCGCTTACTCCAGACGAGGAGCACACAGGCTCCGAGATCCACCCCGCGAGGCTTTAGCTGGCGTGGGCGTACAGTCGGTGGTTGTCCACGAGACGACATCATTTGTGGTGAAACGTACGTCGGGAGGTTGACGCTCTGACGTCATCGCCATCCTAGTGTGGACGGGTGCTCGCTATGCCGGACGGCTATTTGCTGTTTTTAATCTACTTATGTAAGTTTTCTACCTTTTTTTATTAAACTGTCCTGCCAGTATTACACTATGGTCAGTTTCTTTTCATTCACATGCCTGTGAGATGAGAGTTTGGGGTGCTTGCTACATCCTCTTAGCCACGCTGTATGCAGTCAAGTCACGCCAGCTGGATTTTCCCATACCAGGACTGAACATAGGCTGGTTTTTGCTTGCCTTGTGGTAAGCGCAATATTTGTGCGGTGGCGGATCACTGAGTGTGGTGTCTCTTTCATCTTTACCACCAAGTCTGGTTGTGTCCATTCATGGGCTTCTCTCTGTGATTGATTCTGGTCAATTATCATATATAAAGATTTCCATCTACCACATATGGACATCACCTTTTGATTCACAGTTATATGTATGGACTTATATATATTTTTCTGATTATCGCAATGTTTCACATACATACATGAATTTTCTAACAGAGGTTTTTGGGACATCGATATAAGAATATTTCACATATCTTAATCATATATATTTTAGCGCGGTTATTTCTTTTTCTTTCGGTTGTCCACGAGAGCAAGCGGGGGGGAGGGGAGCCAGCCGAATCAGGAGGTCATATTCGATCGGTTAACAGGGAGCTGGACCCGGCTCACTCCTGCAGACTCTAGCTGTGGACTTGTGCCATTTCTAGACTCCTCCCTCTGCCGCCTCAATGTGGAGCTGTGTTTTAATGTTGTTTTAATAATTGCTTCAGTAGATACTGTGAGCGGCATGTATTTCCATTAAAGGATGGTGGCAGCTATTGTTTGTGTGTGTTGAAGGTTAACTGTGGAATTAACCAACCCCAGTGACAGTCATTCTCACTCTGTTGGCACTTTTTTCATCCAATGAGCTATAAAATCTTTGTGCAGTGTAAAGCTGAGAGTACAATTATCATAACATCCTCTTTGTAAGACAAAAACCTACTGCTCTTTAGCTCCCTCGTAACCTCCTCCCATGCTCAACTCCAGAGCCTCTCTCATCCTTTGGAACTCCCTGCCCCAATCTGTCTGGCTGTCTCCTACTCTGTCCACTTTTGGGTGATCCCTGAAAACTCTTTTCTTCAGTGAAGCTTATCCCACTTCTTTCTAAAAGCTGAACTTTTACCTTCTCCATCAACTTGTCCCCTCATAGTTATTATCCTTTGCAAAGCTTGCCCATCCCTTTTAAATTGTAAACTCTCAACACCAGGGTCCTCCTAACCCTCTTTTTTTTTATTGTTTTGTAACTGTAATGTCTCCCTTTTATTTGTAAAGTGCTGCACAAACTGTTGGCACTATATAAACCCTGTATAATAATAATGTTCTTTTCACTGCACTTCACCTACCTTTACACTTTAGACAATCAAGCCTAGGCAAGTCACTTCCAAGAGTACCACTCAGAGGCAGAAAGAGACACCCCCCCCCCCCCGCGCTGACCGACCTTCCAGTGTAAACAGAGAGGCATTGCAGTCATGTGACTGCAAAGCATTATAAGAAAAAAATACAAAAACAAGGCTTCTAAAAACTGTAGACATACCGATGGCCTTACATTACTGAAATTATTGTAGGGGATTTTCTTCACTTTAAAGTGGTAATTAAACCCAAAACCCAAAATGTAATATATTGCAGCTTACCAATTATTAGATGTGGCCACTGCATTAGCTTTCTTTTTTAGGCTTTTTTGCCCTGTTTTCACCTGGTGATTTGGCCAGTAACACACCTCCTGTATTAGAGTGCCCTCACTCTAGATGGAGGAGCAACAGAGACACCATTTGACAGCAGCATTGCCAGTCTGCGGGAAGGGATCCTTTTGGGATAAAGAGTTTACATAAATAAATAAAAGCTAATCATTGTAAGCACTCCTGTCAGTGTTAAATTGTTTGCCTCATCCCTGTAATTGATACATCTGGAAGAGAGCTTTTTCTTTTGAAAAACAACAGATTTACTGGCTGTATCACCAGGTGAAAATAAAGGAAAGAAAGCCTAAAAAAGACTAAATGCAGCAATCACATCTAAGAATTGGTAAGCTGCTATATAAAAAATTTTGCTTTTGGGTTTAATACTGCTTTAATGGCAGGCCAAGGTTCTATGTAAACCCAATCACCGAAATCTAATATACTGTACATTTTAAAAGTCAATTTTAATATGTTAAATCTGCAGGTTTCATTAAAATAATACATTCCATCAAGGTCTTAGTTCTGGTACTTCAAAATCATAGGGTTACAATGCTCGATCCCTGGTTCCCAATGGTGCCCTGCATTGTCAACCTGTCGCACTCTCTCTGAAAAAAGACTACAAGCAACCATGCTGCTTCCCATTGCACAGGCATGGATCACTTCTGATAACATCAGGAAACCCACCCAGGGAAATAATGTGCAGCAGTTGCTGGAGCTTTTCCTGCATGTAGGCAGTAAAGACTGTAAATGGACCGCAAGAAATCAGCAGTCCTGATATGCATGAAGGATGACATAAAAGTAAAATACAGAATTTTATTTTAAAAAAATGGCAACCGTTACTGCAACACAGTTACTTTAGCAAACTAATGGCCTGTACACATTGGCATACACAGCCTATTGTATTAGGGTGTGCACCCCAGAGCACAAACACACATGCGTGTAAATCAGCAGAAGGTGGAAGGTGTGAGCAGAACAGAGATTGGTGCCAATAGGGCAGTGGACGGAGTCAGTAGTTTTTATTTTTTGTATTTTTTACAATTTTATTTTTGTAATTCTTTTTTACAAAATTATTATTTATCTTTTTTTTTTTTTTACAATTTTTAAGGAGCCCCGTTGAGGGGGTTTTGGTGAAATATCAAGGGTCTAAACAGACCCCTGATGCCTCACAAACAAAACATAGTTTACTATGCTTCAGTTAAGAATGAACACAGAAGCAGTACAGATCACTCACTGTGTTCATTCAGAAAAGGAAGGGGTAAATGAAAAATTTACCGGCCCCTTCCCCCACTCTCCATCCTGAAACATCCCCTGGAGCAGTTGGTGGGATAGGAGAGAAGCTGGCAGCACTGCATTGGGAGACAGGGGGCGCCAGGAAGCAGGGAGAATCAGCGCCGCGCGGGGTAATAATGGTGTGCCCAGGCACACCTGGCACACCCTGTGCGCACACCTATGCCCGTACACACGATCGGACATTCCGACAACAAAATCCATGGATTTTTTCTGACGGATGTTGGCTTAAACTTGTCTTGCATACACACGGTCACACAAATCTTGTCGGAAATTCCGAACGTCCAGAATGCGGTGATGTACAACACGTACGACGGCACTAGAAAAGGAGAGTTCAGTACCAAGTGCGCCAACCTTTGGGCTTTTTTCTGCTAATCTCGTGTTAGTAGAAGTTTGGTAGGAGACGATTCGCGCTTTTCAGACTCTAGCTTTTCTGATCGTTCCTGCTCTTCAGTTTGTGCTTGTGGGTTCGTATCTGGTTTTCAGTGCTTGTCCCCCAAAAGTGCACGCGAGGTCCGTATAAAATATATGGAGTACTTTGCGGGTAGGGGAGCCCTTGATATGCCAGAAAATGTTTAATAAACTTTTTAAAAATATATTTTATTTAAACTAAAAATAATATTTGCTTTGATTTACTGCTTGTGTTTCTTTTAACTGTCTCCTAGGTTCTCCAGTGGGCTTTTATTTTTTGACAGTTTCTTCAATAGTGCAAACGTAATTTATTTGATACATGAGGTGACAATCTCTTCTTCAGCTAACTATTCTTATGTTGTGGGTCTGCTACACACGCACCTTGTTTTTGTTGTTAATGTATGTAATGCATTACAGTTAAAAATCATTTTCAGCACCATGAATTAATTTTGCTGAGTCACGAAAATGGCATGATTGTGGCAAATTATAAAGCACTGTAGGAGTTATTTAATAAAGGAAAATACACTTTGCACTACAAGTCCACTGCAAAAGTGAACTTGAAACTGCACTTGTAGTGCAAAGTGGATTTTCCTTTAGGAAATAACCCCCATTGTCACTGTAAACAACAACTTACTCCAAAAACTGCTATTGAGCATTGAAAGAAGAAGCCACACATTGTTCAGTCTTAACACTTTTACTCTGTGCACATTCACATGTGCGTTAGAAAAGGGTTTTTGAACAAACCAACATATTTTAGGAATAACATTTTTGGTATAGACACTACAAATAGCCTTGTTTGTGTTAAATAGGCATGTTTAAAACCATAAAACAATACCCAACTCAGGAACTTACAAAGTTCAACTTTGAAAAACTGAAGGCAAGATCAGACATTAGTATGTCCACACTGTGTTGATATTGCCTTCATCAGATGGGGTGATGTCACCCCTGTGAAAGCCAAATTTTGAAGATGCACACAAATTGAGAGTCAAAATGGGGATTTCCCAACTGATCCCATGCCTAATGTCAACATGTGCTAGCTCCCATCATGGGGATCAATGGACGTGTTTCGGGGGTGTAACCCCTTCCTCTCAGCTACTTTAGTTGCGAGGAAGGAGTTGCACCCACCAAACATTAATATTCCGTGATGGCAGATAGCACTTGGTGACACACTGTGTGCATCTTCAAAATTTGGCTTTCAAGATACTTAAAAAAATTGGTGAAAATTAGCAAAAAAATTAAGACTTTAGGTGTTTTTTAGATTCGGCCTAAAACATCAATGATGTTTTTGAGTCTTTTTTTTATATCATTGATGTCTTCCTTGATCTTTTGTAAATCACAATTGCACACCATGATCTCCTCGATGAGGACATGTGCACTTGCACTTGTGAAATGCGAATCTTCTTCCACAACATCCACATCACCTAAAATAAAAAAAACACACCATGTATTATAAATATGCAGGCATCCATCTATTACCTGAAGCTATGGTCTCAGACACTCACCTGTTGTGGTTACTATTTCGCCCACTTCATAAACCTCTCCTTCCTCCACATCCTCAGGTTGTGGTCTGGGGATTTGCTTTTCTTTGGGAGGTGGAAGGTCCCTGGTCTCCTCAGATGTCCCAAGTCTTTTCTCCCCATCTGAATAAAAAAAAGGTATACTTAGCACACAGATATTTGAGGGCAGAACTAGTAATATGGAACATTGCTTGGAAGTGTCGTACTATTGTTTTTTTTGGCAGAGTTCCAAGCTGAAGACATTATTTGTTCCCTTTCTCAAACTGGAATATTTACCTTTTTTGTATAATTTTCACACATGGAGACACCCCTAGTATCCACTGGAGCACCTATTTGGGACACCCTAAAAAGTTTGTTCTGGTGTCTCACACTAGTGCTCCTGCATCCAGATGTGTAAACAGCTGCTGAGTGTCCTCTCCTTACACTGAATCAAGTTTGCATTTCATTCGAATACAAACCCATCAAGACAACAATGTACTAAACTTATTTTACTACAAATAGGCCTGAACAAATGTAGTTAACCTGTATCTGCCAAAAACATTGTATTAGTGGGAGAACGAACGATGTTTACTACGAACGATTACTGTGCCTACGAACCTGAAAGTTGCCATTTTAACCACTTCAGCCCCGCTCACTGTATATATACGTCATTTTTTTGAAGATGGATATCTCGGTAACGGCAGCAGCTGCTGCCACAACCGAGATATCCATCTTTACAGTGAGCGATTCTGTACAAGATAATGGTGGTCTCAGCGGCGGGTTCGCCGCGAGATCACCGTTATCGGCGGCGGGAGAGGTGCCACCCCCCCTCCCGCCGCTCTCCCGCACCCTCCGCCGCTTACCGGAGCCGTCGGTAGCGGCGGAGGCGATCGGGTCCTTTCCCTGCTGAGGTATGGAGACAAGTGAGGCTAAGATGGCGCCCACCCGTCTCCATACCATGTGACGGCCGGAGCGGCGTCATTACGATGGCTCCGCCCACTCTCTTAAAGGCACAAATTTTTTAAGTGTAATTTTTTTAAACGACTTTTTTTTTTTTTTTTTTTTAGTCTAAATATGAGATCTGAGGACTTTTTGACCCCAGATCTCATATTTAAGAGGACCTGTCATGCTTTTTTCTATTACAAGGGATGTTTACATTCCTTGTAATAGGAATAAAAGTGATCCAAATTTTTTTTTTTTTTAAAAACAGTGAAAAAATAAATAAAAGAAAATAAAATAAATAATAAAAAAAAAAAAAAAATTTTTTAAAGTGCCCTGTCCCGACGAGCTCGCACGCAGAAGCGAACGCATACGTGAGTAGCGCCCGCATATGAAAACGGTGGTCAAACCACACATGTGAGGTATCGCCGCGACCGGTAGAGTGAGAGCAATAATTCTAGTCCTAGACCTCCTCTGTAACGCAAAACATGCAATCTGTAGAATTTTTTAAACGTCGCCTATGGAGATTTTTAAGGGTAAAAGTTTGACGCTATTCCACGAGCGGGCGCAATTTTGAAGCGTGACATGTTGGGTATCATTTTACTTGGCGTAACATTATATTTCACAATATAAAAAAAAATTGGGCTAACTTTACTGTTGTCTTATTTTTTTTTTCAAAAAAGTGAATTTTTTCCAAAAAAAGTGCGCTTAGAAGACCGCTGCGCAAATACGGTGCAAAAAAAAGTATTGCAATGACCGCTATTGTATTCTCTAGGATGTTAGAAAAAAAACAATATATAATGTTTGGGGGTTCTAAGTAATTTTCTAGCAAAAAAACCTGTTTTAAACTTGTAAACACCTAAAATCCAAAACGAGGCTGGTCTTAAGCACATGGAGCAGCATGCAAGTAATAATAATAATAGGAACACACGACAACTACTTACTTTTTTGAAGAACTCTCTTGATCTTTCTGTACTGATCGTGCTCCCTCAATTTCAGGTCTGACCAGTGTTTCCTCAGTTGATCCTTGGATCGTCGTACCCCAAAATTCCTTTGCAGACTTTTCACAACTTTAGTCATGATCTTGGCCTTTCTCACATTTGGGTTTGGGTAAGGTCCATGCTTCCCATCATAGTCGGCCCTCTTCAAGATGTCCACCATCTCTATAAAGGACATATTTGAGGCCTTAAATCTCCTCCGGGATTGGGACTTTCGTGGCTCCGGGCTTTCGTCATTGCTGCTCTCCTCTGCATGCACTTGCTCTTTGTCCGCCATGTGCTGTCCCACTACGCAGAAATACAAGGGGCAGGGAATAGACTAGAAAGAACGTCAGGGGCGGGCGGAGTTTCACGCATACACAGTGTATATAAACATGCATGAGTTGTGCGTACACGCGTGAGTTGTGCGTACGATTTGTGAGAGGAGGACGGTGTATCGAAAGCGCCGATTATTTGAACGAAGGTACAATTTAAACTTGGTGCATCAGTGGCCTATACTGCTTATATTGAGGCCTATATTGGGACAAGATTAGGAGAGTTTAGCCTGAAATTAGGGTTTGTCTTGTGTTGTGTCTTGCAGAGAAAATGGATCTATTGAATGATCAGGACTTTATCCCCATATTCATTGATATGTACAGGGAGCTGCCCTGTCAGTGGCAGGTAAACCGCCCCTTTTATAACAATCAAACAAAGAGGAAGGCAGCGCTGGATCAATTGCTGGAATTTGTGAAGCCAGTGATCCCCCCATGGCAGACATCCCCTATTTGAAGGCCCTAATTGCTGGCATGAGGGGCACTTCTAATAGGGAGCGCAAGAAGGTCCAGGATTCCCAGAGATCAGGAGCTGCATCAGATCACATTTATGTACCCAGGCTGTGGTGCCATGACAGACTGCATTTTCTGGCAGGCCAGACTGAACCCAGGCCAGCACTCTCCAGTCTTCCTTCAAGGCTTCCTTCCACCTCCGCTGAAGCTTCCGACGTCCAACCTGGACCTTCCAGCCAGGAAGAAGTGGAGGAGCCCAGCTTGAGCCAGGTATAGCATTGTTCAACATATTTCTAGTCAAATAATTATTGATGTTAACTAGATGTTATTATTGATCAGTAATTTCTGATTTTACAAAGTGTTTTACATATCAATAGACAGTAGTGCCCACAAATGATTGGGACAAGAATGAAAAATGCTGGGGTCAGAATTATAGTCTTTTCTATTTATTAACTCTCAATTTGCAACAGTCATGAGCTGAAAATTGTGTGTGATTGATGAACCAAAAACTAAAACTATGTCCCTTTTTCATACACAGGAAATTCTCAGCCAGGAGGAGGCTGTGGAAAGTGGCAGCCAGGAGGTGGCGGGGGTAAGTGGCAGCCAGGAGGTGGCCAGGCCCAATAGCCTGCCCGAATCCCAGGTCCCTCCCCTCCGCCTTCCAAAAAAAGTCCCAGGAAGAGGAGTAACCTGGAGGAGGCAGCACTTGGCCTATTTCGGAAGGCTACTGTGGCCCTCAGAACCCCCCCCCCCAATATTCAAGAGGACCATGCCTACATGGCAGCCTGCAAAATGCAGAAAATGGAGGAGGGCCAATGCTTCTTATATGAGGAAGTTATCTTACAAGCCCTAAATAAGGGTTTGAGGGGTGAACTCACAAACTAAAGCCAGGTTTGTGAGTTCAACCATGGTCCTCCTCCTCCTCCTCCACCTCCTGCCACAACTACAACACCAGAGCCACAGCATGGAAGGAAGACAAGAGAGTGATGACCTGGGTTCAGTCTGTTCTGACAAAAGATGCAGGCTGTTGTAAGACCACAGCCTGGGGACAGATATGTCATCTGCTGCTGTTCCTGATCTCTTGTAGTCCTGGACCGGATTGTGATCACTATTAAAAGGACTCCTCAGGCCAGCAATTTTGAGTGTAAAATAATTGATGTGTGCCCTGGGGTACAAAGGCTTCATAAATTTCACCAGTTTCTCCAGCTTTGCCTTCCTCTTTATTTTGTTATGACCCATAATAAATGACTATTTATTTTTCACAAATACTTGCCTATGTGTTTTACTTCAAAAAGGACAGTTTGTTTGTGAGTAGGCAGGTACATTTCAAAAATACAATGTCAAATAACAAGGGACACCAAAAATACAAGATAATAATGGTTATGGAGATCACTATAAAAAACAAAGTAAAAAAAGGAGATCTGGATAAAAACAAAAAAATATAAACAAAAATTCTAAACATTGTTATGGCGATCTGACAAAAAAAAATTATTCATGAGATCATGAAAAATACTAAAGAAATCAGTTTGTCAGAACTCTGTGTAAATATAAGCAGCAAAACAGCTTCATTATTCTAAAGAAGAAGAGAATGCACTGCATTAAAAGATTTTAAAAATTCCAGCGTGAAAATGTGCTATCTCCATTACAAGCGCTAGTTTTACCAGACCGAGCGCTTTCTTCTCGTACTTGATTCTGAGCATGCGTGGAACTTTGTGCGTCGGAATTGTGTACACACGATCAGAATTTACGAGAACGGATTTTGATGTCAGAAAATATGAGATCCAGATCTCAAATTTTGTGTGTCGGAAATTCCGATAGAAAATGTCCGATGGAGCCTACACACGTTCGGAATTTCTGACAACAAGCTCCCATCAAACATTTTCAGTTTCTGTAAAACCTAAGTAAAACTAGGGAGACAATAACTGATAAATCATAGAGTGCATACAGGTGTTAAGGGACAAATTGAAAGAATTGTTTTAAAGATGTGCTGAAGCTTTGGCAAATATCTGCCTATTCAATTCATTACTGTCTAACAGAACAAGCAGTACATGCATCTCCATCCACACTAGACAAATTAGTGTCACTTTTATTTCAGCAGCTCTTGACAAAATATGTTATTTTAGGCAAGTTTGTGTGTTTTTTTTCCCTACAACTTTAGACATGTGTATGACACTTTAGCAGTGCTGTTACCTAGATCAGTGTTTCTCAACTCCAGTCCTCAAGGCGCACCAACAGGTCATGTTTTCAGGATTTCCCTCAGATGAAACAGCTGTGGTAATTACTAAGGCAGTGAAACTGATCAAATCACCTGTGCAAAATAATGGTAAGCCTGAAAACATGACCTGTTGGGGCGCCTTGAGGACTGGAGTTGAGAAACACTGACCTAGATACCAAGTACCTGTATCTCCTGCCAGGTGCACTAGGACCCAGCATGGGAAAACTTCAAGAATGTATCTTACTCATAAGAAGAAATAAGGATTAACATCTTTTCTTCTTTTCTTATAATTACCTTCTTTTTGTTGGAGATTTAGACTGTCCTAAACGAGTAGTATGGCCAAAGTTTGTGGTCATGGGAGTACGCTTACTTTACGTACTCCTGTGATCCAGAGTCAGCTGATAGCGGACAATTGCCCCCTATCAGCTGACAGAGCAAAGCTTCTCCAGACTCTGGAAGGATGCTGACAATATTGTCTTGATCCACATTGGTTGCTTGATTGACAGCTGGTTTTGCCTCTCAGTGCATGGCTAAGAGCCAGAGTCAGCTGTGACCGCCCCCTCTGCAGCTGAGTGAAGAGCGGGGACTGACAGTCACTGCTCTGCTCCAAGCAGACTGAGAGCTCAGCAGTCAGCAGTCATATGATTGCTCAGTTCTCAGCCTTACTACTGACGTGGGACAGCTACAGCATCACAGTAATGCTACAGCACATAGGTGAGTATGGATCTTAATTTTTTTCATAGACACATATCTCTTCTTTAACCACTTCAATACCAGGTACTCCCCCCCCCCCCCTTCCTGCCCAAGCCAATTTTCAGCTTTCAGCCCTGTCACTTTTTAAATGACAATTACGCGGTCATGCTACACTGTACCCAAACAAAGTTTTTATCATTTTGTTCCCACAAATAGAGCTTTCTTTTGGTGGTATTTGATTACCTCTGCATTTTTTTTTTGTGCCAAACAAACAAAAAAATCCAAAAATTTTGAAAAAAAAAATTTTTTCTTTGTTTCTGTTATAAAATTTTGTAAATAAGTAAGTTTTCTCCTTCACTGATGGACGCTGATGAGGCAGCACTGACTGGCATTGATAAGGCGGCACTGATGGGCACTGATGAGGTGGCACCAATGAGGTGGCACTGATGAGGTGGCACTGATAGGCGGCACTGATGGGCACTGATATCCGGCACTGATATTCAGCACTGATGGGCATTGATAGGTGGCACTGATATGCAGCACTGATGGGCATTGATAAGAGGCATTGATGGGCACTCATAGGTGGCACTGATAGGCGACACTGATGGGCACTGAAAGGCTGCACTGATGGGCACTTATGAGTGGCACTGATAGGCGGCACTGATAGGCACTGATAGGCGGCACTGATAGGCACTGATAGGCGGCACTGATGGACACTGATAGGTGGCACTGATGGACACTGATAGATAGCACTGATGGGCATCACTGATGGCACTGGCAGGCATTGCTAAAAGGCACTGATTGGCATCTGTATGGGCACTGACCACCATCCCTGGTGGTCCAGAGTGGCATACATGGTGGCCATCCATAGTAGGCATCCCTGGTGGTCCAGTGTAGGCATCCGTGGGGGGGCTGCGCCCCCCCCCGTCAGGAGAGCCACTGATCGGCTCTCCTCTACTCGCATCTGTCAGACGCGAGTGAGGAAAAGCCGATAAACGGCTCTTCCTGTTTACACTGGAATCAGCCCTGATTGAACATGGCTGATCATCAGAGACTCTTTACCAAGATTGGTGTTGTGGTGTGTCAGACCGACACGCCACACCACTGATCGCCACGCTGCGCGCCTCCACGGGTGCTCACTGACTGTTATCCTGAAAAAAACAAAAAAAAAGTAGTGTTGGGATTAATACACACTTTAAAATCCAACCTAATCTATAACTTTGATTTTTACATCCAAAAGATTTTCTAGAACCTTTTACTGACTAATTCCAAACACATTCAACATTTTCAATATTTTGTGTATGATCAATCAATGCAGACCCCCCCTGTCAGGAGAGCCACCGATCGGCTCTCCTCTACTCGCATCTGTCAGATGCGAGTGAGGAAAAGCTGATAAACGGCTCTACCTGTTTACACTGGAATCAGCCCTGATTGGACACGGCTGATCATGTGGTAAAGAGTCTCCGTCAGAGACTCTTTACCGAGATTGGTGTTGCAGTGTGTGAGACCAACGCCCCACACCACCGATCGCCACACTGCGCGCCCCCACGGGTGCTCACTGTCTGTTATCCTGAAAGGCATCATATAACATCCAGTCAGGATAAGGGAACCACCGCCTGGCCGTCATTATGCTATAGGCCAGGCGAGAAGTGGTTACTATCTGGGTTCATGCAAAATGACAACAGGGGTTTGTACTTTTTAGCTTAAATCCAGGTTCTTTGGAGTTTTATGGCTCCTGACCTGAAGGGCATGCACACAACATCAGAAAGGTCCCAATGTGTCCACATTAGTGTCAACTTGGAGCAGCTTTTGAGAGAAGGGTCTAGCCCAAGGCCATATACATGACACATATACATACCTTATGGGGAAAGTAGAAAGGCTAATAAAATGAAAAGAAGTAACAAGAAAAATTAAGAGGTGAAGTTAAAGAATGGAGCAAATTAGAAGAAGAATAAACAGAAAGGTGTAAGACAGAAAAAGAATAGCAGGAGGTCCAGTGAAGAGAAAGGCAGTCATGTCAATAATGAGAAAAAGCAAGAAAAGAAGTTTAGGAGAGAAACTGCAGTACAGAATAGAAAAAAAAAGAGTCCTAACGAACTGAAATTAGAATTTTGTCTAATATAAATGCATGGTGCATATTAAGCACTATTGCTCATGCACAAAATATTGAAAATGTTGAATGTGTTTGGAATTAGTTAGTAAAAGGTTCTAGAAAATCTTTTGGATGTAAAAATCAAAGTTATAGATTAGGTTGGATTTTAAAGTGTGTATTAATCCCAACACTACTTTTTTTTTTTGTTTTTGCAAACAGTACAGGAAAGATTAGAACTCCTTCCAGGTTGTTCACATACACATTTCTGTTAAATGCTCATGAAACTGTACACAGAATTTGATGCAACCTGGTGTTTCATCAAGATCAATTATTACTTAATGGTGTTCTATGGTCACAGCATTTACTATCATTTTAGAACATCAGCATTGCATCAACATCAGTGTTGCAATAGCAATACAAACAATAGTTATTATTGCCAATACAATATAAGCATACTTGAAAAATCTCCTTTCATGTTGTGAGTGTTGCCTGTCTGCTGGCAATCTCTTTTCACAACTTCCTAGATTCCCTACATGCTTTGTAGCTTCCCATCTGCAGTTTACTTTCAATTTCTAAGAACTACATATCCCATGGTACCTTGCTGCGTGCAAGCAGTGATTCCTGTACTGACTCCAGCTCCTGAAACTCCTCCTCTCAGCACCTCGGTAGTTCAGAAAGCAGGCTCTGTGAATTCTGTGGTACAGCAGTGCCTACTCACAAGGCATCGTAAATACATGTCACAGAATTTTAGAAAGTAAATGTGTAGGGAACTTCAAAAAGTGAGTTTGCAAACTTTAAGATTGTTCAGAGTAATCGGCATAGACTAAAAGTTCTTGTAATACAATGTGTAAATGAATATTATATTTTACATTTTGACTATAGATATAGATTTTAATTTACATTTTGACTACAGATTAAAACAAACTAGAGGGATTTTAGTATAGAAGTGTTAAACAACAACATGACCAATGTATTTGCTTACTAAAAATAAATAATTCGATAAATAAATGGTATTTTATAGTAGTAATAGTTTAAAGCCTTAAAAATTGCCTGCCCAAATCCAGCTTGTAACAGGAGAAGCCATTACAGCACGCAAAATGTATTTAACAGATAAAGGACCCATTAGAAAAAGAAAAAAATCACAGTAGTTGGCAAAATTGTTTTTGTTTAAATAGATAGCAAGGCAACAGGCATTTTGGGACAACCATTCTCTTTTCCTTCAACCTTCGCTACTTTTGCAGATGAGATAATAGAAGCGTTGCTAATTAGGACACATGGCAGGAAAAGCTAATTAGAATAGTTAAAAATAGGATGTTAATTAGGGTGGAAATTAACAACTTGTGACAGCTGAGGTCATTGTATCACTCAAAGGCACAAGAGACATGTATGTCCCACCCAAGTGCACCTTTTCTAATGTATATTATACAGACTATAATATGTATTGGAGTACTGAAATCTTGTTTTCCATCCCATTAAATGGCAATCACTTCCTCATATAACACAGACATATAGACTTCTTGCAGAATTTTCTGAATTTCAAGCTGTGGGTGGCCCTGCAAGCACCACCTGGCTTAACAAAGGTGAAAGAATGAGGCAATCAAATAATTTTTTCTTCAACTCGCAGACCGCCATAGTCCTCATCTACAGCCCATAAGTGCTCGCACTTTCAGGGTCTCTTTATCCCACATACCATTCTCCAGTATAGGAGCTGCACAGCCACAGGGTAAAATCATTTTATTGTACAGCACACGTACAGACACTCCACTAACATACCTCTTTCTAATGTGCATACGAAAACAAAGAGAGAGAGAGCATGTCTCTTTGTATGCCTCAGATCATATTTTTTCTCTTTTTAATGTGATTAAGCCCTGGTAAGGGGCAAATGCGATAGATTACATTCGCATGGATAGTGCAAAAAAAACTTTGCGCTATGGAGGACAATTGTGCATGAAACCTGTGTTTAACCAACAATAAAAGTGCTTTAAATGTATATATAGTGCTCACTGCTGCTGCCTTTAAAAAGTGCAAATATACAAGTAGTTTAAAGTGTAAAAGTAGCCATCACTCCAAAAGGTAGCGCTGTGATTAGAAGTTCATTAAAGGTTTTTTACTTCTAACTAAATTATCCCAAAGTGAATTGAAATACAATGTCCTTCATAAAACTAATGAAATCAGAATGAAAAAAAGTGTATGAAATCAAAATGAAAAGTCCACCAATAGTGAACGATCATGTTCAAATCTTCTGACGTTGAAAATTATATCAACCACACACCGCCTCACTTGCACTGGTGATCCCTCTCCCCAGCAAATAACGCACTCACCACAATTCAATGCCTCCCACTCTCATAGTTGGCACAATACACTTTAGTGAAATATCCTGCTGTTTGGATCAAAGATTGTCAACATGCATCTCCGTGGGAATCAATGGCCATTAACATGTAAAAGGAAGAACAGATATCCTCCAATGGTACAGTAACCAAATATTAACAACATTTATTAAACGCATGTTCAAAATCCACTTACATGGAACAGATAAAAACTTGCATTGGTTAAAAATGTACATTGTGACATCAGGAGATTTTCTCTATAGTAATAGACTGTGAATGTCTTCCTGTTTCCTTCTTCCTTTTGTCCTGACCTCACCAGCGGTTGCCGCGTAACCACGCCCCAGCGTGTTTTGTCACTTACGACTTTGTCCCTTCCAACTTCGTCCCCCTGTGACTTGTACATTAACATGGACATCTAGATTTCAAATTTTCGCTGAATTTAGAAGACTTTTCTAAAAGCAGCTGGACTCACACAATGCAAAGTAATCATGGTTATTCATGCATAACGATTAGCAACATTTAGTTGCAGTTTAGCTGCGATTAGGGAAAGAAGGGAAGTGCTGAGTCCAGGGTTAACAAGATGCAGTGTGTTTAGCAGCAGAAAATGACATGCTTCCCTTTTTCTTCCAAAAATGTTGGTATTCCTTCTTATATTGGTTATCATACTTCCTCATGTTGGCATTCATTCCTTGCAGACGTGGTCTAACAATAGTTACGAAGATCTCAAAGATGAACACTGACATTCTGGTAAAATTGTAAAATTTATCATGATGCCAGAAAAAGAATGAGAGCATGTTCTCAATTTTTCGGTCGGAAAAAGTTCCTATCCGAAAATGCGATCGTCTGCAACAATTCCGACGCGCAAAGTTCCTACGCATGCTCAGAAACAATTTGACGCATGCTCGGAAGCATTGAACTTCATTTTCTCGGCTTGTCGTAGTGTTGTACGTTACCGCGTTCTTGACGGTCAAAAGTTCAGCAAACTTTTGTGTGACCGTGTGTATGCAAGGCAAGTTGAGCGGAATCCCGTCGGAAAAGCCATCATATCTTTTTCCGACCAAAATCCCGATCGTGTGTACACGGCATTAGAGAAAGTGTCTATGCATGTTCTCCACAATAGAATTGTTTTTACCATGTGCAAGTGGTGTTCAGCCTATGAACTATATTTTAGAAATATTAAGGTGTTACAAAACCCAGGACCCTGCATTCACTATATCTGGTCTCCCGCAGTACACAGAACATGCAAGTGCAATTATTTTAGTAAATATAGACTGCTAAATACCTTTTCTCATCAGCAATTTGAGCTGTCTTGTGACTTCTATCAGTGACCGGCCAATCACTGGTTAAAGCTTGTAGAAGTTTTCATTCTCCCCTGATTGTCCTATGAGGCTGCAGGACCCCTGAACCTCTGTTTGGATAGTGCTGATTGGGCAGGTGCTGATCTAAAAAAAAACCTCTCTAGTAGAGTTGGGCGAATGGTTCGGTCCGAGCATGAGTTTGGGCCGAACATTGGCTGTTTACCGGGGCGTTCGGCCGTTTGTTTTGTCTGCCAAATGATCACAATGCACTGTGCTGCTGCACAGTGCATTGGAAGTCCTTATTGGCTGAAGCAATGAAAGTTTTGCCCAATCAGGGCACAGAGCACTGTCAGAGCCATGACTGGAGAAAGTAATGATGACTGTATCCAATCATGGCTCATTACTCTTACTCCCGCCCAACACTATAAAAATATTCTCCCCATAGAGGCCATTTGCAGTGTGATTATGGCATGGAGAGAGATAGAACAGGGCTAGGTTCAGTGCTACTAGCGAGTTAGTTTGCTATAGTGTGCTATTGTGCTTCTATTGTCAGTGTAGAATATCAGTTTAGTGTGAATCTAGGGATAGTTCAGTATGAGTGTAGTTGACCGTTCATTTTTACTTTAGTGTCACTTTAGTGTGAATATAGTGATAGTTCAGTGTAAGTGTAGTGTGACCATTCATTTTTACTTTAGTGTCAGTTTTTGTAGTATGGTGCGACCATTCATTTTGACTTTAGTGTCAGTTTAATTTGTCAGGGCAGGTTTCCTGCAGTACCTGTATATATCAGTGAATTACTGCACATGTGATGCAGATATTTTGGGTACGTTATTGCATGTTTAACACAGTATATATCAGTGTGTTACTGTACGTTTAATGCAGTATATTTGAGTGCGTTACTGCACGTTTAACACAGTATAGTCAGTGCATTACTGCACATTTATTGCATTGCGTCAGTGCAGTTTTACTACAGTATATTGTAGTGTTTCAGTGGAGTGTGTAGTAAGTACTTAAGTTAAAGTGCACCAAACACCACTTTCCATTGATTGAAGTGCATCCACGCAGACATTTCCACATCTTTATTACATTTTGTTAATAAGCACCCCCCCAGCCATTACTTGATTTAGATCTTGGTTCTGAGCAGTGGCAGCCTGTGCACTGTGGGCGCACAGGCGCCGCCCCCCATCCATGTGCCTGGCCCCTTTTATGGATTCCTATGGCGGGGGTGGGAGGGGGTGGTACTTTTTGAAGCAGCAGAGGCTCTAATAGGCTTCAAAATAGGGTGGGCTCAGGGTGCAGAGAGTGCGCCCTTATCCCACCCAATGGTGTTATGATAGCAAATTAATTTTCGCTATTTTCACACTAACCTTCCTGTGCCAATCAGGAGGCAGGGCGGCAGACCTGTTTCCTGATTGGCCAAAGCCCAGGCCACCCTATTGGATGTCTGGCACTTAGGAAGAGGAGCGGAGGAGACACGCTGGAGGAGCTGCTGCGGTAAGTCCCCTCTGCTAGAGCCGCATGCAGGGGGGTGCTGCCAGAGCCACACAGAGGGGGACTGTGCTGCCAGAGACATGCAGGGGAGTTGGCTGCTTCCAGAGCCGTGAGTGGGGGGGTCTGTGGACTGCATATGATGGGCACAGGTGGCTGCATATGATGAGCACAAGCGGCTGCATTTGATGGGCACAAGTGGCTGCATATGATGGGCACAAGTGGCTGCATATGATGGGCACAAGTGGCTGCATTTGATGGGCACAAGTGGCTGCATTTGACGGGCACAAGTGGCTGCATATGATGGGTACAAGTGGCTGCATATGATGGGCACAAATGGCTGCATATGACGGGCACAAGTGGCTGCATATGATGGGCACAGTGGCTGCACTTGATGGGCACAATGGTTGCATATGATTGGCACAAGTGGCTGCATATGATGGGAACAAGTGGCTGCATTTGATGGGTACAAGTGGCTGCATTTGTTGGCACAAGTGGCTGCATATGATGGGCACAAGTGGCTGCATTTGATGGGCTCAAGTGGCTGCGTATGATGGGCACAAGTGGCAGCATATGATGGGCACAAGTGGCAGCATATGATGGGCACAAGTGTCTGCATATGATGGGCACAAGTGGCTGCATTTGACAGGTACAAGTGGCTGCATATGATGAGCACAGTGTCTGCATATGATCGGCACAAGTGGCTGCATTTGATGGACACAAGTGGCTCCATTTGATGGGCACCAGTGGCTGCATTTGATGGGAACCAGTGGCTGCATTTGATGGGCACAATGACTGCACTTGATGGGCACAGTGAGGCTGCAATTGATGGGGGGTTCAGTATTTTTCAGTTTGTTTGCACCCCCCAAAAAATTTTGAGCACCAGCCGCCACTGGTTCTGAGGTTGAGGAAGGTAGAAACATGAGCCTGCAGAGAGAGGGGAGAACACTGGTTCTGAGGTTGAGGAAGGTAGAAACATGAACCTGCAGAGAGGGGAGAACACTGGTAAACAACAAACTGGCAGTCATATTCCCCCAGCCTCAGCGTTTTGCCAAATTGTCTCCAGTGATAATAAGGATGGAGGGGATGATGATGTTGATGAGGTCACTGATGTGACTTGGGTGCCAGATAGAGCAGGGGAGGAAAGTGAGGGTGAGGCCACCCTATTCCGCCAGATTGGGAAGCTGTTATCTCCCAGCCTACTTCCCACAGCTCAGCTGTCTGGGCCTTTTTTAGCACATATGCACCAACTTGTGCTTGTGCAAAAACACCAGCCATTTGGGTACCACATGCTTGATAAGGCATTTAACCTCTCACCACCTGTTGGCAAGAAAGCCTGAAAGCCACAAAAAAGGGATGCAATTCTGCTCCTTCTCACCTCTTGACCTCTCAGCAGCCTCCAATGACAGGGATGATGGTATAGCACAGGGTGTCCCAGGACCTTGCAGCGAGTCTGCCAGTAGCACACTAGCTGTAGACTACATCAGGCAAATTTCAATGCCCCATCTGCAGCAGAAAAAAAAATACAGTCACTGCCACTCACATGCCCAGCGTCTAAATTCAAGCTTGTCAAAGCTGCTGGCTTTACAACTGCTGCCTTTCCATCTGGGGGATTCTGTCCACTTCCCTGAATTTGAAGAATGTGCTGTACCCCAAGCTTTCCAGTCACTTTTTCTTTTCACGTGAGGATATTCCAGCTCTCTACCGTCACATAGAAGGGAATGTTGTGGCATCGTTGGGCAAGGCAGTCAGCCGCAAGGTCCACGTTACTGCTGACACGTGGTCCAAAAAGCATGGTCAGGGAAAATATATTTTGTTCACAGCACACTGGGTACCTCTGCTTGCAACTCAGAAAGATGCAGGACAGGGCTCAGTGCTGCAGCTTGTTGTGCCACCATGTCTTCATACAGCTAGTGGTGATGATGTAAGACTTGTTAGCTCCACCCCCTCCTCCTTCTCTTTCAAGGGGCTATTCAATGAGTCAGGCTGAAAGGTGCCATGCAGTGATTCAGTTGGTCTGGCTAGGGGACATGAGCCACACCGGAGCAGAGATTCTGGCAGCTCTGCAGCGGCAGCCTCACACCACACCAGCCGGAGCCAGGAATGGTAGTGTGCGATAATGGCACAAACCCGTCTGCCCTTGCACAGGATAAGTTGACACATGTGCCATGCCTGGCGCATGTTTTCAATCTGGTGGTGCAGAGTTTTTTAAAATAGGTACCCAGGGTTGGAAGATCTACTGAAGCAGGCCAGAAGAGTCTGTAGTCATTTCAGGTGGTCATACGCAGCCAGTGCTTGGTTGGCTAAAATTCAGCGGGAATTCCACCTGCGCATAAACTGCATGATTTGTGACATGCCCACCAGGTGGAACTCGACTTTTGCAATGGTGCAGCGGCTGCACATGCAGCAGAGGGCATTCAACAAGTACCTGTGTGAGTATGGCACAATGACAGGCTCAGACTGGCTCAAGTTTTTTTAACCAAGCCAATGGTTGCCGATAAACAACGCATGCACTGTACTGTCACCATTTAAGTAGGCCACAAGGATGGTAAGCCGTGACAATGCATGCATCAGTGACACAATCCCTGTTGTGTTCCTGCAGACTCTGCGTGCCATTATGGACAGGCACTCGAGGCAGAGCAGCGGGAGAAAGATGATGAGTTCCTTTTCTCTCAAGGCCCGCTTTGTGCAGACACCATTTTTCCTACGCCACAGAACACACAAGAGGAGGAGAAGGATTCTGGCAGCTTTGGAGGTGTTACCCGTGTCCTATATTGGAGATTTAATATCTCCCAGGTATGATTGGGTTTAAATGAGAGTTCTTTGACCATGAGTGAAAGCTTTAACACAATAACAACTTTTATTGGTGAGTAGTTGAAAGTCTATCTAATACACGACCATCTATCTATAGTCTATACCAAGGAAGAAAATATTAGGTTAAAATAAGAGAATTATATGAAGGAATACAGAGTATATTCCTTAAGACATTAATCTACAAACATATTTAGTTACAAGTAAAATGCAGACCTTTCCCATAATTACCCTTTTCACTAAGGTTCCATTCTGATGGCTGCTCTCCCATAAAGTGTGTCTTTTCTCTCCAATCTAGTCTGTGTATATCATTACAGGCTGATGCCTCATTGGTTGGCATAGCTTGGCTCTGATTGGTGAACTTCCCTATTGCTGGTTAAGGACTGGCTACATCTCCAATCCTTATACTTTGCATAAGTCAGCCCCCCCTTTAATGCAAATCCTTGTGACTATTCTGAGCAGGAGATTAACTTGAATGTTCCCTGGAAGTTAAGTATTGATTCCGGGTTGGAATCCCTTCATTGCATATCCCAGCATGGGATCCTTTGAAGTGAGTAGGTGTAAAATAATGAGGTTTGTATACCATTGTTTGTATACACAAGCCTAGGCATCAGAGATATATGTGAAGATAATATGTTCCGGCCTGCATAGATAAAAGCTAAATGAAATATTTTCCTAATTACAATATTTTGCAGCTATTAATGGAGATTTCACATATTCTCATAAGGCAACAGATGGCCCCTTGTGGCCAGTTGAGAATATGAGACTCGGCCACACCTGAAATGATGGTTTATGTGTAATCTCCTTTAATATTTGGAACTTTTGGCTTTGCCTTCTGAAACAACAAGAATAAAAACTCTTTGAGGAAAAAAAAACTTTTAAACTCTCCATCTCTACAGTCCACATTTCTGGATCCCAGTATCGGTAGTCACCACTTGTTCTGGATGTCATGAGTCCATAATAAAAATCATAAGAGACAGCACCAAAACAAAACAAGAAGGGAAAAAAAAACATGAGGATCCTTGTTCTCAACAGTCCAATAATAATAGTACGGAAGTCCATAAGGTCAATCTGGTCCTGTTGCCCTTGCTTCTGGGACAGCCTTCCCTGGTGATTCCAATTGGATACAGCATACAGTAGCGGCCTTTGGACCAGCTTTCCTGGCTTTCTGAGATTATACTTTATTAATGTGGACAAAGGTAGAGAAAGAAACACAAGTACTATTAAGACATATGCATTCAAATGAATGCTTGTCTGGAAAGTCTGAGAAGTAAGGACCTTTGATTAGAATTGCCATAGATATATGGCAACATAATAATGAGACCCCTTTCCCAGTGACTTGTGTAACAATTTGAATGGTTACGCCCTTCAGCCAGGTTGTCTGATTTCCATCCCCCTTCTTTCTTCCTCCATCGTCATATGCCTGCAAATAACTCTGTCCCGCCTTCTGCTGAATACCACTGTGTGTGTGTGTGTATGACCCTTCAAGTGTCCAGGGAGATCTTGTTGCCATCGCAACTCACCTCTAACTCCTTTTACTGAAACTGTGTTCAGTTATACCAACCCTGATGGGCTAAAACCTTGTCTGGTGCCAAACATTTGTGCATATAGCTCCATCCTTGGCTACCTTGTGTAGATACTGTATGAGTCCTGCCTTTAGCAGGCTACAGAAGTGGTCATCACTTTAAGAGTTCTCAGTGCAGATTAGGTAGTGTCAACTAAGCAGACAAAAATAACTTGATTTTATAATATGGATAAGTGTGATGTCACCAGTTACTTGTGGCTTCAGGGACAATCATACTAAATTACTCTTAAGTACAATTGTACTATACTCCCTGCTATTTGCCAATCACTATGAGTCTCACAAGTCCCAGTATATCTATATGATATTCAAGCAATGCTCTTTGAACTTAGTTATGGCACAACAAAGAAAACTGACCAATAAAAAAAATCGACCAATGACCACATATGATGACTGCCAAATATTAGAACTGTAGAGAGGACTGTATGTCACATATACACAGAAAATAGTCACATGACTGTTGCTAAACCCTGGTGTTACTGTTACTATTGTCATAGCTGGTAATAGCTACAATGACATAAATTTATATAAAACAAGTATCCACTGTTGTAAGAGAAAAAAAAAGAACTGTTGGAACTTGGCCCAACCCCAAAATGCTATACAATGCTTTAATATTCTATATCAACATTTTTAACAGTTTTGAATGTTCTCCATATAATGTTCCCCATACTCCCCTCTTTTTTTAATTTCACCATAGCGAAATCAAACTCAAGAATCACAAAAAAAAATAAAAATAAAGGTGATATAGCAAAGAAAGAAAAATAGTTAACAGTAAAAGAAAAATATTTTTTTTAAACAAAACAAAAACAAAAAAATAGTTAACTTAAAAAATAAAGAATTAAATTTAAAAAATTACACAAATTAAAAAAGGTACAGATTTAATGCTGCCTCAGCTTAAGATTTGCGATTCCCCTTTCATTTTAAATTGTTAAAGAGTATTGAATCTGTATGTTGTTAAACAAAAAAAAAACAATTGAAACTGCCTTCAAACATTGCAGCTAAACAAAAGGCAACACCCTCTCTCGGTAGTGATTAACATATTAATTGACTCTCAGTGAAAATCAATTTCCAATTCAAGCAGGCCACAAGAAGTTGTATTAGAGAGAGAGCAGAAACTCTGTTTAATGAAACAGACCACCAAAAAAAATGTTTTAGAATTTAGTTAGGCCTAACTGTAATTAATTCCATTCAAGGCTTCTCCTTAAAACAAATATAAAACTGTGCTTTAAGGTCCTCTGTATTTTACAGTATTTTGCCAAGTCTGGGTCCTCTCTGGATTATCTGTTGATGTTTGTGTATTTACCCTAAAATACAAAACTCAAAAATCATTAATAACACCTCACTGTACCTCTCTGAGAGGTTCCTAATGGACTAAACTAGTAGTGGATGCTTGGAACAGACTTCCAGCCGAGGTAATGAGTCCATCAACAGTAAGTACAGTCAAAAATGTACAGACACACCCACATATCTATACTCTGACAGACAAAGAATGTTATAGGAAAACTTGGTGTGTTTGTAAGAAGACAACATGTAAACATATAACCTTCACATATAATAACAGCACGAGTCAATTTGGAAGGAAAAACAAAACACAACACATACTAAATCCATAAGATGCCACAAGATGCAAAGTAATGTATTATTATGTACTTTCTGAGTGCCAGAGTTAATGAAACTTCACTCTAAGCCACAGGAAAGGAAAAAGAAACAAAAAAAAATCCCTACAGTTTTTCAGAGTTATAGGGATCGAGATCTCATATTTGTGCACAAGTTCATTTATTCAAGAATAAACTTAAACTTGTAAAAAAAGATATAAATGTAAACTGGTACCTGTACTGAGCTCATTACAAACGGAAACAAAAAATACAAAGCATGCGCATAAATGTGATCACATTTCTTATTGATGACCATCCAACAATGGTGTGTACTCTAAAAAAAATTCTTTGTTTACACATGGACAGTTCATACACATCCATTACATCTCTCAAACACACACATTCATTTAGATTGAATCCCATACATTCTGGATAGAGAGACCTTTGGTAATTGCAACTGAATTGTTAGGCGTTTATGGCCACTGGGAGAATACAAAAGAAAGAAATAAAAAAAAAAAAACAATGGAATATTATACTTTACCTTCTGTTAGGCATGTGTATTTATGCATATGTGCAGCTATCTACATACAGCTACTTTATATGTAAATATACTTTCAGGAACTCACTTAACCTTAAAAAAAAATAACTTTTAGACAACAGTTATTACTCTATCCCCCGTTTTTTTTCTTTAACCTATTTAAAGCAAACAATACAACATTCTTACGTGTATATTGGTAAATGGTCAATGACGTTCCTATTTTGATATAGTGAAACTTAAATGCCATAGACCTCTAAAACATAACTTATATCTTGTATTTCATCCCCAGTTTTAGTGTACTGGTTTGGTTCCCGATGGACAAGTTACTCCCTCCATTTTTCCAATTCAAGGATTCAATAACATTTCTTTTAAAGGATTGGAATTCTTTCACAAACTCACACCGTTCCTGTTTCATTTGCCTAATCTCATACTGTAAAGCCTCATTCTCAGCCTTAATAGTTGATGAAGGGATGTATGATTTTGTATTTTCATATTTATTACTCTATTACTTACATTATTAAGCCCTTCACCCCAGTATGGTGAGTACACTTCCATGTCACACCTCTTTGTTGTTTATTGCTTCTGTTTTAATATCTTTTCACCAGAAGACAAACAAAACTGAGAAATGTGGCCGAATAACCCACAGGTGTAACGCTATCTTTTGTAAAGTATTAAAGCATATTTTAACAACTGGTGTGGTTTTAGGCTGAGAATATTCAATGGCTAAAACCTGATTAACAACTTTTTCTGTCTTCATACGAGATATAGGGGCACTTTCAAAAGAGCTCCCACCTTTCATTGAGGTGTTGAAACTAGCACATACTCCAGATGAAGATAATTTCCTGTTGCATCTAGAAATACTCAAACCAGCTGCATTACAATCTATGGTATGTGGGGCACAAGCTGCCCCGGGCTGGAAGATGCAGACAATTGTTTACATTTACTCTCTGCAGCCTTCAGCCCACGTGCCAACTGATCCACCTCTCCCTGCTCGTTTTGGTTGTCTATTGTTGGTTGCTGGTGGCTAGCATTCAAATTTATCATAGAAACTTTTTGAGTATCAACATTACTTTTGGCTATTTATAGATCCTCCTTGAGAGACATGTTTTGCAACAATAATTGCGTGTAATTGTTAGCCAATAGTAAGCAGCAAAAATTAGCGCAGTCTTACCCTCACGTTTGCTGTATTATATCTCTGTAAGTTTTACATTTACATATTCTTGTGCCTGGTGCCATGGGCTTTTAGATTCCTCAATTGCTCTTATTATTTCAGAGCTATTTTTAACTTTAGCAATCCTGGCCATCAATGTCTCCATGATGTACAAGTTCAGTGATGATACAACAATACACCACAGAACAGACATCTGACACAATAGTCTACCACTTAGAATATGCACAGGAGTGGAGACACAAACATTAAAATAACACTAATACCTTTAGAGAATAGAGTCTACACCCAAGAGAAAAAAAATGTATATATATATAGAGGAGACGTTCTGAACAATAGTGCTGCAATCAGCACACAAGGAACAATAGGTAACCCTCTAGGTAGACAATAGAAAGGTAGCCACAGCTGTGTTTACACCAATAGCTGCCACACCTAATTCAGTTTTTTTTAAAAAAAAACATGAAAAAAAAACCAAGATACAAAAATTTGAGCTTGTCAAATTATTGGTAGGATTTCTCCTAACAAAAAGAAAAATGTCAAGGTATATTATAGTATGCTAAATGCACCTTATGATACCCTCTAAAATTACTTGTTTTTAGATATTAGATTCAGTAACCAGACTTCCAAAATTTGGTACTTTAACTGACAGCAATGAGAATATTACTGCTTGTAAATTCCCACAGCTAAAAAACAAACATACAAACAAACAAACCACTCTCTTGTAACTCATTTTCAATGTCCTACACACAATACTATGCCTTTAGTGGACACACCATTTAAATTAAAAACAAAAATCTGTTGAACCTTTTTAACAAAACAACCAAGACCACACTCATTTGGTGTCTTTCCAATAAAACACATGTACGCACCATATAGCACACTCAAACAATGGTTAGAGAGTGCAATGAAGCTTGATGACCACAAAAGAAACAAATAAATAAAAACAACATGCTTCCCGCTAAGTTACTTCCTCCCCATTACATTGACCGGTTATAATGGTACTTCCAAAGTACTTTTTCAACTATATTTATGGATATTAAAAAAAATAAAAAATTAAAATATGTGGTGTATTTTCTCTCCTAATGCCCCGTACACACGATCAGAAATTAGGCGAGCAAAAGTCGGATGTGAGCTTTTGGTCAGAAATTCTGACCGTGTGTATGCTCCATTGGACTTTTGCTGGCAGAATTCCAGCCAGCAAAAGATTGAAAGCAGGTTCTCTATTTTTCGGTCGGAAAAAGCTCCTATCCGAAAATGCGTTCGTCTGTATGGCATTCGGACGTGCAAAAAATCACGCATGCTCGGAAACAATTCGATGCATGCTCAGAAGCATTGAACCTCATTTTTTCGGCTTGTCGTAGTGTTGTACGTCACCGCGTTCTTGACAGTCGAAAGTTCAGAGCACTTCTGTGTGACCGTGTGTATGCAAGGCAAGCTTGAGTGGAATTCCGTCGGAAAAAGCATCCAAGTTATTGGATTGAATTTCTGATCGTGTGTATGAGACATTAGAGTTATTCTGATATCCACTAAACAAACAAAACATTTACCTTTAGTTTTCCCAAAATAAACTTGCTGTGACCTCCAAACTACCGGAAAAACTGACTCAGTTTAAAATCCAGCCCAATAAGCTAAATCTGCATTTCACAAATCTCAGTATTATATTAAATACTTTCAGTCCTGGTCCTCAACTTCGTGGTTGCCATTCTGTTACCCGTGTCCTATATTGGAGATTTAATATCTCTCAGATTTGATTAGGGTTAAATGAGAGTTCTTTGACCATGAGTGAAAGCTATAACCCAATAACAACATTTATTAGTGAGTAGTTGAAAGTCTAATACACAACCATCTATCTATAGTCTACACCAAGGAAATAAATATTATCTTAAAATAAGAGAATTACATGAAGGAATGCAGAGTATATTCCTTAAAACATTAATCTACAAACATATTTTTTTTTTTTAACAAAGGTAAATTTTATTGCAGTCAAAACAAACACGTCAGTGTACAATGCATCATACATGTGAAGAGAAGGAGCGTTAATGTATTACATTCATTGAAATTGTCATTTATGTACTTGCATAACCAGTAGTTATGTCCAAAGAATCAAACAACTGTTGAACTATTCAAGATCTGGCAGTGGTTCCTTGTCAGAGGGGGAAGCCCCCTCACCCTAACTAATTATTACAGAATGAACATCTGAGAGTGGGGGGGTGAAGAGAGGAGACCGGCAGGATCATATGGGAAGGGAGGGGGGGAGGGACCGGGAAGAGGGAGGGGAGGATGGAAGCCCACCAGCAATTGCATTTCGTAAATCGGCATGCATTAGATCTCAACCAGTCTGATTTACGGATCCAAACCAGGGCTAGGTGGAGAGACCTCCAATGGGAGGGATCCCCAGGAGTCAATCCACGAAGACCATATCTTATCAAATTTAGACGGACAATTCCTGTTAACATATGTTATCTTATATAATGGCAAGACAGTATTTAGGGTCTTTCTCCAGGCATTGACATTAGGCGGCTCGCTCAACTTCCATCTCAACAGTATCTCCCTTCGGGCGTAATATGTGGCAAATGCTATAAACAATTTGGTATATTTCCCTACACCAGAGTCTACCAATACATTCAGCAACAATGCACGTGGGCACAGTGGCGTCCAAATCTCCGCATCGTGGGCAGGCCGGAGACCTGTCTGGATAAATAACTGCCAATCTACGTGGCGTATAATAGGCCCTATGCAGGAATTTTAATTGCAGGAACCGGTCTCTGGCAGAGATCAAGCTGGAGACGTATGAAGAGAGACACGTCTCCCACTCCTCCTCCTCGAGAGAGAGCAGGTCCTCCTTCCACTTTATGAATATTTTCCCCAGTTTTGTGGGCCTAGCAGCTGTTATATGAAAGTATATTGTCGAGAGGGGAGCTACCAAAATTTTTGTGGAGAGTAGCTTCTCCACTGGGTCCGACTCAAGGTTGATGCCCCCGGGAAACTGATGCTGAAACGCGTGCCTCACCTGCAGGAAACGAAAGAACATCCATTTGGGCAGTCCATATTTCCCTTTTAATTCCTGGAATGTCATCAACCTTCCCCCCGTTACCAGATGTTTAAGATTCACTATGCCTTTAGTTGCCCAGACCTGTGGGTCCGGCACCGTTCGTAGGTGAGGAAGATTGGGATTGCCCCATAGAGGTGTGTGAGGGGATATTTTACCTTCAGACCGAAAACTCGCCCTGGCCTTCTGCCAGACCGCGATAGTAGTGCGCATTGGGGTCGTCAAGTTCGGATAGGCCTTGGGTCCACGGAACACCAGGTTGCTGAGAGCGGCATATGAGCCCAGGATCGCAGCCTCTAAGGTTACTGCGGGGTTATCTCTGGGCTGGGAAAACCACCATCTGGCCGTCACCAATATAGCCGCCCAATAGTATGCCTGGAAGTCCGGAAGAGCCAACCCCCCCTGTCCCAATGTCAGCTGCAGAGTGGTCAGCGCCAATCTGGGCACCTTCCCCAACCACAGAAAGGAGATAATTATAGCTTTTATTTTTGCAAAGTAGGAGGCTACCTGTATTGGGCTGTTCCTAAACAGATAGAGGAATTTTGGGAGGAAGACCATCTTAATTAAATTCACTCTCCCCACTGGCGTCAGGGGGAGCGACCTCCATTCAGTGCATTTCTTAGAGAACTGTGCCAGTAAGGGGTTTAGGTTGAGATCCAAGTACTGGGCCACTGTTCCTCCTATCTGAATCCCCAGATACTTAAACCTGTCTACCCACACCAACTGACTCTGACTGGGGGGTCTAGGTCTGTTAGGGCTCAAGGGATAAATCAGAGGTTTACTCCAATTGATCCTAACTCCCGAGAAGGACCCAAACTCATCCACCATCCGTAGAGCCATTGGGAGTGAGGAGGAGACATCATTTAAATACAGGATGGTGTCATCCGCATACAAGGATATTTTCTCCTCCACCACTCCCATTTGAAGCCCCCTGATCCCGGATTCTGCCCGAATTTTGGCCGCTAGGGGCTCCACCGCCAGGGCAAACAGCCCCGGTGACAGCGGGCACCCCTGTCTAGTTCCCCGGCCTAGGGGGAATTCCCTTGATAATGAATTACTCGTACGTACCCTAGCCCTGGGTGAGGCATACATCAGGCGCAGCCACCCAATAAACGTCGGCCCGAACCCAAACTTCCGGAGGACAGCCCAGAGGTACTCCCATTCAACGGAATCAAACGCTTTCTCGGCGTCCAAAGACACCACTACCCCCGGGCTGCCCTCCGGTGCCGCATCCAAGTGCGTCAGGAGCCTGCGTATGTTTATGTCTGTCCCTCTGCCCGGCATAAACCCGGACTGGTCCGGGTGGATCAAAGCTGTGATCACTGAATTTAGACGCCCCGCCAGGGCTTTGGCAAGTATTTTGAGGTCCACGTTTAGTAACGAGATTGGGCGATAAGAGGAACACAGCTCCGAATCCTTACCAGGCTTAGGGAGGACAACAATTACCGCCTCGGACATAGACGAGGGGAGGGCCCCACTCTCAAATGTTTTCAGCAACACCTCCCTGTATATAGGCAAGATTTCTTCTGTATATTGTTTATAGAATTCCGCCGGGTAACCGTCCGGTCCCGGCGTCTTGCCGCCCTGTAGGGATTTCACCCTCCTTGAGAGTAAGAGGGCCATCCAATCTCTCCCTAGTAGTGTCTGTTAGGCATGGTAAGTCTATCCCCTCAAGGTATGCCTGCAACTCAGGTTCAGTGAATTGTACTCTAGATCTATAAAGTTCTTGATAATAAGTTGCAAATTGTTCATTTATTTGCGAGGGCTTCTCCGTCAGAGGACCGGATACAGGGTATAGATACTGGGGAGGAATACTCCCTTGACAGCCAGGCCAATAAGCGACCACTTCTCTCCCCCTGCTCGAAAATCCGCTGACTCTGATGCAGAAGATGGAGTTTTGTATTTGATGTGCGTATGAGAGAGGCGCCTCCTGCAAGGAAGCATACGCCTGAGAGGTACGATCTCTAACATAGGCCGCCTCCAGCCCACTCACCCTAGCTTCTGCCCTCTCAAGTTCCTCACGGGCCCCTCTACGAACTTTTCCCACGCGGTCCTGAAACTTACCTCTCATACACACCTTAAATGCATCCCAGACAACCGGGACAGGGATAGATCTATCCCAGTTCACCCAAAATTCAGTCATATCAGCTCTACACGGGACATCCACCCTTGAGTCAGATAACCAGAATCTGGAAAGTCGCCACAACCCCTCTGGAGCGCGGTTTGTCAGTTCAAGCTGCAGGGAGACAGGGGCATGATCCGAGATCCCTCTGGGGAGGATAACAATGTCTTTAATACTAGACAGGATCATTCCCCCTGAGTAGACCAGGTCTATTCTAGAAAAAGTTTTGTACGTGGCTGAGTGACAGGTAAATGCCTGCACCCGAGGATTTCTCCATCGCCAGACATCCGTAAGGTTGAAGGCCTCTGCCCACGCTTTAAGATCGGACGAGGGTCCCGATGACCGAGACATCCTATCCACCTCAGGATCCGGGACCATATTAAAGTCCCCCAGCAGCAGAACATCATCAGTAGCATATTGTGAAACTTTAGAGATCAACTGGTATAGAAAAGAGACCGAGGCAGGAGGGGGGATATAAAGTCCCACCACCACCAGCTCCAGGTTCATTATGATAGCATGGATAATTATGTATCGCCCTCCGGGATCTATATCTAGAGCTAACAGACGGAAGGGGAGGGATTTGCGCACCAAGACACTCACCTCTCTTGCCAGGTTAGAGTAGGTAGAATGGTATGCATGACCCACCCAGGGCCTACGCAAGCTCATTGTTTTCCCTCCCACGGGATGCGTCTCCTGGAGTATACAAATGTGGGGGGACTGTCTCTGCAAGAACTGGAACACCAGTGATCGTTTAATCTTGGAGTTTAGACCCCTGGTGTTCCAGGAGACAATTTTACATAAAGACATTGAGCCACCATCGCACATTAAAAGCAGGAGATGACATCACCACCATCAGCGAGCCGCCTACCATCACATATGCCTTGCCAAATTGTGTAACCATCTCAACATGCAATATACAGCACATGACACACTGAGTAAACTGACTTCCCTCAATATACTTGCGTACAAACCAAACAAAACCCCCCCAACTTTCCCCCCACCCCCCTCCCCGCCACCCCCCACCCCAACCGGAGGGAGCCTCATTCCCGAGACAACTAGAGGCAACAGGCCTCTGTGGAGGTATCGTGTACAAGAAGGCACCGGAGTCCCGTCCTCTGGAGTACAGTACATGGACCGGATGATGGAGACTGAAATATGTGGGACCAGTGCAGTCTCCCAGCATAGGCTGGGGGTAGGAAAACTTAGTTGCAAACCCATAGAACTTGAACCGTAGAGTAATCCACAACATTTCCAAGGAGTGCAGTCTTAGCTGTGTTGCAGAGCTAGGCATAACGGGACACGCTGCACATCTTCTCAACCTCCCCCTGCATAGAGAAGTCCTATAGTGCAGAAAAATATAGCAGCATGGCGGGGAAGGAACGGAATCCCCCCTTAGACTGGATCCCAAGCAGGGCTCATAGTTCACACTCCATGCAGCGTCAACCCTCCCATACCCCTTAAAGGAACGCAGGGAAAGCCAGTAGTAAGGAGAGGGCTGCCGTGTGTTTCAGGGTGCCTCATGCAAGTCTTTGCTCATAGCTCTCTGGAACATGGGAACCCCAGAGCAGCCCTGTTAGGGGGTGGGCATTATTGGAGTAAGGATTTCCGTCATTAATTAGGTCTGGAGAGTTAGTCTGCTCTGCCATCTGACTCCTTTACAACACTGGGATCACACTATTGCATCCATGTGGGGATATATAAATGAGGAGGTATATAACCAGCGATATTTAGTGCCTGCGTACCGTCTCTATCCAGGAAGAGGCTTCCGCCGGCGAGGTGAAAAAGCGTGTAGACTCTCCATCTTCCACCCTGAGACGTGCCGGAAAAAGCATACTGTACTTTATTCCTTTGGCCCGCAGTTTGGCGCGAACTGTATCGAACGATTTGCGCTGCCTCTGTGTCTCCATGGAAAAGTCAGGGAATATCATCAGCCGCGTGTTCTCATACCTCAGCTCTTGCAATGCTCTGGCTTCTCTCAGTATCATATCCCTATCTTTAAAATGAAGCATTTTAAAAATGAATGTGCGAGGGGGGGAGCCCTGCGGCCCCCGTGTCGCCGGCATGCGGTGGGCCCTTTCTATAGTAAAGAAGGGAGAGAATCTCGCCCCGGGGAGCAGATCTTTCAGGAGACGCTCCGTGAATGCAGTAGGGTCCATACCTTCAGCTCCCTCCAGGAGGCCGACGATGCGGAGATTGTTTCTCCTGTTCCTATTCTCGGCATCTTCTGCCCTACTCTCCAGGGCTTTCACCCTCGCCTTCAATGTGTGTAGGTCCCCTGAGTGATCACGCACAGTGTCCTCGGTCCCGGAGACCCGCTGCTCCACCTCCGCCATGCGGCCGCGGAAGGAGTCCAGGTCTCTTCGGATAAAGTCCACGTTAGTTTGGACGTGATCTATCTTGTCCATTAGGGCCGCCTGACCCGAGGCAATTGTTTGAATGGCTGCAGCTAAATCAGCAGCCGTAGCTGGAGGAGAGTCTGCTGCCTCCGTCTGGGACGCCATGTGCGCTGTAATGGCCGCCTGGCTCCGTGTCCTCCGTGTCCTCCGTGTCCTCCGTGTCCTCGCTCCTTCAGGATGTGCCGCTGCCGATTTGGACCTTCTGGATTTGCCGCTGGGCATGACCCAGGGTCACCGCCGATCCCCTGGGCTCCCGATCAGCACAGGATTGGCACCAGATCCGGGGTTATAGGAAGCAGTCTCCAGGAGCTCTGTTACTGAGCGTCCTCTCCCGTCGCCATCCTGGACACACCCCCAATTACAAACATATTTAGTTACAAGTAAAATGCAGACCTTTCCCATAATTACCCTTTTCACCAAGGTTCCATTCTGATGGCTGCTCTCCCATAAAGTGTGTCTTTCCCTCCAATCTAGTCTGTGTATATCATTACAGGCTGATGCCTCATTGGTTGGCATAGCGTGGCTCTGATTGGTGAGCTTCCCTAAAGCTGGTTAAGAACTGGCTACATCTCCAATCCCTTTGCATAAGTCAGCCCCCTTTAATGCAAATCCTTGTGACTATTCTGAGCAGGAGATTAAATTGAACGTTCCCGGGAAGTTAAGTATTGAATCCGGGTTGGCCTCCCTTCATTGCATATCATGCATGGGATGCTTTGAAGTGAGTAGGTGTAAAACAATGAGGTTTGGATACCATTGTTTGTATACACAAGCCTAGGCACCGACTTGTCTGGTCTACCAGAGATATATGTGAAGATAATATGTTCCGGCCTGCATAGATACAAGCTAAATGATATATTCCTAATTACAATATTTTACAGCTATTAATGGAGATTTCACATAAACTCATAAGACAACAAAGGCATTGAAGCAGAGCAAGACATACGTCAACCCTTAACAGGTGGTTTTCCATCCCAGAAGCCTTTGGAGTAGCACGTGCCTGGAAGGAGATAGTTCCAGATACTGTAATCCTCAGTGACCCCGAGGAGCCTGCTTCTCATGCCTTCACAAACTTGCAGTACATGGGCTCCCTCATCTTTCAAAGCCTACAAAAGAACCCGAGAATACGTGACATCAAGGAGAAAAATCACTATTGGTTGACAACCCTCCTTGACCACAGTTACAAGGGGAAAGTCTCAGAACTCACCCTGTCCCCACAGAGGGAGCAAAAGATGAAATCTCTTGAGGAAATCTTATAGAGGAGATTATGTAACGCCTTTTTCAACTCTGGTAGGTTACAGTCTGGGTGGAAAACATAATTTATGGCTTCTGTTGGTCAAGAGAGGAGCGGTGGAGAAGTGGGCTGCCTCAGTGATGCCTTTCAAATTTTTAGTCCTCAGCGCCCAGGGCTGTCACCTTTCACATCCCATCGACAGCATCCTTCATCATATGGTGGGAGATTATCTAGGGGCAAAAACAGATATGGAGAACTTTCCAGTTGACAATCCACTGGGTTACTGGGTCATGAGAATAGACCACTGCCGAGAACTTGCCCAGTATGCAATAGAGCTGCTGGGCTGCCCTGCATCCAGCGTGCTTCCGGAACGGGCATTTAGTGCTGCCGAAGGTTTTGTGACAGATTGACAGAGCGGTGATGGGGGACGAAGCGCGTCACCCTGACCCAGCCCATCCCTGATTGAGGTAAAGAGCTAATGAAATTGGCTCTTTAATACATGACCGGCTGTGTCCAATCAGAGCCGGTCACAGAATGTAAACAAGCCGCTGTAATGAGCTGTTACCAAGTTCTCCTCCTCACACACCGATAGTGTGTGAGGAGGAGATTGCGGTAACAGCTCGTTACCACCCTACAGTGTACACCCAATCACACTAATTGCCCCCAGCAATAAAGAGGACCTGTCACCAGCCCATCAAAGTACCTGTCACCAGCCCATCAAAGTACCTGTTGCAGCGCATCTGAGTACCTCTCACCAGCCCACCTGAGTACCTTTCTGCAGCCCATCAGAGTACCCAAGTACCTGTCACCAGGCCATCAGAGTACCCGAGTACCTGTCACAACCCCTCAGAATACCCATTACTGGGCCATTAAAGTACCCAAGTATCTGTGACCAAGCCATCATCGTACCCGAGTACCTGTCACTAGCCCAGAGTACCGAGTACCTGTCAGCAGGCCATCAGAGTACCCGAGTAACCATCACAACCCCTCAGCGTACCTGTTGTCGTGGAAATTCCACTATACGCTGTGCATAATTCATGTCTCTTGCGCTATTAAGCGCCCTTTCAGCCTTCTGGTATAATGCATCTTAATAAACCCATGTCTTCCGCATTTACCCAAGTAAACAGACATAGTCACCATCTTAGCTTCATCGCTCGACTGCCTGCCCTCAGGAGCACAGGCACCTTTATTCATCGGCAACAAAAGGAAATGACAAACAGGAAGTCATGGCCCCAGCAGCCAATCGCTTCTTCCATGCAAAATGACTACACAGGAAATGACTACACAGGAAATGACTACACTAAAGGAGAGGGCATCCACAATCTTGGTCAGCATGGAGCCCACTCAATACTGCTCAGAGTAACCATTATCTAGTAAGATCATTCTACTTGTTCTTACAGGCTTGAGAAGATCTGCGGGAAAATTGCTACTGCTGTTGTCAATATACCATATTTGCCAGCGTATAAGGCGACTGGGTGTATAAGGCGACCCCCTATTTTTCCAGTGGACTATTGGGCTATACTCGCCGTATAAGACTACCCCCCCTTCTGAGGCAACACCATTAAAAAAAAAAATTAGAAACATTAAAAAACACAAAGCAAGAATGCCAGCTACTCATCTGCCATGCTGTGATATGTCATACAGTACATCAAACATTAATAACACAGACAGAGATCTCTTGAATCTCTAGAATTTTCACTAACCAAACCTATGCAACTTTTGGGTTACATTCTATGGGAATTGTCCACCAAAATGCATTTAAAAAATGGATTAAAATTCACTAGTAATACAACCACCCCCCTGCCCTATATCCCAGGTTCACCTGTTCCTCTTGGGTGCCTGGGACCTCAAAGACAAACAGCAGGAAATATAGTAGTGGGAGATCAGTAAATGGATTTACCCTGTGAAGTATGGTGAGCGATGTATTCTTTTAATGAATACAAAGCCTGCTTGGATTGGCAGAGGCTGTAGCATCATCAGCCAGTGCCTCTCTCTCTCTCAAAGCCAGTCCATGCAGGCTACTGTATGTAGCCTGCTCGGATTGGCAGAGGTTGTTACTTCAATCCGAGCAGGCTCTCTATTCATTAATAGAATACATCGCTCGCCGAGATTGGCTCAGTGGCGAACACTGTATGTGGCTGAAGCCACATACAGTATTACTGGACATCCAGTGGGCATCCAGGGGGCTGACATCCATCAGGCAGCATTCTATACCCGGTGTATAAGACGACCCCCAATTTTTGGGCATTTTTTTTAAGTGTAAAAGGTCGTCTTATACGCCAGAAAATACGGTAATATGTTTCTCTCGTTATGCGGACTTCGCTTCTCTAATGTGCATAGACATTTGGAGGCAAGAAGCCCAGCGCATTGCGCTTGATACATACAAACCGGCAAACGCCCCCACACATAGAGAACAGGTCTCCAAGCCCATGAGAAGGTTTTAATACTGACCATTTTACAGCTGGTCCCGATTCAACCCGAGTGCGCACTGCTAGAGCGCTCCTTGGTTAAATCAGACACAGGGAGACAGATGACAATCTATAAAACACACATAATAAAATTTCCACATTGAATCTTGATCTTCTTCTTAATCAGTCCTTAAGTCTATAAAAAAGGAAAACACGGCTTGACTTGTAGACTCTGTTCTTCAGGAGGGATGACTTAGAGGAGGACATGAAGGCCGGTCGGTCTGGGATCCTCTGTGTCTTGTACGTGGGTTGGGCTTCGGGCGTCTCATCTCAGAGAGGAAGATGTGGTCATCTGCTCGGGCTCTGTTCACTCGTCCAATCAGGCAACAGTAGCGCCTCAGCACATCATATAGAAGGAATAGAAACAAAAACAACATGAGTATATATACCCCTACTTCCTTCAACCATGATCTGCTGAAAAATAAAAAATAAAATCCCCAAAGATTAAAAGGACTTCAACCTTCACTAGCTATAGCTCTGGCTTTGCCTTGCAGGGATCTAAACCTTATCCATATGGGCTTGAACTTTGTCACTAGTATCCCCGATCCAGGTACAATAATCTTTACCTATGAATTCACAGAACCCCCCCTTGAATGCCAACAGATAATCATGGGCCATCTTTTAATATTAGGGTCTTGATCTGCTGTTATTCCTGTGGGAACTTTTTTGTAGCTTTAATAGTTACATTAAACATTCCATCCACACTGGATGGGAAATTGTTCAATCGTTTCATAAGCTCAAGCCCCCACCGTGTACAAGCAGGAAACCATGCCCAGACCTGGTCGGGGTTGGTGAACAATTCCCTTCTAGCTGTCCCTGCCGCTCTTACCTTCTCTCGTGCCATCAGATCCTCACGATTGGCCACGACATAAGATGCTCTGATGTTTCACCAGGATGCATGAAGCTCTTGTATTAGGGGAAGTTGCCCTATAAGCTGTAGACCCGCATAAATACCAAACTAAAGTTGATGCACAGTTGTGGGCTACCTGGTTGCCCCGATACCAAAACTGCCAAGAACCAGAGCTATTGTTAAAACTATAACTAATTTTACCCTCTAGAAATGTATCGTTAAATTCTATTGACAAGTGTCTGTTTGGAGTCATTTTACTAGTTTGTCAAAACTCCTCATACCAATATGAACATCTTATATATCATGTACCGCTGTCATCGCTGGGGTACTAAAGCTCGGTGGAGATTCAAAGTAGACCCAACAATTGGTCCTGTTCGCTTTCTTAGCTAGTTGGAGAATACACTTTAAACAATAAGTTGGGATGCTTTTCATCGTTACCCTTTGCCAAAATATACTATCCTAAAAAATATAAATAAACAAAGATACTCCTCATCCTTTGGTGTAGTTGAGCAGCTTCTTGCAGTGGCTGGCATGGATCCAGTTGTGTCGTCCATCAAGCTTCTTTACAACGACCCAGTCATCTGGTTGGAAAGAATGTAAACTGGTTATTATGTCAGGGTCCAGGAGGGACTCATGAACCCTGTGGTGGACCTTTTGAAGTTCATGTTACAGTGACTGCACCCACCCCATCAGTTGAGAATGTCGACAGCTGCTAAAGAAAGTGCAACCCTGTTTTTGGTAGACCTCCAAACAAACCTAACTCAATGACTGTGGTCACTGCATGGCTTACCATCTGGGGTGTAATACCTGGAACCATTGACAAAAAGGTTCTTAGCATCTGGGATCGGAGCCTCCTTCACCAGACTGCTGCTTGCTGATTCAAATTCCATCAAAGAAAAACAGTTGTGGAACATGTCATCCTATTAGGTCACAAACTTGACAAGAATTAGAGTGGTTGGTTTGGTTTCTTACCATTATCCCCCCCCCATTTTCTTCCTCATTACAAACTGGAGGAAGACTCGCAGGGCTTAGAATGGTGCAGAAAAAAACAATGAAACAGTGAAATAGACTATGATAGATTTACCTTCTTAGGCGTGTGTATTTATGCATGTGTACAGCTATCTACATACACCTGCTTTCTATGTACATACACTTTCAGAAACTCTTTGGACCTGAAAAGATACTTATAAACAAAAGTTATTACTCTATCCTTCATATTTAACCTGCAAAGAATGATAAACAATACAACATTCATGTACATTGGTAAATTGTCACTGACATTCCTCAAAAGCCGACAACAACTAAACCCTCTGTAACCCTTACTTTCACGTTCCTACTAAAATACAACAGCCGCAACACGTAGGAGGGCTGTCGCGGTAGGTTCTAAGAAAGCCAAGAATTTGTTACTACATACAAACAATGAGAAGGCTAAAACATGAGACAAACATTTAGATACAAATGTGGGGGAGATATTTCATAATTCCCAAAACAAAAATGAAAAAAACAAAACAACCGGGCAGAATGCTGCCTTCACGCTTTTAGCAATAGAAAAAAATACAATGGGAAAAACACGAGAGCAGCTCCAAACTTTGCATAGGCCAGCCACACAAAGTTCAAAAACAGGCATGAGAATTTTAATCACACAAGCGTGTACTACACATCCATCAACTCACTCATCATTACAGATTTCTGAAGCCACAGCTGAGCTACTTCCAAGTTATTTTTATTCTGGGGACTCGTACCTCCAGACTTTAAAAGTACCTTCCAAAGGAATACAACATATTACTGTACCTTCTGACTATATATGCCAATCTTTAAGGGGTCTAATGGCCTTAGCCCAATACCCAGATTTCATGTACTATGCAGCTGTCTGACTGGGGTGCCTGGTTCCCACCCCTGCATGGACAGCCCATTGCCCATACGATTCAAATCGCTTTTTGGCGAACTCTGCGTCCAGAAAACCCTGCGCTTTATTTTCTGAGCAGTTATTGTTTGCTCCTTTATCACTATAACCGATCCCTGGAATTCCAATTATTATACACGGCCTGATCGGGGCTGCTAGAGAACTACTCCTCACGTTTTATGCTAATACAATCACGCACCGGAATTCCGATTATTATACACGGCCCGACCGGTCTCACGATATGAAGCCTTCTAAACGCGTTCATCAGACAACTACAAAGCACCATGAAATCCTCCACTATTCAAAACAATATTATGGTTTCTATCTGTACCTAGATGTTACAACAATAACGTCGATGCCTCTCGTATACTCTCCACCCAAAACTGTATTACAGTATAAAACTTCACAAAACAACTGGAATTAAATTTAAAAATCAAAGTGATTTTGTCCTTGCAAACACAAGTCCCTTTGTCGACATGTTTGTTTCAAAAGACCCCAAGCTCCTTCCACCATCTCCCTGTTGATACATCACATCTTGTAAAGAACTTCCTGTTGTCTGCTCAGCTCTAAAAACCCATCTAACTTGTTTATTTACATATCAATAGACAGAAAGAAGGAGGGGGAGGGTAAGCCTAGCTTCATCTCCCCTAAACTTTATATTATGTCTATCAAGACATTAAGAAAATCTATGGCTAACATCATATAGGAGACTTCAACAATTTTAAAAATCTTTTGTCCAGGAAAGGGTGGAATAAATCTCCAATATTGTAAATGGTAGGAAATCCCCCTTGACTCACATATCCCCTGGGCAGTCAGACCACAAGTTTTGAGACCCAAATACCACACAACAGCGCAACTAAAGCCAAAAACTGAAACTCCTGCAAAAAGATGGCTCACCCTCACTAAATGCTGAAACCTGGCCCAAAAGCAGAGCAATTTCACCAGAACCAAAACACAGCAGAGACATGAAATGGCAGCCGGGCCACGACCACATGGTAGATAGCAAAATGGCCGATGACAATCGGACCACATGGTGACATGCTGTTCCCACTAAAACCAGCACAAACCAAGATTACTTGAATAGAAAACCAAAATTTTTCCCCACAAAAACTGACTAAAACAATTGAGAATGCACACTTAACCGTAGACACACAATTTAGGCTACATCAACTAAGGCCCATCCAATCACATCCCTAACCGCCAAAGTTACATAAAACACAAAATAACACAGCTAAAACATACACTCTTGTTCCCAAAGAAAGATCATGTCAGCTTCCACAGGAACAAGACATTGAAAAATACAAACAGCGATAGTTGCTTGCATGATCTTTTCATCTCAAAACAATATAGCCCCCCATGCTATTTGCCTAGAAACCTGAGACCATTCACAGAAAGGAACAGCTCCTATTGTAAGTGCTTCCAGCAATGCATGGCTGCTCTTCCCCCTCTCAGCCACATGGCCACTTGAATATGTGGCAGCCATTTACAAAGGCAACTTCAAAACAAAACCTTTACTAAAAAATATTATTGCACTCATGGGGACATGTGTCTTGGTCCCATACAAAGGTAATAATCACAATTCATACATTTCTATTTCTTATATACTTATTACACAACATACAGTTAGTTACACAAACATTTTAGGTTGTATTAAATGGGTCCTATAGAGTATCGTAAACAATAGACCTATCATTACACAAAACACCCCGATCCCCCCCCCCGATCGCCCCCCGATCACCCCCAATCATCCCCCCCCCCGTCACAAACTGACACCAAGCAGTTTTTTTTTTTCTGATTACTGCATGGTGTCAGTTTGTGACAGTTACAGTGTTAGGACAGTTAGGGTTAGCCCCCTTTAGGTCTAGGATACCCCCCTAACCCCCCCTAATAAAGTTTTAACCCCTTGATCACCCCCCGTCACCAGTGTCGCTAAGCGATCATTTTTCTGATCGCTGTATTAGTGTCGCTGGTGACGCTAGTTAGGGAAGTAAATATTTAGGTTCACCGTCAGCGTTTTATAGCGTCAGGGACCCCCATATACTATCTAATAAATGTTTTAACCCCTTGATTGCCCCCTAGTTAACCCTTTCACCACTGATCACCGTATAAGTGTTACGGGTGACGCTGGTCAGTTTATTTATTTTTTATAGTATCGGGGCACCCGCCGTTTATTACCGAATAAAGGTTTAGCCCCCTGATCGCCCGGCGGTGATATGCGTCGCCCCAGGCAGCGTCAGATTAGCGCCAGTACCGCTAACACCCGCGCACGCAGCATACGCTTCCCTTAGTGGTATAGTATCTGAACGGATCGATATCTGATCCGATCAGATCTATACTAGCGTCCCCAGCAGTTTAGGGTTCCCAATAATGCAGTGTTAGCGGGATCAGCCCAGATACCTGCTAGCACCTACGTTTTGCCCCTCTGCCCAGCCCACCCAAGTGCAGTATCGATCGATCACTGTCACTTACAAAACACTAAACGCATAACTGCAGCGTTCGCAGAGTCAGGCCTGATCCCTGCGATCACTAACAGTTTTCTTGGTAGCGTTTTGGTGAACTGGCAAGCACCAGCCCCAGGCAGCGTCAGGTTAGTGCCAGTACCGCTAACACCCACGCACGCACTGTACACCTCCCTTAGTGGTATAGTATCTGTACGGATCAATATCTGATCCGATCAGATCTATACTAGCATCCCCAGCAGTTTAGGGTTCCCAAAAACGCAGTGTTAGCGGGATCAGCCCAGATACCTGCTAGCACCTGCGTTTTGCCCCTCCGCCCGGCCCAGCCCAGCCCACCCAAGTGCAGTATCGATCGATCACTGTCACTTACAAAACACTAAATGCATAACTGCAGCGTTCGCAGAGTCAGGCCTGATCCCTGCGATCGCTAACAGTTTTTTTGGTAGCAGTTTGGTGAACTGGCAAGCACCAGCCCCAAGCAGCGTCAGGTTAGCGCCAGTACCACTTACACCCACGCACGCACCGTACACCTCCCTTAGTGGTATAGTATCCGAACGGATCAATATCTGATCCGATCAGATCTATACTAGCGTCCCCAGCAGTTTAGGGTTCCCAAAAACGCAGTGTTAGTGGGATCAGCCCAGATACCTGCTAGCACCTGCGTTTTGCCCCTCCGCTCGGCCCAGCCCAGCCCACCCCACCCAAGTGCAGTATCGATCGATCACTGTCACTTACAAAACACTAAACGCATAACTGCAGCCTTCGCAGAATCAGGCCTGATCCCTGTGATCGCTAACAGTTTTTTTGGTAGCTTTTTATTGAACTGGCAAGCACCAGTGGCCTAGTACACCCCGGTCGTAGTCAAACCCGCGCTGCAGTAACACTTGGTGACGTGGCGAGTCCCATAAGTGCAGTTCAAGCTGGTGAGGTGGAAAGCACAAGTAGTGTCCCGCTGCCACCAAAAAGACAAACACAGGCCCGTCGTGCCCATAGTGCCCTTCCTGCTGCATTCGCCAATCCTAATTGGGAACCCACCACTTCTGCAGCGCCCGTACTTCCCCCATTCACATCCCCAACCAAATGCAGTCGGCTGCATGAGAGGCATTTTCTTTATGTCCTCCCGAGTACCCCTACCCAACGAACCCCCCAAAAAAGATGTCGTTCTGCAGCAAGCGCGGATATAGGCGTGACACCTGCTATTATTGTCCCTCCTGTCCTGACAATCCTGGTTTTTGCATTGGTGAATGTTTTGAACGCTACCATTCACTAGTTGAGTATTAGCGTAGGGTACAGCATTGCACAGACTAGGACACACTTTCACAGGGTCTCCCAAGATGCCATCGCATTTTGAGAGACCTGAACCTGGTTACAGTTATAAAAGTTAGTTACAAAAAAAGTGTAAAAAAAAAAATATAAAATAAAAAAAAATAGTTTTTGTTTTATTGTTCTCTCTCTCTCTATTCTCTAGAGAGAACAATAAAACAAAAACTATTTTTTTTTATTTTATATATTTTTTTTTTACACTTTTTTTGTTCTGCTCTTTTTTACTGTATTCTATTCTGCAATGTTTTATTTTTATTATGTTTTATCATGTTTGTTTTTCAGGTATGCAATTTTTTTATACTTTACCGTTTACTGTGCCTTATTGTTAACCATTTTTTTTGTCTTCAGGTACGCCATTCACGACTTTGAGTGGTTATACCAGAATGATGCCTGCAGGTTTAGGTATCATCTTGGTATCATTCTTTTCAGCCAGCGGGCGGCTTTCATGTAAAAGCAATCCTAGCGGCTAATTAGCCTCTAGACTGCTTTTACAAGCCTTGGGAGGGAATGCTCCCCCCCACCGTCTTCCGTGTTTTTCCCTGGCTCTCCTGTCTCAACAGGGAACCTGAGAATGCAGCCGGTGATTCAGCCAACTGACCATAGAGCTGATCAGAGACCAGAGTGGCTCCAAACATCTCTATGGCCTAAGAAACCGGAAGCTACGAGCATTTTATGACTTAGATTTCGCCGGATGTAAATAGCGCCATTGGGAAATTGGGGAAGCATTTTATAACACCGACCTTGGTGTGGTCAGATGCTTTGAGGGCAGAGGAGAGATCTAGGGTCTAATAGACCCCATTTTTTTCAAAAAAGAGTACCTGTCACTACCTATTGCTATCATAGGGGATATTTACATTCCCCGAGATAACAATAAAAATGATTAAAAAAAAAAAAAATGAAAGGAACAGTTTAAACATAAGATAAAAAAGCAAAAAAATAATAAAGAAAAAAAAAAAGCACCCCTGTCGCCCCCTGCTCTCGCGCTAAGGCGAACGCAAGCGGCGGTCTGTCGTCAAACGTAAACAGCAATTGCACCATGCATGTGAGGTATCACCGCGAAGGTCAGATCGAGGGCAGTAATTTTTGCAGTAGACCTCCTCTGTAAATCTAAAGTGGTAACCTGTAAAGGCTTTTAAAGGCTTTTAAAAATGTATTTATTTTGTTGCCACTGCACGTTTGTGCGCAATTGTAAAGCATGTCATGTTTGGTATCCATGTACTCGGCCTAAGATCATCTTTTTTTATTTCATCAAACATTTGGGCAATATAGTGTGTTTTAGTGCATTAAAATTTAAAAAAGTGTGTTTTTTCCCCAAAAAATGTGTTTGAAAAATCGCTGCGCAAATACTGTGTGAAAAAAAAATGAAACACCCAACATTTTATTCTTTAGGGCATTTGCTTTAAAAAAATATATAATGTTTGGGGGTTCAAAGTAATTTTCTTGCAAAAAAAAAAAACTTTTTCATGTAAACAAAAAGTGTCAGAAAGGGCTTTGTCTTCAAGTGGTTAGAAGAGTGGGTGATGTGTGACATAAGCTTCTAAATGTTGTGCATAAATTGCCAGGACAGTTCAAACCCCCCCCCCCAAATTACCCCATTTTGGAAAGTAGACACCCCAAGCTATTTGCTGAGAGGAATGTCGAGTCCATGGAATATTTTATATTGCGACACAAGTTGCAGGAAAGAGACAAATTTTTATTTTTTTTTGCACAAAGTTGTCACTAAATGATATATTGCTCAAACATGCCATGGGAATATGTGAAATTACACCCCAAAATACATTCTGCTGCTTCTCCTGAGTACGGGGATACCACATGTGTGAGACTTTTTGGGAGCCTAGCCGCGTACGGGACCCCGAAAACCAAGCACCGCCTTCAGGCTTTCTAAGGGCGTGAATTTTTGATTTCACTCTTCACTGCCTATCACGGTTTCGGAGGCCATGGAATGCCCAGGTGGCACAAAACCCCCCCAAATGACCCCATTTTGGAAAGTACACCCTTAGAAATCCTGAAGGTGGTGATTGGTTTTCGGGGCCCCGTACGCGGCTAGGCTCCCAAAAAGTCCCACACATGTGGTATCCCCATACTCAGGAGAAGCAGCTAAATGTATTTTGGGGTGCAATTCCACATATGCCCATGGCCTGTGTAAGCAATATATCATTTAGTGACAACTTTGTGCAAAAAAAAAATGTGTCACTTTCCCGCTGCTTGTGTCAAAATATAAAATATTCCATGGACTCAATATGCCTCTCAGCAAATAGCTTGGGGTGTCTACTTTCCAAAATGGGTTCATTTGGGGGGGTTTTGTGCCACCTGGGCATTCCATGGCCTCCGAAACTGTGATAGACAGTGAAGAGTGAAATCAAAAATTTACACCCTTAGAAATCCTGAAGGCAGTGATTGGTTTTCGGGGCCCCGTACACGGCTAGGCTCCCAAAAAGTCCCACACATGTGGTATCCCCATACTCAGAAGAAGCAGCTAAATGTATTTTGGGGTGCAACTCCACATAGGCCCATGGCCTGTGTGAGCAATATATCATTTAGTGACAACTTTTTGTAAATATTTTTTTTTTTTTTGTCATTCAATCACTTGGGACAAAAAAATAAATATTCAATGGGTTCAACATGCCTCTCAGCAATTTCCTTGGGGTGTCTACTTTCCAAAATGGGGTCATTTGGGGGGGGGTTTGTACTGCCCTGCCATTTTAGCACCTCAAGAAATGACATAGGCAGTCATAAACTAAAAGCTGTGTAAATTCCAGAAAATGTACCCTAGTTTGTAGACGCTATAACTTTTGCGCAAACCAATAAATATACGCTTATTGACATTTTTTTTACCAAAGACATGTGGCCAAATACATTTTGGCCTAAATGTATGACTAAAATTGAGTTTATTGGATTTTTTTTATAACAAAAAGTAGAAAATATCATTTTTTTTCAAAATTTTCGGTCTTTTTCCGTTTATAGCGCAAAAATTAAAAACCGCAGAGGTGATCAAATACCATCAAAAGAAAGCTCTATTTGTGGGAAGAAAAGGACGCAAATTTAGTTTGGGTACAGCATTGCATGACCGCTCAATTAGCAGTTAAAGCGACGCAGTGCCAAATTGGAAAAAGACCTCTGGTCCTTAGGCAGCATAATGGTCCGGGGCTCAAGTGGTTAATAAACTCGTGTCTCCCGCATTTACCCAAGTAAACAGATATAGTCACCATCTTAGCTCCATCGCTCGACTGCCTGCCCTCAGGAGCACAGGCACCTTTATTCATCGGCAACAAAAGGAAATGACAAACAGGAAGTCATGGCCCCAGCAGCCAATCGCTTCTTCCATGCAAAATGACTACACAGGAAATGACTACACAGGAAATGACTACACTAAAATGACTACACAGGAAATGACTACACTAAAGGGGAGGGCATCCACAATCTTGGTCAGCATGGAGCCCACTCAATACTGCTCAGAGTAACCAGTATCTAGTAAGATCATTCTACTTGTTCTTACAGGCTTGAGAAGATCTGCGGGGACATTGCTATTGCTGTTGTCAAATTAAGGTACAAGTATATTAACAAGGCAAATATCAATGTCCTCTTATTAAAGCAGATATGTATCCAAAAGGGATAGCGTAGCCACAACAGAGATATAATATGTTTCTCTCATTATGCGGACTTCGCTTTTCTAATGTGCATAGACATTTGAAGGCAAGAAGATCAGCGCATTGCGCTTGATACTTACAAACCGGCAAACGCCCCCACACACAGAGAACACATCTTCAAACCCATGAGAAGGTTTTCATACTGACGGTTTTACCACTGGTCCCGATTCAACCCAAGTGCGCACTGCTAGAGCACTCCTTAGTTAAATCAGACACAGGGAGACAGATGACAATCTATAAAACACACATAATAAAATTTCCACAACACTGTCATCAGCCCAGAGCACTTGAGTACCAATCGCAACCCTTCAGAGTACTCGAGTACCTGTCACCAGGCCATCAGAGTACCTGTCACAACCTCTCAGAGTAACCGAGTACCTGTCAGCAGCCTAGAGTACCTGAGTACCTGGCACAGCCCCTCAGAGTCCCAGAGTACCTGTCACCAGGCCATCAGAGTACCCAAGTACCTGTCGCAAGGCCTCAGAGTACCCGAGTACCTGTTACCAGGCCAGAGTACCCGGGTACCTGTCACCAGCCCAGAGTACCCGAGTACCTGTCACTGGGCCATCAGAGTACCCGAGCACCTGTCACAACACCTCAGAGTACCCGAGTACCTGTCACCAGGCCATCAGAGTACCCGAGTACCTGTCACAACACCTCAGAGTACCCGAGTACCTGTCACCAACCCAGAGTACCTGAGTACCTGTCACAACCCCTCAGAGTACCCGAGTATCTGTCACCAACCCAGAGTACCTGTCACAACCCCTCAGAGTACCCGAGTACCTGTCACCAGGCCATCATACCCGAGTACCTGTCACAACCCCTCAGAGTACCCAAGTACCTCTCACCAACTCAAAGTACCTGAGTACCTGTCACAACCCCTCAGAGTACCCTGGTACCCGTCACCAACCCAGAGTACCTGAGTACCTGTCACAACCCCTCAGAGTACCCGAGTACCTGTTACCAGGCCATCAGCATACCCGAGTATCTGTCACCAGCCCAGAGTACCTATCACCGGGCCATCAGAGTACCCGAGTACCTGTCACAACCCCTCAGAGTACTCAAGTTCCTGTCACCAACCCAGAGTACCTGATTACCTGTCACAACCCCTCAGAGTAACCGAATACCTGTCACCAGCCCAGAGTACCTGTCGCAACCCCTCAGAGTAACTGAGTACCTGTCACCAGCCCATCAGAGTACCTGAGTGCCTGTCCCCAGCCCCGACTACCTGAGTACCTATCTGCAGACCATTAGAGTACCCGAGTACCTGTCTTCAGCCCAGAGTACCCAAGGACCTATCTGCAGCCCACCAGAGTACCCAAGTACCTATACTATTGCTTTCCAAAATTGGGTAATTTTGTGGGTAATTCCATTGTCCTGGTGCTCCAGGGCCTTCAAAAGTGTAATAGGTAGTTAGGAAATTTTATGTGTAATTTATGCTCCTAGAACGCATGAAGGTGCTCCCTGCATGTTGGACCTCTCTATGTGGCCAGGCTGTGAAAAAGTCTCCCACATGTGGTATCGCCATACTCAGGAGGAGTAGCAGAAGGTATTTTGGGGTGTAATTGGAAGCATGCATATGCTTTGTGTGAGAAATAACTTGTTATTATGACAATTTTGTGTAAAAAAGAAAAAAAATAATAATTTCTTAATTTTCCCAACAATTGTGGGAAAAAATTACAACTTCAAAAAAACTCCCCATGCCTGTTACTAAATACCTAGGACTTTCTACTTTTCAAAAAGGGGTCATTAGGGGGTATTTTTACTGGCCTCAACAAATGAGAGTCAGTGCATCAGGTGTGATCAATTTTCAATGATTCCCACCAACCATAGCTTGTAGAATCTGTAACTTTCATTCAGACTAAATAATATCCACTGATTTGGGTTATTTTTACCAAAGATATGTAGCAGTATAAATTTTGGCCCAAATTTATGAACAAAAATTACTTATTTGCTAAATATTATCATAGAAACTAAAAAAAAAAACATGTTTTTTTTTTTCAAAATTTTCGCTTTTTTCACTTGTGTCGCAAAAAAAATAACCCAGTGGTGATTAAATACCACCAAAAGAAAGCTTTACTTGTGTGAAAAAAATTATAAAAATTTTGTTTGGGTACAGTGTTGCATGACTAAATGTGTTACATGAGTAATTGGCATTCAAAGTGCGAGAGCACTAAAAGCTGAAAGTTGGTCTGGGCAGGAAAGGGGTATAAGTGCCCTGTATTGAAGTAGTTAATCATCAGTAAATCACTGCTCATTTAAAAATTATGTTTTTTACAAACTTTTTTTCATTGATACATGTCCCCCAGGGCAGTACCCAGACCCCTATAAACATTGTATGCCCAATCGCTTGCATATAAGCCTTCAAAATGGGCACTTTTGATTTTTCCAGTTCGGGTCCCATTGACTTTAATGGGGTTTGTTATTCGGTTCCGAACTTTTGCGATGTTGTAAAGTTTTGAGAGGGATAGAGGGGTGGTTTTGTTAACTCTTGGTACAGTCATATTCCAGATGTAGCAGCCTGAAGTTTAGGCAGGGTTGCTATCAAATTTAGTTGCCAGGCGATAGTTGCCTTGGCCAATTGTTAGGAGATCAATTGATTTCTAGCATTATGGAGCATCAGTGAGTGCCAAGCCAGGGACCTAGCGTGTCAGCAGGGGTGACACTTGAAGAGTATCTGTGAGTTCCAAGCCAGGGACCCAGCAGGGAAGTGGGGGTGAAGCTTGAGGAAGATACTGATTGGTAACAGTGAAAGAGCTCAGGGGATACAGTGGCTATTGGATCCAAAGTCTAGTGAAAGACTGGGAGTTCATTGAGTGAAGACCCACAGTGAGTGATTGTGGAGTAAGCTGAGATCTGTTCATGTTGGAAATAGTTGAATGCAATTGCCGTTATTAACTACTACAAGATTCTTGCCATAGGAGACAGCGGTCCTACCTATACAGAAGTGGTGTCCGGCTGGAGGCCTTCACCTGTATAGCTTGTCTTTCTTTAGAAGTCTCAGAGTCTGCTAATTATCATTGCATCTACTTAAGGGTGTCCTTGCCCTAACCCTCTCTCCCCCAGTTCTGTTCAAAAGAGAATAAACCTCTTTGCATTCTAAAAGTATCTGGCGTCCACCATTTCATCTTGCATTACACCCACCATGCCTTGTAACCCACTCTACACAGAAGGATGTCAGCTGTCCCTAACTCTGGAGGTCACCATTAGGCCTCAGGGGCCCTGGGACTTTGCTACACATATATTTTTAAATAACGTTTAATTTATTTTACAGTTTGAAGTCTGCGCAATTACACCTTCGGTATAGGAACGGGTAAGACTCAAAAGTAATATAAGAGTTTCAGAAGAAATTCCATTTAATGCCATTTAATCTACCCAGCCAGGAGATTTGGTATTGATTCCAAATGTGTAGCAGGGTGACCAGGTAACAAATAAGCGTAGGATAGTTTGCCTGATATAAAGTGGCAAAAGTGGGTGTCAGATGTATTTCAAGATAAGAGGTTTGAAAAATTAAAAGACTTTTGTAAGTGTGATAGAGTGATAGGGCACAGAGATATATCCATAGCTACTGATTTTTATTGATTCAATTTTAGGCCAGAGGAGGCAGCACATTTCTCCAGGGAATTTAAGAGACACTGCAAGGATATATAAGGGTATGTAATAGTAAAAAGGATATCATTAGTGAAAAGTCACATTTTATTGTCTATACCTGCTTTTTCTAGGCCCTTGATGTCCTTGTGTTCACATAAATGTAATACTAGGGGCTCTAAAGCCAGTAAAAATAAAATAGGAGATAAGGGGCATCTTTGCCGTGTACCCCTGTTAATAGGAAACGGAGGAGATTGAAACCCACAATAATGTATGGATGTTTAAGTATAATATAATATTGCCACTTGTCCGGGATTCACGCGGACAGTTCGGGTTTTGAATCAGGTGTCTGGGGTTCAGGCGGACTGAAACCCAGACACATTAATCAGACCAGGTAGTGGCTCCCCAAGTAACCAAGAAAGTCACACACAAATATGTTGCCGTCCGGGAGCTGTAAGCGGCTGTCTGGGGGCAGGTTTGGCTTCACTGGGAGGCAGGGCAATGATGTCAGCAAGAGCAATTTGGCCACACCCACTGTCTGCTGTAGCATGCTATGCGCACTGCATTACTGCTCTCCTTGGTGGCACCCAAAAGTGTCCCAAGCTGCTAAAGTGTTCGGGTTTGGCTTGAAGAAAAGGTGGCAACCCTAGTATAATGTTGTTATCCAGTTTAAAAAGTGTTCTTTGAATCCCCACTTGCACAGAGTAAATTGCATATATTTGCCAGAATAAGGTACAAAATGCTTTCTCTATGTCTACATGTGCACGTTTGCGCTTACAGTTTTTTCTTTGGCACTTTCTCACCCAGTCTGACAAAATGTATAAGGGAGTGGGCACTTAAAGTGTATCCAAACCAAATGTAATATATTGCAGCTAAGTAGTCCTTGGTGAAGTTGTGCCAATCTTCTTTTGCTCTATGTTTACCTGATAATCCTGAAAATAACACATTTTCTGTCCCTGGGTGGCTACATCACTTCTCCACTGTATCAATGGAAGGAGCCAGGGTTGTCACCCTCAGCTGCTGTCCTGATATGGACTACAAACATGTCCATATCTCCTCAATTCAACTACATGTGGGGCAGGGATATTGGTAGATTCCAGAAGATTGCTAGGAAGGAAGATATTCCTCTGTGCAGCTCACACAAAGTGACAAGGACATAATGGGGTTGATCTACTAAAGGCAATTTGATTGTGCACTTTGCAAAGTGCAGTTGCGCTCTGCAAGAGCAGTTTCTCCAGAGCATAGTAAATGATCAGACGCTTTGCTGACTTTCATCATCCAATCATGGGCAATCAAAAATGCTGTTTTTTTAAATTTTCCTTGCATGTGATTGGGTATTCTTTGCAAAGTTAAGATTTGCCTCATTTACTAAGCTCTGGAGCAAATGCACTTGCAGAGTGCAACTGCACTTTGCAAAGTGCAAAACTAGTTGCCTTTAGTAAATGAACCCCAACATTTATGGCAGGACCAACAGGTATTTTCTGTATTTGCTCAGAATGTTCTTAGCACAAGAATAAAGATGAAAAAACTAAGGAAGACTGCACATCTAAAAGCTGTAATGCCGCATACACACGAGCGGACTTTATGGCAGACTTTGCCCGGCGGACTTTTCGACGGACTTTACGACGGACTTTCTGAATGAATGGACTTGCCTACACACAATCCACCAAAGTCCGTCGAATTCGTACGTGATGACGTACGACCGGACTAAAACAAGGAAGTTCATAGCCAGTAGCCAATAGCTGCCCTAGCGTGGCTTTTTGTCCGTCGAACTAGCATACAGACAAGCGGACTTTTCGACCGGACTCAATTTCGACGGATTGATTTAAAACATGTTTCAAATCTAAGTCCGTCCAACTTTTGAGAAAACAAAGTCCGCTGGAGCCCACACACGATCGAATTGTCTGACGAAATCCAGTCCGCCGGGCAAAGTCTGCCGTAAAGTCCGCTCGTGTGTACGCGGCATAAGGTGCACTATATTGCACTCTTGTTCTAGTTTAATTATCCTTCCATACCAGTGAAAAAGTTGACTTCCTTTAACACAAAATAATACATATGATTCTTATGCTTTTAGATCTATAGGAGAATATGGAGGATGGTTAGGTATAACCCTGTATGGAAAACATAGTACAGGCATCATAAAGAGAACCATGTTACCATTAACTTTACATGTTGATATATTTTTGATCTTTGGGTCAAAGCACACAAAAATACGCATGAAATATATTCGTAATGCAATGTAAATGTGCTAAAGTGTTTCTCCACTGACATTTATTGTTCACTTCTTGAGCATTATATCAAACAAAGAGCACCAGCTATTCTAAATATATCCACAGCATGATTCAAACACACTTAAAAACACATGTGTTTACAGCTTTATGGAAAATACTGTAACTGAAGCCAGTTTTACACATAACTACAGTCTAATACCAATAAAAACATCAGATGTTGGTGTGAAAGTATTATAAATGATCACGTTTGAGCTGATGTACGAATCATAGAATAAAGTATGGTATCTGTGCGGACAGCAGCCATCAGTTATGTATTGGCTTTTAGGGTTTGTTCACATCGTAAGTACTTTCCTGTAATAAAAATGCAGAACATGCAATATAAAATTTCAGTATTACGTTATTGTCTTTTTCACATCACAATCTGCATTAACCACTTCAGCCCCGGAAGGATTTACCCCCTTCCTGACCAGAGCACTTTTTACAATTTGGCACTGCGTCGCTTTAACTGCTAATTGCGCGGTCATGCAATGCTGTACCCAAACTAAATTTGCGTCCTTTTCTTCCCACAAATAGAGCTTTCTTTTAAAGGTATTTGATCACCTCTGCCGTTTTTATTTTTTTGCGCTATAAACGGAAAAAGACCGAAAATTTTGAAAAAAAATGATATTTTCTACTTTTTGTTATAAAAAAAATCCAATAAACTCAATTTTAGTAATACATTTAGGCCAAAATGTATTCGGCCACATGTTTTTGGTAAAAAAAATGTCAATAAGTGTATATTTATTGGTTTGCGCAAAAGTTATAGCGCCTACAAACTAGGGTACATTTTCTGGAATTTACATAGCCTTTAATTTATGACTGCCTATGTCATTTCTTGAGGTGCTAAAATGGCAGGGCAGTACAAACCCCCCCCCAAATGACCCCATTTGGGAAAGTAGACACTCCAAGGAAATTGCTGAGAGGCATGTTGAGCCCATTGAATATTATTTTTTTTGTCCCAAGTGATTGAATAATGACAACAAAAAAAAAATTACAAAAAGTTGTCACTAAATGATATATTGCTCACACAGGCCATGGGCATATGTGGAATTGCACCCCAAAATACATTTAGCTGCTTCTCCTGAGTATGGGGATACCACATGTGTGGGACTTTTTGGGAGTCTAGCCGCGTACGGGGCTCCGAAAACCAATCACCGCCTTCAGGATTTCTAAGAGCGTAAATTTTTGATTTCACTCTTCACTGCCTATCACAGTTTCTGAGGCCATGGAATGCCCAGATGGCACAATCCCCCCCAAATGACTCCATTTTGAAAAGTAGACACCCCAAGCTATTTGCTGAGAGGCATGGTGAGTATTTTGCAGCTCTCATTTGTTTTTTAAAATGAAGAAAGCCAAGAAAATTTTTTTTTTTTCTTTTTTCAATTTTCAAAACTTTGTGACAAAAAGTGAGGTCTGCAAAATACTCACTATACCTCTCAGCAAATAGCTTGGGGTGTCTACTTTCCAAAATAGGGTCATTTGGGGGGTTTGTGCCACCTGGGCATTCCATGGCCTCCGAAACTGTGATAGGCAGTGAAGAGTGAGATCAAAAATGTACGCCCTTAGAAAGCCTGAAGGCCGTGCTTGGATTTCGGGGTCCCGTACGCGGCTAGGCTCCCAAAAAGTCTCACACATGTGGTATCCCCATACTCAGGAGAAGCAACAGAATGTATTTTGGGGTGTAATGTCACATATTCCCATGGCATGTTTGAGCAATATATCATTTAGTGACAACTTTGTGCAAAAAAAAAAAAAAGGGTCTTCCCGCAACTGGTGTCACAATATAAAATATTCAATGGACTCGACATGCCTCTCAGCAAATAGCTTGGGGTGTCTACTTTCCAAAATGGGGTAATTTGGGGGGGTTTGAACTGTCCTGGCAATTTATGCACAACATTTAGAAGCTTATGTCACACATCACCCACTCTTCTAACCACTTGAAGACAAAGCCCTTTCTGACACTTTTTGTTTACATGAAAAAATTATTTTTTTTGCAAGAAAATTATTTTGAACCCCCAAACATTATATATTTTTTTAAAGCAAATGCAGATTAAAATGGTGGGTGTTTCATTTTTTTTTTCACACAGTATTTGCGCAGCGATTTTTCTAACGCATTTTTTGGGGAAAAAACACACTTTTTTTAATTTTAATGCACTAAAACACACTATATTGCCCAAATGTTTGATGAAATAAAAAAGATGATCTTAGGCCGAGTACATGTATACCAAACATGACATGCTTTAAAATTGCGCACAAACTAAATACATTTTTAAAAACCTGTAGGTTACCACTTTAGATTTACAGAGGAGGTCTACTGCAAAAATTACTGCCCTCGATCTGACCTTCGCGGTGATACCTCACATACATGGTGCAATTGCTGTTTACATTTGATGCCAGACCGACGCTTGTGTTTGCCTTTGCGCGAGAGCAGGGGGGGACATGGGTGCTTTTTTTTTTTTCTTTATTATTTTTTTGCTTTTTTATCTTATTTTTAAACTGTTCCTTTAATTTTTTTTTTAATCATTTTTATTGTTATCTCAGGGAATGTAAATATCCCCTATGATAGCAATAGGTAGTGACAGGTACTCTTTTTTTTTAAAAATGGGGTCTATTAGACCCTAGATCTCTCCTCTGCCCTCAAAGCATCTGACCACACCAAGATCGGTGTTATAAAATGCTTTCCCAATTTCCCAATGGCGCTGTTTACATCCGGCGAAATCAAAGTCATGAAATGCTCGTAGCTTCCGGTTTCTTAGGCCATAGAGATGTTTGGAGCCACTCTGGTCTCTGATCAGCTCTATGGTCAGCTGGTTGAATCACCAGCTGCATTCTCAGGTTCCCTGTTGGGACAGGAGAGCCAGAGAAAAAATGGAAGATGGTGTGGGGGGGGGGGCATTCCCTCCCACTGCTTGTAAAAGCAGTCTAGAGGCTAATTAGCCGCTAGGATTGCTTTTACATGAAAGCCGACCGCTGGCTGAAAAGAATGATACCAAGATGATACCTAAACCTGCAGGCATCATTCTGGTATAACCACTCAAAGTCCAGCAAAATACCAGTACGTTGCTGGTCCTTGTTGGCCATATACTGTAATCTTTTTTTTTTCATGCAGCCTGCGGGCTGAATGAAAAAAAGAGATTGATCGGTGGGTATGCCCACCATTAGAATACCTACCTTCATCCACCCACTTCTAATGATGGGCATACACTCACCATTTATATATGCCGAAGCATGGGGGGATCCTCCCGCAAAAGGTAGGAGCAAATCGCTCCTCCGCCCCTGCTGCCCCCATGCTTCGGCATATATCATCTCCGCTGGAGTCATGGCTTTATATATCATGGGAGCAAAAGCTGTTGCTGTCAAAATAAATAAATCCGCCCTGCAGCTGAATGGCGTACCTGAAGACAAAAAAATGGTTAACAATAAAACACAGTAAACGGTAAAGTATAAAAAAATTGTATACCTGAAAAGCAAACATGCTTAAACATAATAACAATAAAATATTGCAGAATAGAATACAGTAAAAAAGAGCAGAATATTAGAGAGAGAATAGAGAGAGAGAGAACAATAAAATGACAACTATTTTTTTTTATTTTATATACTTTTTTGTGTTTTTATTTTTTATTTTTTTTGTAACTGTAACTTTTGTAACTGTAACCGGTTCCAGGTTCGGGTCTCTCAAAATGCGATGGCATCTTGGGAGACATTGTGAAAGTGCGCCTAGTCTGTGCAATGCTGTACACTAATACTCAACTAGTGTATGGTAGCGTTCAAAACATTCACCAATGCAAAGACCAGGATTGTCAGGACAGGAGGGACAATAATAGTGGGTGTCACGCCTATATCTGCGCTTGCTGCAGACACAACATCTTTTTTGGGGGGGTTCGTTGGATACGGGTACTCGGGAGGACATAAAGAAAATGCCTCTCATGCAGCCGACTGCATTTGGTTGGGGATGTGAATGGGTGAAGTACGGGTGCTGCAGAAGTGGTGGGTTCCCAATTAGGATTGGCGAATGCAGCAGGAAGGGCATTATGAGCATGACTGGCCTATGTTTGTCTTCTTCTTGGTGGCAACGGGACACTACTTGTGCTTGCCACCTCACCAGCTTGAAATGCACTTATGGGACTCACCACGTCACAAAGTGTTACTGCAGCGCTGGTTTGACTACGAGCGGGGTGTACTAGGCCGCTGGTGCTTGCCAGTTCACCAAAACGCTACCAAAAAAACTGTTAGTGATCGCAGGGATCAGGCCTGACTCTGCGAATGCTGCAGTTATGTGTGTTTAGTGTTTTGTAAGTGACAGTGATCGATTGATACTGCACTTAAGTGGGCTGGGCTGGGCGGAGAGGCAAAGCGCAGGTGCTAGCAGGTATCTAGGCTGATCCTGCTAACACTGCATTTTTGGGAACCCTAAACTGCTGGGGACGCTAGTATAGATCTGATCGGATCAGACATTGATCCGTTCAGATACTATACCACTAAGGGAGGTGTATGGTGCGTGTGTGGGTGTTAGCGGTACGCTAACCTGACGCTGCCTGGGGCGACGCAGACCCTATCTGACCCTAAAACCTAACTCATATCACCGCCGGGCGATCGGGGGGCTAAACCTTTATTCGGTAATAAACGGCGGGTGCCCTTACACTATAAAAAATAAACTAACTAACCAGCGTCACCCGTAACACTTATACGGTGATCACTGCTGAAAGGGTTAACTAGGGGGCAATCAAGGGGTTAAAACCTTTATTAGGTAGTATATGGGGGTCCCTGACGCTATAAAACGCTGACGGCGAACCTATATATTTACGTCCCTAACTAGCGTCACCAGTGACACTAATACAGCAATCAGAAAAACGATCGCTTAGTGACACTGGCGACGGGGGGTGATCAAGGGGTTAAAACTTTATTAGGGGGGGTTAGGGGGGTACCCTAGACCTAAAGGGGGCCTAACACTAACTGCCCTACCACACTATCTGTCACAAACTGACACCAATGCAGTAATCAGAAAAAAAAAACTGCTTGGTGTCAGTGTGACGGGGGGGGGGTGATCAGGGGTGATCAGGGGGTGATCGGGGGGTGATGGGGGGTGTAATGTGTGCCTGGCGTGTTCTACTGTGTGTGTAGTGTTTGTGCACTCACATCGATGTCTTCTCTCCTCGGCGCCGGAACGGAAAATACTGAGCCGAGGAGAGATGACATCACTTCCTCCGCTTCTGTTTACTATACAGAAGCCAAGGAAGCATTTCATTCGCCAGGAGCGATCGCGAGGAGGGGCCATGAATGAGTGGCCTCCCCCTCACCTCTTATCAACCCTGATGAGAATCCGACCGCCGCAGGCACCGGGGGGGAGACAGGCAAGGACGTATGGGTAAGTAATTATGCCTTGCCGTGCCATTCTGGCGACGTACATCATCGTGCGGCGATCGGCAACTGGTTAAGAAGTGTAAAAAAGAGGATATAAACAAATAACAGCTCCCAACCAGGGTAGCTTAACAGGTAGAGTGGGACTTTTTACTGCTGGGTTGTCTCAAAAATGGACAAAACTCATATACATAAGATAAAAAACATCTTTATTAGCGTCACTCCAACCCTAATGCCCGCGTAAATTCCGATCGTGTGTAGACAATTCTGCCACACAAAGTGTCACGCATGCTCAGAATAAATTAGAAGTGCTCGGTCTGGTAAAACTAGAGTTCGTAATATGGATATAGCACATTCGTCACGCTGAAATGTTTTAAATTGTTTAATGCAGCGCATTCTCTTCTTCTTTATAATGCTAGAAGAATGAGGTTGTTTTGCTGCTCATATTCACACAGACTTCTCACAAACTTCTTTCTTTATTATTTCTCGTGATTTCATTAATATAATATTTTTATTCGTCAGATCTCCCGAATATTTTTTTTATTTTTATGTTTTTATATTTTTTATTATTTTGTGTTTTTTTTTTTAAGAAACAGCTGAAATTGGCAAAGCCTTTGTACTCCAGGGCACACATCAACTATTTTAAGGCCAAATTGGTGGCCCGAGGAGTCCATATATAAGGCACTACAATCTGGTCCAGAAGTCCAAGAGATCAGGAACAGCAGCAGATGACATACATGTCCCCAGGCTGTGGTCATACAAGAGCCTGCATCTTTTGTTAGACCAGACTGAACCCAGGCCATCACTTTCTCGTCTTCCTTCCACTCTTCTTTCCAGGCTTACATCCAGGCTGTGGCTGTGGTGTTGGAGGTGTGGCAGGAGGAGGAGGAGGATGGTCCAACTTACACAGGTGGGTTTTGTTGGTGATTTGTCCCCTCAACCCCTTATTTAGGGTGTGGTACATGATTTCTTCACACAAGAGGCGTTGCCCTCCACCATGTCCTGCAGTTTGCATGCAGCCATGGAGGCAAAGGCCTCTTGACAAGTGGGGGTGGTTCTGAGGACAGCAGAAGCTTCCCCAATCAGCCTGAGCGCTGACTCCTCCACGTTCCTCCCCTTCCTGGGTCTTTTGGTTGGAAGGCAGAGGAGAGGGACCTGGGATTCTGTGAGTCTACTGGGCCCAGCCACCTCCTGGCTGACACTTACCCCCGCTTCCTCCTGGCTGAGGTCTTCCTGTGTATGAAAAAGGGACATAGTTTTAGTTTTTGGTTCATCAATCACACACAATTTTCAGCTCATGACTGTTGCAAATTGAATGTTAACAAATATAAAAGACTATCATTCTGAGCCCAGCATTTTTCATTCTTGTCGCAATTGTTTTTGGCTACTACTGTCTATTTATATGTAAACGCCTTTATTAAATCAGCAATTAGTGATCAATAATCACATCTAGTAAACATCATTTATTTTTTGACAAGAAATCTGTAGAACCATGCTATACCTGGCTCAAGCTGGGCTCCTCCGCTTCTTCCTGGCTGGAAGGCCCAGGTTGGACATCGGAAGCCTCAGCTGGGGTGGAAGGAAGCGTGGAAGGTAGGGTTGAGAGGGATTCCCTGACTTCAGTCTGGTCTGACAGAAATTGCAGTCTGTCATAGTACCACAGCCTGGGTACATAAATGTCATCTGCTGCAGCTCCTGATCTCTGGGAATCCTGGACCTTCTTGCGCTCCCTAAGATATGTGCTTCTCAGGTGAACAATTTTGGCTTTTAAATAGGGGATGGTTGCCGTGGGGACCTGCGGCTTCACCAACTCCAGCAGTTTCTCCAGCGCTGCCCGCCTCTTTAATTTGTTATTATATTGTGGATGCTTCTCCAGCTACAGACAGGGCAGCTCCCTGTACTTGTCTATGAAGATTGGGAGGAAACCGTGGTCTTTGAACCCATCCATTTTCTCTGTAAGACACAGCACAAGACAAACCCTAATATCAGGCTAAACCAGGGGTCTCAAACTGGCGGCCCTCCAGCTGTTGCTGAACTACAAGTCCCATCATGCCTCTTGCCTGTGGAAGTCATGCTTGTAACTGTCAGCCTTGCAATGCCTCATGGGACTTGTAGTTCCGCAACAGCTGGAGGGCCGCCAGTTTGAGACCCCTGGGCTAAACTCTCCTAATCTTGACCCAATATAGGCCTCAATGTATAAGCATTATAGGCCAATGATGCACCAAGTTCAAATTGTACCTTCGTTAGAGAGTGGGGAGAGCACATGGCAGAGACACAGCACGTGCGTGATAATTTCAGCAACGAGGAGGAGGAAAGCCCGGAGCCAGAAACATCCCGATACCGCAGGAGATTTAAGGCCTCAAATATGGCCTTTGTAGAGATGGTGGAGATGGTGGACATCTTGAAGAGGGCCGACTATGATGGGAAGTATGGACGTTACCCAAACCCAAATATGAGAAAGGCCAGGATCATGACTAAAGTTGTGAAGAGTCTGCACAGGAAATTTGGGTTACGACGATCCAAGGATCAATTGAGGAAACGCTGGTCAGACCTGAAACTGAGGGAGCACGATCAGTACAGAAGGATCAAGAGAGTAATTCATAAAAGTAAGTAGTTGTCCTGTGTTCCGATTCTTATTAATATTACTTGCATGCTGCTCCATGTGCTTTTCTTTACTGTTGTACAGTTTAAAATGGCAACTTTCATGTCCATGGGCACATTAATCGTTCATAGGAAACATTGTTCGTTCGCCCACTAAAATACAATGTTTTCGGCAGATGCAGTTAACTACATTTGTTCAGGCCTAGTTCTGTTAAAAGAAGTTTGATGTGTAGATGGGTTTGTAACTAGAATGAAATGCAAACTTCATTCGGTGTAAGGAATGAGCTGAAATAACAGTAGCTGTTTACACATCTGGACGCAGGCGCACTAGTGTGGAACACCAGAACACCCTTTTTATTAGGGTGTCCCACACAGGTGCTCCAGTGGATACTAGGGGTGTCTCCATCTGTGAAACTTGCACAAAACAGGTAAGTATTCCAGCTTTAGAAAGGGAAAAAAAATGTTTTCAGCCTGGAACTCTGCCAAAAAAGACAATTGTATAGCACTTCCAAGCAATGTTTCATATTACTAGTTCTGCCCTCAAATATCTGTGTGCTAAGTATACCTTTTTTTATTCACATAGGGGAGAAAAGACTCGGGACATCTGAGGAGACCAGGGACCCACCACCTCCGAAAGAAGGGGAAATCCCCAAAATACAAACAGAGGAGGAGGAGGGAGACGTTTTTGAAATTGGCGAAATAGTCACCACAACAGGTGAATGTCTGAGACCACAGCTTCAGGTAATAGATGTATGCCTGCATATTTATAATACATGGTGTGTTTTTTTGTTTATTTTTAGGTGATGTGGATGTTGTGGAAGAAGAATGTCATTTCACAAGTGAAAGTGCCCAGATCCTCATCGGGGAGATAATGGGTTGCAATCGCGATTTAGAAAATCTAAAGGAAAACATCAATGATGTTCAACAAAAAATGAAGAACATCACTGATGTTTTAGGGAGAATATAAAACACCCAAAATACCTAAATTTTTTCTTGTCTATTTTTGTTTTTCAAAAAAAGTTTTAAAGTATTTTAAAAGTCAAATTTTGAAGATGCACACGGTGTGTCAACATGTGCTATCTGCCATCACGGGAGATCAATGTACACGTTTTGTGGGTGCAACCCCTTCCTCGCTACTAAAGTGGCTGAGATGAAGGGGTTGCACGTCCATTGATCCCCCATGATGGGAGCTAGCACATGTTGACATTAGGCATGGGATCAGGAGGGAAATCCCCAGCTTGAATCCCAATTTGTGTGCATCTTTAAAATTTGGCTTTTACAGGGGTGACATCACCCCATCTGATGAAGGAAATATTAACAAATTTTGGACATACTAATGTCTGATATTGCCTTCACTTTATCAAAGTTGAACTTTGTAAGTTCCTGAGTTGTGTATGTTATGCTTTGAAACATGCCTGTTTTACCAAAAAAGTCTATTTATAATTAATGTGACCAAAAAAAATGTTATACACCAAAGATGTTGGTTTGTTCAAAAACCCTTTTATAAACGCACATATGAATGTGCTTTCAGTAAAAAGTTTTATAATCAACAATGTGTGGTTTCTTCTTTCAATGCTCAAAAGCAGTTTTTGGAGTAAAGTTGGTGTTTTCAGTGACAATGAGGGTTATTTACTAAAGGCAAATCCACTTTGCAGTACAAGTGCAGTTTCAGTGCAGTTTCAAGTGCACTTTTGCAGTGCACTTGTAGTGCAAAGTGGATTTGCCTTTAGTAAATAACACCCAGAGTACTTTATAATTTGCCACAATCACGCCATTTTCATGACTCACCAAATTTCTGTCATGGTGCTGAAAATGATGAATATTTTTGTCAGTAATGCATTGCATACATTAACAACAAAAACAAGGTGTGTGTGTGTGTAGCAGACCCACAACATAATAATAATAGTTAGCCAAAGAAGAGATTGTCACCTCATGTCTCAAAGAAATTTCATTTGCACTGTTTAAGAAAAAGGCCAAAAAAAAGACCATAAGATAACTGAGGAGACAGCTAAAAGAAAGCCAAGCAGTAAATCAAAGCAAATATTAGTTCCGTTTCAAAAATAAATTTATTTTAAAAATGTCTCAGACATTGTCTGACATATCTATGCCCCCCCTACCCGCAAAGTATTCCATGTATTTTTTAACGGACCTTGCGGGGGCTTTGGGGGGGCAAGCCAGGACAGCCAGTTTCAAGCACCGTCAGTGTTTGTTCATTAATAATTCCGGCCTCAGGCCCAACTGAGGCAACATAGAATTTCTCCTTAAAAAATTGTGGAGAACACAGCAACAAAGGATAATATGATTCAGTTTATATTCCGCCATGTGTATGGGTGTAAGAAATAGGCAGAACCGGCTGGCCATTATTTCAAACGCATTCTCCACCACTCTTCTAGCTCTGGCCAGCCGGTAATTAAAATCCCTCTGGTCCAGGGTGAGGGTCCTCATACGGAATGGCCACATAAGATGGTCCCCCAGTGCAAATGCTTCATCCGCAACAAAGACGAACGGGAGTGCTTTCACATTGTCTTCAGGAGGTGGCAAGTCCAAGCTGCCATTCTGGAGGCGCCTGTAGAACTCCGTCTGGGCGATGACTCCACCATCCGACATCCGGCCATTTTTCCCCACGTCCACAAAGAGGAACTTGTAAGTAGCCGACACCACCGCCAACATCACAATACTATTAAACCCCTTGTAATTATAATAGTATGACCCCGAGTTGGGGAGTGGGACTATGTGGACATGTTTTCTATCAATTGCCCCTCCACAGTTGGAAAAGTCCCAATGGGTGGCAAAGTGGGAGGCCACAGTCTGCCATTCCTGTGGCGTTGAAGGAAATTGTGGAGTCAAACAAGAAAAAAAATTAGTCATTTTGCACATAAACATTGCAAGCAGATTAGACACAAACACTCTTTGCCAACATCAGTATAACATTTATTTTAAGGAGTATTTAAAGACAAAAGTATAAGGTCCACCTATCAGATTCCTCACCCCCTCTGATGGCCCATTGTAAAATTAAGAGGGGGATGTTTTGGACAGGTAACCCTCTCCACTTCATTGAGAGATGAATGCATACATACAGGGCCGTCTTTAAGGCAGGGCAAAGAGGGCAGCTGCCCTGGGCCCCATCATTGTTGTGGGGCCCAAAGCAGCTGTCTCATACTTGCCAACTATTCCAGTTTAAATTCCCTTGTCCCTTGAAGTTTTAGTCCCGTGCTGTGTCCTGATATCTCAGTGTGAAGTGCTGTTACTAATGCTGCCCAGCTCTGCCCTATTGTTGTGTACAGATGACTCACCTGCAGGCCCTGTGTTTACATTTAAAGAACCGGCATTGATTAAAGAACCGGCTGCATTAATATGTAAAAGGGGGCAGTCATATGTATATCAAGCCCCCCTGAGGTTATATCCACCATCATCTATACTGAATGTTGCCCACTGGGGAGGTAAAGGGGCATGCTTGAAAGTCCTGCCTGCAACTGTGATCATTAGGCCCAACATCAGCCTGTTCTGCAAAGGTAAGCAAATTAATGGGGTGGAGGGTAGTTTGGGGTGTGCAGAGGTAGGCAGAAAAGGAATTACAGTTTGAGCAAGGAGGGGATGTATGGAGGTAAGGAAGGTGGGTGCAAAAATGAGCAGAGGAGGTGTCAGGTCACCTGTATTCAGGTGACAGATGCACCCTGTTGGGGTCAGGAGTGCACCGCTATGATAGTGGACCCTAAGGCTGACTGCTGCAGATGGAACTCGGGGTGGTTCAGGAAGGCAGGGTCCCTGGAGCACCAACACGGATCCCACAGTGAGTTAGAGCATAGATTACCCAGGGTGCGGAGTCTAAGAGCCAGTTGGTGTTCACCAGAGCCTCTTGTGGTGAGGATTGACTGGGCTGCAACTGGCTCCAGGTCGCGGCCCCCAGGGTCTCCCAGCTCACGCTCACGGTAGGCTACAGGAGGATGGAGAGGAAACAGCAGCCCAGAACAGCAAGGAATAGTAAGGAGGTAGCCAAATGTTGGGGCGACTAGCAGACAAGGATAACAGAGAACACGCCAAAAGTCAGGGTCACAGGCAAACAGGGATAGTCGGGAACGTGCCAAAGGTCAGGGTCACAAGCAGACAAGAATAGTCGGGAACACGCCAAGATCAGTAACAGAGACAGAGACCATCTTAGAGCACACGGCAAACACACAATATTGCACGGCAAGGCAGGCTTGGAGAATACAGTGTTAAATAGTGGTTCCTGTTGAGGCTAGGGTGGAGCCACACAGAGGGAAGATTACTAAAGCATGCAGGTGTGAGAGTACAAGCCTCAAGGCTGATACACAGACCAGGTAAGAGACAGACAGGTCATGAATGTATTACTGCAAGGTCATGACAGTACCCCCCCTCTTACGAGGCCTCCCCTTCCCCCGCTTTGGACCAGGCTTGGAGGGGAACTTCAAATGGAACTTCCTCAGAAGACGAAGTGCGAAGACTTCAGATGCAGAAATCCAAGATCTCTCCTCAGGACCGAAACCTTTCCAATCCACGAGATATTGAAGGACACCTTTATAGAAGCGAGAATCCAAAATTTGACTAACCTCGTACTCCTGATCATCTTCAGAGACTGGAGCCAAGGTAGGGAGAGGTCGAGAGAACTTATTGAAAACTAAAGGTTTCAGAAGGGATACATGAAAGGAGTTTGAGATCCTGAGGCTTTTAGGGATCTGGAGTTTAAAACAAACAGGATTCAGCTTAGAAATTATATCGTAAGGACCAATGAATCTCGGGGCAAACTTGAGAGAAGGAACCCGGAGTCTGATGTTCCTGGTAGAAAGCCAGACTTTGTCTCCTGGCTGTAGAGAAGGCCGCTTACGCCTGCGACGGTCAGGAAAACTTTTGAACTTGTTGGCAACTTTCTGGAGGGAATCATGAATGTCAGCCCACAAGGAATTGAATGATTCCTGAACAGTAGCCAAAGCTGGGATGTCAGAAGAACAGGTCATAGGAAGAGGGAGCTGAGGATGTCTTCCATGAACAGTGACAAAGGGTGTCTTCTGAGAACTGACGTTGACATGATTGTTGTGGGAGAACTCTGCCCATGGGAGTAATGAGACCCAATCATCGTGATGAGCCGAGACCAAGGTACAGAGAAAGACCTCCAACTCCTGATTAACCCTTTCAGTCTGGCCATTGGATTGGGGATGGTAAGAAGAGGTAAAATCCAAGGTAATGTTGAGGGATTTGAAAAAGGCTCTATAAAAGCAAGAAGTAAACTGAACACCCTTGTCTGAAATTACATGGGAAGGGACACCATAAAGAAGGAAAATCTCTCGTACGAAAATGAGAACCGAGGCAGGAGCAGAAGGGAGACCAGGCAGAGGTATAAAATGGGCCATCTTGGAGAATCGATCAATTACCACCCAAATGAGCGTATTCTTCTCAGAAGGTGGAAGATCGGTGATGAAGTCCATGTGAGACCAGGGCTCCTTGGGAATGGGCAAGGGCATGAGAAGACCAGCAGGAGCCTGCGTGGAAGACTTAGATTGGGCACAGACATGACAAGCCTTAACACAGTCTTTGACATCCGAACGGAGAGTAGGCCACCAGTAGTGGCGACTGATGAGGAGGAAGGATCGAAGAAACCCAGCATGACCTGCCATCTTGGAGTCGTGTCCCCAATAAAGGATCTTAGCTCTTAGCTCAGTGGGGACGAAGGTACTGCCAGGAGGAATTTTTGACTTCAGGGTGGTTGAATGGGCAAGGATGCATGAAGTAGGGATAATCAGCTCAGATTCAATGGTAGGCTCCTCATCCTGAATGTCAAAAGATCTAGAGAGTGCATCAGCCTGACTGTTGCAGGAACCAGGTTTGAATGTAATGGTGAAGTTAAAACGTGAAAAGAAGAGACTCCACCTGGCTTGTCTGGGATTCAATCGTTTGGCATTCTGTAAGTACTGCAGATTTTTATGGTCAGTGAAAATTGTTATGGAATGTGGGGAACCCTCCAAGAGATGACACCACTGCTCCAACGCCAATTTAATTGCAAGAAGTTCCCGATCACGAATAGCGTAATTCTTCTCCGCCTGAGAAAATTTTCTGGAGAAAAATGCACATGGTAGATGTTTTTTCCCAAAGGATTGAAGAAGCACAGCTCCCACCCCAGTTGAGAAAGCGTCCACTTCAATAAAAAATGGATCCCTCTGGTCGCCTCAACAAAGGTCCAGAAATGAAGGCCTGTTTCAAATCATGAAAGGCAGAGACAGCTTCGGGGGACCACTCCTTGGCATTAGCACCCTCCTTGGTTAAGGCGATAATTGGCGCAGCAATAGAGTAGTGATTCCTAATGAACTGCCTGTAATAATTAGTGAGCCCAAGAAAGCGCTGTGTGGCCTTGAGGCAGGCAGGAAGAGGCCAGTTCGTAATGGCCGAAACCTTCCCAGGACCCATACGAAGACCGAAGTTAGAGACGAAGACTTCAGAACATTCAAAAGAACATCTCTCCAGCTTGGCGTACAGATTATTTTCTCGAAGGCGCTGAAGTACAATCCGGACATGGTCTCTGTGAACCGACAGACTTTCCGAAAAGATGAGAATGTCATCCAGGTAGATGACAACAAATTGGTAAAGCAGATCCCTGAAGATTTTGTTAATAAAGTTTTGGAACACCGCTGGGGCGTTACACAAACCAAAGGGCATGACCAAGTACTGGTAATGTCCATCTCTAGTGTTAAACGCAGTTTTCCATTCATTCCCTTCCCGTATTCGTATCAAATTGTATGCACCCCTGAGATCCAAATGTAGGCACCTTTCAAACTGTCAAATAGTTCCGATATTAGGGGTAGAGGGTATCGATTTTTGATCGTTACTGCGTTTAGGCCTCGGTAGTCAATGCAGGGTCTTAGGGTACCATCCTTTTTGGCAACAAAAAAGAACCCTGCTCCTGCAGGCGATGAGGATTTCCGGCTGAATCCTTTTTCTAGATTTTCTGCAACATACTCAGACATGGCCTGGGTCTCTGGGATGGACAGAGGGTAGGTACGACCCCTGGATAGAGCTGCTCCGGGAACAAGGTCAATGGCACAGCCAAAGGACCTGTGAGGAGGAAGCACCTCAGCTGACTTTTTACAGAACACATCCCCTTAGGGGCAACCTTGAGTAGGCAGGAAGAGAAACAGGAGGGACCCCAAGCCAAGATCTGCCCAGAAGTCCAGTCAATGTGTGGAGAGTGGAGCTGCAACCAAGGAAGCCCCAATACGATAGGGGTTGAGACCTTAGGAAGGATAAGAAAGAATATCCACTCCTGGTGGAGTATCCCTACCGACATCTTAACAGGAGGGGTCTGGAAACGGATAGGCCCCCCTGGAAGAACAGTGCCATCAATCGCTGAGACCACCAATGGAGTGGTGAGGGGTAAAAGGGTATGGTTCATGGAAGATGCAGTTCTCCAGTCCATAAAGTTGCCAGCGGCTCCCGAATCCAGATAAGCCAAGGCCGAGTGGGAGGAAACGCCAACATGAAGAAACACCGAAAGAAGGAGACGAGAAGATGACTTTTCTGGGTCCAATACTCCACCTTCCAGATGTATTACCTGAGCTTTTCCTGGACGAAATGAGCATATGTCACGAAAATGACCTTTGCCCCCACAACAGAGACACAGGCCCAGAGTTCTGCACCTAGCACGTTCCTCGGGGGATGGCCTGGTCTGGCCCAGCTGCATGGGTTCCTTAGTTGGCAGGAGATGCTCCACAGGATGAAAAGATGGGAGCTCAGGCTGACTAAGGACCAAGGAGTGCTGGCGTCGCTTTTCTAAGTTCCTTCCTGAAAACGAATATCTATCTGGTTACACAGGGAGATAACTTAGTCCAGATCAGTGGGGATGGTTCTTCCTGCTAATTCGTCCTTAACTCTATCAGAAAGGCCATGCAGAAAGGTTGCGACTAAGGCCTCATTGTTCCAGCTCAGCTCAGCCGTCAGTATGCGGAAACGAAGAGCATACTGTCCCATAGAAGCAGACTCTTGGCGGGGACGTAAGAAGGCGCTGGCCGCTGAAGAGACATGACCTGGTTCCTCAAAGATATTACGGAACAGTTTCAGAAAATTAGAGAGGCTGGAAACCACTGGGTCTTTCCTCTTCCACATAGGGGCAGCCCAAGCTAAAGCCTCGCCGGACAGGAGAGAAATAATATAGGCTACCTTTGCCCGATCAGACTTGAAGTTTTGGGGTTGGAGTTCGAAATGAATAGTTCACTGGCTAAGGAACCCTCTGCAGGCCTTGGAATCCCCAAAGTAACGGGATGGAGCTGGTAAGTGCAAAGGGATAGCGGCTGTGACTGTAAGCGGAGCTGATACGGCAGCCGATTGCGGTTGTGGAACCGGGGAGCCTAAGGAGGCTTGAAGTTGTTCAAAGCGGTAAGCCAAATCCTGAAGGAATCGCATCACCTGGGTCTGATTTGATTCCTGGGTCAGGAGTCTGTGGATTATGCCCTGCAGCTAATCATCGGCAGGTAGCGGCACATCAGACGGGTCCATGGCCGTGCAAACTGTCAGGTCACCTGTATCCAGGTGACAGATGCACCCCGTTGGGGTCAGGAGTGCACCACTATGATAGTGGACCCTAAGGCTGACTGCTGCAGATGGAACTCGGGGTGGTTCAGGAAGGCAGGTCCCCTGGAGCACCAACACGGATCCCACAGTGAGTTAGAGTTAGATTCCCCAGGGCGCGGAGTCTAAGAGCCAGTTGGTGTTCACCAGAGCCTCTAGTGGTGAGGATGGACTGGGCTGCAACTGGCTCCAGGTCGCGGCCCCCAGGGTCTCCCAGCTCACGCTCACGGTAGGCTACAGGAGGATGGAGAGGAAACAGCAGCCCAGGACAGCAAGGAATAGTAAGGAGGTAGCCAAATGTCAGGGCGACTAGCAGACAAGGATAACAGAGAACACGCCAAAAGTCAGGGTCACAGGCAAACAGGGATAGTCGAGAACGCGCCAAAGGTCAGGGTCACAAGCAGACAGGAATAGTCGGGAACACGCCAAGATCGGTAACAGAGACAGAGACAAACTTAGAGCACACGGCAAACAGGAAGCCAAACACACAATATTGCATGGCAAGGCAGATTTGGAGAATACGGTGTTAAATAGTGGTTCCTGTTGAGGCTAGGGTGGAGCCACACAGAGGGAAGATTACTAAAGCATGCAGGTGTGAGAGTACAAGCCTCCAGGCTGATACACAGACCAGGTAAGTGACAGACAGGTCATGAATGTATTACTGCAAGGTCATGACAGGAGGCAGGTAGAGTTAAAGGGGTGGGGGGTTGGAGTGGAGAGGAGGGGGAGGTTTGGGGTGCAGAGATTAACATGGGTTTTAGGATGCAAAGGTGTACTGACAGGGTGGATAAAGATGTACGTCACATTCATTTCAATGGGCTGCTCTATGTGCTAGAAATGCGGAACAAAGTCCCTAACGCTTTTTCAAAATCACACGGTTCCACGGCATATGTCAGCAGATGCTGAGGGTGTCAGCAACAATTAATGGCACTGCTGTGTATCTGCTAAAGGGCAGCACGTTTCTGTGGTGTCAGGAAAGCGATTTTGCATGCATTCCCGACACACACAAATATGAACCCAGGTTAAATGTCTCATTAAAATTGGTGGTCAGTGTAAATCTTCTCAGTACATTGGGGCTTGGTGTACAATCCTTTCATTCACACTAGTGGCCAGTGTGAAGGTCCCCCTTACATTGGTGGTCAGTGTAAATCCCTCCTTACATTGGTGGTTACTGTGAATGCTTCTATTACATTAGTGGTCAGTGTAAACCCCTATTACATTGGTGGTAAGTGTTGAAACTCCTCTTTCTATTGGTAGTCAGTAAAAAAAAAAAAATCAGCATTGCCATTGATCACACCCCCCCTAGTACTGCCACTGATCCCAAGAGTTCCAGGATCCCTAGGAGTTTCCTGTTTTTTTGATGGGTCCCCTCACCACCCCAGTCCATGGTGCGCAGGCAGTAAGGAGATGATGTTCTGTAATCTCTAGCAACCAATCAGTGAGCAGTAATGATGTGCAGTAACCTCTAGCAACCAATTTGTGAACAGTGTTGATGTATAGTAACCTCTAGCAACCAATCAACAAGCAGAAATCATGTGCTGTAACCTATAGCAACTAACCAGTGAGCCATAATGTGTGCTGTAACCTCTAGTAATCAATCAGTAAGTGGTAATGATACACAGTAACCTCTGGCAACCAATCGAAATCGCTGCCTGATCTGATTCAGTAAACTGATATTGAGTGTAGCTGCTATTTATTGTATGTCTTAGAGAGGTGGAGAGCAAACTTGCATGGGGGGGGAAATGTTTGCCCAGGGTCCAATCAATATTAACCACTTGCCGCCCGCCCTATTACAAAATGACGGCGGCAAAGTGGTTTGATATCCCTGATCGGACATCATATGACGTGATCAGGATATCGAGCCGCTGCGTGCCCCCGGGGGTGCGCATCGCAGCGATCGTTGTTGCGGGGTGTCAGTCTGACACCCTGCAACACCGATATAGGTAAAGAGTCTCTGACGGAGACTCTTTACCACGTGATCAGCCGTGTCCAATCACGGCTGATCACGATGTAAATAGGAAGAGGCGGTGATCGGCTTTTCCTCACTCGCGTCTGACAGACGCGAGCAGAGGAGAGCCGATCGGCTGCTCTCCTGACAGGGGGGTCTGTGCTGATTGTTTATCAGCACAACCCCCCCTCGGATCCTACCCAGGACCACCAGGGAAGCCGCCCAGGACCACCAGGGAAACCAGCCACACTGGACCACCAGGTATGCCCCCTAGACCCCCAGGGAAATACTAATCAGTGCAAAGGCAGCTGCCAATCAATGCCCAGGCAGCTGTCAGTCAGTGCCCACTCCAATGCCTACCACTGCCAGTGCCACGAGGGAAGCCTATCAGTGCCGCGTATCAGTGCCCATCAGTGCCACGTATCAGTGCCCATCAGTGCCCATCAGTGCTGCCTATCAGTGCCCATCAGTGCCACCCTATCAGTGCCCAGCAGTGCTGCCTTTCAGTGCCCATCAGTGTCGCCCATCAGTGCCCAGTGCCACCCAGTGCCACCCATAAGTGCCCATCAGTGCCGCCTATCAATGCCCATCAGTGCTGTATATCAGTGCCACCCATTAGTGCCGCCTACCAGTGCCCATCAGTGCCGCATATCAGTGCCCATCCTCAGTGCCTGTCAGTGCCCGCTCATTGGTACCGCCTCATTGGTGCCACCGTATCAGTGCTGTCAGTGCCGCCTTGTCAGTGCCCATCAGTGAAAGAGAAAACTTACTTATTTACAATTTTTTTCAACAGAAACAAAAGCAAAACTTTTTTTTTTTTTATTTGTTTAGCAAAAAATAAAAACCGCAGAGGTGATCAAATACCACCAAAAGAAAGCTCTATTTGTGGGAACAAAATGATAAAAATGTAGTTTGGGTACAGTGTAGCATGGCCGCGCAATTGTCATTCAAACTGCGACAGCACTGAAAGTTGAAAATTGGTCTGGGCAGGAAAGTGTCTAAGTGCCCTGTATTGAAGTGGTTAAAGACAGCCCTGCATACATAATGTGTGTTACTTTGGCCAGCCCCTCCTTACTTACACTATTGGCAGGCAATGGACAGGTAAGAAGTTTCATAATACAAAAATATAAATACACACTGTACAAATTGAAGCACATTTTTACATTCTGCTATTACCTATCAAGATAATAATAGGAGAACAAAACTTTAAACAGTACCATTTGAAAATATTCAGGCAGGCCCTTGCACTACATGCTTTGGTGAATTCATCCATAAATCTGACCACAAAAGACGTGAGTATAGTGTGTATGGGTTTGGCAAAGTCAGTAGAGGATTGTTATCAGCTGTCTTAGCGGTTGGGGGGGTTCCAAATGATTTTGGGCCCCCCAAAAAAAGCCTCCGGCACTCTGCATGTATTTAAGGACACAAATAACATTTGTACACATTTTAGGGGGTGTTTAGGGTAAGCACTACAATGGAGCTGATAAACTACATTGTTAAGTAACTAGGCGAGGTGTATATGGGCCCAGGATAGCATGCTGGGGAGGTTAGTGAAGGCAAATATGCATGAAGGACAAAAAAGAAAGTTTAAAAGCTTCCAGGATGCAGGAGGACAAAGGGGACATTCACAGCATATTACAATCATGGCAATTAGGAAATGAGGAAAGAAATACAATACATTAGCAAACATTAAATACATAGAATGTGATGTTAAAGGAGAAATCTTACCTTAATATAGTCCTTCTGCAGGACCTGTATGATGACAGAACAGGTCTCTGGGATAATGATCCCCAGAGCCTGAGGGGAGATGCCTGTCGAGAACTTGATGTCCTGCAGACTTCTCCCCATCGTCAAGTACCACAACGTGGCGACTAGCCTCTGCTCCGGAGTGATGGCTTGCTGCATGCAGGTGTCCTGCCTGCTGATATAAGGGGTCAGCAAAGCCAACAGACTGTGAAAAATGGGATCCATCATCCTGAGATAATTCCTGAAATCATCAGGATTATTCTCACGGATCTCACGCAGCAAGGAACATGTGCATGAACATGAGCATGTGAGAGAATTGGTCACACTGGAGTAATCAAATCTTGGTCCATAAACTCCTCCCCACCCTGTTCATGGACTGGGCTTGCGTCAAAGCAAGAAGCCAACACCAAGCCCCTGCACAGCAGGAACTCTACGACGAGTATGTACCCGCAACATGGCTTCAAAACGGTCAGCTGGTCAGAACGAACTAACAGAACACACTGAAGAAAAGTAAGGCCTGTGAAGAGCGAGCTGAAAATCAGCAACGAGCGGGCAAGAACGCACTGAGAATCAAATGCGAACGGACTGCGAATCGTCTCTAACCAAACTTCTACTAACACGAGATTAGCAGAAGGAGCCCAAAGGGTGGCGCACTTGGTATTGAACTGCCTTTTATAGTCCTTTCGTACGTGTTGTATGTCACCGCGTTCTTGACATTCGGAAATTCCGATAACTTTATGCGACCGTGTGTATGCAAGACAAGTTTGAGCCAACATCCGTCGTAAAAAATCCGATGGATTTTGTTGTCGGAATGTCCAATCATGTGTACATGGCATAACGAAACAAGTTGGTGACTTAATAAAAAATGGTCAGGTAAAGAGAAAGCTGTTTTTTGTTTATATCCTCTTTAGGGTGTTAGTGGATCATTTTTGTGCAACCTTTGGCTTGCTATCCAAGTGTAAAAATGCTTATTTAAACTTATATTCCACGAACCTGCATTTTGCTATTCATGTCAGTCGACTGCAATGGTTATAAATTGGTTTAAAACATATAACAAACACAGTGTTGTTAACATGCAGTAAATATATGCAAATGTATGTAAACAGCTGTAGGCCTCACATTGCTCCTGGCTTGAATTGACAGTTCTTGGGGGCCCAGAGCAAAGACATTTACGGATGCGAGAAAAGAAAGTGTCAGCTGCAATACTATTCTACTGTATTGCCACTATCTCTCTTCACTGATGTTGCTCTTCCACTTTTTTAAATCAAAAGCATATAACCAACTGAGATGGGGTTCACAATATGGTCATCTTATTTTCCTCTAGCATTTCTTACATATGAAACCTTCAGACTTGCAGACCCAGTTAAATCACACAAAGATATTGAGGAAACCTCCAAGAAGAACAGTGAAGTTAAAATCCCAGATAGCAAGCAATTGTGCTGCAAGTTTGAAAATGACTTGCTAAGCTATTGCTAGACTCGCCAAGCTTCACAAAATGAATGCACAATTGCAGCAAGTCCGCATTGCATGACTCCAGAGATCAACTTTCTTTGCAAACATTCTGCAAGTCTGCTGCAAGTTCTGGTTCAGTTATGTTGTACAATAGTCATACCACCACAGGGGTCACTGTGGCTGAATTTTCATGCTGTAGACTTGCAGAGCTCTTGCTGTAGACTCACCACTGCAACTTTGCTCTTGCTAGAGACTTGCCATGCAAATTTGCTTCAAATTGGTGTCAAAAGTGTCAACTAGAACTTGTGCTTCAAGGGCTCTGCAAGTGTACAACTTGCCAGTTAAAATGTGCAGCAAGTTAACAGACTTATGCAGCGTACACACGGTCGAAATTTTCAACAAAATGTTCGATGGGAGCTTGATCGGACATTTAATGTTAGAATTTCCAAATAAAAATAACGGACGGCTGTGTAGCTGAAACATGTCGGGTTGATCCCTCACGCTATTTGACCATTTTGAGCTGTTTTGATCTCCGAAATATGTGAGTGCATAGTTTATTCTTTTATTTAATAAATTGATGTTTTAAACGTTATCACGCTATGTGAGCTTTACTTCTCGCATGATATATGAAACTTTCGCTTGGCCCTATTGGATCGTTGGTGGACGTGGAAAGCTTTGCTGACACCCCTCTTTCTATCGCAAGTTGAAGATTGGTGACGAGTTACCCTGTCCAGACCGGTTGGTCAACAAGCCTTTTTGATTTGTAAGACGTAGGACTTTTCAAGTCACTAAGTTCCGGTAAGCCTCCTGATGTTTCGGTGATGGTACTGCCACCCATCTAGATCCTTTGTCCACCTGTGGTCCCTTTGTTATCCATTAACTTGTTGGATGTGACAAATTTCATTTTCGTGTGAAGTTGGAAGTAATTTTCCACCATTTCTAAACGCACAACCCCCCTAGACTTTCGGTGGTGGTTTCCTTTTTTCACAAGTTTATTATTTATTCCTACTTTGGACTGTATATATGAATTTGAGTGGCTGATCTGCCATACTCTCACAGTTTTTCAGATTTATTGTATTTACTTCATTTTTATATTTTGGTCACTATTATTCTTATCGTATTTCAATTTATGTGTTGAATTATATAGTGTCACTTTGTTCCACTATTTATACCTTTGTCTATAAGGGTTATTTAGGTTTTACTTACTGTCTCTAGGCACGTTAAACTTTTTGTTCAATGTATATAGCGCTACACTTTTTTATTTTTATTTTGAACTCCAACCGAAGTCTATAGGTGTGTTAGCTGCTAATCGGTATATACATTTGTGTAATTTCTGGCGCAGCGCTGTACTTACCATCTCAGTGTTAGAATTTCCAACAAACAAAATTTGAGATCTGAATCTCAAATTTTCTGACAACAAAATCTGTTGTCGGAAATTCTGATCGTGTGTACACAATTCCGACGCACAAAATTCCACGCATGCTCGGAATCAAGCAGAAGAGCCGCGCTGGCTATTGAACTTAATTTTTCTCAGCTCATCGTACATGTTGTACGTCACTGCGTTCTTGATGTTCGGAATTTCCGACAACATTTGACCGTGTGTATGCAAGACAAGTTTGAGCCAACATCCGACGGAAAAAAAACATGGGATTTTATTGTCGGAATGTGTGATCGTGTGTATGCGGCATTACAATTCAACACTGCCACAAATTTGTGGCAAGTTATCCTTGCTGAATGTAATTGTGTCCCTCGCGCTATATAGAGTAAAGGAATGTGTCTGCATCCAAAAATTGAATAAACATATATATAAATATATATATAAATAAATAAATAGTGTGCAAAGTGTCAGCGTAAGTAAGTGGTGATGATGTCTCTAAGGACTGCAGCAAAATCAAAAGTATTCACATTACACTTCAACAAAATCAAAACAATAAAGGACTTTGCGCTTAAAATCTATCACATCAAAATAAATACTGACATAAATGTGACTTAGTACGTGCAGCTAAAACAGCTGTGAAAAACGTGAATATGAACTGTGAATATGCTCAAACAGTGATAAAGAAAATAGTCCAAATGTGCTAGTGAAAATGTTCTCTTCATAGATAAAAGTTCATAATGTTGTGTGACTGGAGTTGGGATCAATTATGTGGGAAGATGATGGTGATGATCTTTCTATGGAGGAATCCGGTAAACCCGGGCTCTCTAAACTCTCACCTTAAGAGAAGCAAATGTGAGCGTCAAATATTTGCTTTGGTGGATCCTGTATGGTGTAGCTTCTCGGTAATCCAGGTGGGGCTTCTCTGATTGTTGAATTATCCTCCCGGTGTGCAAATACCTATCAGATAGAGGAGGGGTTGCCCTTTAACCCCACCACTTGCCCACCACTTTATTTATCGAATAAATAGTATCTTATCTTAAATTACTACACCATTGGAGGCCTTTCTCTCTCCCTTCCCTGTTTATTCCACCGGGTCGGTGGAGCCCAGGTGGGCAACCCCTCCTCTATCTGATAGGTATTTGCACACCGGGAGGATAATTCAACAATCAGAGAAGCCCCACCTGGATTACCGAGAAGCTACACCATACAGGATCCACCAAAGCAAATATTTGACGCTCACATTTGCTTCTCTTAAGGTGAGAGTTTAGAGAGCCCGGGTTTACTGGAGTCCTCCATAGAAAGATCATCACCATCATCTTCCCACATAATTGATCCCAACTCCAGTCACACAATATTATGAACTTTTATCTATGAAGAGAACATTTTCACTAGCACATTTGGACTATTTTCTTTATCACTGTTTGAGCATATTCACAGTTCATATTCACGTTTTTCACAGCTGTTTTAGCTGCACGTACTAATTCACATTTATGTCAGTATTTATTTTGATGTGATAGATTTTAAGCACAAAGTCCTTTATTGTTTTGAAGTTATCCTTGCTATCTGGGGTATTATGAATGGCAATTTATTGTATTTATTTTTTCTTCTTTCTCTGTGTATGGATGGTTGTAAACATGCAAAAACCTTAATAAAAACTATTGTTTAAATTTGTTTTACCTAGCAAACTAAATAGGACTGCACTACAGATACTTTAACTAAACAACTCAAATAATACTGCATTAATCACATTCTTTATTTTCTTCTAGGTAAATCACTGCCATTGAAAACAGCCTCCATTTTACATCCGGTTTGACACTGTCACTGCCACCATGAGCAATCCACTTTCACCAACAGACTACGACAGCCTGGAGATTCAGCAGCAATATAATGATATCAATAACCGATGGGATCTTGCAAATGATGATGACTGGGACAACGAAAACAGCTCTGCACGTCTCTTTGAAAGATCAAGAATCAAAGCACTAGCAGGTAACCACATTGGTCTTTTGTAAGAAAAATTAAATGAAACAAGTGGGGATGATGCCTATAGACAATGTCAAGTTATCATGAACCCTGAGGAGAATTCAAGCCACGTACCCCTCTTCTACTCATGTGACACAAAAATGTCATATCTATACTTTACCTGCTTAAGTTAATTTACAGATTATGCTCAGGCAAATATAATACAAAGTAAAAGCATTTCCTAGCTGCTTTGAAATACGTATGCTCTTAAGACCTCACATCAAATTATTTTGCATCATATAAACAGCTAGTTTATTTGAAACATATAAGATTTGGCCTGTTAGAGATATGAGCCTTGGGTTCCTAGATAGCAAGGATAACTTGCCACAAATTTGTGGCAGTGTTGAATTGTTACATAGTTACATAGTTAGTCAGGTTGAAAAAAAGACACAAGTCCATCCAGTTCAACCATAAAAAAAAAAAAAATATTGTACAATCCAATATACCCAATACTATACCCACAATTGATCCAGAGGAAGGCAAAAAACCCCAGCAGAGCATGCTCCAATTTGCTACAGCAGGGGAAAAAATTCCTTCCTGATCCCCCAAGAGGCAATCGGATTTTCCCTGGATCAACTTTACCTATAAATGTCAGTACCCAGTTATATTATGTACACTTAGGAAAGTATCCAGGCTTTTCTTAAAGCAATCTACTGAGCTGGCCAGAACCACCTCTGGAGGGAGTCTAATTGTAAGTCTGTTAACTTGCTGCACATTTTCACTGGCAAGTTGTACACTTGCAGAGCGCTTGAAGCATAAGTTCTAGTTGACACTTTTCCAATTTGAAGCAAATTTGCGTGGCAAGTCTCTAGCAAGAACAAAGTTGCAGTGGTAAGTCTACAGCAAGAGCTCTGCAAGTCTACAGCATGAAAATTCAGCCACAGTGACCCCTCCGGTGAGATGATAATTGCACAACATAACTGAACCAGAACTTGCCGCAGACTTGCAGGATGTTTGCAAAGAAAGTTGATCTGGAGTCATACAATGCGAAATTGCTGCAATTGTGCAACAAACTTGTGAAGCCTAGTGAAGTCTTGTGAAGTCTAGCAGTAGCTTAGCAAGTCATTTTTAAACTTGCAGCAATATTGCTTGCTATCTGGGTTGCTGTTTACCTATCTTAATCCTAGTAGCAGAAAAATATAGATCACGGCGGACCATGACTTTTTACATTGTTACTACAAATACATTCTAAATTTCAAGTATCATGCATACACCTTTACATATGCTTCATTTTCACAGAAGCTTCTTCATTTTGTGGTTAGCTTTCATCTGCAAATAGGATGTGCCTCTTGTGAAATAAAGCTATGGTTTTGTGACAGTTGAAATTCTTATTACTTATGAGGTTTATAAGTTTTTCAGTAGTGAAAACTACCTAAAGCGTTAGTTAGAGCAAATCCTAAAGGTACTCAAAACAAGATCAGTAGCACTGAAGATTGTCCAAATCACATTCATAGTCAATATACTGTATATATCCTGTAGATTCAGACCAATATTTCTAACTAAATAATTAACTTTACAATTTTTACCACTTTTGAAAGTTGACTGGCTCTGGAAATACCATAACATGCACATTCATGTTTGAACTCCAAACTTCTCCATTTACAGAAGTTTGAAATTTATGGATCAAAATTTATTTAGAAAAATACCAGATTGCACATTTCAGAAGATTTATAAATACAAAACATTAAAGTCAGATTAATAGGCATAAAATGGAAATAGACGACCTAAGTTTTACTAGAAATGGCAAACATTTGTTCATGCTCAAAAGCACAACCACACGCTTCACTATACAGTAACTTACAATTTGGCTACCCAGAATATGTAGTGCATGCATGCTGAGGTACTATAGTCTTCCTGCACAGAGATTTTGTAGAAACTGAAAGCCAACATTATTACCTCCAAAGGTAGTCCAACATTGCTAGATTCCTGCCCAAGAGATTCATTAAAGCGGAGTTCCACCCAAAAGTGGATCTTTTACTTTAAGGACTCCTAATCCCCGACATGCCACATTTAGCATGTAATTTTTTTTGGTGGGGGAGTGGGTACCTAGTTTTGACAGGTACCCAGCTCCCACTTACTCTCATGCCGTCTAGGCAACTCGAGCGGAGGTTCTCCTTTCCCCCTCCCTGCAAACTTTTGGGACACGTCACAGGTCCTAGAAGATTGCTTGGCCATTCAGGATGCACAGCGCGACCCACGCACGTGCAGTGTGCACCCGGCTGTGAAGCCGCAAGCTGTCACAACCGGGTGCCCACACTAGTGATGCCGGCGCAGGGGAGAGAACCGAGGGTTCAGGCGACCGCATCGCTTGATTGTAGGACAGGTGAGTCTGTGTTTATTAAAAGTCAGCAGCTATACTTTTTGTAGGTGCTGACTTTTAATAAACACCAAAACGGCTGGAACTCCGCTTTAAGCTGTCAGATCAGAGGAGGAACTGGACTACCGTATGTATAGCCACTCATACAGATATATTGGTGAAATGAATACATTGTATACAGTAGTCTACAAAATACATAGAATACTATGATGTCCAAATAGACAATCTAGTAAAAGTGTTCAAAAGTGGCAACTCGGTTGATATTCCTATCCGTTCTTAGTTGCTGTAGGCTATTATACCCTAACAAAGTGAACACAAATTCCTAGGGGCTTGTTTATCCTTTTCATGCCAAAGCCTGTTTCTAACATTTGTTGCTTAGAAGTTCAAATCCATATTTTTTGCTAGAAAATTACTTAGAACCCCTAAACATTATATATATTGACCTTTGAAAAAGTCACATGTTTAGTGATGAAACTGGTCGGGAGGAGCCACTAACGAGCAGTGCTGTGTGTACACTGTTGGCGTGTGAGGAGATCCCAGCTGTTAGCTGTATGCAACTGACCTTACCATATGCGATTTATTCTGCTGAAAAGTGTGAGTGAAGTTTTCCCCTTAGTTTATAGGGATTACATATTACACTACCTGCGCAATGGTCTCCTTTTTTTTGTTTCATACTGCAGAAGTTCTTTGAAAGTCAGAAGCCAGCTCATGCTAATGAGTAGCTGAATATATGAGCAAGCCATCTATCAGTGGGGATTACTCATTGCAACCTGTCTATATTCATCAATCACCAAAGATGTTATATTTCTTCACAGCAGTATGCTGTCCTATTGAGATATATGTGCACTGTGGTTCATCACATTAATATATCTCATCTTTCTTTTTCTCTTTTTTATTGTGTTCAATAAGTTATTATCACATTGACATTTAGTTATAGGATTTTGTTATGGTGAAGGATGTTATGTTATTTATAATAGGCTCCATTTGATTATTTTGCACATGATTCACTGATTAACCATTAGGAGATCACACCATGTTATATTGGGAGGTTAATATTAGCGCATTATACATTCTGAATATATACAACACTTTTTGTGTGATATCAGTTCACATACACAATAATTGCAGCTATATTATTTGGTCATCTTCTAGTATTTGTCACTTATTTATTTATTTACTAGTTCATATCAGAGCTTTAGTAAACTTTTTTACTTTATTTTTAAAATCTGAGCCACTGACAAACGAGTAAACCGGAAGTGACATTGTGATGTCACTTCCGTGTTTTTACATAGGAGACTGGAACAAAGCCATTTCCAGCTTTGTTCCAGTCTCAGCCTAGCCGGCGAAAGTGCTGGATCATGGATCGGGTCCCCCGGTGGGGCAGGAGGCCCTGGAAGAGCGGCAGGAGGGGGAACTTCCCCTCCCGCTCCTTAAGGTCAACAGCCGAGTGACTTTTAGCTGCATCAGTTGTTATCCTTAACTGCTTGCCGACTGCCGGCTGTCATATGATGGCCAGGCGGCATGGCTCTCGTTGCAGGAGGGTGTCATATGACAGCCTCCCATTTAAACAGGAAATGCACGCGATCGTGCACGCGCATCCCTGTTCCTTCTGTGGCGGCGTGTCAAGGAGACACCGCTCGCTACCGAGGGGGGGTGAACAGCCATTGGGCATGGCTGTTTACCACGTGATCGGTCACGGCTGATCACAGATGGTTCCACCCCACTGTGCACAGCGCATGCACGCGAGCGTGCTGCACGTGCATGTCGGTGGCTGCATGTCCCTGGGAACACTGCTCGCCACTGACGCTGGTAAACAGCCATTGGCCGGCTGTTTACCCACGTGATCGGCTGTGATCCTTTCACAGCCGATCACTAAATGTCAACAAACCGCGGTAACGAGATGTTACCGGGTTCTCCTCCTCACACACCAATCGTGTGTGAGAAGGAGATTGCGGTAACATCTCGTTATTGCTTACAGCGTACACCAATCACACTGATTGCCCCCAATAAAGCGGACCTGCCATCACCCATCATAATACCTGTCTCCACCCATCAAAGTACCTGTCACAGTTCATCTGAGTACCCGAGTACCTGTCACAGTCCATCAGAGTACCCGAGCACCTGTCACAGTCCATCTGAGTACCCGAGTACCTGTCACAGTCCATATGAGTACCCGAATACCTGTCACAGTTCATCTGAGTACCTGATTACCTGTCACAGTCCATCTGAGTACCTGAGTACCTGTCACAGTCCATCTGAGTACTCGAGTACCTGTCACAGTCCATATGAGTACCCGAGTATCTGTCTCAGTTCATCTGAGTACCTGAGTACCTGTCACAGTCCATATGAGTACCTGAGTACCTGTCACAGTTCATCTGAGTACCTGAGTACCTGTCACAGTCCATCAGAGTACCCGAGTACCTGTCACAGTCCATATAAGTACCTGAGTACCTGTCACAGTTCATCTGAGTACCCGAGTACTTGTCATAGTCCATATGAGTACCTGTCTCAGTCCATATGAGTACCTGAGTACCTGTCACCGCCTTTCAGAGTGCCCAAATACCAGTCACCAGGCCATCAAAGTACCCGGGTACCTGTCACCAGGCCATCAGAGTACCCGGGTACCTGTCACCAGGCCATCAGAGTACCTGAGTACCTGTCACCAGGCCATCAGAGTACACGAGTAACTGTCACCAGGCCATCAGAGTACACGAGTAACTGTCACCAGGCCATCAGAGTACCCGAGTACCTGTCACAAGCCCATCAGAGTACCAGAGTACCTGTCACCAGCCCATCAGAGTACCCGAATACCTATCTGCAGCCCATCAGAGTACCCGAGTACCTATTTGCAGCCCATGCCTCATAGAATATACGTTGGGGTGTTTGCTTTCCAAAATGGGGTCATTTTGTGGATAATTCCTCTGTCCTGGTGCTCCAGGACCTTCAAAAGTGTGATAGGTAGGAATGAAATGAGATGTGTAATTTATGCTCCTAGAATGCCTGAAGGTACTACTTCAATGTTGGGCCTCTGTATGTGGCCAGGCTGTGTAAAAGTCTCACACATGTGGTATCGCCATACTCGGAAAGAGTAGCAGAATGTATTTTGGGGTGTAATTTTTGCTATATACATGCTATGTGTTAGAAATATCTTATAAATGGACAACTTTGTGTAAAAAAAAAAAAGTGTTTTCATTTTTTTCCCACATTTTCCAAAAACTTCTGGAAAAAAATGAACCGTTCAAGAGACTCATTATGCCTCATAGATTATACATTGGGGTGTTTGCTGTCCAAAATGGGGTCATTTTGTGGGCAATTCCATTGTCCTGGTGCTCCAGGGTCTTCAAAATTGTAATAGGTGGTTGAGAAATGAGATATGTCATTTATGCTTGTATAACTCCTGAAGGTGCTATTTCAATGTTGGTTCTCTGTATGTGGCCAGGCTGTGTAAAAGTCTCACACATGTGGTATCGCCATACTCGGGAAGAGTAGCAGAATGTATTTTGGGGTGTAATTTGTTGTATGCATATGCTGTGTGTGAGAAATAACCTGATAATATGACAATTTTGTAAAAAAAAAAAAAATCTTCATTTCTTTCTCGAACATCACGGGACACAGAGCCACAGTAATTACTGATGGGTTATATAGGTATCACTGGTGATTGGACACTGGCACACCCTATCAGGAAGTTCAACCCCCTATATAATCCCTCCCCCTTGCAGGGATACCTCAGTTTTTACGCCAGTGTCTTAGGTGATGGACGTGTAAAGATGTCCTGTGCTGAGCTCCAAAGGGATTATCCTAAGATCCTATACTGGGGCAAGCCAGGCGAACCGGTTCCATTCAAAGTGTCTTTTCATGGCCGAATTGAATGGTACCCGGGCCTCGTGTCTGAAGAAACGAGGTTTTACCCGTAACGCTTCTCTTTTTAGAGAGCTGGACCCCGCAGATCAGAAAATGGCTTTAAACTTCCTAATTTCTGGCGAGGTGCTTTACGGTCCCAGAACTGTTGGATCCCCCTATTCGTAGGGGGCCCCAGTCTCTGACGGTTTTTTCAAACGGAGCCCACCGTGAGAGGTGAAGATTGGGTCTGTGTAAACAGCACCCTGCGGCTGGATAAGGTAAGAGGAGATTCCACAGAATTTTTGAGTTCTAGTGGCTTTTCTCCTTTAAGGTAAATGCATGCTATGCCTATTGTGACCACCGGGGGCTGCTAAGAACACAAACCTGCACATGCTGACTGTCTGTCTCAGGTGTTGTAATCGCTGATTATGTCCCAGCATCTCAAGCAGGCTGCAAACAGGTAAGGTGGATGGGGGAATTTCTCATGTTTGAATGTTCCCCCCCAGGCTAGAGAGGGGCCACAGGGGTCTAGAAAGTGGTTATACCACCCGGGCTCTACGGCCTAATGGCCACCATCTCTGAAGATAGCCGTTCAGGCAGATCTTGTTACCAGCCTCCCTCCTCCCCCCCCCATCCCCAGCCTTTTCTCCAGAAGCATGACAGGAGAGTCATCAGTGCGGGAAGCGCTCGTTTTTTTCAAAACTCGAGGGGGGGCGGTAGAGGAGGGGGCGGGACGTCAGCACAGGTGCTTAGACTCCCACTCAGGCCAGCTGCAGGCTATTAAAGGCACTCTGTGCACTCAGCCTTCTGAGAGACACAGAGCTGACAGTCGCATGTAAGGTGGGACACAGGCATTCTCCTAGGCAGCATTTACTGAAGTAACACCGGACTGAGCATTGGGTAGCAAGGCTTTTAGCCAGACTACATCGCTCAGCGGGCAGTGTTCATTTGTATACCTCACACCTTGTTGCTTTGCACTATGGGTAGAAGAGCTTCAAGCACCCCAGGAACCAGAGACACTAGGGGATCTCGTTCAGGTTCTGAGGGCCCCCTGTTGGCAGCATCCTCCCCCCCTAAAGATGGGCCAGGGACGGCTAGCCAGGGAGAGCCATCGGGGTCAGGGGCTACACCTGCTTCTGGCACTTCAGCCCCTGTATATATTACACAAGAGGTTTTTTCCTCAACCATTAATGGTCTAGAGGAAAGATTAATGGCCGTGGTTACGTCTTCACTCAGTGGAAGAAAACGCACTAGGCTTTCCTCTGTTCCCCAAGACCCTCAGACAGAGGAGCTCTGGGATAAAGGAGGTGAATCCCTTTCAGAGGATCGGGATGGGACGGATGATTCCTCTTCGGGGGAATCAGGTGGAGAGGGACCCTCTGCGACTTCCCAAGAGGAGAAAGTCTTAGTGCAGATCCTCACTGGATTGGTCCGCTCCACATTTAAGTTGCCCATACCTGAAACTGCTAAAGAATCCTCTTCTGCTTTGGGGTCACTGAAACCTTTCCAAGCAGCACATGCTTTTCCTGTTCATACTTTACTTGAAAAGCTCATTTATTCTGAGTAGGATCACCCAGACAAACGTTTTTTTCCGCCGAGAAAGTTTTCAACACTTTATCCGATGGAAGAAAAGTTTATCAAAATGTGGGGAATACCGGCTATTGATGCCGCCATTTCCTCCGTAAATAATAGTCTGACTTGTCCTGTAGACAATGCTCAGATGCTCAGGGATCCTGTAGATAAAAGGATGGAATCCCTA